>OV815279.1:40855049-41493747 GCA_929108145.2 Limnephilus rhombicus
TTACCAATAATATTAATAAATCTATTTAAACAACATACCTACAGATAAAAAAGGGGAGGTGTAAATAAAATCACAAAAATAAGTCGTTTCGTGGTGGCGTAATAATAGTTTAATAACGGCCTTGAACGCCGAAACAGCTATCGCAATAATAAAAATTGAAATAAATGCAGAATTTAAAATGGCACTTTTAAAATTTTTATAGAAATCACTTTTGCAAACGTAAAATATTAACATTAACAAATAATTTATTTTGTTTATATCTACTAACAAATAAACAGCAAAACTGATGTGGAATGTTTTCGTCAATGATATTAAAATATTCATAACATAAGTCGCCCTTGATAACAGAATTCAACTTTTTATGAATGTGCCTGAGACGGAAATCGTAGCCAAATTAAGACAAGTATGATCACATTAGAATTCCAACCTAAAGTGTGAATAGCAATTAATTAATTCAATCTAGTTTTACATTAATCAAATGTTGTCTATCCAAACCAACGACGAGACAAACAAAGAATGAACCGGCTATCAAGCCTACCTTACAAAGAAATACAGTGTTATGTAGATAAACCATATAAATATTAGCAACCCACAATGTAGTACTGATATCTATCCCAATTCCCGATGTACAGCAGTGAGACATGGAACAGGCAAAGGAAGATTTTTTCTGAAGTGAACTTCTATATAGCCCCGCTATGATTTGGATTTTGGATGAAACGAAAATGATGATTACTGCATTTGCAACGCATCAACTGCGCTCATTGACCGCTTTGATTGTGATGTCACTTTTAAAGGCTCCTATTGGTTGAGTTATGAAACGAAAATTACACTGGTCTACGCTTATTGGGCGCTTTGTATTGGTTGAGATGTTTTGGTAAAGTTTCACTTCTACCGCACGTAAACTGCACTCGATTTTTTTTAAATTTTCATTAGCTCCAAGAAAATAATTTCGCTCAGGGCCTATGTCATCTTAGGGGATGCTGTGTGGAGGGTATTTTAAGGAAACGAAGGAGAGGATGTCCAGGAAGGAAAAGGTAAGAGAGGTGGGTAGGAATTTGGGGGTCAGTATGTCCAGGAGTTACGGACGTATGAATCCATCCCTTCAACTGCGATGGATCGAGAGAGTTCGGCTGAAGAGATCAAAAGGCCTTCCTCAACCAGTCTCTTTCGTTCCGGCCTGCCACGTAGAAGGTGTGATGACGTATCCGCTCCCAAGAACTAGACAAACCTCACCCCAAGGATGAAAATAGACTAATAGTAGTACACAACTGCTGATCCTGTGCAAATCGCAAGTGCGCTTGACTATTGAATTTAGCGGTCACCTTAAATAGGTACATTAAAAAAACTCTTGACTCTGTGCAAAAACAGGCGGTCCTTTTGATAGATTCCCCTATCTTAACAAGAAATCGCAATTGGATTGCAACCTTTAGAGCGTCGGGTAAGTATGCTGTCCTTGTTCACTGAAGATGCTCCGAGGAACTAGCGTCATTGATCCCTTCTTCATCGTTGTGTAGTCTGGAAACACGCCATTGTTTCCTGAGGCATATTGTATTGTAAAACCATGTACTATCGTGTGATAAATGCGGAGACTAGAAAAGAATGAGTAATGAGTAAGATTAAAAAGGGACGCTTGGTTTAAGTATGCAGATGTAGAGGGAATGATGAAATGAGTGTGAGGAGAACATATGACGCGAATGTGATTAACAGAAGAAGTCGAGGACGCCGGAGGAAGACGTGGCACGATCAATTGTACCAGATACTTGAGTCGGACCATGTCAAGAGTCAGAATAACAGAAGGGTGTATATTAGACGGTGTATCTAATAATGTGAATGAAACGAGGATTTGCACGCGAATTTTTACATTTAGTCAAACACGTCGCTAACTAAGCTACTGATGATGAAAGAATAAACTAATTTGATAGGTTGGTATATTTAATTTCATTTGTATGCAGCGACGCGAGCAGGCTGTTGAAATAATAATGCAGGCAATTTTTATAATACTTTTTTTTTAAATTTGGGTACCGCACAAGAGTCCCAACTGCTCCCAACCATCAAGAGTCGCTGAGTCTGTGGCATCCCCAATTGTGGAATGTTGTGAGGCTGAAGGTGGTGGAAAGGGGAGTGAGATAGGAAAGATGAAGATGGAGGAATTACTCAGATATGGCCCCGAGATGCAGTTAAATCCATTGCAAGCAACATTTCAATTCTGAAATGAAAGGGCGATACTGAGAGTATCTTCCACCGCGGCAAATATACTACACACTATTTTTAATGCATTAAATGTGAAACACTTATCGGAATTATTTAATATCCGCCCATCTAGGTGTTGCGAGGAGGGTCGGATCGGGAGACACTGGTTAAGGGAGAGTTTTTGACCTCTCAAGCAGGACTCTATCGACTCATCGCATCACCTTGCACCGCAGTAGAAGGGATAGATTCATACGTCTGTCACTTCCGGATACAACGACACCCAGATTCCTAGCCACTCCTCATACCCTTTTCCTGCTCACATTTTCCTATTCTTCCTTTCATTTAACAGGATCCCCAAAGATGACAGGAAAATAATATCACTAAGGGCCCTCTGTGTGAAACTAATCTTAAAAAAAACATTTTGTAAAATTTAAACACATTTACCAGTAGGCCCTCAGCGTATTATTTCGAAATATTTTTTAAGTTCGCTTTTATGACTTCTTAACAATACAAGCTCAGGGATAAGCCTCGGGAAACAGGAAGTTTATAAGGTCAAAGAGAACTTATTCTAGGCTTAAAAGTTCATGTGACCCAAAAAGATACTTTTAAAAGTTGGGCATGTTTTTAAAATAGTTTATTTTAGCCGAGCAGAAGAAAAAAATAGGTGTAATCGAGTGGGTGGGTAATGGGTTAGATATGATCAAATAGTAAGTAAATCGGTACCTAATTAGGTGAACGCACAGCGCCGGATCTGTCATACGTTCAAAAATGTGCGAAAACCTGCCGCCAAATCCGAAGGAGCGCCTGTCAGAAAATAAAGGTCGTATTAAAATTTTCTTCAAATATTTCCTGAATAATTATTATGCGCTATCAACATTATCAACGGTTCAACTCTCTAGAATTATTTGACTTAAATTTAACGTGTGTACCTATTTGGTTTCAAGTTTCATATATGTCACGGATTTTTTTTCTGATTCCATTTATTTAATTCGAACGTAATATCTGCTAATACCGCTGCCAAGATTCGGACACACCTCACCCCATGAACCTGAGCACCACTGCTAAATCACCAAACGTAGCAAACGTGGGGTGACAGTTACACATATCATAATTGCAACTCTCGCTTATAGCTTACAATTCTCCGTTCTATTCTTGACTTACGGCCTTCCACCAAACTAAATATTTCATATAACTTTTGATTACAAAAATATTCAAAATTAATAGAATACTTAGTTTTTACCACGTTTATCTATATGTATATAAAAATGAAACCCTGTTTACCTTGGTCACGCCATAACTTCAGAACGTCTTTACCTATTTCATTCATCTTTTTTTAAGTTTTCTAATACTTTGTAGAAGGTTCGCACGGAAAGAAAAATTAAGAAAATTGCGCAGAAAATAATTTCAGAAAACTTTAAATTAAATTTTACAGGCATCTGTTTATTTTTTTTTGTATGAAAAGAATTGTCTATGGATGTTTTAATTTCAGAAAACTTTAAATTAAATTTTACAGGCATCTGTTTATTTTTTTTTGTATGAAAAGAATTGTCTATGGATGTTTTAAATTATAGATATTTTAAATAGGTACCTGCCATGTTAGATACAAAATTTGATTGATTATATTATTCTTATAATATACCAAAATGAATGTTTGTAATATACGAAAAAAAATCGAAAATAAAAGCGTACTATTTGGTTCTATTTAGTACAATACTTATTTTGGTTTGTAGTTTTTCATCATGATCGGTAGGAAACGGCGCAGAGCTCATTTTCATGAAAGGGTCGGCAGTGACGACGGAGCATCCATCACCTCATCAATTTTTCAGGGGAATACTGCGGTAACTCGTAAATAGTTAAAAACACTAAGAGGGATTTTGATAGAAAGGACTGGGCCAGATAAAACCCTCGAGTTTATTTTCGAGACCTTTGTTATGTCAACATTACGAAACATTACGTTTGTTTTAAATATTGACTCTCTGAAGGAAATTTCGGTTGATGCTCTTTTTAGAAAGGAATGAAATGTAATCACATAAGTTAGATCCTAAAAAAGTATGACCGAAAAGGGCATTTCTAATTTATAATTTTCGGTGAGCAGAAGGGCAATACGGGCAATAAGGGCAAAAATGGCCATTAAATAAATTGGATCATTTGTTTTTTTTTTCTATTTTGTGCTAATTTACATGTGTGTATATGGTATTTTTATATCATATTTTTGAAGAAGAAGATGATACTAAAAAATCTAAATTAAATGTTAACATCGCAACTGGGACTCGAACCCAGGATCCCTCGTTTTACCAATAAAATTAAAATCGGATATGTTTACCAGAGACACCATCTAGGTTACAAATCAGTTCTTCTAACATGTTATAATTTAAAAAGGTAGCTGCCAAAAATATGGGAATTAATTGTTGATAACGTTAGTACGAGTAATTCTTTAAAAAATGTAATATGGTATCGATAAAAATGGCCGACTTTAATAACATCTCAATAACTCTATTGGTAGTAGAGTCTTTTTTCTATGTATAGTACCGTCACTTTTTTCTATGTATAGTACCGTCACTTTTTTCTATGTATAGTCTATTCATATTTTCACTGAGAATTTATTTATTATTTACTCGTATTAACGCCATTTTTAGGGGATTTTACATATGGATGGTAAAAATTATTACACTATTTTTTGTACGTAACTGAACTGGTTCAGTAACTACATTTTGCACAAATTGAAGATGTCCACTGAATTTATGTAATTATTTCCCTCCGTACGTATTCTGGGCAAAGAGGAATGCATATGGTAGTTAGTATGCACTGAAATAAATCCCGACTTCTAGTATTACGAGCATATTACTAGTATTAGCGGAATCCGAAAGCTTATTCTGGACTGTCAAATACATCATTTAACATTTTATATAGAAATACTAAATCAGTGAAAATAATTCTGTCTGACAAATTAAGCATTTTTATATCATCAAGAGTAAACATAATTGTATAAGATAATATCAACATAATTGTTGATATTATCTTATGTTTAATATATAATAGGTTATGTTACAGATCACAGCTTACATTTTCTCTAATTACAATTTGTGCGTTTTTGAAAGTCATAAAATATAAACATCACAATAAATCTTATAGTACATTTTCGATGCCGATTAGACTATATTGATGACTGTGTTCCTGACGTTGTTTCTCACAAAATGTAGGTGTGGAGTTTTTATGGCGTTAAAAAACTGGATGTATGTCCTAAACTGGATCATTAAAATTTCTCAAAAAAACCTGATGACTGCAGCATCCTGGGGTGACTGAACCTGCGTCCTGGGTCCTTTTTTTAAAGCTGACTGGAGAAATAAAACACGTCTGACATTTAAATATTGTGAATCTATCAACGCCCCTATATTATTTCTTCGCCCAAGTCGTTGAACTTTAAAATAGTTGTTTTTCCCGAATGACTTGGCCTGTAATGATAGGATTAAAAACGTTAATCTTTTGGATTTAATCAATGTGATCTAGTTTTATAACCATACAGCAATCAAGTGAATTAAGGACTCCTTTTATTTGCAAAGTGAATCTGAAATGATCATTCGTAGAACTATCTTTTTTAACAATAAACGCACTACCATTCTTCGGTAACATTACATTATATTTTGCTAAAAATTGTTGGTTATATAGTCTTTTATTGAGACCAACGATCAGTGCCTCATTATAATCAACAAATAATTGTCAAAGCGCTGCAATAGCACGGGAGCCAAAATAATGTCCTTTATTGTAGTACTCTTGTAGTTGTTTGGATTGCTTTCAAATACAGGGTGTTAAGGGACGTACTTGACTTACTTTAAGCAGTGATTCCTGACATTATTTCGAGTAAAAATGTACCTGAAATTTTGATCTCCGGTGACTTTTTGATATCTTTTTTTTCTTCGAAATTAAACGAAAAAAAAATTCTTCCAAATGTTGTCACTTGTCATTCAACCAAGTTAACGCCCCACCCCTAACCCGCCCCTAATTGTCCAATACCTACAGATTTAAAAAAATATTTTATGTAGAAAACAAATTTAAAAAAGTCAAAGACCAAAATTTTATTTAAATTTTTATTTCAAATAATGTCAGGAATCACTGGTTGAAGTAAGTCAAGTAATACCTCTATATGATGATAACACCTCCACTGCATGATTACACCATTTCTGGATTGCTGTTAACAAATAAAGATCATATACGTGACCTCGGGGTTCTTTTGGACTATAAACTTACCTTTGATAAACACGTCGATAACATTGTCACCAAAGCAGCAAAGAGTCTAGGCTTTGTACTAGGTTCAGGAGCGATTTCTCAAATTCCCCCATTTTAAATCATTCAATGTATATAACTCTTACGATGAAATCGAGAACCATTTTCGAATCAAGAAACTGCTCGACAGGAGGCTTGTCGCTGATCAGATGCTCCTGTACAAAATAATTTACTCGAAAGTTGACTGCCCGGAGTTGCTAAATAAAATAAATTTCCACGCGCCGACTCGATATAGCAGACAGAATACCCTTTTCTACATTGATAGATGCAACACCAATTCCAACCAAAATGAATTTATACAAAGGACATGTAACTACTACAACATTAAATTTGCACGTTTAGAAACACTTGCTGACATATTCACTGCTAGTTACTTTCGCTACAGAATTTCATTGTATAACATTCTACGTGCGAATAATACATAACACATATTCATGATGATTAAAATAATTGTACCTAATATTTTTAAATTACCTGCGTGGCAACTTTCCCTTATCCCTGTCCTCCCTTTACCCGTCCCAATCCAAATACCTGTTTCGCACCCTATTTTCTTTACAGTTATCGCATTTATTTTATTGCTGTGTTTTTATATTTAGGTTTATCACTTGTTGAATCTACACCTGTATTATATATATATTTTACAATTTTTACAATTTTTTTTTTAATTGCTGCTTTGTCCTGTTTTTTTTTCTTAAATATTCTCGTTTACATTCAGTTACCTTTATGTTTCTAAATGCCTATCTGTGAACATTAATAATTGGTCTTTTTTTTTGTTATCCTCTTATGTATATTATGTTAATAAGACTGTTTATGTTCCTTAAATAAATAAATATATGTATTAAATTAAAGAGGTGCATGAACCAGTAAGTAATTAATTTAAAAAAACAGCGGTTTCGCCATTACATAACCTAAGCTTATACATGAAAAATGTTCATAAAGCATGTGAGGACTCTAAGGAGCAGTGGCGGTCCGTGAGTTTTCAGTGAGAGAGTGCTAAGATTGAAAAATAAGACGTTATTGATGTTGTTGTAGCTGAAAATGATTTTTTTTTTCAAAATTTTGTATGAAGATATCCTGAAAATCTTCATACAAAAAATTGAAATTTTGAAAAAGAATAACGTCGTATTTTTCAATCTTAGCACTCACTGAAATCTCACGGACCGCCACTGGTAAGGAGCACTGTAGGAGTAATCTTAAGAATATGACGACTGAATGCTAAATTATTGTTTTTTTTAAATTTATTATTGTTAAGCGCTCTTGAAGTGAAATAATGCGCTATACAAATGTTGTGTTATTATTATTATAAGCCTGCTCGAATTTCCGGAAAATTTGCGATGTTCGCATTGACGAGAGTGATCTTTATTTGTTTATTTACGGACAAATAGTCCATTGGCAATATAATAATAACACGAATAAGAAACAGATACGACAGTGAAAGGAGCGCACATATAAATGAAGAGCATTGACAATATACAATATAAAAAGTAATATCTACAAGTCAAAACATGAAGAAGGATTTAAACGGCTTTAAAAATTACATGTACATATAGACTACCGATAGTCATGTAGGCTCACGCCAAAAAATACAATGCTTTGACTTGCGTTGACAAGTCTCGACATTCTGGACCAAGGAGAATGGTATCCATAATTGGTAGAATGTTGATTGAGGAACAGCAATTCGTTATTTCGTAGTCTAGCAATACATAAAAGTCTGATGTATTCATATATCTTAAAACCGATTAATTTAACTTCCCACGATGTCTGGCATCCCTGATAAAGTAAATATACCTTTGCGTCTATCAGTACTGATCACCCGGTCACTGGTCAGTAAACCCGCAAGGCCACCGCATGAACCCGCAACCATAAATACACAAAAACACAAACAACAACAGGTTTTTCCTTTACCCACCTCTGTTCTCTGTTCTCCATCCTGTCTTCTTCTGTATGCTCTGTGCCTATAATTATACCTGGTGCCTAGTGGACTGGTTTACCAACCATTATAATACTCATTATTATTATAGGTATCGTAGTCAAATATACTTTGATCAAATTCCGCAAGTTTGGTCATTGGTCATCGTGGTACACGATAGAACATCGATCGACCAGTGTGGTAAATTTGAATGCTATGCGTATTAACGTACCTATTGGGTTTTCATTCTCTTCTTAGAAACTTTTTCGAATGAATCATGGTTCGACAAACCTCGGGGTAATATTTGTAGAAGGAAATATTTGAGAAATTGAGAAATAGTTGAGAACAAAGACTTAGTAATAGTTGAATAATACAAGAAATAGTTGAATCTCTTACAAGTCGTCACACGAAAAACAGAATAGGAGAACTCCTGATTTCATGAAAGGTTGGAACAGTATAATTTAGAAAATAGAACATTGCCCCAATTTAATCGACACCATAACTTCGCACTAATAATATTATTATTATTGATGTTGTTGTTGTCGTTGTTTTAGACGTTGTTGTTGTTGTTGTTGTTGTTGTTTTTATTATTATTAGTATTAATATTAGTAAGATTGTTTAACTCTCCCGTAACGGAGGGAGGTAATACACATACTCCAACAAGAATTTTGTGCGATATCTATGTTATTTTTTACATTACACACTCTTCAATTGAGGTAATTCTAGAAAAAACCATCTATAATCGGTGTAAACCATTGAGGAAGGAAGGGAAAGGAGATGGTCATACAAATGAGAATTTTGTCGGTAATTTGCGGTAACAAGTAAGAAATGCGGGACTTGCAGAGGGCGGATTTAAAATGAACACGCCCATCCATAGATCTGTCCTCCATAGTATAGATTGAAAAATATTATATTAACCATTACATATTTTTAAAATATTAAATAATATCTATACAATTCGGACAAAATTATTCTAATAAGGTAAAAAAGCACCAAATTATGCCAATTTTTTTATTATTATTACATCTCTAAAAGATCAGTGTGTATGTGTGTTCGATTTCTTACTACAGATGGGCCCATCTAAGGTTTTACAGTCCAATGTACGAGTAACTGGCACCTTTATGTTTGACGGATTTTATGCGTCAGACATTATAGGGTATCTTGGATTATTGCCATTGTTCATATATTATATGTATAGGGTTTATTGGTCATCAGAGAGTTCTGCGGCCATCATTAATAATGTAGCGGTGAGCTTCGGGCTTTGAATTAGACGTGGGCAAAATTGAATGACCGAATTAAATGAATAAATTCAATCTTGTGACACACTTGATCTGATTCTCAATTTCAAAAGGAATTGATTCTTCATTCCTTACCTTTGGCCTTGTATCGTATGATTTTTAACGGCAACATAAATGTTTAATTTCCATTTATTTTACTGTTAAATTATTTCAATGAATAATGTGTTCCGTAAATGATTTAAATATTATAATGTTTCATAGGTATTTAAATATTATTCAATGGGCGGCGCGCCGCGAAGTTGTCGACGGTATTGTGAACGACTCGTATCCCGCTACCGCCGGCCGCCGTTCTAAAAACCCGTAGATCAAAACGCGGCCGCGATTCAGCCGAATTGTCCGAGCGTCCCTTTCACGCAAGGAATTAATCATTTGTCGTAGTCAATAGTCCTGAGATTGTCCTAAGGTCCCCGCGCGTCCCGTCCCGTCCGCGTCCCAGGTACCTACTCGTAGCTAGTCTGTCGCTATCGGAAATTGTCCGAAGCGCTTTATTCAGGAATTAAAACTAAAGTCTTTTTCACTTGTGACGTTGTTGTCTCTAGTTAATCTCAGACCTAGAAATGACGTCAGATGTCATCGTCTTACATCGCCATCGTTTCACGTCAATCTCGGCTCGGGTGTATCCGAAACGCAGCTCGCGAGTTGATCAAGTCTCTGAGGGGTAAGACACTAGTCAAAAGTTACTAATTCATTGCTCAATGCCGGCCCTTAATCCGTCCGAGCGCAGCGGTTCACCAATTCCTCGGCGGGCCAAGCCTTCAATTTCATTACATAGTTAGCCGAAAACTTTCGACATTGAATCCGAACATCGCGGCATCGGCTAGAAAAGTGAGAAGCAAAAATAGTGCACTTGTAATCGTTTTTATGGCACGTATGAAAGATATTGGAATACAAGTACCTACCTACTTTTAGACGTGGATCTTGGGTAGATGTAATATGTAAATTTACATATATTATAAGGCCAATCAACTGTTGTCAGCTGTCATAAAATACTTTTAAGTTTAATAAATAAAATAAGTAAACTTTAGTGGTGAAACAAAAAACGGTTTAATTTAAAGATTTAATTGCTAGCTATAAATACATTTTACATACGAAAAAAACGACACTAAAAAAAGACAAACACATACATCTATAGGATTTAGCCTGCGAGATAATGAGATAGAATAATTTTTATTTTTTATTTATTTATTTATCTATATAAGGTATGTTTACATTACATTATTCGATGCCTGTCTCACTAAGGTATACCTGTGTTGAGACAGGCGTAAAGTCCTCTCTTTTTGTGGTGCTTCGTAGCCTCCCCACTTATTGTGATTTGAAATGAAACGAAAAAGCGACACTAAAAAGAGACAAACACATTAATCTATAGGTTTTAGCCTGCGAGTTAGTGAGATAGTATAATCGGTCTCCTCTTTGTGCGGTGCTTGGTAGCCTATCAGCCTCCCCTTTGTGCGGTGCTGCGGTGTTTCGTAGTCTCCCCATTCACTCTAGTTTTTTTTTTGGAATTAATTGAATTAAAGGAATGAATAGAAGGAATCAATTCAAAAGGCCGGGGGAATCAGACTGGATCTATTCACTCCTGGGAATCATTTTGCCCACGTCTACTTTGAATGCCCAACCTTGAACTTCTAAATAAGCTTTTCAACATACTATAACGTCACTTTTACTTTTACAGGATTTGTTTCTCGAATTACATGTAATCTCAGTACGAAACTAAATCAATGTTATGTGCCATAAAAAATTAACGATCAACCTTTCTACAATTTTTACAGTCAATTGAAAGAAATATAGTATATAATATATATACATTTTAACTTGCAAATCACGAGATGATAGATGCAAAATATTTGTTAGTATAATATACGAACAGTCAAAAATCTCGAACAGTGTGCTCTGTGATGGTCACGAAATTTTTCAAAGCTTTATTTTGGAGCTGCGGAATTTTTGAGTCAAGGTAATTTTTTCCTCTGATAATGTTATTGTCATGAAGGACTTGGTTTGGAGCTTTCATTTTTCAAAATAGTACATGACGCCATATTCTTTTTTGCATGTTTTTGACATGATTAATAATAACAAAAAATCGATAAACAAGTGTTGCATTTTCGGCGAAGGCTGTTATTTGATATATAAAAATACCATTTACGTTTTTCAGTCTTTTTTTAGCTTTGAATTTAAGTGTCATTTAAAAAATTGCAACTGTTTGTAAAAAGCGATGTATAAAAACATAACATTTTTATGCAGATCTTTTTTGCGTAAATTTCTCTTGTGCTTTTTTTTATACTTAAAGTACCTACCTAACTTTAACAATATTTATTTTTTCCAGAAAATTATTTTTTAATAAATTCTCTATTTGGAATATTTTTTTTCTTTTGTTAAAATTACTTTGTTAATTTCGACAAGTAGTCAGTTTTCGTGATTTTTCAAGGGTCTTCTCTCTTTAAGTAACGTACTATTATTTATCAATTTAATTATTTATTTATTTTTCAATCTAAGAAGAAAGGAGGCGTGGATTTGATTTTATGCAAATCTACAGTTTTTTTTCGAGACACTAAATGAAATTTGCACAAACGACCTTCAAAACAAGAGGAAGGTCAGTGTCTACATTAGATTTCGAAAAACTTAAAAAAAGCCCGGGCAACGCTAGCTCAGCTAGCCATACAATAAATTATAAAATAAAGTGATTTTTAAATCATCTATTTGAATTTCGATTTTGTTTTCATGAATGAATGAATGAATGAATGAATTAATGAAAATCTTGGAAGTGGAAATTAATCTACCATCCAATCGAGCTGAAACTCAGCAGATCGACTAGTTTTCAAACTTCCTACTAGCCGGCCCAAGAGATGACCCGAAAATTGAAAACAGATTGAGTATTAATGTAAAATAATAAAAAAAAATTAAATTACGGATTGATTTTTTCACGGATCTGCGCTAGTAATGATTTAAATTATAAATATAAGATGATTTCATCGATTATAAGTTTTAAATTTTAATGGCGCCATTAATATAAATCTCACTAAGAATGCGGATCATATTTCAAGAAAACCACACATCGATGTAAATCTTCTAATGTTTACACTTAAGTCATTTTTAATTGTTCAAATCATTAAACTCTAGCAACATGCTGATCAGGTTTTCATAATAGTTATGCAAATTAGGTACATATTTTATAATACGAGCACAACTTATTTATGAGGTAATAAATGCTAAAGTTGTATCAGCCTATTTAATATCGCACAATATTCCCAACTACCCTGGCAAGCGGGATAATGGCAACTTCATATTGGGTGATTGGTAGATTGATGGAAATTGGGAAGGGGAAGCAGAAAGGAAAGAGGAAGGTGTTAGGTTTTATTCAGGTTTGGTTAGTGTCTGTTACATTATACATGAGTTTTACCGTCGTTTTAATTATTATCGTTTTTCTAAAATTAAATCACTTTTTAAATCTGGGAATCGAACCCAGGAGCTTTGTTGCGACTGATTCCTTTTATTTTCTATATCTTGTTCCGTTCTATGTTTCGATTGGATTTAATAGTATTGTTTTCTTCTTCAATGATAATACAAAATAAACATTGATAAAAAAAATTTAAATCACATCATTTTTAAAACATTTTTTTTATTTGTGTTAGAGTTTTATCTGTGACTTCTGTACACAGAGTCAAGGATCTTACGGCTCTGCCACGAAGGTTATCAACTATGACTAATACCAATAGAATGCTTTATTTTTACTGGACTCAATTTTTTTTATGTGAATACCTCACAAGAATCCCAACTGCTTCCAACTGCCTGGAGCCAGTGAGACTATGGCATCCATAATTGGGGTATGTTGTGAGGCTGAAGGTAAGTGAGGAGGGGAAGGAAATGGGGAAGAGGAAGGTGGTGAAGTACCCGGCTATTCAGATCTAGTCACCAAGTAAATTACAAACAACTTTTCAATTCTAAATGGTGGGTCTTACACAAGGGCGATATTGAGAGTATCTTCCATGCTGGCTACACGGAAATATACCTTATATTATTTCAAACGATTAAATTTTGATATCAATCAAATACAATTTACTTACGCACGCCGGGATTTGAACCCGCGACTTACAGATCGCTGGTCGAGAGCCTCACCCCTCGAACACCAGTGCAGTGCAAGGCGATGTTCCAAGAGAGTTTGACCGGTCAGTGGCTGGCTAAGTCCGCTATCACGACACAAGCAACATTTTCCGCTTACTCTGGTGGTAGTAGGAGATTTTCAAATATTGTCAGGTTATTCGTAACCCGGGACTGTTTGTCTTTCTTTTTAAAATAAAAAGAAAAAAAAGAGTCCTGCTAGAGAGGTCAAGCAGTCCCTCCCGATCCGGCCTCCCACGCAGCTGGTGGGAAGATGCATCCACAGCCAAGACCCGGACAAACACCTCGCCCCATGAAGAACAAGGACAAAGTTATTATAGAACACCACAAGCAAGAGAGCTCTTTGTAATAATTTACCGGTAGGTCTCGCTTTACCTTACTCAAATCAGTTTCAGCGAAGAATCTCTGCCGTGAATAGCCAATTCTACTACCTATGTTATACAGGTGCATTAAAAGCGATAATTCCATGATAACTGGACAACAAACGCGAACAAGAAGCGGAAAATCCGACCAGAAAAAAGATGTACTATCTTAAATGTCGAGGACTAAACCTGACCTTTTCGGATTACAAACTTGTTTTAATAACTAGCCAAATTCTCTGTACGCGTGAATAATCAAAAAGATGACCACTGTTTCTTTTGGACGTTAGTTAGATCAAATCAAACTCAATTTAAATTCATTAATGATAGCAACAAAACAACAAGTAATTGCAGGTTTAATTTTAATATTAAGAACCTTGGAATTCTTGTATCGGTAGGCGTATTTTCAAGTATATTAAATAGCATGTAGAGCGATGAAAACGTAATAGAGAAAGACGCCTCACATTACTGTGCTGAGAAGACATTTGATCAAAAATACTAATTTTGCTTTTGTGTCTGTGATTGTAACTCAGGTTCAATGAATTTGAACTGTTTCCACAAGTAAAGTCTGAGAGCGTCCTAATATGTACATATATGTATAATATTTTTATATCAGAAAAATAATTTAAAATCAATATTTGAAATGTCCATTTCTTTTGTTCAAACTTCTTGACAAGTAAAGTCAGATTTCAAGATTTTTTCATGGGTCTGCACTTTTTTCATTTTCCAGTGAGCGTTATTTACTAACTAGATTTCAGTTATTCAAACCGAAAATTTTTGATGGTCTTTCAAATCTGTCAATAAAAAGAATATGATGATATTGAAAAGAAATTTGACAATATTTGTTTTTGAAAGATATGGATCCTGAGGCAAATATTTTATATCTAAATAATTTTAGCTTCACAAATTCTGCAATTATAATATCCTGTGATTTTTGTAATGTAATATCCGATGTCTTCTTTTTTTCTTTTTGCGAACTCAACAACGCTTTTATCTCTGAAACAATTATAAAATTTGAAATATTATCTTATTTTTTTGGCTGGTAAATGGACTTACACAGTTTCATTGCTCATTATGAAAATGGCGTAGTGAGCTGAAAATAATTGTTTTCATCTAGATTCTAGATATAACAGAAGAAAGCTGTGTTAGTTTTATGGCAGGTTTACCCTGTATAAAAGCCCCATAGAGAACTCGTAAAGGCGTCATCGAAGTTCGTCCTCTTCCTTCTCACGCGTCTTGTTTGAAAATGAAAAAGACAAAAGATACCAGAACGCTGACGTCACGTAAGATCTCTCGCTTTATTTAAAAGAGTTTTTGTTGTGTTAGAAACCAGATTCTCTGTGGCATATTATTGAGGTATGTGGTATGATTTAACAAGCTCATCGCAACTTCGTACGTCTACTGCAAACCAAATTATGCAAGCGAATAATAATTAAAACTCTTGTCGATATATTCTACCCATACATTTAACATTAATAATTCAATTTGGCCTGTGAACTGCTGCATAAAACCAGATGCTCGAATAGGGCATTAGAATATATTGACAATATATTATATCTAAGATTCAAATGAGAGGATTAGTCTACTGTAGAACACAAAATTTCATAATATCCACATTCGACTGCGTCAGTAGTCGAGGGATAAGGCTCTCGATTAGAAATTGCGCACGAGGGTTCGAATCTAATTTGTTCGAATAAATTTAGTTTGATTGGTTTCTGTTATTTGACAATTACTAATTATTTTGTTTTTAAATACTTGGTAGGTATATTTGCGGCACGTTGGAAGATACTCTCAATATCGCCCTGGTGTAAGACCAACATTCGGAATTGAAATGTTGCCTGAAATGGATTTTGCCGTGTTTGGTGACCAGATCTGAATAGCCAGGTATTTCCTCACCTTCCTCTACCCTATCTCCTTCCCCTTCCCACAACTTTAGCATAACATTCCCCGATTGGTATATATATTAGTCTCACTGGCTTCAGACGGGAGCAGTTGGGACTCTTGTGCGGTATTCATATAAAATCTTATATTCCTCTTCCCTTTACCTTCATATTCGTTTAAAGGTATAATAAAACCCTCATCCCTAAACAACATTAGCGTAAGGAACTTTTTTGTAATATAAATTAAAAGCTATTTAATGAATAACAGATCACTTTGTATAAACCACTATATTATATATTTTGTCTATGTTATAGTTTATTTTAATTTGTCTATACTTGTTTGTGATTTATTTTTCTTTATATTAAAATATCCTGATGAAGATAACATTGTTATCGAAACATGTAGATATTGTTTATAATATAGTGGTTTATACAAAGTGATCTGTTATTCATTATATAATTAATGATGCCACAAAGTAATTTTGCGAAGTTTGAAGAAGTAAAAGCTATTTGTTTCTTACAAAATAGATAACTAAAATAAATATGTCATTTAGTCCAGCAATAGACAGAACAGAGTGGACAGATTAATATATTAAGGTAATATATATTTTCTTCTAAAATCAAACTCGAATTTATAGGCTTGACTTTTAATGATAATGATTTCTTGACTAAGGTCAAATTGATCCCCGGAAGCGTATTTACAATCCCTACCGCGTTTCGGTAGCGCTACCGACTGAAACGCGGTAGGGATTGTAATGCATAAATCACCTTACAAACACTACCATACTATACCTCGTTTCAGTCGCCTACGCGCTTCGTTGCTCTATCTGTTTCTGTGAGGGGAGAAAATGGACCGCGTTTTTTTACTTTAAAAAAAATTAACATTGAAAATTTATTTTTTTAGTAAAAAAAAACGCACGTTTTGATTGTAAAAAAATTGAAAGTTAAAAAAACGCGTTCCATCCTCTCTGCTAACCCCTCTATAATTACGGTCGTCACTCTCACAGAAACAGATAGAGAAACGAAGCGCGTAAGGCGACTGAAACTAGGTAGTGTTTGTAAGGTGATTTATGCATTACAATCCCTACCGCGTTTCAGTCAGTAGCGCGACGCGGTAGGGATTGTAAATACGCTGCCCGGAACTGTCGAGTCGATATTATTTAGAATCAATGTTTTTCACCCTGAGCGTAATCATTAAGCATACTAATTTTTGCGACGTAGACATCCCATTCCATTGCCCCCTCCGTTGTGGAAACTCATCTCACCCCATCTATCCTATCCTGCCCCATCCCAACCCATTACGCCTCCTCCCCCCCCCCCCCCCCGTTGAGTGAGCGGTGGGCAAAAAAAGGTTGAGAATCTAGCGCGGACCCTCTAGCGTTGTTCAGGGACCCCCAACTCAATCTAAAATTTCGACGGACCCCCCGAATGATCCTGGGACCCCTGGGGGTCCACTTTGGGAACCATTTCAATGAACCAGTTCACCAGTTCAGTTCACCAGTTCAGTTCACCAGTTCAGTTCAGTTCACCAGTTCAATGAACTCGAATTTGTTTTGATTTTAAAGCTCTGCAACCGGGCTCGAAAAGAAGAAGATGGAGAGATACGAAATAACGAATGTTAGAGGAGAGCGCTAACATTTCCAGCGACAAAATCGATGCGAAAATTGCAAATGTTAAAAACAAAACACGACTCGTTTAAAATAGAGCAAAAATCTTGCGGGCATTGTCTTAAACAGCATTTAAAGAAACACTGTGATTTTTTTCATACATATAACTTTTAAAATAACTGAAACAAACGTGTGTATAATAATTTTTGGAGCATACTTTGCGATTTTTTTCTATCGAGGGAATTTTATATAATTTGCGTTTCGGCGCGGGTAGCCCGAAAGATATTATCTTCAAGAATAATACATTTTTTTAGAGCTTTAAAACTTACCGTGTTTAAAGGAGATATGTAAGAAATCGGTAGAAATTCGGATTGCGGGCCCTTAAGCGTCATTTTCATGTGCCACGAATTCGTGCGTGCCACGTACCTACCCATAATATAATTTTTAATTTTTTTAGTCTATTCTGTATTTGAAATGTTTAAATTTATTTGGATCAAACTTGATAAGTAAAGTCAGATTTTGGGATTTTTCAAGGGACTGCGCTTTTTAGCTAACATGCAATTATCAATCCTACAATTTAGAATTTCCAATATTTATTTAAAAATCATTTTTGGCTGTGCTACATGTGAAATACGCATGATTATTAAACAACTACAACAATTAATCTTATTCGTGCTACGCAGGGTTTGAACCGCCACCTTTGATCTTCATTAATTTATAGAAACAAAGTTATATACGTACGCGTATAAAGGTTTTCAGCAGCCCGCTAAGGGTCTGTTATGGGATGATTTTAAAGGTTCATGTTTCAGGTTACATTATTTATAGAGCGTCTCATGCGTGCATACTGATTAGGTCTACCTTTGTACCGTGATTAATTTCCTGAAAAATGGGTTAATATTGTGCCACATTAATGTTTTAGTGAAAGAATAGTTTCTTGACATTTGAAAAAATGTTCTATTATTTTAACCCAATCTCAAATCTGTCGAATGGGAAATTCTCGCTGTTTTATATTCTCTAAAAAAATGACGATAATGAAGGTTTTTTTTCAATTTAAAATGCGCCATTTTCGATTTGTTACCAAAACAACAAGTTCGTTTTCCTTCGTGGATTCGGCGGCTTTGACGTCATGCCGGGCTACACTGGTGATAGTCGTTTTACGTTGGCGTTGGCGTTGACGTCGTTTTCCACGTCATAGTGATGTTATAGCCGGTTGGAATCCGGTTTCAAATCAATAATTATGAATAAAAATATTACAATTATACATTTTTTGTACAATGATCAGAATCAGAAAAAAAAACTTTAAATCTTCCACACATTTTAAAGGTATTCATGCTTTGTAAAAATACGCCATTGCATATTTATTATTCTCAAAGACAGACAAACATCCCGGGGTTAACGTTTATATTCGGGTTTATAACCTGACAATATTTGAAAATCTCTTACTTCCACCACAGTAAAGCGGCCTACACACGACACTGCATTTAGTGACTGCGGCAGTGACTGCAAAGAGGGTGGAGTTGAGCGAACTAGCGCTGTCTCGTTCTAGCGGCCTTTTAACAAACGAGACAGCGCTAGTTTGCTCAACTCCACGCTCTCTGCAGTCACTGCCGCAGTCACTACATGCAGTGTCGTGTGGAGAGCCCATAAGCCAACCAAGCCAACTGAGGAATTGAACTCACGATTTTTCAATTCAATTCAATTTATTCATTTAAAAACATTATAAAATTAACGTTTTTAAAAGAGAGAAAATATCCAAGATAAGATAAGTAGATTTAAACTAACAGCAATAAAGCTTGCCGTCTTAATTGTGCTTCATTGATGGTAAGCATGTCGATATTCGAAGTGATTCTATTTAAAAACAAGACAGCTCTCCTGACTGGCATGCCCATTGGTAAGTTAGTTCTGCAAGCCGGGAGATAAAACAGTCTATGCTGCCGGTGACGGAGATAACCATCGGGAACATAGAAACTAATGCTCTCCATGATAGTCGAGTTTTCGAACCATCCACGAATCAGTCTGAAGAAAATTATGAACGATGCCTGAATGGGACACAAACGCGATGCCAACTCAGCCACTGACCGGACACAAATATACGTATGATATGTCATAAACCATTTTGTGTCTATTTTACCTTGTGGCAATAACTTTTTTTCACATATTTTTTTTTGATATTGTTGGACTGACTGGGTGCTTTACCCATACCGAGACCCCTTATTGCCACACTATCACATTTTCTTAATCTGATAACATTGATAACAGAGTCTAATTGCCAACCCCATAAATGCGACATGATGGACATATAATGTGCATAAACGAGAACATGTAGATGTATTGACGCGTGATGTTCTCTTGCAAAAGGTTGGGATCAATAGAACCGGATATAATCATTTAGCTTTGCAGACAGCCGCCAGATGGGTGGGAAGGGGTTTTAACCTTTTCAATACCAGTGTTATTCCCCAGGAACCCGTAACCGCCTCCCAAATTGAAAATATACAAATTATGTATATTTTCAATTTGGGAGGGGGTTATGGGTACCTACGCCCCGGGAACCATTTATTGGATAAACAACACCTCCGCCATAGGTCACCCCAATTAGTTCGCTACGTTTGGTGACGGTTAACGTTGGAATTTCCACGGCATTATAATTAATACCGAAAATATACTGACATTTTTTTTACATTAACTCCACACAGGAGGTCCTGAGGAAAATAACTTCCCTCAGGGCCTATGTCATCTTTGGAGATGCTGTGTGGAGGATATTTTTGAGGAAAGGAAGGAGTGAACATGGGTCTTGAAGAGACCCATGTTGTAGGAGGAAAGAAACACAGAGGCCGGCAAATCGTTCCACAGCCGAGCCGTTGAACTCAAGAACGAGTCATAGAAACGACCCGTTCTCATGTGACTAATGTTAACCGTGTACAAATGTTGGGCGCGTGTTTGGCGTGTTTCCCGACTATGCACCAGTGCCGAGGGGATCAATGACGCTAGTTCCTCGGAGCATCTTCCATTGTAATACCGGTAGAACAAGGACAGCATTCCCACCTGACGCCTGTGCTCTAAAGATTGCAGTCCGTCTGTTAAGATGGGAGAATCTATCAAACGGACCGCCCATTTCTGCACAGAGTCGAGGGTATTTTTTAGGTATTTTGGAGCTCCAGATCAGAGGTGGCTGCCAAATTCAAGCGTGGGGCGCACTTGCGATTTGTACAGGGTTAGCAGTTGTGTACTATTAAAGTATCTGCGGGCCCTGTACAGCATGCCCAGTTTCTGAGAGGCTTACTTAACTCTGGTTTCGATGGAGCCCCCATACCTGAGCTGGTCACTTAGAGTTACACCAAGCATATCGATGGAGGTCCTGTTCGGAAGATTGCTTCCGTTGAAGGAGACTAGATTTTCATTTCGATCCCTTTTAGACGTTATCTATTATTGGGTCTTTGAAACATTAAATTCGACGAGGTTATTCTTACCCCAAGAGAAGGTAACTCTCGAGGTCACCGTCCATTCTTTGCTTCGAGCTATTGAGGGTACACAAACTCCAATAGCCCTCCGAGCTATTGGAGTTTGTGTGCCCTTTGGGGGCTTGTTAAGCAGAAAGCTATCATGGACTGTACTGTCATCCGCGTAACAATGAATCGGTGCACATGACAAGAGGTCATTGATGTGCAACAGAAACAAAGTCGGTGACAAAACCGATCCCTGTGGGACCCCAGCATTTATCGAATGCGAGGAAGAGGTGAAACCGTCAGCAACCGCCTGAATCGACCTCTCCCTCAAAAAGTCGGCAATCCACGTACACAAGGACGCGGGAAGTCCGTAAGAAGGCAGTTTGTTGACAAGCCCTCGGTGCCAAACCCGGTCAAAGGCCTTGGAAATATCCAGTGACATGTACCGTTTCAACGATCTTACTTAGTATGCGATCCATAATTATTTTTGATTATGCATTATTTATACCTGTTTTAACTCTACCGTTTAGCATTTCATCTGTCTGTAAATTGGATAAGTTTTAAGATTTTCACGGCCAAGAGCATTTTCGTTGTTTGTTTTTGGGGTGTTATGCCGTGTTGCGCTAACTCCTTCTTTAGCCAACGTTTCGGACATCGTTGCAGTGTCCATCATCAGGGCAGATCCGGCAGATTTTTTTTTTTTTACAGTGAATACCGCATAAGAATCTCAACTGCTCCCGTCTGGAGCCAGTGAGACTATGGCATCCCCAATTGGGGTATGTTGTGAGGCTGAAGGTAGTGGGGAGGGGAAGGAGGTGGGGAAGAAGAAGGTTGGGAAGTACCTGGCTATTCAGATCTGGTCACCAAACACGGCTAAAGCAATTTTCAAGCAACGTTTCAATTCTGAATGGTGGTCTTACACCAGGGCGATACTAATAGTATCTTCCACTCTGGAACATGCCGCAAATATACTATATATTATTTTAAATGAATTAATTGTGAAATAACACAAATTAATCAAATAAAATTTATTTGCGCATGCCGGATTCGAACCCGCGACCTCCGGATTGTGAGTCAAGAGTCTTACTCACTGGACTACGGAGGTCGTCGGATCCAGTAGATGTCTGTAAATTGGTTTGCACATTCCATTTCTGGTTTCGAAAATCTGGTGCATTCACTTTATTAATCAAACAAGCCTTACTTTTACCACTCGGAGATACCTAACTAATTTTGACTAGGTGGTTAACTTTAAATATGTGGTTTAACTTTGACTAGATGCCTAACTTTGATTGGATGACTAACTTTGACTGGGTGACTTTTACTAGGTGGTTAAACTATGACTAGATGCCTAACTTTGACTAGATGGTTAACTTTGACTACGTGACTAAGTTTGACTAGGTGGTTAACTCTGACTAGATGCCTAACTTTGACTGGGTGACTAACTTTGACTAGGTGGTTAAACTTTGGCTAGATGCCTAACTTTGACTGGGTGACTAACTTTGACTAGGTGGTTAAACTTTGACTAGATATCTAACTTTGACTAGGTGGTTAAACTTTGACTAGATGCCTAACTTTGACTAGATGGTTAAATTTGACTAGGTGGCTAAGTTTGACTAGGTGGTTAACTTTTACTAGATGCCTAACTTTGACAAGGAGGATGAATTTGACTGAGCTTTTGAATATTATTGTACCAACCATCTTAGAAAGTTTGAAATTAAAATGATGGTGGTGTTTCTTTTGACAAATTATAATAACATTATTTTTAAACGTCTAAATTTTTAAGCCAATTTAAAATGTTTAGCATAATATTTATAATAACTATCGAAACTGTTAGAAACTTTGGTCAAAACGTCAATGGTTATCAAGCATAAAATATTCTCTAAATGTGGAACCAAAAGTGTGGTGTTGAAAGGGTTAAGGGTTAATTGCAGCCTCCCACACATTGCATATAAACTACTTGTTTATTGGCAGTGATGCAATTTACATATGAATGACAATCTGTATACCGGTTATTATTTATAACAATGGAAAAAAGAAAGCTCTTCATTAAATAAAATACTTGGTAACCATATGTTTTGATTTTAAAATCCTCGAAAATAAAAGCTAAAATTGGCTTCGCCATATATGGTTGAATTTAAATTCAAGTGGTACTTTAACCACCCTCTCCCAATTCTGTAAAATAATTACTGTTGCTTTTTTATTCTTGTGTTTCTCTCCGTTAACCATGATTTTTTTTTCATTAGCTCTATTTTTCAATTTCACGGGAAGGCCTGAGGAAAATAATTCCTCTCAGGGCCTACGTCACCTTTTGGGATGCTATGTGGAGGGTCTTTTTAGGAAAGGAAAAAGAGGAAGCTCTGGGAAGGAAATGGGTATAAGGGGTCGTAGAAATCTGGGAGTCGGTGTGTCCAGGAGTGAAGGACGTATGAATCCATGCGGTGCAAGGCGATGAGTCGAGGGATTCTGGCCGGAGAGGTAAAAAAAGCTCCTCCACCAGTCTCTCTCTCGTTCCGCAGCAGGTGAGCAGACTCATCGGCCGCCAATACCTTGTCAAACCTCACCCCACGAACCCGGGAACCCATTGCTAAATCACCAAACGTAGCGATCCACTTGGGGTAACCTATGGAAAAGATGATCTAATAAATGGTTCCCGGGGCAACGGTATTCATACCCGCCTCCCAAAATGAGGCGTGCAATAAGTTTCAAAAATAAAAGTGATGAAAACAAAATTAGATATCGATTTATTTTAAATTAAAATGTCGCATCATAAAGTATCTGCCACGAATCAAAATAATGTGATTTACATTATTTTGATTTATTTTACGATTTTATTAGAATAAGCTAACTTTTTTTATTGTTATTAGAAAGAAAAACGTAGATATACAATATTACAGGGAAAAAAATATTACAGAGAAAAGAAAAGTCCCAATAAACTACTTTTAAGTAGTTTGTCAATGGGTGCTTTTACTTTGAAGTTTAAAAAATAAAACTTATAATGCAGTTAGACATTTTTATGTCTTAGTGTTTAATACAAACTATTTCTTTCGGCGACTCAATTTTTCAATATAATATTAGTTTTTTACATTATTTGTACATTTTTTAATTTTAGCAGGTAACATATTTAAGCAAGTAGGTGTCATGTATTCCAGCGTTCTTTGTCCATATTTGTTTAAGTGCTTAGGTACGATTAGTCCTTTATTTAACGTAAATTGAGTATTGTAAGAGTGGTCCAGTCTATTTATGTATATAGGGCTATTCATATGCTGAAAAATAATTTGATGCCACAGAATTGCTCTTCCTGAGAGACTTTTGAGATTCTGGTAAAAGTACGGAACATTGTCCCTTTGTTCGTATAAACTTTTATGAGCTAATAATTTAACTAATGAATTTTGAACTGATTGAACATGGTTTACATTTGTCTTACAGGAAAGTCCCCAAGCTGTAATTCCGTACATTATAATAGATTCAGCTAATGATAAAAAAATTACTCGAAGTGATTCAAATTGATTTTTAAAAATGTAGATAACTGCATTCTAAATGCATCCGATGACATGAACATAATACTCAAAGACTGAGACAGAAACAGGTTGAAGTTTCAGGGTATACAAAAGCTCTACGACAGGTATTTCAATTTACATAAAGTACCAACCTCAAAACGCTATGAAAGTTTACACTCCGGTCGTTTTGTCAAATGGAAATCGGAGATCAAAAGCATTCCGTCTCATTGCCTCCCAATTCTCGCATTCTCCCGACTGTCGAAATCCTATTGACATTGCTTGCGCTATTATTTCTAACTTTATCTCAATATTCACAAAGTATATATCTATATATTCACAAAAAAATTATTTATGAGTTTTTAACACTGCAGAACTGATTTAAAAATATACAGAGTTTGTAATAGCACGTACCCGAAGGATTTTTTTCAGCAAATCGGAGTAATTTGGGTAAAATACGTAGATGTGATTTGGCTCTCTGATGTATACTTTTTTCGATTAAAATTTTACAAAATGTTCATCCGTCACACGTCGCTACTGAGTAGATGACTTGCGTCTCGTTCTAGCAGCGCGGTAACAGAGGAGAGAGAATGCGTGTCACGTGATCCCGTCGCCACGCGTAGCAGTGTGATCAGTGGCGACGTGTGATGGAAACATTTTTTGTTTTTATTATTAAAAATCTCATCGGACAGCAAAATGACATCTTTTACTCCAAATATGCTAAGTGAATGTTGGTTAAATCAGATTAAAACCCTTTGAGTACGTGCTATTACACCCTTTATAAATATTATAACCACCAATATTATCTTTAATTATTTTACAATTATTTATCTTTAAAATAATTAATATTGCGTTGCCAAAAATATGCGCTTTTCCGGTAAGTTACCTTGATTAACCAGCATAGAAGAAAGACATAAAGAATAAAGAAGAAAACCAGAAACGCCACGTGGGCGTGTTTCATGACACAAAAGTCTGAGATTCTCCGCTTAAATGTCGTGTAGAATGCAGAACTGTGTGCTCACTATCATTATGAAATTGAAATTGGATGGCGGTGCGGGTGTACTATGTCAGGCAAATGTAAGAGAGACATTGGCTAGAACCAAGAGATACTAAGTCAGTGGCGACAGTGGTTTGTATTCAAACCTATATGGAAGGTATGTCTAGTGTTCTTCGTTACAATTATTAACCTACATTATTAATTTCGCAATTCAAATTGTTTTTCTTCTACTATCATATATTATATCAATTTGGAAGGCGAGTATGGGTACCATTATCAGATAACCAAAACCTGTGCCATCTGTCATCCCAAGTGGTTCTCTACATTTGTTCATTCAGGTTCATGGGTGAGGTCCATGGGTGAGGTTTTTTTTTTTTTTATTTTTTATTAATAATTTTTTTTTGTTACATACATAAAAATATTACAAAAAACATTTCTTTTGATTAGAAGTAAAAAAAGGAACTATAAAATTAATATGTAGCTTAAGGGTCGGGTTTGGAAAACATCGCTCCGCATTAGCAGTAGCATCCGCGTCTCGTAGCAGCAATACTAGAAAATTATATACAGGTAGTTAGAAAAATGTGTAAAGTTACTAGTAATTAAATTTTTTTTACTGTAATCTTACAAATTCTATAAGTTATACATACTGCAACTTTAGTTAAAACGTTGAAAAAGGCCTTCGCGATTATCTCTCCTGAACCTGTTGTAAACATTTTTACCAAAAATCCTTCCGTAATCTCAGAGTAAACATTATGTTAAATCAAGCTATTAAATTAAAAGCTCTTCAGTGTATCTAGATTTTTATTGTAATTCGCCTAAACTTTCTGAATTTTTCAACTATTCTCCGCCATACAAAAATGTATGGCAAAATATTACGCCGCGCGATGTCTTATATAACGGTTGAATTTCACAGAATTCATTCAGTTGTGAGATAGTGGTCAAGGCGACAGCACGCATATTTTTTTCGCAGCAATTTTGTTCGCTGTTTATTCGATTTTTGAAGGAATCATTGAGGAGATAGGTGTTACTGTAACCGGGTAAGTAGAAATAAAATATATTTATTATTATCTAATAAATTATTTTTAACTTGATTTACAGTTTTACATATTTTATTATTATTTTTTTTTTAAACTTCAGGTACCTTCAAAATGGGTAAAAATAAAGGAATTCTTGCTTACCGTGCCATAAAAAATAGACCCTCCCACTGGAAGAATAGGAGAATAAGGTAATAAAGTCAAAATTTAATTTTTTTACTGATTTCTATCAAGGGTAGTTTGAAGGTAGACTGAAGTCATTTTGCTTTTTGACATCTAAAAATTTCGGCATCCATCTTGAATTTATCTGTAGTTATCTACCGATTTGGTTCAATATCAGAATTCGGGCGTTTAGAAGTGCACTGAACTCGGATCTAATGTCAAAATGCAAAATTTCGGCATCCATCTTGAATTTCTCGTGTTCTCTACCGATCTGGTTCAAAATCAGTATTAGGGAGTATTGGCGAGCACTGAACTCGGATCTAATGTCCAAATGCAACATTTCGGCATCCATCTTGAATTTCTCTAGTTATCTACCTTTTTGATTCAAAATCAGGATTAGGGCGTTTGGACGTGCACTGAACTCGGATCTAATGTCAAAATGCAACATTTCGGCATCCATCTTGAATTTCTCTAGTTTTCTACCGATTTGGTTCAATATCAGCGCCCTTGAGATGATTTTTCATGAAAACGGCGCTTTATAAATCAGCCAAATATTATTATTATCAGCATTCGGGCGTTTGGAAGTGCACTGAAATCGGATCTAATGTCAAAATGCAACATTTCGGCATCCATCTTGAATTTCTTTAGTTATCTACCGATTTGGTTCAAAATCAGGATTAGGGCGTTTGGACGTGCACTGAACTCGGATCTAATGTCAAAATGCAACATTTCGGCATCCATCTTGAATTTCTCTAGTTATCTACCGATTTGGTTCAATATCAGCATTCGGGCGTTTGGAAGTGCACTGAAATCGGATCTAATGTCAAAATGCAACATTTCGGCATCCATCTTGAATTTCTTTAGTTATCTACCGATTTGGTTCAAAATCAGGATTAGGGCGTTTGGACGTGCACTGAACTCGGATCTAATGTCAAAATGCAAAATTTCGGCATCCATCTTGAATATCTTAAGTACTTTGACGATTTGGTTCAAAATCAGGTTAAAGGAGTTTGGGGTTCAACGAACTTAATATCAAAATTTAATTTAACAAAATTTAACAAAATTTAACAAAATTTAATTTCAAAATGCATAATTTCGACGACCATTTTGAGTTCTCTACCGATTCCGTTCAAATTGTCACTAAGTTTTATTGAAAACATCGACTGTCAGATCCATTGATAAATCGAATGAATTTCGATGTTGGGTAAATTCTGGGTCGTATTATTACAAATAAATTTATTTTATATGTTTTTTTAGAAAAGCAGCAGAAGCAATATAAATGACGTCGTTATAACAGAAACTATCAGTTAACATGTAAGTTTTTTAAATAAACATAAGCGGCCTGAGTAATGGCCTTCCATATAAACTTTTTGCTATAATGAATGATCTACCACACTTTTTGTGAATGTTTAGAATTAATAAATAATATTTGGATGATTTATATAGCGCCGTTTTTGTGAAAAATCAGCTCAAGGGCGCTGTATGAATTATCGATAATAGACCGGGAGAAAGGATGATGTCATTACAAAATGACAGTCTTGTGAATAAATGAGGGGCTAACACTTATCACTCTGTATTGTTTTGTATTTTTTTATTAATAAGTTTACATTACAAATGTATAGTCTAATGTCCTCCACGCTAGGAATTCACCTGTGTTGTGGAGGACATTTTTCAATTGTAAAATTATATAATAGTAAACAAGTATATAATAGTAACTTTGTTATTTTTGGATAATGCTGTGAAATAACTATAATAATTGTGGGTAATAATTAATTTATTTTGAACTTACATATAACATTTGCAATTTTACCTGTAACACGCACAACACGAGTTACAGCGTGTTTTATACAAAGAAAAAAAAACTTGTCAATAGACTTCTATAAAAAAACAGAGTGGAAGATACTTTATGTATCGCCCTGGTGTAAGACCACTATTCAGAATTGAAAAGCTGCTTGAAATGGCTTTAGCCGTGTGTGGTGACCAAATCTGAATAGCCAGGTACTTCCCCTATATTATTCCCCTCCCACCTTATTCAGCCTCACAACATACCCCAATCACTGGCCCCAGGCGATTGATAACAGTTGGGACTTTGTAAGTTACATAAAAATAAAAATAAAACATTTACTTGTTTTATAAAAATTTGTCTGAACTTCTTTATATTTTTTACTGTCTTTTTTCTAAATGTGCTTCGTTCTACTTTATGTATATCAAAGATAAATTGTAAAATATATTCTTTCTTACTACGTATTAAAAAAAAACTGTATGCATATAAATAAACTTTCAAAAACAAAACTACCTGTTTTTAATTTCTAAGGCACAGAGTAAAAACTGGTTGTCGTAACTTATTCACACCCATTATTTTCTGGTAAAATTATAAAAAAATTAATAACATTATACAAACCATATATGAACCAGAAATTTTTTCCACATCAAAACACCATTAGATTCTATGTCACATTGAGTCAAAAACTAAGACGTCTGTAAAGGTCCAGGGACTAAAAAAAGTCTATGTATCCTTGCCCTTGCATAATATGATTTATAGTCTGTCAAGCTGTATCAATTATGTTAGAAATAAATTAAAATTATACAAAGCAAGTGTATTTTTATTTCGTATTTTATCAAAATGCTGAGCAGCCGTGCCTGAATCTAACCGAAATACACAGTAGATCGCGGCGGCCGAGCTTGTTTGCAACTACCAAAAATACCTAACTGCAGTGAATGGGCAGTTTGACCCAGGCGCAAATGTCTCTATGAGCTATCCACGCTATTCCACCATATGATTCTTAGTATGTTAAGCTGTATCCATTATTATAGTAGGAACTAAATTTTATAAGGCAAGTGTATTTTTATTTCCTAAGTCCGTAGTGTCTAGTATACCCACATCTCCTCTAGTCAAACGCAGGCGGCCGGCTGCGGCCGTGTTTGTCTACAAGTACAAGAAATACCTAACTGCAGTGTCAGCGCGGTTTGATACCCGACCCTTAAAGATAATAAATTCATTCTTCCAATTAGTATAAAAAAATGTGATTCGAAAAAAAATTTCAAAAAAAACATAAAAATTTGGATAAAAAACAATGATAGAGCATTGACCGGTGCACTCACCCAAATTCGAAATTAATATTGAACCAATGCTGTTATTATTGTACCAATGTTATTGTTATTATTAATGCAACCAATATAATGTGTGATTTAATTCTAATATAAGTGTAGGTATGTTCACAGTATAATAAATTGACATAAAATTACTGCCTCAACACAGGCTAGCCTAGTGAGGCAGGTTATGAGAAACCTAAATTTATAATTATAAATCTCTATTCTTTAATTACCTACTGTATATATGTATTTTGTTTTCTGATATTAACTTTCGTACGTATGCAACTTTTAAACTGTACTTATGATGTACTTTTTGTTTTTGTAATTATAAATCTTCATTTTTTTTTGTTCAAAAAAAAAAAAAAAAAAAAAAAAAGATAAACAATATTACAATTTAACGAAAAAAAAAGATATTACAATAGTATACATATATGTATGATAACAAAAAAAAATCCCACATAGGCATCGCCAGTTCGTGGGTATATTTAAGTTTTTTTAATGCAGTTAAGTTACAACATGGCAAATTAAACTTTAAATTAGTAAATTAAAACATAATTATGGTTTAACATATTTATAGAACAAATAATTCCGTATTTACAAAACTTAAGTTAAGAAAAGGAGAAAAAAATATATATATATACATGAAAAACAAAAAAGGTTAAATAAAAATTAGGATTTGTAAAGTTATAACAGGTATGATGTTATAGCAGGTATGTATTTGTGTCATTTGTAGTTACCCAAGTCTTTATTAATTTTTTGTATATGCTGTAAGAGGATATGTTTTTAGATTTAATTTCTATAGTCTGATACAGTGCATTATAGATTTTTGGTGCAATGGAAAAAGCATGTCTCTGCGCAAGCCTAGTTTTGCATAGGGGAACCTCAAATGCATTATTTACTCTACTGCTGGAGCGATTTTCGTTTTTTTGTAAAATATACATTTCGTGAAAATATATATTTCAGACATTGCATACAGTAGATTTTTCTTATATCTAAGAGTTCAGTTTCTTGGAATAATTGCAAGGAGGGGTAGGTAACATCTTTATGCAACATTATTTTTATTATTAATTTTTGAGTAATTTCTAGTTGCTTAATATGGGTATCATAAATACCCCCCCATCCAATTATTCCATAAGATATTGATGGTTGCACCAATGCATGATATACCAGTTTCATTCTTTTAATATCAACTATGTTATTTAATCGTTTAAAAATGTAAGTCAAATACCTAAGTTTATTTACAAGGTTTTCTACGTGATTTGTCCATTTTAGTTGGCTGTCTATAATAATTCCTAAGTATTTAACTGTGTTCCCCGAATTCATTTCTATACAGTTAGAACACAAAACAGGGTTGCAAGAATTGTTGTGAAACCTTATATTTAGGTGAGTTAAGGGTGCCGCCCTTTTGGTATTATAGAATGGAATATACATAGTTTTTTCACAGTTCAGAGTTAGGAGATTTTGGTTTAGCCATTCTTTGACAATGGATGTGCACTTATTTGCGTTTTCAGAGACTTCTTTCCATGATTTACCATGGACTGTGATTGCAGGTGTGTCCATTTCTTGGCAACTCGCCCCGCTCACGCTCTGCCCACAGTGCGGGGCGAGCCGGATCGGGAGAGATGGGCTGAGGGAGGCCTTTTGACCTATCCAGCCAGACTTTCTAGAACATCGCCTTGCACCGCAGTGGGAGAGATGGATTAATACGTCCGTCGCTCCTGGATACATTGACTCCCAGATTCCTGTCCTCCCCTCATACCCTTTTTCCTTCCCAGAATTATCTCTGCTTCTTTTTCTAAAAATACCCTCCAAATAGGAACCCCCAAAGATGACAAAGGCCCTGAGTGAAAATATTTTCCTCGCGGCCTCCTGTTTGGAGCTTATGTAAAAAAAGTGTTTTATTATTACTTTTCAACATGATTTAAATATTGTTTTTTTATGCATATAGGTATTGCATCATATTACTACTGATTTACGATTACCGTGATAAGGACGCGATCGTACTTAGAGGTGGTCGAGAGAACTCAAATAACATGTAAAAAATATACATATTTAAAAAAAACAAACACATGAACTATCTACAATATTTTGCCTACGCCACTTTGAAAATGATCTCGGGTCTGGTCAAAGGACTGTACGAAGAAGGGTTATAATTTCGTTAGAAATTAACGAAACGCGTAGTTCAAACAATATTAATTTATCTTCACCTTGTTTGTAATTTAAATTACTTACATCCCTCATGGACGCTCCAAATTTACATACGAAGTTAACTTATAATTTAAAACAATTTCCTTCGGGATGAAGGTGACTAAAAATGGATGGAAACTAAAATAGAATAACTTTAACTTTAATTGCAATTCGCATACATCAGAATCCATACGAAACGTACATGTTGCATTAATTAATGTATTCCTTCATTGAGAAAAAACATTGCATTAATTAATGTATTCCTTCATAAGAAAAAACAAACTGGGAAATAGAGAATAACATATAAACGAACCATAAACACAACGAAATAGAAACAACTCACAAACATCCACTCTTTGTTTATTTTAACTATAAGTGTAATACCTAGTGAGATTTATCCATATTACTGGAAGAACTTGAATCTCTTTAACCAGTGATTCTTGACATTATTTGGGGTAAAATGGAATTGAAATTTTAGTCTTCCGTGACTTTTGATGTTTTTTTTTTTTTTTTTAATTTTTTTCTTAAAAACAAATATTTTTTCATATGTCATGACTGGTCACTCAGCGGAGTAACCTCCCAACCCCTTCCTCGACCCTAACTGTCCAAGGCCAGTGATGATTTTTTTGTTGTTTTTTTGTTTGGTGAAAAAAATAAAACAAAATAAATATTCAACGCAGACGTAAATTTCGTGTCTATTTTTTTATTCGAAATGTCAGATATCATTGAGCAAAGTAAGTCAAGTACGTCCCATAACACTTTGTATAATTTCATGTCCAACTAAAGATGTTTGCGCAAGTAGTCACAACCCGCTCATGTTCCTAAAAGATGATTCCTAAAAGTTGGGCAGGAAAATGACCTGCTTCCACTTAAAAATTTAAAACAATTCGAAACTTTCAGTGATTAAAAGTTTTATCAAGGTATGACAAAGTTTGATTAGACGGAACATTGTCGCGTCGGCGACATAGAAAACAATTGAAAAAATACTGACGTGTACCATATGTGGGAGCACAATGTAGCTAGTGACCGACCGAAGCGCGAAGGTTCGGTTTCGGCAAGTTTCGGCAAAAAATCTAGTTTCGGCATCAGTTTAGGTTTCGGCAGAAAATCTGCCGAAACCGAAACCGAATCCGAAACTTTTTTAGACATGTTAAAAATCGATTGTTTGCTGTTATTTGGCTTATTTTTTACACAGTTATTCTGACAATATCTTGGTGTATATATAGATCAACATTTTAAATGGAAAACACATATTTGTGAACTCGTCAAAAGGATTAGGAAATGTATTTATATATTTATTAGACTTAGAAATATTCTTAGCTTAGAAAACCTAAAAAGAGTGTACTATGCAACTGTTCAATCTATATTGCAATATGGTATTATTGGCTGGGGAGGAACATATGACAATATTTTAAATCCCCTCAAAATTGTCCAAAGGTTGATAATTAAGGTAATCTTAAAAAAACCGTCTAAATTTCCTACTGAAATTCTTTTTTCAATATTCAATGTGCCTATAATAGACAAAATCTATAAAAAATATTCAATTCTTCAAATTTACAAAGAAATACAGTTAAATACTCGTAACTTCCAATTCAATACATCAGCAAGATACCAGAAAACTATTAAAATTCCTAAATTTAATACTAAGCACATCCAAAATTCCTATCTTTATCTGGGCATAATCTATTATAACAACCTCCCATTAAAATTAAAAACCATCGAAAATATGCAGGAATTTAAGCCCAAATTAAAAAATTACCTGAAACTACTATAAAAGTCCAAATATGTTTACTTTGTATCTTAAAGTCTGCTATTTTATAAATCATTTATTCCTTCTTTTTTCTTTCATTTCTTAGTTTCTAAATCTGAGTCTACTATTGTATAAATCTTGCGTTCTTTCTTACGTATCCTTTACTTACTTATTACAATAATTTTTGTTACTAACTTACATGATTCTTCCATTTATAATGATTTTTTAATTTATATTATGATTTTTTTAAACTCTTCAGGATTTTTATTTTTAAATTATACAAGATTTTTTAACCTTCTTATTATTTACAATAGCCGTTATTACTAACTTACACGATCATTAATTTACTAATTGAGCTAGAACTCCCTCACCAAACACAAGAGCATTGTCTCTTTATGGTGAGGAAAGGCAATTTATTTTTATTTTTTGTTAACCTTATGTAACTATGTAACTATGTAACTGTTGTAACTTCATATGTATTTTTAATAAACATTGCCAATAAAAAAAAAAAAAAAAAAAAAAAAAAGTTAACACGGGTTGAAATTAATAAATAAAAAACAGTAATTGAAGTATGTGAAAAAATAATCTTTTTTTATATTACTTCTATAAAACAAACAAAATTTATAAAAAATTCTTTCAACTTCTCGTTCGGCTGACTTCGGATAAGTTCGCGACTCGTGTGTCACCCGCCATCATTAGCAAAATACTCAATTAATGAGGTCCTTCCTTTAAGAGCGTTTAACCAGGCAGCGGACGAAAATCCACATTTCGTCGAAAGTTGTTCTTACGATCGTGCAGGGTGGTTACAATGAGAAAGATTAATTATTCTCCGTACCAGCTTTTTAAAATTATAACTCGATATCGATTTTATTTCATTCCAAATTTGCTTTAATTTATACATACATCCAAAAATGCTGAAAGGCGTCATGATAAAACTATTAAAATAATGTACTTTTTGTAATTATTTTTTGATTATAAGTATTTATCATTTTTCAATAATGTCTAAGTTAATTAAGAATGTTAAAAAAAATCGGAAATATATTAGTTTGTAAGTGCGCAAATAAATACACAAACAGACCAATTTTCGTCAAGAAACACATGAAACTAAAGTTAAAATTCTAAAACATGCGATACCCAGAAAATGTATTGATTTATTTTACTGCATGATTATATGATTTGAAATGGATGTGGTATAATATCTTATTGTGATGTGATTTTTATAGTGTGGTACAAAATCTTTTTTGAAAATTTAACAAATCTGCCAACGACCTATGGTAAAACCTTAATATTTTTTCTCAAAATTTAAAACATGCGAATGCTAAATAAAAGAACAATCTTTCGAAATCCATTTATAATTTTTGTGAAAAAGAGTCAATACGTCTAAAATCTGATTTAAAAATGACATTTCTGGTTTTCTCTGTTAATACCCTCTTCAGAGGGTTGATTATTGACAAATGTTTGTTTCAAGAAGTAGGTAACATGTTTGTTAATTTTGATTTGTTTTATAGCAGTAACATAAAAAAAAATGTTTTTTTTCATTCTTCACTTATTGTTTTTTTTTTCATTTAACACGTATAAAAAGAAATTTGTACTTTTAAACGCAATAAAAAATTAAATACTCAATTAACGAGGTCTTTCCTCTATAATGTTGATTGTAGATAATTTTTTGTTCCAAGAAGTAGTTAACATGTTTTGTTATTTTTTTATAAATTTTGTTTATTTTATAGAAGTATTATATATAAAAAAATTTTTTTTTACATACTTCAATTATTGCTTTTTTTATTTATTTAATTTAATACGTTTTAACTGTCTGAATGAGTGTAAAAAATAAGCCAAATAACAGTAAACACTCGATTTTTAACATGTCTGAAAAAGTTTCGGTTTCGGCCGAAACTGATACAGACACCGAAGGTTCGGTTTCGGTGGAAAGTCCTGTTTCGATCGGACACTAAATGTAACTACATTGTTCATGTAATGACCGCGGTATCCCCAAAGGGCTTTAGGTCGCACATAACATTATGTATCTCTATCAAATAAGAGAAATACGTCTCTTCTGTCTAGGCACGTGCTTCAAATAAAGAAACTTCTGCATGCAGACAGCATTATTGCTACTATTGTAGTATGTTTACCGAGCAGCAGTGAAACTCGACTACTCGATGGGAATTAAGTTCGTTAATCGAGAGGAGACAAAAGACTTCGATTAAATATTTGATATTAATTTTTACAGATTAGTTTAAGAATTTTTATTGCTAAATATTCCTTAAAGGTAGCTGACCAAAAGGTTAAAGAACTCGTCAAATTCGAGAATGATTTCAATAATAATAATAAATAAACGAATACATTTCAAAATAAATACACTATTCTACTGTAGCATTCATAAGCGGAACTACATTGCCCACTCTCCGGTACAACGATTTCACACTATGGGAAATCAGTACTTAGGTGATGTTTACATATTTAACATAAACTTGACGAATTTTTTTGATCTTGTAAAAAACTTATTATATAAATTTTTGTAAACCTATGAAATCCCTGTATTTTTGTATTTTTATGACCTGTGTGCTTTTTTATCTAATTTTATTTTTATTATTTCTTTATCTCTTTAAAAATCATCTGCCATGAAATAATTGTACTACCAAACATGTAAAAGCCCTTTGGGCGTTAAATAAATGAATAAATAAATAAAAATACTTGGGGTATCGTTGTCCCCACTTGTTTTAGACAGCAGTGGCGTACCATATTTTTTTACGTACGCCGACCGGTTTCGGAACCACCGCACTTTCCTCAGGACAAAATATACTATCTTTACATTACAAAACAATGTGTAAACATAATATATTACTAAGTTTTGAGGTGGAGGTGGGGGCGTGACTAGTGATTAGTTAAGATTAGGGGAAAGAGATAGAGTGGACGGTCTAAGATGTAACTGTAAGATAATATTTTTTGTTTATTGATAATGGCCTCATTATTATTAAAGGATTTCTAAGGCTTCTAAGTTATCTAAGTGTTTTGTTAAATTATTTATATGAATAGCATTTATACATGTATTTTTTCAAAACTATGATATGGTTAGCAAAATCGAAAAAATTATTATTATTTAAAACCCACAAATGTTCTTTGATTCTAATATCGAAATTTTGATCTGTTTTCCCAATATAAAAAGAGGAACATTAATTTTTTACAGTACGAGGTTTTTTAAATGTTGCCAGGTTATTTGTAACCCGGGAATGCTTGTCTTTCTTTAAAAAAAATATATCTATATATTAGAAGGCAGTTTTTTGCAACATTTAACTGAAATCTTATTGGTCTCTAAAATTTCAAGCAATTTTTTGTCGATGTTATTATTAGAATTGCATAAATAGATATATATTTTTTAAATATTATTTTGAGGATTGTACAATAAATATTTCTTTTTGAAATGGTTATTCTGAAACCGGTCGGCGTATATAAAATAATGATAAAAATGTAGAAGTTCAAAGAGAGAAATATTGCTTCACTTATTTGTATTGGATAACCACTACATTAAAAAGTATAAAATGTTTTATGTTTATGAAAGTTGTTAGTCCCAAAGGTTTTACTACTTCAATAATTGTAAAATTCATTATTTGAGATCATTTTAATTAATTGAAAATAAATCTCTTTCTTCAGCGGCCGATCGTAAAATCAGGCGGATTATGGTGCGCCTAGCCACATCGTGATCTGCCGCCATTTTACAATGTGCCGGGGCACATCACGAAAAGGCAGATTTACAACTAGGCGTATCGATCGAAGAGGAACGTCCGACATTCCGCCTTGCTATTCGCTTAGGCACATTCAAATAAGAGTTTGTTATGGTAGTAAAGCTTGAAGTAGGGTTTTAATAAGGGTTATCTCGTTAGGGTATTTAATATATCAGGGTAATGATGTTAAAAGGGAAATGCCACTGGAAGTGATGTGTTGTGATTTGTACCTACTTTGTGGTCAGTTATGACATTTAAACCTCTTATTGAGTGGGTGTATTAAATGTTATAGTATCAGGGGTTATACATAAAAATACACAGTTATCAGCTTTAATCCCATGGGATCTTGGACGCCAAATCTCGTAGGTACGAGATATGCTGACTGTGTCGGTAGGCATGAAATACTCCCATCGGAGCGTGGGCACTGTTATTTTATTCAATGTTGTGAAGTTTGGAAATATGAAATAAAAGAGTGGATGTATAACAAAGATTTATATTGAAAGTTTATGCATACCTGTGGACCATATAAAGCTACTAGCTAAAACCTATTTCGTTTGTTGCGACGATTTCCAGATGCCTAGTATTGCACAGTGAGGGGACCGTATCTCCCTCACATTGCATCAGCGCCAGGTTTGTGAGCTTCTCCATCCATCTTGGGTAGTTGTGGAGTATGTGAACGCAATGCCCTTGGCATCCTCCATTATATGATTCAGGTCCCATCAGGTTAGAAATATATAGCGTGGAAAATGCGGACGGGTTGTGTGCCTTTGTATTATTGATGATCCATCTCGTCGAATGACGGATGTTAAATATAATCGAAGATTATGATTGAACTTGGCGTTCAAGCCGCCATTATTGCACAACGGGACTCTACACTTGAATACCCGTAAATAAGAATTCTCCAGTCGCGATAACCTTGTACCGGCTAAGATTTAAAGGAAACTATCGTTCACATATTAAATAAGCTTGAAACAACCCGCCGATTAAACAATTTACATTATAATTTAAAATCCACTTGTTGTTGACTGTCGGTTTCACATCCTGCCCTAAAGATGCGAATCCAAGAAGTGAAGGAAATCGATCATGATCCCCCTAACGTTCAAAAGTTTAAGAAATCGGAGAAAAAGTGAAATTATTAGTGGCCAGTAAAATAATTGAATTGAATTAATATAAACAAATATTAATAACTCTGGGGTAATTTAGAACATTATTTTCCTTATTAAATTATTTTCATAACAAGTTGTAAAATGCACCAATATAGGCTCTGCCTACGTGCTACTTTCGTGTGACAATAATAATGTGCCTAACTTACATCCGGTACATTGTGAAATGGCGGCAGATTACGATGTGGATAGGAGCATCACGACTCTCCTGATTTTACGATCGGCCGCCGACATATACAATACTAAGTACCAAAAATAATCGACATGTTTCGAAACCAATGATTACTTCGTAAGGATAAACGTATAATGAAAATTAATGAATTTTAGAATAAAAAAGTAAGCTATAAGCTTTTTCACACTTACTCGATATGACTCACATTTCAAAGCAGAACGCGATAACTACTGACAATGCGGACCCATAAATATATCGATGAAATGATATTGCGTGGGAAGAATTGGAGGAGAAACACGACATTTCAGGTGTTAGCCCCTGTTATTGTACCAGATACCAGTAACGAGTCGCCGCTAAGCTGTTGTCGTAAATATGACGCTGTGATGACGTTATCTCTGGCCTGTTATGGCCTGTAGCCCTGGAGAGGATAACATATGGGATTTAAGGTATAGGACGGGATGCATTGCATGACCACCAGCTGTTCTGGTAATGCAAGGCTTTGCGGGCACGCGCCTGATCCTGTCATCGGAAGCTTTTGCTGATAAACTTTTTCAGAGTGAGTCTATATGTATATTGCAATATGTAGGTGTTAAGATAAACATGTAATGATTGTACAATTGCACATAGGTGTGAATTGCAACATGACAAATCTAGGTACAAGGAAAAGAATCAATAAGGATTTCTTGTACACTTCGGACACTAGTTACAGGTGTACGGTCCCTTGTAGAACTCTGGAGGTCTAGAATCGGGCGTAAATCTATGACTTCTTTCGTCATCAAACAAGGGGTTGTTGCCCTCTAATGTTTGTAGGTTATACTCGAATAATAAAACACTTGTGTTTTATATTGATACTCTGCATATAAAATAGTTCAGATGAACTTGCAATAAAGATGAGATGATTTTAAATGCACAAATTCACACCACCACATATTCAAAAACTGCTTTTCGAGAAAGTGCTCCTTTTCTGTGAAGTTAACTCTTCAGGATAATTTGTTCGCTTTTTGAAACAACTCATATATGTCTCATGGAAATAGTTGTGACTCCCTTACTACCATAGTGAGAAAATGATATATGCGGTGTTAGTGAGAAAAAACACCACGCTTTATATTAAAATCTTAAAGTTAATCACAAAAGTAATTAAATAATCGTAAAGTTAATCACAAAAGTAATATGGAGTAATAGGATGGGGCTCAGCAGCATCTAATCACTTAAAACAACTTAAGATAACTCAGAATTGCATTATAAAGACCATTCTAAAGGTCCCCATAAGGACGTCAACAACAGAAATTTTTAAACAGTTTGATGTTCCAAGCATACAGAAAATCTATGCCAAAAACATTCTAGTACATCACCACAAAAATGATTCAGAGGCAGACACCTCACACGCTCATAAAACCAGAGCCAAACAAACAGACATACTTAATATACCAAAGTGTAACTCTTCATTTGGTCAAAAAAGTTCTGCATTTTTAGCAGTAAAGTTATATAACAAACTCCCACTTAGTATCAAATTTTAAAAAAAATAGCTACATTAAGGACATTAAATGTTGGCTGAAGAATCTATCGGAAAATGAACTTACTAGTATACTTAAAAGGTCATAGAAGTTTCTGGAAAACCTTATCCAATCAATGAAGTTAAACCATAAACTTATCCAAAGCATAGTCCCCCTCAGCACAGGATCTCCTAGTGAGGAGGACTACGAATATATTTTATATATACACCTAACTAACATGTTTCATATAAAAATGTAAAAAATATTATATAGTTACTAAATAAATAAAATTTTAAAAAAAATTAAATGTACCAAATGATGGCACCATAATAATTATGACACCAAAATTTGGGATCGAAATTTGAAAAAAATTTATGAAATTTTGGGAATTTTTTATTAAGTATTTAAATTTTTTATTAAGTATTTTTTTATGTCGTTACATAAAAATTAAGTGACAATAACGTTTTTAATTATAACATTCTTTAATAAAATAAATGTGTTTTTTTTTCGTTATCAGTAATTTTAGTTACAAAAACTCTAAGGTGAGTCATTTTTGTATTTTTTATTTTTTTATTTATAGCATTTGAAAGCGTATTTTATGATTTTTTTAAAGACACTTCTTTTTTCGAATACGTTAAGAAATATTTTGATGAGTATGGCCGAGGTCTGAGGGTTAATAAAATAAAAGGAACCAAAAAGCTACAAAATAAGTATAAATAACAACCCCGGTAAAACAAACTGCATTTTCTATTAAAATCATGAATACTTGATATTTATTAGCATTCCAAAGATTCACTACGCAATATTACGAGAAAGTAGGATATTTTTATTTGATTGCACAATTAATATTGCATACATTGAAGGCTTTAGCGCCCTCTAGCATTTCCGCGGGCAACTTTTGCTACATGGGAAAAATATGGATCTAAGAAATAACGTTTTACCCATTAAAATGAGTCAGTGTTGTCAGCCGGTGTAATTTAAATGAAAGTAATCATGTTAGATATCTGGCGGAAGGTGAATTTAGCATATAAAATGTATCTACACGTTCGTATAGAGGTCGCCCTAGATTGACTAGATAAGATAGCATTATATGATCATATATTTGGGTATTCGGTGTTGAATGTTTTGTTTTATTATAGTTTAGTTTAATTTGTGTTTTTTTAATGTGAATACCGCACAAGAGACCCAGCTCCCTCAACCATCTTTTTTTTTACATGAGCTCCACACCGGAGGCCCCGAGGAAAATAATTTCCCTCAGGGCCTATTTCATCTTTGGGGATGCTAAGTGAGGGGTTTTTTTAAGGAAAGGAAGGAGAGGAGAGTTCTGGGAAGGAAAAGGGTTTAAGGGGTGGGTAGGAATCTGGGGTTCAGTATGTCCTGGTCATCCGCCTCCAAGACCTAGACAAACGTCACCCCATGAACCCGGGCAACCCTGCTAAATCACCAAACGTAGCGAACCACTTGGGGTGACCTATGGCAGAGGTGTTGGATATCCAATAAAGGTTCCCGGGGCGGCGGTACCCATTCCCGCCTCCCAAATTGGAGCGAGTGAGACGAGCTGAGGGGAAGGATATGGGGTAGAGGATGGTGGGGAAGTTCCTAGCTATTCAAAGCTGGTCACCAAAGACGCTAAAGCTATTTCAAAAGCTATTAAAGCTATTCACTTACACTTAATGCTAATAAAACCAAATTCATTACTTTCAAAATAAAAAATAAGAAAAACTCTGAAGAAAACCTGAACTTGAAAATTCATAGCCCGCATCACTTAAATGAGAATTGTAATTGTCCCTCATTAGAAAACGTTGACTATATAACGTATCTGGGTCTAAAAATTGACCGAAACTTAAAATGGACCGAACACATTACCTATTTAAATAATAAAATTAAAAAACTAAGTTATTTTTTCAAATCTATCAGGAATGTCCTCATTAAAAAAGACTTAATCAAGATTTACATGGCCCTCTGCCAATCACTGTTAGAATACGGTATTATCGGATGGAGCAGTGCAAATAAAAACATACTAAGTCCACTAATTAAAACTCAAAAAGCCATAATGAAAATTATACTGAAAGTTCCTGTAAGAACTAGCACTGACGAAATCTTCAACAATCTTAACATAATGTCAATTAAACACTATATTCTAAAACTATACTCATTTACATTCATAAGTACAAAACCCAAGAAATAACAACTGACACGTACATTAGAAACACTAGATCTCATGGTCAAAAACATATCCAACAAGTAACTGCTAACACAACATTTGGGCAAAAAAGCTTCTTATATTATGGCATTAAACTCTACAATAAAATACCACTCTCACTCAAAAACCTCAACATTATAACATTTAAATTTCAAATAAAAAGCTGGATACTAAATATAGGGAGATCAGAAATAGAAAATATACTGAAATCAAATACAGACTAAAACCGAATCTAATGAACTGAATTATAAAAAAACACTATCTTATTTACTTTATAATTATTAAAAAAAAAAATACTACATGATATATGTTATGTCGAATTCATATTATTCTTATAATTAAATTATAAAATGTAAATGAAATCCTCAGCACGGGAGATCCCAGTGAGGATATCATTATCTCTATTTGTTATTAAGAAATGAATCAATAAATCATTATTATTATTATTATTATTATTATTATTTCAAGCAAACGTTTCAATTCTGAATGGTGGTCTTACACTCAAATTTATCTTGCGCTCTGGAACATGCCGCAAATATACTATATATTATTTTAAATTAATAATTTGTGAAATAGCACAAATTAATCAAATAAAATTTACTTGCGAGCGCCGGGTTTTTAACCCGCGACCCCCGGATCGGTAGTCGAGAGCCATACACCTCGACCAAATTAAAAAAATTAATATTTAAAAAATGTATATAAAAAGGAGGAACCTGAAACGCCGAAACATCGGTCACTATAAATAAAATATGATAATTAAAAAAATATGCTTTATTTCATGGAATGACCCATCCAATATTGATTTAAAATGTATGTTAAATGCATTTTTTTAATCTGGACGACACTGTAAACAGATATGTTTCGGTAAGGACTTCAAAAAATACTTACATAATAGTGTATATGTATTGACCAAGAAAGTTATACATACATAGTCATGTATACTGGTAAAAGAAGAGGTGCAAGACATACCTGAAACAAAAGGAAATGTTATAATTAGTACAGGAAATAAAAGAAAAATTTAAAAAAATTGTCTTTGTATTTTTTAATAATGTTTCACAACAAAGTTACCTACTTTTATCAAAATCCACTGGGTCGTGTTGTGGAACTCTCTCGGAACAGAAAAAACTTTTTAATTTTTAACGAACTCCTGTGTTAACTGACGAAGTATTTATTTTATGAAAATTATGAATTTCAGCAAAGCTTTTCAGACATAATTACTGTTTTATTAGGTTCTTCAATAATAAAATTAAAAAATACTTTTTGGCACCACTTTTATATAAATAATAATAAAATACTCGGTTTTGACCGACAAAAAACGCTAAATAAACAGTTTTATTGAAAGTTTTATGAAGAGGTTATGACAAATGAAGACATTATGGTTCGAATGAATAAAGAAAAGGAAGTAATTAAAACAATAAAAATCCGAAAACTTCAATATCTTGAACATGTGATGAGACATCCAGAGAAGTATGAGATCCTGCATCTCATAATGCAGGGAAAGATTGCCGGAAGACGGGGCCCTGGAAGAAGGAGAACCTCATGGCTGAAAAACCTGAGACAGCGGTTTAGCCAGTCTACCGTGGAGCTGTTCCGGGCCGCAGTAAACAAAGTCCGCATAGCCAATATGATAGCCAACGTCCGTTGAACGGACAGGGCACAAGAAGAAGAAGATAGTTTTATTATGTTATTCAATTTACTACTTTATCTGGTTATGATTCTACCAATGTTTGTTACAACAGCTGTTTTTGTAATGTTAAAAAAACAAACCTCATAATTAACATACCTACCAGCAACGATGCTTATAGAAAAAAGGGCGAGGTTCTAATGTTTGCTGCGTAGCTCTTTTATTGAGCAAAACCAGACCAAATCAGATCACCCGAAGTGAATTTTAATTTGTTAATTAGAATAAATAATGACTAAGGCCCTGTTTTTTCGCAGAATTTAATTTAATTTTTGTATTATTTATTTTATAGTATAGATACAAACAGTACCTACATAGGTTACAGTGATAATTTTTTTAATAGGTATTGAGTAATATTTCGTGGTGGGTATCTATACTATCTATGATATGTTTATTTGTAATATCTTATTTGTTGATTGTATGTGATGTGCGTGGCATGTAGATGTGTGTGTATGGCTGAATATATATTTTTTTTATATGAATACCTCGTTAGAGTCCTAGCAGCTGCTCCCGGCTGGAGCCAGTGAGAATATGGTATCGCCAGTAGGGGTATGTTGTGAGACTGAAGGTAGTGGGGATGAGAAGGAGATGGGGAAGAAGAAGGTGGGGAAGTACCTGGTTATTCAGATCTGGTCACCAAATACAGCTAAAACCATTTCAAGCAACGTTTCAATTTTTAATGGTGGTCTTAGACCGGGGCGATACTGAGAGTATCTTTCACTCTGGAACTTGTCACAAATATTTTATATATTATTTTAAAATGAATTAATTGTGAGATAGCACATTTAATTCAAATTAAATTTATTTGCCCACGCAGGGATTCGATTCCGCGACCTTCGGATTGGGAGTCAAGGGTCTCACCCCTCAACCACGGCGGCCGTCGAGTATATGTTTAGGTGTGAGAAGTGGTGATGTTTAAAAGGATATGTATGCGCATTAAACATATTATATCATTTACATCATGCTCCTTTTAAATTTGCGTAGAGAATCCGAGAAAATATCGATTTTAGAGTTTGGACAAATACATATTATTGAATGAATGAAAAGCACGGTTAATTGGCGAATTAGTTGTTGCATTTATTTTGTAATTAAGCGTGTGTAATAGTGAAATTAAGCTATTGCTCGCCTTTGTTGAAAAGTTTGTACAATGTACATTCAAAGTTGTTCAATTTGAAGGTAAGATATTTTATAAATTTGTTCTGAATATGTTCTATGCTGTCGATGTACTACGGGTTCCAAATTGGCGAAGCATACTCCGGTATACTTCTGACTAATGCAAAATATAGCATTACCATTGTGGTTAGGAAAACTATACTTAAACGAAGAATTTGAAGGTAACATTGTCATCAAAATTTAGTTTTTTTGTTATTCTAAAGGCCCTCTTTAGACGCAGATTCCAGGTACATAAAGTTTCAGATTAAGTTTCAGCTTTCTGTGAATTTAGAAATACCTAACAAGCTCATAAATAGGTCAAAATTCGAGCACGACCAGCAGATCAGCAGAAAGCTGACTGCATGCCCGCATGGCAGCAGGCAATTCTGGTCGCTTGCGGGCTCAATAGGTCGCAATTTCTGCAAATCCAGTCTGCCACCTCTTACCAGACCTGACGGCTCACTAGCAAACACCGCCACCGAAAAGGCTAACTTACTAGGTAAAATGTTTGCGGATAACTCAACCCTCGATGACCAAGGTGCTGTCCCGACATCGGTTCCTCACTGCGGTTTTCGTATGAAAAAGCTGAGGATCCGGCATCGGGAAGTACTCCATGTTTTACGAGGGCTTGATGTTAATAAAGCTAGTGGGCCTGACGGAATACCTGCCCTGGTACTGCAAAGGTACGCTGCAGAAATAGCTCCAATTTTGACGAAGCTTTTTAAACTGTCCCTGAAGACTGGCTCTGTGCCCTCTGGTTGGAAAAAGGGGGTTATCCATCCTATTCCAAAGAAGGGTGACCGCTCCAACCCGGCCAAATACCGCCCCATAGCGATCACATCAGTTCTGTATAAGGTGATGGAACGTGTGATCAACGACAAACTGCTCACATACCTCGAGAAGAACAAAATTATTAACGACCGTCAATACGGATTCCGGCGGAACCGCTCGTGCGGTGATCTTCTCACGTATGTGACGCATGTTTGGGGGCGATGCCTGGAACGTTTCGGTGAGACCCAAACGGTTGCACTGGACATATCCAAGGCCTTTGACCGGGTTTGGCACCGAGGACTTGTCAACAAACTGCATTCTTACGGACTTCCCGCATCCTTGTGTACGTGGATTGCCGACTTCTTGAGGGAGAGGTCGATTCAGACGGTAGTCGATGGTTTCACCTCTTCCTCTCACTCGATAAATGCTGGCGTCCCGCAGGGATCGGTTCTGTCTCCAACTCTGTTTTTGTTGCACATCAACGACCTTTTGTCATGTGCACCAATTCACTGTTACGCGGATGACAGTACAGTTCATGATAGCTTTTTGTTTGACAAGCCCCCAAAGGGCTCACAAACTCCAACAGCTCGTAAGGCTTTGAAGCAAAGAATGGACGGTTACCTCGAGAGTGTTTTCTCTTGGGGTAAAAATAATCTCGTTGAATTTAATGTTTCAAAGACCCAATCTTGTCTGATTACGTCTAAAAGGGATCGCAATGAAAATCTAGTCTCTTTCAACGGAAGCAATCTTCCGAACAGGCCCTCCATTGATATGCTTGGTGTAACCCTAAGTGACCAGCTCAGGTATGGGGGCTCCATCGAAGCCAGAGTAAAGTTAGCCTCCCAAAAACTGGGCGTACTGTACAGGGCCCGCAGATACTTTAATAGTACACAACTGCTAACCCTGTACAAATCGCAAGTGCGCCCCACGGTTGAATTTGGCAGCCACCTCTGGTCTGGAGCTCCAAAATACCTGAAAAATACCCTCGACTCTGTGCAGAAACGGGCGGTCCGTTTGATAGATTCTCCCATCTTAACAGACGGATTGCAATCTTTAGAGCACAGGCGTCGGGTGGGAATGCTATTCTTGTTCTACCGGTATTACAATGGAAGATGCTCCGAGGAACTAGCATCATTGATCCCTTCGGCACCGGTGCATAGTCGGGAAACACGCCAATCGCGTGCCCAACATTTGTACACAGTTGACATTTGTCACATGAGAACGGTTCGTTTCTTCGACTCGTTCTTGTGTTCAACAGCTCGGCTGTGGAATGATTTGCCGGCCTCTGTGTTTCCTCCTTCCTACAACATGGGTCTCTTCAAGACCAATGTTCATTCCTTCCTCTCCTCAAAAAGACCCTCCACACAGCATCCCAGATGACATAGGCCCTGAGGGAAAATATTTTCCTCATGGCCTCCTGTGTGGAGTTAATGTAAAAAAAAAAAAAAAAAGCTCAACAACACAATTATTATCCTCTTCTGCTATCACAATTTGTTCAAAAGCTGAAACGGACTTATAATCGGTATTTAACGGAAAATTTTCAAATGTCAAAAAAAAACAAAATGGCGCTGAGTGGTCATTTGATGACTTTGTCACGCGTGATTTTTTGTGAAACAACTGGGCCTTATCATATTACCTGCCCTAAAGAAGCCGCGGTTTCGCGCAAAACCGGTTTGACTTCAATCTAAATAATTATTGGTTCGCAAGGTTGATGTTAAGTTTTTATTTTATTTTGTTAAACTAGATGAGTAACTCATGGATATAATTCATATTCTAAAAAAAACGATGGTAGATTGATATTATTATTTTTAAGTATAAAGGGACGAGTTATGACAACAGAGTAGTAAAAAGATTTTTGCGTTGTATTATTTGGCATAAACAAAATTGCGTAATGTTTTTTCAGTTAGAGGGACATTTACAAAAAAGCTTCATAGCTTTATTAACTCCCAAGTAGAAAATGTGAGCAACAAATTTATAAAAAAATTAACCGTTTTTAAATTTTTATTTATTTAATACCTCACAAGAGTCCCAGCTGCTCCCGTCTGAGGCCACTGAGTATATTGCATCCCCGATTGGGGTATGTTGTGAGACTGAAGGTAGTGGGGAAGGGAAGGAGATGGATAAGAGGAAGGTAGGGAAGTACCTGGCTATTCAGATCTGATCACCAATTACGGCTAAAGCCATTTCAAGCAATGTTTCAATTCTGAATGGTGGTCTTACACCAGGGCGATACTAAGAGTATCTTCCAACCTGGAACGTTCCGAAAATATACTATATATAATTTTGAATGAATTAATCGTACAATAACACAAATTAATCAAATAAAATTTATTTGCCCACGCCGGGATTCGATCCCGCGACCTTCGGATTGCGACCTATTTTTGCAAAACAATAAGAAACATTTTAGATAAATAACAAATAATTAAAATTTATTACGCATTAACCCAATCTCAGATCAATATGGTCTTATCGGATGGGGAAGGTCACGCGATTCCACTACAAAAACCAGTCCCCGTAGCACAAAAGGCAATTATGAAAAGTCCCAATCAGAACACCTACGGAATACGTTTTCAAAGGCTTGAATGTATCTAAGATCCCTTTATTTAAGATCCTCATTACAAAATACATTATTTCAAATGCAATATTTCTCTATAAAATTATTTAATATCCTCCCTCTTGCAATACAAAACCATAAAAAAAAAACGAAAAAAAAGGTGTTAAGATATGATTATTAAGACACGGGAAGGGAGAATAAAGACACAATTTTGCAATCTAAGAATTTTAAAGTTGTATTGTGTTTTCTGCTAGATATTGCTTTATAATTTTCCTCTCGTAATATTTTAATATAGAGACTTATAATTGTGAAAAACATGTACAATGTGACCTTAGGTACCCACCCCAGTTTAGACACATTCCTTTCTAAAAAAAAAAAATTTAAAAAAATTGTAAAAAAATAAATAAAAATTAGAAAAATGAAACAATACAACTTTGTAAAAACCACTTATATAATGCGTAAATCCGACCGGTTTCGGAACAAACGTTCCTTCTTCAGGGAAAGCTTATAATAATTTGACAGTTTCGAACAATTTTATGGTAGAAGAAGGAACGTTTGTTCCGAAACCGGTCGGATTTACGCATTATATAAGTGGTTTATACAAAGTTGTAGTGTTTCATTTTTCTATAATGGATAACCACAAAGTTATAGCTACTTTAAAAAATAGATAAATTAGAAATCAATCGACTTTCTAGAGAAAAGGTTTGCCAGGTTTCAGCAGTTTTCAGCTTTTAACACTATTCTAAAGTTTTCGCTGTATTCTGAAGCAGCAAACAAATAAAATGTTAACTTCATAGTTAAGTATTCATATAATAAAATAGCGGAGAAAGCTTGAAACTGGTTAACTAATTATAGTACTTTGCATTAACCACACTTTACCATACACAGCAGAGTTTCTCAAACTTATTTTATGATGCAGGACTGTATAGGACGTGTTGAAGTCGTGAAGTGCGATATCTTCCTCCAATACTTCTTCCATATAAATTTCCCTTTGACGGCCTTCGTAGTCGATGATTAAGGCTCTCGACTACGACTCCGGGCATACGCAAGTAAATTTTATTTCATTATTTTGGGTTGCTTCACAATAAAATCATTTAAAATATGCAGTATATTTGCGGCACGCTCCAGAGTGGCAGATACTCTCAGTATCTTGTAAAATACCTAGAAATAAAATGAGTTTATTTATTGTTCTGTTATACGTGGTGGAATTATATTGTATTAAAATTGAAATTAAAACACTTTTTAACTTATTTCCACTTATTTATTTTACCAGTGTCTTCATTGCCAGCCCGAAGATGTCCATAATAGTATGAAACCGGTACTGGTAAAATAAATAAGTGGAAATAAGTTAAAAAGTGTTTTAATTTCTATTTTAATAGAAATAAAATGTTACTTGAAATGGTTTTAGCCGTAATTGCTAACAGCCCGGTGCTTCCCCACCTTTTTCCCATCTCCTTCCCCTCCCCACTGCCTTCGGCCTCACCACATACCCCAATTGGGTGTACCGTGTACCATAATCTCACTGGCGCTAGGCGGTTGGAAGCAGTTGGAACTCTTATTCTTGTTCGATATTCACTCAAAAATATTATTTTTTTAAATCTCGTGGATTACCAGTCGATTATCTAATATTTGCCGCTGTATCTTATATCCCGATGTAACCACCATTTCCTTTGGACCAATGTTAACTGTCTACATAACATTATGATGTACTTCAACTGCTACTAACCTAATATACTATACTGCAGCCGTGGGTGTAACCACAGTATCCTCCTTGAGGGTCTCAAGTACGATGTTTTCACTTTTGATTGCAAAATAACACAAGTATCTAAAACATACGAACCACTCAGCACAGGTCCTCCTAGAGAGGCATTCACAAAATACTAATAACCCATTTACAAACCATTACTGGTTATTAATATTTTTCATATGTCACCGGTACTTATTATTTATGTAAACTGTAAACATCTGTAAACTGCAAGTACAATAATAAAAAAAAATGACAAAATAAAATACCTTTTTTTTTGTTTATTCATTGCTTTGGACTCACTTCGCCACCAGTGAGGCGATATTTTCCTTTACTTTGGGAATCATTGCATTAAGCTGCGTCCTCATCTACGAGCTATAACCGTTATGTTGCAAATACGGTAACCAGCCTATACTAGTGTGTACGGTTTTGGGCAGCCGGAAGATCCGCGGTGTTTGTTTCGAGCCTCGGCAAGTCAGGTGTCTCTCATTTCTGCAACGTACATTTTCGTAAACGGTTTGCTCGAAAATGATTAGCAGCGCGATAATGGTGGAGTCACAGAATTAGGTAGAGAAGTGATTTAGTTCTTATTCTAAGAAATCTACGAATTAGTACTCATTATTAAAAAAAACTCTGTTTGTGCACACGAAAATAAATACAGAAATACTTGCCACGGCCCTCCTGATTGATTGAAATCTTCGAGCACCCTTTGTTTCGAGGGGAAAATGAGCTACGTATGCACTATGATTTTAGGATACGGTTACGGTTACAGCTCGCAGATGAGTACGCGGCTTAAGAGGTACAAGTACCTGCCTAAGTACGATCAAATAATACATAAATAAACTGTCAAATTAGTATAAGCTTTCCCTGACAAAGGAACGTTTGTTCCGAAACCGGTCGGATTTGCACATTATATAAGTGGTTTATACAAAGTTGTATTGTTTCATTTTTACATAAATTACCATCTTTACAAAGAAGTGAAATCCTACATTCCCACGCACATATACAATAAAACCCGCAAGTTTCATCTTCATTATTTGATCTTGAAAAGCGGTCAGTTGCATCACAACATTTCGCAAATACCGGCTATTCGACGCAATTTTTGTCGTTTTGGTTGGAAAAACGTAGTTCGTCAATATCTTGTTTGGTGGCTTTAACGACCCGAATATGTCACAAAAAAGTAAACACTCTGCAGTTTTATGTCCTCCTGGTAGTATGGTAACTATTTCACGCACTCGGGAAGGTTTCTCGGGCCAATATATCAGCCTCTCGTCAACATAAATATTTATTTACCGAAGAAGGAAATGTCAAGTGATGATGACAGAATGATTGCAAGATTTTTGGAAAGATTATTTTATATTTATTTAAGTTAATTGGTAAATTAATATTAATTTTGTATTGCGTATGCATGAACAAATATTTTAATTAAAATCCTGTATTTTCAATGAAAATTAACCAAGGTAGTTTTCGGAATGAAACTATGATTATCAGTAAGTATTTGATAGCGAAATTTTTAACACTTTTCTTACTGATCTTAGTCCTCCATAAGAGAAAAAGTTTTGTTCAGATGTCAATAATATTATATTAAATTGAATTTAGGCTCTTACGAGGGAATAACCAGAAACAACCGGAAATATGTAATTTTAAATCAAATTCTAGGCGTATTAAATCTTTTCTACAAAAAAATATAAATTTATTTCGAAAGATTGTTATATTATCCAGTAAAGTTATGTTATAAATTTTGAAAAGGTATGTTTATTTTTATTATAACAAGATTTTACTATTGGTCGTTGGCAGATTTGTTGAATTATCAAACAATATGTTATATTATACAACAAATACTGCAATATAAATCTTTGAATTTTATAGGAGAGCTACTTTTCAGAATTTTAATTTTAGTTCAAATAAAATCATTAAAAAAATCCGCGCACTTGTTTTGTGACGAAAATACTTAAGTTTGTCTGTTTATTTGCGGTCTTACAAACTAATGTATTTCATATTTTTTTACACATTTTTTAGAATATTGAAAAATTTAAAATGAATTACAAAAGCACGTAATGTTATCATCACGCATTTGAGCATTTTTATTGCTAACTTGAATATAGGTATATATGAAAGCAACGATTTTGAGTTATTAGTTGTACATGTGTAAATGCTGGTACGGAGAATAGTCCAACTTTCACATCGGAACCGCCCTGTACAGCTGCAAGGGTATGATCGCAAGACGTTCTCTCGGCGAAATTTGAATTCTCAGCCGCTGGTTAATGTGCATTATTAATTCATGGGTTTTCCATCCAAATGTTGAAAGAGAATGGCCTGTGGAGGAACAATGAATTAAAATAGTTACATCCTGTTCACATATCAATAATTACCTAAATAGTGGGTTCCTTCCTACATCGTAGTGCACCTTGAATCTCCAGAAGGAATTTGACTTTTCAATTGTATTTATTTTGACCAACTTGACCTTAGGATATTCGCAGATCGGTGTTGATTTATGACTGTGGTGTCAAGTTATCAAATCCCACTTGTATGATTTAATGGTTCTTATTACATACGGAGTTTTGTAAGCAAACCAATAATATCGTTCCCATAGAAATATTGCACAACTTTATGAGCAAATTTACCAATACTCCGAGGTAGTACCTAAATTTAAAATATAAATATATATATATGTATATTCAACTTTATTAATTACACTACATTGGTAATGAACTGTGCATGTCTCATCACGAAATCCCGTGTTGAGAGCAGGCGCATTTTATAACATTAAAAGTTAGTAACAAAAATAATAACACAATATTTCATTTAGTATAAAAGACAATCAGTATCGTACCGTTGGAAATACATACCTTTGAACAGGTTTTAATAAAATCGTTGATGTTTGATCTGTCTTGGCTGATGAACCGAGATATTGTTTAGTTTATATTTGGGATAATTTGTGTACTATCTAATGGCCAGAGAAAATGCATTGTATAGCTTTGTTGCAAAGTATCTCTACGAGCTTCGACTAAATGTGTCTCCAGTTTCTTATTTAATAAACGCACTCGAAAGTTCGACAAGCTCTCAGCATTCTTTCTTCGTCGTTCCATTAATCCCAGACTCTTCGAAACTCATGTTAACTTTTTCCACTATCCATTTTATTTTCCATCCCCAATTTGGGAGGCTAGTATGACTAACGGCGTCCCGGGAACCATTGGTTGGATAACCAATGTGTACGCCATTGTCACCCAGGTGACTTAGAAGGAGTGGCCGGGTTTATGAGGTGAGGTTTGTCGAGGTCTTGGTAGCCGATGTGTCTGCCCACCAATTGGGAGAGGGGTGGAGGGAGACACTTGGATCCAGGGATGGATTCATACGTCCGTCATTCCTGGGCACACTGACCCTCAGGTTTCAATCCACTCCTCATAACGTTTTAATTTCCAGAACTTCTTCTCATTCCTTTCCAAAAAAGACCGCCCACACAGCATCGCCAAATATGACAAAGGCTCATGTGTAGGGTTAGGTTAAAAAAATCATCTTTCTCATAGCACAGTCTGCTATAGGGGATTTTTTATGAGTTGTCGCAATAAAAAAATATGTACGTGTCTATTGGTCACTCATAAGTGTGAAAAAATGTGCTTTCAAATAAGTAAAATTCAACGAAAAAAAAATCGATTTTAAAAACTGGATAAACAGTAACCAAACTTTCCATTTGTCATTCAGTTAGAAATAATCGGTTTTGAAATACAAAAAAATCGTATTTTTTGTTGTTGAAGGATCAATTGTTTTACAAAACTTGAAAAATTATCAAATTTCAAAATTAAAATTCAAGTTCTGTACAAGATCTATAAAAGTTCTGTTATTATTCCATTATGGGCCAATTGTTTCACGAAACTGAAATAATAATTGAACTTGAATAGAACTGTAATACTTACTTTGAAATTTGATGGATTATTCAAGTTCTGTGAAACGACCCATCCTAAGAATCAAAAATAGTTTATCAACAAAATTCCTAATGAAGCATTAATCACGGCTTTGTAGAATAACTCGCTTAATACAATGTTGTGCATTTACATTAATTTAACGTAGGTATTCCCTTCATTTTAATTAATCGTTAATTTAATCCTCACCATAAAATATTTTAATATTAATTTCACACATACGTGCCAGTATGTTATGGCTACCATTCCAAAACCTCGTATTTAATTTAATTGAAGTGGAAATATTAATTTATTAATAAATTAATTATTTAAGCATTATATTTGTTATGTCTCTTAACTTCCAATATTGGACAACTTGAGAAGTGTTGGGTATCTTCCAATAAGTTTAAGGTTCGATTGGTTACTAGTTATTTGGTTATCGTGAATATTTACAATTTTATGTCCTCTTTCTAGGATCTTTACTAAATAGTTGACAGCGGAAGCCCGCCCTATCTTACTGGAGCCTTCGGCCATCGTCATAACCGTTCTAAGACACGAACGGTGAAAGATGGTACTCTTCTGATAATACAAACTCAGCGTCATCTATCGGGATGCGGCAGAAGTTAAAACTAACCTATCGACATTTGTAACGGGTGATTCGACACACAACCTACCCCGTTTTCTTGAGAGTGATCAGCTGCCAACATCCCTAGACGATTTTGACAGAAGAAACTAGCGAGTCACGCGGCTCACTTCAGTTCAGATCAGACAAGCTTAACGTTAGGCTATGTATTGCGGCTTTAAATTATTAGATTCTTAATTGTGGTTTACCTTTAACTTTACTTATTTAATTTACTTGGTCGTTGTGTTTAAACGGTCTGGCGCCATTTCTTAACTCTAGAAATCCTCTTCGATATTCTATCATGCTCTTTATACACTTCTACTTTTATTCAACCCCATCAAAATTATACGCTATAACACATCCATTGAAAGAAACTGAAACTACATCGATATTCAATATACAATTCACAATTTTCGTTCAAGTATTCCCTGTAACAAATACCTCGTTTGGTCATAGTATTATTAGAGTAGGTAAAAGTCTATTTCTATTAGCCAATATGTTAGCTTAGATTATTGAAAGGCATTTTAATTAACCCTTGCTGACTTTGTTGCCTTAAACGTGTTTACGAGGCAGAGATAAAAATACCTTAGCACATGCATCGTGCAAATTTTATTTTGATCGTAGACATTAAACATTTTAATTCCGGCTGTCGGTGAGTTGGTTCGTAACGTGAAATATTCCTGCGTAATGCGTAATATTGTTCAAGTTCAATGAACTTTTAATTCAAAATTGGAACTGCATACTTATTGGAACTGCCTTATCATATCAGACAAGCGGTAAAATAAGTGAAAAATAATTTGAATAATGAATAATTCTTTATTCGAAATGCGTATTTCTTAATTTTAATGTTTGATAGATGCTTACATGAATTAATGAAGTGAAGTTTCGTTACCGAGGTTTCACTAAACTAGGTCCATTGGATATAGGTACTTTAGCGTCCCGTTCTCATACATAATATTCTTTCAATGGCAATCGTTTTCATAAGACTCGTTCTTGTGTTCAACAGCTCGGCTGTGGAATGATTTGCCGGTCTCTGTGTTTCCTCCTTCCTACAACATGGGTCTCTTCAAGACCAATGTTCATTCCTTCATCTCCTCAAAAAGACCCTCCACACAGCATCCCAGATGGCATAGGCCCTGAGGGAAATTATTTTCCTCAGGGCCTCCTGTGTGGAGTTAATGTAAAAAAAAAAAGCGATTCTACATTTTTGTTCGATTCATTGGATAGATGCCATAATTTTTCAAATTTAATAACATTCGATGAAATAATTTCTTCCTTTAAAAGGCAATGATCCTGAGGCAAATGTTTTTTTTTTTTGTAAATACTTTCATATTCACAAATCGTACAATTATAAAATCCCGTGATTTTTCACGAGTCTGCGCTAGTAAATAAAAAAGCAGAAAAATAAGAAAGAAAATATCTCCCACGTTAAAACTGACAATGGAATATTTTCACGAACTATGAATATCGTCAAAAATGTGCATAATATTTAAAGTTTATATATCTGGTTCTGATCATTGAAAAAATTTTTTTTTTAATATTTTCATTCATAACGATTTACTTGAAAAACCGCATTCCGTAACGGTTCCTACTGGCTACATCGTCTTTATGACGTAGAAAACGCCACAACCTGCTGAGACGGTTGTTACCAATCTTGCCTGGCGTGACGTCAACGCCGTCGAATTCACGAATAAATACGAACATGTCGTTTTGGCGGCAAATCGAAAATGGCGCATTTCAAATCGTTGTAGTAAATTTATTCGTTGACATTCCAAAATTATTTCATTATCGTAATATTTTTCAAAATTTTTGCAAGATTAAAAAAAGGGTGAAAATATCGAATAATGCTATGAGTATTAAGAACACTTTCTCTAAGCTTTAAGCACGAGTACGAAAAGTATGTATATTTAACTAAGCAACTAACTGACTTGTACTAAATTACCTCATTACGGGATTTATGTTGCATTTGTAAATTCAATTATCTACATTAAAAAACATAAGTCTAGTTCTCCAAGTATTCCTTATAAATGATACGCGTTTGAGATATATTATTTATTTGTATCTAATAACCACTGCAGACAGAGTCAGATATAGCGGAGAAATTCGTGAAAATTTATTTATAAGTGTATTTTTTTTGAAAAGGATGTTTTGCAATTTTTTGTATTTCTTGAGCATTAACTACGTAACAATTTCTAGAAATGTCTTAAATGTCTGGATGTTTTGTTTGGAAGAGTTTTATTCACAATATACATCTGTTAATTAATTTTATTTATACCCGTGGCATTTAATAGCGTTCGACAATTTGTGCGCCTTAGAAACCTTAGAAATAAACAAAAAATGTAAATAATAGATAATTAATTAAGTAAACAAAATAACAGCACCCTGTTTGTTAACCATGTTTCCTTGTTATTTTTACTTTAAATCGACCACCACAACACGGGCATGGTTGCCGAAAAATTCCACTCATTATGTAACCATCAAAACCATGAATAAAGAAAAATTTAAGAAATAATAATAATTAAAAAAAACTCCTTCCACCGTTCTCCCCCAAAATCACCAAGCACTACGCTCACCAGTAATATCTAATCAGTTCTGTACTTGTATAATGTTTAAGTTAGTTAGTTAAAAACTCCAGTGAGTGTCACGGATGTGTGGAAACCGGTAGCAAATATCATCATCATCTGCTTCCCCTTGTCCTATTCGAGTCGGGGACCGATTACATCGACAATGCTCCTCCATACGTACTTGTCTTGTGCTGATTGTTCGGCCTCCGTCCATAGTAGACCCTTGGACGGAGGCTCCTCACACAGTTTCTGGAGTTGCCTCGCTCAACTGTGTCTGGGGCTGCCCACTGGACGCCCACCCTCTGGAATCACACTCAGTATATTCCTCTGAATTCGGTTATCAGACATTCTTAGTACATGCCCAAGCCACCTCAGTTGCGAATTTTCTATGAAGAGTAGCAGTGGTTCAATGTTTAGATCATCTCGGATCGTTGAGTTTCTTATATTATCCCATTTCGAAACCCCTGCCACTCCTCTCAAGTACCTCATTTCGGCAGCTTGGACTCATTTAAAAAAAGAGCCTGGGTAGAGTTTGGATCCAAATTAGAAGAAAACTATCACACGGCAAATAAGGTTTTCTGGCAAACAATACGACGCCGACGGTAGCAAATATATTAAACTAGCTCTTACCCGCGTCTTCGCTCACATGTTATTAGGGGGAAATTATAGTATAAAGAATTTTCCCCCGGATATGAAATGTTTTTTCTGTGATAAAAGTAGCCTATGTCATTTCCCAGTCCTCCAATTATCTTTGTTTAAAAAATCACATTGATCGGTCGCTCCATATAATATTATTGTAGCGAGTTCGCGGTATGCATGAAATTGTTTCTCCCTGCGTGTCCTTTCCCATTTGTCCCGTTCCCCTTCCGCCTCCCATTCCTCTCCCGCATCCCCTTCCCCTCTCGCGTTCCCACTCTGTCTCCTCCACCTTCCCTCTTCCCATTCCACTCGCCCGCTTCCCCCGTCCCGCGAACCCCCCTCCCGAGTTCCCCTCCCCCCTCCCGGATTCCCCTCCCCCCCTCCAGTGAACCCCCTACCCGGGTATCCCTCCCCCCTCCCGCATTACATACATTCAGTCTCGGTACATTCAGTTTTCAAATAGCTCGCGAGCCATCTATTGCAATTTTTTTAATACAAATTTCATAATGCCAGAGCTCACCAGTAGTTTTATACAAACCTTGTCCTGACAATAACGATCACAAAAAAAAAGAATTATCCAATTTGGTGCAGTCGTTCGGAAGTTATGCGCGTACATACATTTCGGCGATTCATTTTTATTTATATAGAAGATAGATAGATAGATTAAATTAATAATAAATGTATACTGTGACTAAAACTCTCCAAAACCAAAGATGTTTTAGTTTAAACCAACCAACAAAGTCTTCGTGTTTTTCTGACACCACCTAAGAAAGTGGGCGAATGCTTACATATATGACCGAGCCGAGATTAGTTTTTGAAAGTTTTGTTTCAATTCGCAGCAATTATTGCAAAATATGTGCAAAATTTCGTTGACAATCTTCTGATAACCTTCTTCTTGATAGGATAAGTATTCCAACTGAGGGCTTAAGTATTACAAAAATTTCGTAATACAAGTCAGTTTATAAGTCACTTTGCTGTCGGCTATCTTCCATCCTGTCAAACGATTTGAAGGAATTATTAATTTCTTTTCAGATTCAATCAATTTAAAATACAGAAATACTTCTTAAGCGGTAGCCATTATCTGACAACAAATTTTTAATAATAAATCATTTTCAATCTTATATATACATAAATGTATTGCTTAGTCTCTATCAAATAATTATGCAAGTTATGTAAATTATTGACAAGTGTATACCAATAAATAAAGGCAGATATACCTGTAGCATACTATGTATTGCATTATAAAGTTTTACCTTGAATGCTGAATTTGGGTTACATCAACATTCATAGGTAGACGGATTAACAAACAACTTCACATTAGACATACTTCGGATCTCTTTGATCACATCTAGAGCAGGATGAGATTAATTTAAACTTTTGCAGAAAAAATACATGGAACTTGGCATCTTACATAATATCAGACCTACCAAATAAATCGGTAAAGTACCGCATTTCTCCTTCGCGAACCTTGTTTGACAGTGTTGAGGTTTTATTAATGAAAACACATGTTAGAAGCTGACGAAATGCTTTGGATTCCTTTTGATTCACGTGTAGCATACGTGCACATACTGCACACAGATTGCTTAGGTCTAAATAATTGTATTTCCAATTTTGGTCGAAAATGCGTTAGGTAGGTACTGAAAATGTACATTTTTGGATTCAAATATTGCATCTCCTAAACCTCAAGTCCCAAAGATAAAAACGTACTCAAATATATTGCAAAACCTTCAAAATCTTGCAAATTCAATGTTTTATTCACAGAATTTAAATCTCCCCAATAACATTTATCTTTATGCTAAACCAAAGTCCATGCCAAGTTATTGTATTTCCATCACACACATATACAATAAATATGGAACTAATTTTTTTTAATTTTCCAAAATCTAATTTTCAAACGTTTGACCTTCAATTTTAGTTTTGTCAATATTTATGGAGCCACAATATTTTTATTCCGCAATTTTCAATAATGTTTTTCCTGAAGTCGACTTCATATAGATATAAGAATTAATTTTTAATATCTGTACGTAGTTTTTTATTGCTAAGCCTATATGATGATGGATTGATCTTTCCAGTCCATGTATTTGACTTTGAATGGGGAGTGGGTTAGTTACCCACGCTTTTAAAAATTCTTACCTTTCGTTTAAAACATCCACAGATAAAAATGGGCACCGAATAAATCTTTAAAATCATATTTTATGAAAGAGATGATTTGATGGCAGGGTCTCCTAAAACATTTTGTGGAGGACACCATTAAAAAAAATCTTAGAATGAGGGGACATTAGGAAAATATTGACATATTTATAAAAATTGTAGGATTCGTGAAGTTGACAGAATTTATAAAATAATTGACCAGTCAGTGACTGAGTTGGCATCGCGTTTGGGTCCTACCCAGGCGTCCCATGTTCGATTCCTCGACTGGCTAAGTCCTCCATCACGACTCAAGCAATATTTTCTGCTTACTGTAGTGGTAGTAGGAGATTTTCAAGTATTGTCGGGTTTTTCGTAAACTGGGAATGTTTTTCCTTTAAAAAAAACCTGGGTTCCATGCCTTTGAAAAACAAATATTGATAAAATTTACTTTAAAGTACTATATTTAAAAAAATATTCACAAACCAGAGAGACGATCCGAATTTTCCGGATAAGTACCTTTAGTAAATCTAGTTGATAAATAATAACGTTTTCTTGAAAATAGAAAAAAACGCAGACCCACATTTTTTAAATAAAGAATTGAAATAATTTTCTTTTAGAATATTATACCGAAGTTGCGACACAATCGTTTCCATTTTTGAAAGTGACCCTTAAATTCGACTGTGAATGTACGAATAACGTTTATTTACATTTTCCTACGCGCGCCGGGCGTTAAATATCCTATTCAGCACCAACTCTCGTAGGTAATATTTTCAGTTATCGGCTAACATGACTAACACGGCTAACAACATGTTTTTTGAGAGGCCTAAAAATATTAATATTTGTATCTGTCTTAAGATTAAAATAAACTTAAAATCCTTGTTTGTATTTTCCAATCCATCTCTGCCGAAGAGAAAACTGGAGCAAAAGTCTCTGATCTGAAGCAGACAGACTGAGATTGCTTAGACTTAGAATCAGCCAATCAGGTGGCTGGAAAGCAGGTTGTACTGCGACATACGCGCATTCCGACAATCAGGTTGACATTCAAGCGCTTTTTTACAAACATTACGTAACACTCATTAACATACCCTCACATCTGTAAGTTGGTATATTACTGCCAACCTAATGAATGCATGTACAGTCGGAGAATTTAAAAATAAGTCAGACGCTCAGAATTCTTCAATTAGTTTCCTCGGTAACCGGACAACTCAGAACAGTTGCAAATCAACACACTTTTGAAAAGTGATATATTTTTTAACATTAACTTCACACAGGAGACCCAGAAAAATAATTTCCCCCGAGACCTATGCCATAGTTGGGGATGCTGTGTGGAAGGTTTAACGAAAAAAAGGAGAGGAATGTTTGGGAAGCAAAATGGCATGAGGGACGGATAGGAGTCGAGGATTCAGAGTGTTTAAGAGTGACGGATTTATGAATCCATCCCTTCCGCTACGGGAAAAATAAGACGATGGGTCGGGAGAGGTCAAAGGGTTTCCCCAAACCGGCCTCTCCCGATCCGGCTGCCACGCAGCTGGTGGGCAGAGGCAACATTACCCCGTGAACCCGGACATCTCTGCTAAGTCACCAAACGTAGCGAATCACTTGCGATGAATTAAGGCCGAGGTGTTGGTTATCCAATAAATGGTTCTCGGAGAGGCGGTACCAATTCCCACCTCCCAAATTTTCTCAAAAGTCATGAAAATTGATAAAAAACAAGGTTAGGTTTGTAGGACAGGTTTTTAATCTCCTCGCTTTTAATGACTTTACCTATATCACTTTTCAAAAGTGTGTTGAATTGCCACTATCCTGAGTTGTCATGGAACCGTTTCCTCATATTATGTGAATCAATGCTGCTTACAGCAAGCCTACCGGTATTCATATCTAAACCTAATCTTCGGAGAACTTACCAATGAGTCAAATGCTCAGAAATTTTATTTATTTTGGGGTAGGTATTCTATTCCTAATATGATAATTAAGTTTGTTACAGTTACAACTTATTTCTAACTTCATCATCATCATCACTCTTGGCTCTACAACCCCTGGTGGGACTTGGCCTCCTCAAGAGTCTTCCTCCACTCTCGGTTTTGTGCCAGCTCTCTCCAGTTTAGAAGCTCCAAGGTAGATATATCTTTGAGGACGTTGTCGCTCCATCTTAATATTGGTCTTCCCCGGCTCCTTCGCCCTATCGGTCTTGAGTTCAGCAGGGGCTTTGGTGCTTGATGCTCGGTCATTCTTTCTACATGACCCAGCCACCGAAGTATTCCCAGTTTTATACATTTTGTAACGTTTAGCTCCTTAAACAGGGTATATAGCTCACTGTTGTAACGTCTGCGCCAAAATTCATTTTCTAAGCCGGTCCAAAGATACGCCTCAAAATTTTCCTTTCAAAAACGTGCTCGCTCATTCCTCTTAGTTAGTACCCAAGTCCCAGCTGCACACGTGAGTACTGGTCTGATAAGTGTTTTGTACACTAATATCTTGGTGTTTTTGGACAGCAGTCTGGATTTTAATTTTAATTTCTAACTTACGGTGAATTTAAAAATAAGTCAAATGTGGACATGTATTATGACATCTACACTTTGAGGGATGTTGTGTGGCTTATAGATGAAGGGGATGGGAAGGAAAAGTGGTTAGGAAGTTCCTTTTTATTAAACTTAGATTTAAAAAAAACACCTTAAGCGAATTATCGATTCTGAAGATAATTCAATTCTCAACAAAATGACGATGATTATTATTTATTCTGGTTCATTTTTTAAAATTCAATTCACGCCCCTTCATTTTTTATTCGGCAGCTAACGTTATTGCATTACAAACCGTGGCGCAGTAAAAACCACACTACAATTTACACGTTATATTATAAGTATTTTAAAATTACAGTAATCAGCTCTCTTGTGACGTAGCGTCAAAAGTAGTTTAACGTAACATAATTTTGTTTATAGTTATAAAACCGGATGAGACGGTGCAGAAAGAAGTCTGTTTTTTTTAGATTAAACTTCCGACGAACGGATTTGACTTAGATAAAGAGCAGAGAGGTACGGGTATTACGTACGTGTATATTCTACTTCTATTCACAAGAAAAATGTTCTAAGAACCAGCGCCATTGGTCTCTTGTGCTTAGCTTGGAAACACGTCGAATGCGTACCCAGCATCGTTTTGTGATTCCATTTTCCTAAAATATGTGTCTCTTTAAGAGTCCTCAATAACCCCTGGAGCCTGTGAGATTTTGCAATGTGTTTCTGAATGTGAACTGTCAAAATGCAAATTGCACCGGAAATATTTCCGTGTTACATTCGATTCCAGATAAATTTGCTGTTTTTAAAAAGCAGGTGAAAGACTTCTTCGAAGATTTTGGCATTACAAATCGACATATGCAAATAAAAATATTAAAACTTTGATCGCAAAAATACATAAAATTTTCAATGGTTACCAATGGTTACCAATGGTTACCAATGGTTACCTTACCAATGGTTTTTATCGTATCAACTATAATTACCACTTCGCGCCAAACTAAAATAACATATTTGATTAAACAAAAATATTCTAAAGTTTTAGTCACTTCACTTTCCTACGTTTAATATTAAAAATATATTTATTAGAAAATTTACAAACCTTGACAGATATTTTTCAAATACAATGTTGTTTCGCAGGACTATTTTATTCTTTACATTTGTACGCAAACAGAAAGCGTGTTTTCTCTTTCTAACACTGTTCAAAACACATATCTCACTAATACAAAATGAAATAGCATGTTTTATGAATCCAAATCAGTCTGGAAAAACCCAGTCCACAAAATTTTAATTGTGGTTAAAATGATTTTCCACGATGCGAAAGATAATCCAACCATCTCTTCATTCAAACACTAAATATTTAAAGTGTACCCACAACCCACAACATAAACACAAAATTGACAGGTATTTTCAATAAATATTTCCGGTAAATATAAAATAGAGCGCCGAAATTATTAGCTTTTCTGGAAGTAAAACAATTGTCTGGTAACAGAATTATAAGCTTCCCATCGATGCACTTCATGAAACTTCACCTGTAGGTGCTGCCGATGATAAAAGCTTTTAAGATTAATTTGTTCCTCTTGAACAAGTTAGCTTTCCCAGCGAGGCGAGAGAGTCTGCTCCCCTCGACATTTAAAACACTTATTGGCGTTTGCCTGTGCAATGTGCATTTTCCTTGTCGAATTATAATAATATTATTATCGTTTAATTTTATTTTGGCTTTCACCCATGGACGATCTTGGCCGAGCAGAATCTCAGGGTATAGTGTTCATGACAAAAATGTATAAATGAGTTATAATTGCATTTAAATCTTTTTTTAGTTTCCTCTATCCTCATTGATGGTGGCATATGGCAATATTGGCATATATATATATGGTCAGTAACAAACAGTAGACAAGCTTTTATCATATAAAAAGCCCGAAGTTATCAATCTATTGAGTGGTTTATTTGTGTGTGAACTGAACCAAAGATTCTGTACAGCCGTCACCTATATTAGCAGCCGATCTATCGATATTGTTGTAATGGCAACGTCTATAGCATGGATAATCGATAAATCCCTATATCAATACGATATTGACCAAATCCATCATTTATGGTCAGTTATCAATATTTGCGAGCATGGTTTATGATTGTTAACACATATTCCGACCAACGATTGATAAATTTTAGCGCACCCTCCGTATTATCAGATAAGTTTCGTTTAACTACCGATACATTTTTTATTATGTCGTTCGTTATGCAAAATTACTGGCTTATTTAATAAACGTATTGAACTAACGAAGCACTTGCACTTATCACGATCCATGTAGGGGAGACCTGTACAAAACCGTATACCGGGGTAAAACCGTATTACTCTAAAAAAGCTTTATTACTTTAAATAATCCCGCCACGCAATCCGCCCCGTGAAAGACTCCGAAACCAGCTCAGGTATGGGGGCTCCATCGAAGCCAGAGTAAAGTTAGCCTCCCAAAAACTGGGCGTACTGTACAGGGCCCGCAGATACTTTAATAGTACACAACTGCTAACCCTGTACAAATCGCAAGTGCGCCTCACGGTTGAATTTGGCAGCCACCTCTGGTCTGGAGCTCCAAAATACTTGAAAAATACCCTTGACTCTGTGCAGAAACGGGCGGTCCGTTTGATAGATTCTCCCATCTTAACAGACGGATTGCAATCTTTAGAGCACAGGCGTCGGGTGGGAATGCTATCCTTGTTCTACCGGTATTACAATGGAAGATGCTCCGAGGAACTAGCATCATTGATCCCTTCGGCACCGGTGCATAGTCGGGAAACACGCCAAACGCGTGCCCAACATTTGTACACAGTTGACATTTGTCACATGAGAACGGGTCGTTTCTTCGACTCGTTCTTGTGTTCAACAGCTCGGCTGTGGAATGATTTGCCGGCCTCTGTGTTTCCTCCTTCCTACAACATGGGTCTCTTCAAGACCAATGTTCATTCCTACCTCTCCTCAAAAAGACCCTCCACACAGCATCCCAGATGACATAGGCCCTGAGGGAAATTATTTTCCTCAGGGCCTCCTGTGTGGAGTTAATGTAAAAAAAAAAAAAAGTCAGCAGAAACTTGTAGGTACATGTCTGCTCGCTGGCGAGATACATTATGTTTTAAGTTTTTCTGTATCCTGATGTAATTTTTACGGATATTGAATTGATTAATAGTGAAGTTATTATAATTTTCAGGTGAAATTGTAGAGTGAAATGTCAAGTACTATAAATACTTATGCATATTATTTTACCTTTTTTACGTATAACTTTTGGCTGATTTTCGTAACATTTTTTACATTTGTGTAAGAATGACTGCATTTTTTCTCGGGGCACAACCGTGTGACTAAAAAAAACTACCAGACAAGACTGGGATACAGAAAAAATGAGGAAAGCAATTTTAAGTGTAGTTGAAGGAGCAATGGGATACTTAAAAGCAGCAGAAACCGACGGAGTACCGAAATTCACATTACAAGACCGTGTCAATAAATAAAAAAACAATCAAGATTTCGCTTTATCTACGACAAGAGGCCTACGCCGTTTTAAGCCTGCATTTTACACAATACAAGCTCGGTATACGGTTTTACTCACCCCTTGTCTTGTATTTTTTTCATGCATTTATGACTAAAATTTTCAGACATGTTTATTTTGTGTGTTGTTCCTTAGTAAATTCATTAATAAAAATATTAATTGTAAACCTAATTTTATTTTAATTGACTAAACTACAGAGCTTCTACCTTAGGTATACGGTTTTGGACAGGTTTCCCCTACTTAAATAATGCATCTAAGAAGCAAAAAAAATACTCCGTTCGATCTTTGAGAAACGAAAAAGGTTGAAATATGACTAAAGACCTCATTAACTAATTAATTCCCCTCTAGTTTCAAAGTGTGAGGTTAGTATAACATTGCCGATTTTTTAATATTTTTAGGCAATTGACGTTTATTTAATAAGCGTTTGACGTTTCGGAGTGTGAATTTGTAGACAGATCCGCCAGTGTTACCAGTGAACATCGATTTCTTATTTATTCATCAATATCGGCTAGTCTGTTAACAGTGAAACCGTGCTTGGTATATCACGCCTAACGTTACGTTACGGTAAGTTACGCCTAACGATATTGTAAAGTTATCGATTTCTCTGTGCTTGACTCCCTGGGGTTGGAAAATTCAATTCGCTACAACCTCATACTAAACTTCACATCTATCAATGCATACAGTGTGTAGTAAATTCATTGTTAACGGTATGTATGGAAATGACGATGGTTTATTATATTTAAACCAGACCCAGATCAAACACTCTTGCATTTGTTGACATTTGTAACAAAGTTCTATGCTACACCCACAACTAACTCAGTCTACTTACTAGCTGTCGTACTTTCTCCTGGTTAAATAATGAAAGTTTACGTATCTACATTGTTAGAGATTGCCCTGGAAAATGTAGTTACTTGAACGTTAGTTAACAAGTTAATAAGTTGAAATTAACAAAATAATTCCGACTGTTAATAATTATCCATTCGTTTATCGAACTATATGCATGGACTGGTGATATAATGTTTGCCACCATGCCGATACAAATGTCTTTATTTCCGAACTCGTGATTTATAATTACAAATGATTACCATCAACGCATGTATTGTGTAATATGCCTAATCGTGTTATATTTACATGAATAAACACGAACTAGCCAAATATTGTTCATGCGATTGCGGCTGACTTTTTGAGATACGAGTCAGAAAGATAATCACATAGTGAGGAGGAAGCTACAAGCCAAATATATATATATATATATTCGTGTGCCTTACATCGCCACGAATGTAGAAAATAGGTAAGGGAGCGGGCCGTATCGGCAGAGACGGGACGAGAAATAAAAGGCGTCGGTCAGTGTGGTGAGTCCGTCTTTATTGTTGCGCTACGTAGCGAGGTCGAAGCGGAGCGGAGTGACAGTGGTGCCGATAGTAATGCTGCTGCGTGATGATGAGTGAAGAAGGTCAGGAGACTACGGCGGTGAAGATCACTGGTCTTCAGGGAGCCGGCGTGTTGCTCTACACCATGGTGGTGTAGAAGTGACCTTGGCCCAGGCGGTCGACCGTCGTCGCGTTGACGAGGTATGGCGGCTGTGTGGCCTATGAGTCGACACACACACGTGACGCAGGAAGGAACCTTGAGAGGCGGTGAGGATGCTGGTTGCTGGCTTGTTGTCGGTTGTTGGTGCTGGCTCGTTGCCGGTTGCTGGTTACTGGCTCGTTGCCGGTTGCTGGTTGCTGGCTCGTTGCCAGTTGCTGGTTGCTGGCTCGTTGCCGGTTGCTGGCTCGTTGCCGGTTGCTAATGCTTGACATCTCATGTCGAAATGGTAGTTGGAGATGGAGGCCTCGAAGGTGTTACTGGTGTCACACTGGATATGTGTAAATCACTTGTTGCTGACTGCGTGGGCTGATGCCCGGTGCAGGCACGTACTTAGTAGCGGCACTGCTCGGACTGTGTTGCTACTCGACCGATGAATGAAGACTGAACTGAACTCAGCGAGCGAGCGCTTGCTTATATACTCGCGGCGAGTAATTACTCTCACGGTAGGCAAGGCTGGGTGAATTCACGCAAAGCTGAGAAATCGCTCGAACCTTCTGTGGGCACTTGTATGGTACAGCCACACGTTCTAGGCCTTTCGCGTAAGTGGCGGAATTATTATTTACGAGGCGGCGCGGCTGTAGAAACTGACTGTAGGTACTTTGTAGTTTCCAGCGTGTTCGGTCGGAGTTCAGTGGCGGCGCAATTAATGCGGCACAAGTGGTCGCCACATAGGTATAAAAATCGCTTGGCAAACGGAGTCTAGAGGTCACGATTTCAAACGCAAAAAGTTTTTTTAAAAATTGTTTTGTGAATAATTTTATAATAACAAAAAAAAATCTATGGAAACTGTCACCAATAATTTTTGCCTACAAATTGTATTTTTTTAAAGATGCGTTCATACATTTCTTATGAAAAAATACATTTTTAGTATTTTACGCTTATATTTTCTAATAAAGTAATTAACAATTTTATTTCAATTCTACTCAATGAAAACGGTAGAAAAGCTACTTCGACCAAGGATATACTTGGTCGATGTAGAAAAGGCTTCAATTTATCTGAAGCATATTTGTTTGTAGTAATAATGTAAACCGATTTGTTTATTGTTTATTGCGGTATTTTAAGTAGGTACATAGTTATCTATGTCCTAATACAATCCTTATGTATATACATACACTTAAAATAACACATCTATACCAAATCAATCACATATCTTCGCAATTTTATTTTAAATGCCTTTAGGCTGTCTTCCAATTTTATTTCTTCTGGTAGTTCTCTAAATATCTTCAATGCTCCGTACATCAATGACTTTTGACTCTGTGCTCTATTTACATTAATTTGTAGTAAAGATTAATCGAAAATAGTGATTTTGTGTTAAGCTTCGTTCATTATTTGTAGGCGTGAATATATACAGGATAAAATTCGTCGTTTTTCTACGTTCGACTGAGCTTTTATTCTGACATAATAGTATTTGATTCTGTTTTCGCGAAAGAGTGTATTGATCTACTTCAAACTTAGTGGTCGCTCAGTTTAATTACCTAAAAGGAATATAAATGACTAGGTTTTTCCTTCCTCCAAGCGATGTATTTTGCCTGTGACTGCTTTCATAATTAATAAATCGATTTACATGAAACCATCAGACAATAATTGTCTAATAACTGTCCGCAAGCATCTAAAATGTATCACTTTGCGACATTTCGGTAATTGCACCCTGCAACCATCTATCGCCGTCATGACATAATGCATTAAGGTGCAACGACATCTAACTTCAACACGTTAATGAGAGCAGCTATTACCTACGTACTATTGTTTGCAATGTAATCAAGAATCTAGTAAATACATGGAAAATTACGTCTAGAACCGTCCACTGTTGGAAATGTCCGCAAGAACCGGGAATCGGCCATTTCACGCGTTGTGAAGAACTGTATCAAATATCAACTTCCCGTTAATCTAAATTAAATTGCAGAAATGTCGTAGTTTCGTGATTTACTGCGTGCAGCGTGCATGGATTGTTGCAATATGTGTTGAGTCATATTGAGATACGGTGAAAGTAATATAATGTCCCAATTAAAGGAGTTATTAAATAAAACTAGAACGGCTTTGTTGCGCAGGGCATATAGCAAATAGCAAGGATGTTAGGTAGACGATCAATAATGAGGGCTCTTTATAAAAAAGCCTGCAAGACGAAGGATCCTTCCGGCTGCACCTCTTTTTTCGTGTTGATTCTAGAAATAATAAATCCTTAATACAAAACGCTGTCTTTTTTACTCTTATAATCAGGAAAGGGTGTTTAGGACGGCCTTTCCTGATTATAAGAGTAAAAAACACAGTGACTCTCAAAAGCTCTCTGCTTCTCGAAATCTTGCAGATCCCTGTGCTTTATACTACAGTTAGTGCGCGAGTGGTTTGAAAATGTGTGTATTTCTATTTTAACGGCAGGGAGGGCAGGCAGGAGGGGAAGGGTGACGAGGGAGCATGGGGAAGGCGGGGAAGGTGGAAGGGGAACGCAGGAAGAGAAGGGACGGGAGGGGAACGGGGACGCATGGTAATAGACAGGCAGGGAGATTTCTTTAAATGGCTTTGCAACGCATGCCGGGTACCGGCTAGTATTATTATAATAAATCAATTATTATTCACACATGTCTGTGTTTTACATATCAAATATGCTACAAAATAACACCGGGAAGCATAACCATAAGATCATACTTTAGTATGATATTTTGAAATAGAGACTAGTGACCCAGAAAACATCAAAATTTTGAGATACGGTCACATCTGGGACTCGAACTCAGGACCTTCGGCAACTATCGCAACTGAGCTAATGTGTCCCTATCCAATTCGGTAATTTTTAACTGTATCAAGAAAGATAGATAGTATTTCGTTCTTGTTGAATCTTGCAATCATCCATAAACGTATCAACCAATAAAAATATGCGTTAAGAAAATGAAGATAATGTTAATAGTTCTTAGACCGAATCGGATAGTACACATTAGTTCAGTTGGTAGAGCTGCGGCCCGGAAAGCCGAAGGTCCTGGATTCGAGTCTCAGAACCGACCTATCTTTTTCTGATTTTTCTGTTTCAGATTTTCGATTGAGTTTCACTAATATTGTATTTATTAAGTGAACATTACAATTACTAAATTTTTAAACAATTAAATTTTACTCGTCAAGTTAAAAATAAAAAATCAACATTTTGTACAATTCACTACAAGTTTTTGTGCATTGTAATTGATTTGGTGGTGTTTGTGAGCAATCCGGGTATTGCATCAGACAGAGGGTAGGTACCACGGAGGAAAGAATAGAGAATAGATCTATTCTTTCATCTATTCTTACCACGGAGGAAAGAATAGAGAATAGATCTATTCTTTCCTCCGTAGTAGGTACACTAATACATATTTAACTGCATGCTCAACTCAAATTTCGATTTTTCGGAGATATGCGACTAATCAACTAAGTGATCGATATAAACTACCGACATCGGCCGGATAACCTTTAGAGCCATTTACGTATCGCAGGTCGAACAATCACAGATGGGGGACTTATTTTTTATTTAGAGTACTCTGCCTACACAAGAAATAAGTATAGTCTATGATTCCTACTAGGTTGTACAACATTTTTTTCTTGTTCGCCAAAGTATTAAAATACTGCAGGGCCCACGACTCCCGAAACAAAGGCTTTGGAAAACAAAGAATTTTCTTTGTTGGAAATGCTCTGTGATACGTGCCCTTTCGTTAAAAAAACCTTCTACACACGAGTGATGTATTATATGTACACAGCACGAAAGTTCTTTCTCTTAGAATCTTAGAACATTACTTATGAGAAAGCGACCAAGAACTTTATTTGCAAAAACCATCCTTTTCTATTTCCATCGTCGTCTAGTTGATTAATCAGACATTTCAGAAAAATCTAAAATTGAGTTGAGTATGTAAAAGCGTACCCTCTATCAGGAACAATATTCAGATTACTTATATGAGCAACCAAATCAATTATAATGCAGAAAGGCCGCGGCGTTGTCTGGTTGTAAGGCTTTTGACTCGCAATCCAATGGTCGCGGGATCAAATCCCGGCGTGGGGAAATAAATTTTATTTGTATTTAAATAAATGAAGACAATATAAGTGAAATTCAATCGAAAATCTGGAAAAAGAAAAATCAGAAAAACATATTGACACCTCTGGGACACGAACCCAGGACCTCTTGCTTTCCGGGCAAACGCGCTAACCACTGCGCCACAGTGTCGATATGAAATTCGGTCATGTTTAACTGTACCATACTTCGACTAAGAACCACCTACATTATCTTCATTTTCTTTAACGCATATATAATTATGTCCCAGAGGTGTCAATATGTTTTTCTGATTTTTCTTTTTCCAGATTTTCGATTGAATTTCACTTATATTGTCTTCATTTATTTAAATATAAAAATTTGAGGTGTTACTCATAAAGTTACAAATAAAAAAAATAAAAAAAATTATTTGATTAATTAATGTTATTTCACAATTAATTCATTAAAAATAATATATAGTGTATTTGCGGCACGTTCCAGAGTGGAAGATACTCTCTGTATCGCCCTGGTGTAAGACCACCATTCAGAATTGAAACGTTGCTTGAAATGGCTTTAGCCGTGTTTGGTGGCCAGATGTGAATAGCCAGGTACTTCCCCACCTTCCTCTTCCCACCTCCTTCCTCTCCCCACTACATTCAGCCTCACAACATACCCGAATTGGGGATGCCATAGTCTCACCGGCTTCGGCTCTCTCACCCAGAGACTCTGGGTCATAGTAGGATATTTTGAAATGTCATTCCAATATACCGGACTTTATAGTTATATTTATGTTACTTTATAGCATATTTAGCTTGTAAAACACAGGCACGTGCAAATAATATTTGATTTATGATGAGCATTCCCTCATTACCTCAAAACTTAATATTTGGAGATGTCTGACTAATCAACTGGGCGATCGTAGTACAAGCGGGCAACTGGTGAGTCTTCATTACATTAGTGTATAGATTTAAAGTTTCATTTTCGAGAAAATCGAGTTCAAAGTAGAATTTATTGCCAAATTTAAAAAAAATCTTTCGTTACGGTTTTATCATCAGTTATTTTGCCTTCGTGTGTCGAAATGCGTCGAAGTATAGACTCGGCCTCAAAAGTTGTTTTATCCCTTAGTTGCGGAAAAAAATAAGAAAAAAAATAATGTTTTAACAACAGTAAAAAAAAAAACGTATTTTGTAAATTAATTAATTAATTAACGCCCTTTTTCGTGGCTTTTAGATATGAATAGTAAGGAATACACAGTATTTATTGTACATATCTGATTTGTCTCAGTAACAATATTTTATATTAGTTTAAAGATAAATTTAAGATGTCCACTGACTTGGTATAATTGTTTCCCTCCATTAGAATTCTGGGCAAAGAGGAATACATATGGTAGCTAGTCCCAGAATATCTGCACTGAAATATATCCTGACTTCTAGTATTACGTAGTGGAATCCGGAAGATTATCAATTCAAGCAATACCGGACTATCAACTAAATCATTTAGAATTTTATATAGAAATGCCAAGTCTGTGAAAATTCTCCTGTCTGACAATTTGAGCTTATTCATATAATTTAAAATAGTGTTGTAGTTCAACATAATAGTTGGAATACCCATTTTAAAATTTAGTAAGCCCAAACGTGGAGCAGGTAGAAAGGCTGTGAAGAACCTGTCTATTCAGATCTAGTCACTAAACAGGGATAATGCCATTTAAAGCAGCAAGTGGGATGGGGGATATATATTATTCATTATTTGTCTGCCATATTTTAGTATGCGGAAAGCTCTAAACTTCAATAGCAACATTCATACAATTTTCTTAAAATTTGTCAATACTTGCATTTGTATTCTAAAATACTCATACAAATGCAATATTTAACCTCGTTTGTTAACCTTACTATTATAATACCATAATCAAATATGAACAAAATGATTTGTTTAATCGTCTAAGAAAGCAGTCACGATTATCCTGCCTACACAGAATTAACATAGAGCAGTGAATTATTGAACATAGTTTTACAGTGTTAACAGTGATCATATAACTTTATATGTATCTTTTAACTTCTTATATGATTACTAGAGTACTAGCTGCAGTCCCCGGAGTTGCCTTTAGTTGAGTTGATCTTTGCAGAAAGTTTTTACAAATCAGACTTGACCTTCCTGTTGTTTTGAAGGTCAAGTGGTCAAAATTTCATCAATCTCTATATAAAACTAAAACCAGTAGATTTGTATACCGGTGTCCGCTTGGTCACAGCCATCACAGACAATCTGCTCGATATATAAAAGACAGAATATGGTTGTAGAATAGTTAGTTAGTCAGCAATATCCAATAATAAATTGATTAACAATTGGAATATAAATACATAAAAATACATCTATTATCAAATATCTTTTTTAAAACGATTTTTTCTTAGTTTGACTGGGGATCGAACCTTCCTACCCAGGTTTTGGAGACAAAAATTTTACAAAACGAACCAAGTCTCGATTGGATAAGTCCGACATTTATTGTGTTTATTAACAGTTGCAAGGTCATCGAATTTCAGAAAAATCTTTTAATGTCCGCGTGTATGTGCGTGATTACCGTCAAAAGTTAGAATATGTAAGACAGAATACATTATAATCAACAACGAGTCTATCTGCCGAGTTTCAGCTCGATAGGATTTTGGGAAGTGGGTTAATTTCCAATTCCAAGATTCAACTCATTCATTCATTCAATCAAGAAAACTAAAGTGAAATTCAAATAGACTATTTAAAAACACAAAATTTCTCACTAAGTCCTAGGTTTACCTACTAGCTCTAGGTACTCTCATGTTTTGCTCGAGTTTTGAAAAACCTCTTTTTAAAATACTTTCAAGTTCATATTCTATATGACGTATTCTTTAAAAATAAAATGAATAACTTCATTTTATGCTCCATTTTAAAACTTTCACTTAAAGCTTAAATCATAGAAATATATATGTATATTTTTTTACATAAGCCTACACAGGAGGCCCTAAGGAAAATAATTTCCCTCAGGGCCTATATCATCTTTGGGGATGCTGTGTGGAGGGTTTTAAAGGAAAGAAGGAGAGGAGAGTTCTGGGAAGGAAAAGCGTTTAAGGGGTGGGTAGGAATCTGAGGTTCAGTGTCCTGGTCATCCGCCTCCAAGACCTAGACAAACCTCACCTCATGAACCCGGGCACCCCTGCTAAATCACCAAACGTAGCGAACCACTTGGGGTGACCTATGACAGAGGTTTTGGTTATCCAAAAAAGGTTCCAATAAATGATAAAAAATATTATAATATCCACGCACGTGCTTTGCCTTTGTGAGATTTTTTGTACTTTTATATACTCTTTCAATATGTACCAACGCAACGTATCAAAAACTTTCAATTAAAATTTAAAAAAAAACTATTTCTTTTAACAAACATGGAACTAACAACATGGCGTCCTGCCACTACAAACCGATGAGTCGGGTAAATTTCATGAGCGCTTTATTTTTATGCTTCACAGCTTCAAAACACAGATATCATATTAACAGTTTAGGTACAGAAAAATAAACCGGATGAAAAGTCGTACATATTGTAGGTATGCATGCATAATTCGAGTATGCACATGTATCAGTAACCTATTGCGCGAGTCCATTTCATGCGAGTTGCTACAAAGTTCATTCTTGTGTTATGACGATAAGGGATTTAAAATATTTCTGGTCTGCTGCATTCGTCACCAGCTCCGAGCTGGACTTGACTAGGATTAACTTAGTCTTCCCTTTATTCTCTTCTTCTGTCTGTCCCACACATAGGAGCACGATTATTTTATCTACGATACTATGTCTAGGTTTAGGCACACAGCTCAGGGGTAGGTAACCCCGGCTGCAGAAATGAGCTAGCCAACACGAAACTTAAAAATTATTCGATTTCTTCGCAAAATTAACAACAATTGAAAGAAAACGGATAGAGACCTTGAACAAGATAGTTTGACGATATTAAAATCTTAAATTAACCCTGAATTATCCATCAGTAAGAGACAAGAAGCGTGGATTGTGGCATCAAATAACTGAAAAGAAATAGATAGAGATAGATAATGAGAAACAGAAAGATGGCGGTTGTAGGATCAACAAAATGTACAGAAATATCTCAAACAAGATACTTCGAGACATTAAAACCACAGCAGGATCCAAAAAAACCAAGTTGTAAGACGAAAATCTGGCAAATATGTAATCAGCAAAATGAACAGCAATATCTCAAACAAGGTGCTTGACGACATAAAGCATAGATACATGTGGGTACATCCAAAAACAAAGGCGACATGACACGTTAGTCACATCTGAAACCAAAATACCACGATGAAAGCTGATCAAAATACCACGGAGAAAATTGGCAACTGGGAGAAAAAGAGAGAGAGAGAGATCTGCAATAAGATACTCGTATATAATAACATCGCCTAATTTGGCTTTCTAACCCAAATGTTTCGAATGTATAATAAGGTAGAGTGTTTTGGAGAGGACGTTTTTGTCGATAAATTTATACAGATTCAGAAAAAATGTCCTGATATTACTCAGAAATGTGAAACTATATTATAAACAAGAGACGCACACAGTGGTGTTATTTATGGAAAAAAATTGTTTTCGGTGACTTTCTTTGATTTTTTTCCTTAAAAACCCAACAAATAAATCTTCTACTTGTCATCCCTGGTCACTCAGCCGAGTAACCCTAACTGTCCAATAACTCAGTTTTAAGTTAAAAAAAAAAAACAAAAATATCACTGAAGACAAATATTTCATTCACATTTTACAACATATAATATCAGGAATCACTGGTTAAAGTAAGTCTAGTACTCGTACGGCTCTGGTTTCTCCTTATACTTTTTATTTGTCATTTGAGTGAGCTTTTATAAAATTACAATTTTGTACCCTTTTGTTTACTTTTTGTTGTTGAATATTTTATACCCTTTGCCTAAGTAGGTTTTTGTAGCTGTGTGTACCTATTTATATTATAACTGAGTTTTTATAACTGGATTGTTCTCATAGAACATCTTTGAGAACTTATCTTAAATATAAATAAATATGTACTGACGTAATTCTAGACACAGCTGCATCCAGAAGAATGCGATGAGTGATACAAATAGCAGCGGGTGCAAATTGTGTTGAACGATGGACAGTTGTAGCAAAAAACTTGGTATAGACTTGCCTTCTTCGTACACCGAGTTGACTTGTTCGCTCTCCACGCTCTGCAGATTCTCATCTCCCGTATCAGCCGTATCCCCCGCATCCTGAGCATCGTCCACCGCCTCCTCGGCGCTGCTCAGGTTGTTGGGGCGCTCGGGGGGCGGCAGGATGTCGGCCAGCGAGGGCGGGCGCGACCCCCCCGAGCGGTGCGGGAACAGACGTCGCTGCAGGTAATGCTCGAGGATCTCCTGCGTGATACGATTCTGGCGGGCCAGCTCACCTGCGGAAACAGACGTCAGGAAATGCTTTATATTGTATTTTGTCACTCTAACGAGAAATCTGATCAATTCGAACGCCATATTACGGACATGTGCTTTGACAATTTAGTGGTTAACAGATTCTTAGAAAAACGGTTTTAAATTTGTTGTTATTTGTAATTGGCTTTAGTCATAAAGAAAATTTTAATAAAAAAATTATTTTGTTTGATACATAACGGTCAGCACGGCATACTAGGAGGTTGTTAATAATTTCAATAAATACTGACGAATCTTTCAAATTTTCTAAATTGTTTCAATATCCCAATTAAATAAATGTCTTGGTTTTGGTAAGAGATGTTTACTGGGTATAATATGAGAGTTATAATTATTTAAACTGGTTTAGACGTACGGAATGAAAAGCACTACTGCTTTTCTGGCAAGTAAATAATTATTTAATGATTGGGTGTTCATAAAACGACGTTGAGCAAACGTGTTTTCTATGTGTAAGAAAGAAAAAAAGGAGTGTTATGTAGATAAACAGCATGCGAATTGATTAAAATATAAAATAAAACATTTCCTTTAGTCGTTATTTCCCTTCCTCTCCAAAAGGTGAGAAATTATCGGTGGTTTTTGTATTAAATTTGTAGGAACTTTTTGTAATTTAAATTTTGGCGCTGGCAATGTTTGTTTAATCGCCACACTATTTAAATTAAATTATGAATAGTTCCTACAACTTCCCAACTCCGCATCCTTAGCAGCAAGCATTAACCATCGTTCCCCCCTCGATAAATTTATCTTCAGATTATCTATGAATTTTCTTATCTTCTTGATTGTTTAAGGTTTGTTAAGTTTGGGAGGCGGGAATGGGTACCGCCGCCCCGGGAACCTTTATTGGATAACCAACACCTCTGCCATAGGTCACCTCAAGTGGTTCGCTACGTTTGGTGATTTAGCAGGGGTGCCCGGGTTCATGGGGTGAGGTTTGTCTAGGTCTTGGAGGCGGATGACCGGGACATACTGAACCCCAGATTCTTACCCACCCCTTTAACCCTTTTCCTTCCCAGAACTCTCCTCTCCTTCCTTTCCTTAAAAAAATCCTCCACACAGCATTCTCAAAGATGACATAGGCCCTGAGGGAAATTATTTTCCTCAGGGCCTCCTGTGTGGAGCTCATGTAAAAAAAAAAAAAAAAAGTGGGACAAGAATGATAGTCGGGAACTTTAGTCCAGAACTGCAGTTATTTTAATATCTATCGAGACTGGAAATATCTCAATAATTTGAATGAAGCGGGTTGAGAAAAGAACTAAATGCAGGTATTTGAAAATCTGCAAATTTTCTATAGAATGATTGCTGACAATTTGTTCCATCTACAGACGTCTATTGCTTCATTCGGCATTAGTAGGTAGAGACGATGGAATTTTTTGTCGTAACACTTACTACTCTTGGTGGCATCCCTATCCACGTCATTATCATAAATACTCACCATTCTTTTTTGTCGAATATTTATATGACTATGTCGAATATTTATAAACGTTTGATAACATGTTTTTGAATTGAAAACTTAAAGATGGTACGAAAAAGCAACACTAAAAAGAGACAAACATCTATAGGATTTGACCTGCGAGAGAATGAGATAAAATAATCGGTCTCCTCTTTGTGCGGTAATACGTACCCTCCCCACTCTTGTCTACTTTAGTTTTCTGAAGGTTTCACTACAACCACGTGTGAACTGCACATATGTTGTTTTTTTCCTAATCGAAGCTTAATTTCTAATACAAAATTGTGTTTACCAAATACAAGTAGAATGGAGATCTACCATCTACTATTGGGTTAAAAACATTTGTTTCATTCAAAATATGTATGGAAGACACTTATAGTTTTCTTCTTTGTTCTATGGAAGAAACTGAAATAAAATTATAAAACTGAATTCAAATTAACAAAACAAATAATACTACTTATTCTATTTAATCTACCAATCGGAATTAAAACATAAAAAGCAGACAACAGAGGACGATTACAATAATATTAATAAAAAACCGCAGATTCAGTTAAATTAAAACAATATAATTCATAACGTAATGTAACCCGCCTCCTTGAAGGTAATAAACCAACAACAAAAAATATAAGTTTAAAGTCGCTCCATCAGCAATAAAATAAAATAAGTCGGAAATATTGACATTATGTCTAAAGTTAGAAATGTGCAATATTTTAAGAGCCAATACTCGTAGCAGTCATTTCAGACACCTATAATAATAGATGCTATGTATGTTAGATTACCAGTAAACATTGTACCAGTCTGAGATGTCCGTTGTGGGGTGACAAAAGTCAGGTGAAAAATAAACAAATGAAAAAAGATTTCTTATAAAGGGTTTTAATAAAAAAATCACAATAAATCATAGAACGTAACATCAATTCCGAATTTTCAGTTGTGAATAATTTATTTGAAAATCGTGAAATTCAATAAGCAGTTTTAAGTTGATTTTAACTACGAATAAATTTTATTAACTGACCTGCGGCATGCAACTCATTATTTATGATAAAGTGAAGAGTAAAATGATACTATTAATAATAGGCGAACCGTGTTTAGAAAGCCTTTCAAGTAGGAAGCAGGTTGTTTATATATTAGTACCTACTTTTACTTTGTTAGACGGTGCAGGTCATTTAGGAAACTGCTCTAGTAAAACCTTTCCCGGTTCACAATGCGGACATTCAAACGAAAGTTAAATCTTGACCCATTGTAGTTACCGATCAAATATGTTTCGATTTATTTTATTTAAATTAGCACTTGTGCAAATTTTACAGCATCATGAAAGGACGTTTTCATTAAAAATTGTTAATTGGAGAAATTTTGAAGAGGATCTGTAAATTAAAACCATTTTGAATAACTTTTGTGGTCAATTAATTCAAGGGCAAAGAAAGCGGCGTCAACCAAATTGTAGAAATCAATATGTGCAAATAAAATTAATAACTTATTCAATAATTGAAAAATTCACTTCGTGGCGTCATTTTAATTAAATAAAAATAACGCAGTTTAATTCCTTGATTCTATTTTAATTCATAAAAGTTTTTGTAATATAAATACCTACAATAAAAAATTATTTTTTTTTATATTAGTACCGTGGTGCTTATTTGTCCATACCTAATTTCTCTACTCTTACATGTATGAATTTTCAGTATAAATTGTAATATGGTGACGAAACCTTCGTTGATAATTTTTAATAATTTTTTATATAAGTTTTTTTAATCCTAAGGTGAATGAACGAGGTTTTAGTTTTTAACATTACTTTATTAATTATTTCAAAAAACAATACTTTCTAATACTTTAGTCACTGGAGCGTTATTAGCAATATTTTGGCCAAATTGCAAATATCAACGAGCGCCAGCTGGTCAAAATGAGGCCAATTTGATGAAATATTTTAAAACATAGAGTTTTTTTTTTAAAGTTCCCTTTTTAGAAGGTCTTTAACTTAATAGTTTCACAGTTTAATAAGATATGTTTAACAGTCTTATTGACATTCCGCGCACCGAAATTATTGCAACATGTTTTCTTACAAATCATTGATCATCTGTTTACAATTTTTTTTTTAAATAAAACAAACATTCCCGGGTTACGAATAATCCAACAACGTTTTAATATCTCCTACTACCACCACAGTAAGCGGAAAATGTTGCTTGTGTCGTGATGGAGGACTTAGCCAGCCAAGGCATCGAACACGCGACGCCCGGGTGGAATCCATACATGATGCCCACTCAGCCACTGATCGGTCACATAAATTAAAAAATGCTTATTCAATTTTTTATAAGAAAAACTCTCTTTTTGTAACTTTGAAGGTTATTCTCATCAATGTAATATATCATGATTATTATTGTTAATCTTCTTCTTCAATGATAAAAAATGCTTGTAAGTATTATTATAATGAGGCCATAGACAACAAAAAATCCATAATATTTACCATCCATAATAGGTACCATGTATGTCAAATTTAAAGTAAATAATTCGCGAAATTCACGCATTTATAAATTTATGATTTGAATGGCTCTCTAACACTATAGGCAATTTATTTTTTCCGTATTAAAATTCGGAGGTAAGATTTTTTGAATGAGGCCGGGGAAATTTTCAAAACCAAAAAATTAAACTAGATTTCCTGGCGTTCAAGGCTGAAATTGATAATATTGCAGTCTGTTATTTGCGGAAAAGGTACTACAATGGTTAGATTTAAAAAACAGCTTTTTACTAATATATCTATAAATGGATTGAAAAAAAAATTGGGATCTGCTTGGTTGAATTTGATCAGTTTGACATTTTAAATAACCGGATATTACACCTGCTAGACTCTACGACGATAAAATATGACATATTGGATATCGCCGGTTGATTGCACCGGGTTTTGCGGCTTAGTGATCCGGATCCTACTTCCGCTTAACTGATATGATCCCATCACAGGATGCGGATGTTCACTTGCTGGAAGGAACCCGAGACACCTGGAATGAGCTAATTACCGGCCGGTTTAGGGTCCAGGTTTCGGATTAAATACGTTTCAAGGAGAAAAAAATAACCCTCCTTAATTGAACGACCGAGCTAATTTGAATACTTGACGATTACTTTGATGTAAATCTGAAAATAAGGATGCAAAGTTTCACAGAGCACCTCATTTGTTATTGTATTATATGGATACCGCACAAGCATCCTAACTACTCACAGCTGCCCGGAATTACTGGAGCTATGGACGCCTAAATAATTGGGGTGTCTTGTGAGGCAGAACGGAGTGGGTGAAGGTGAAGAAGGAGAAGGAAAAAGAATGGTTGGAAAGTATCTGGATACTCAGATCTATATCCCAGCATATAGACCTGAAACAATGGATATTGTTGAACATCCCCAAAAACAGCTAAAACTATTATAAGCCACATTTCGATTCTGAATGGCGGCCTTCCACCAGGGCGATATGTATACAGTATCCACAACTCTCTCGTTGATTTATACAAGGCCTAACATAAGTGAAAACGCACCAGCACTCCAGATAGTATTACTTCCCACGTCTGAAGATTATTTCCTATAAATGAAATCATTTGTACAGGATAAGCCGTCTTCATGTAAGAGGATTTGATAGCATCAGAAAATTTTTAATTCTATAATTCCAGTTTTTCTTGGAACATGAAGAATAAAATTATGAAAACTGACGTCATCGGTCATCAATTTTGCGAGTGGTTTTTTCAGGTGAATGCTAAAAATATAACTCATCATTCTTCAACGTATTATTTTAATACACTTAATGTCGTTGTTTTCAAGGAAATAAATATGGAAAATGGAAATTATATTGACGCTTCGTCTACATGAAAATCCTTGATACGCACAGTGTAAATAATGACATACCAACTAGTTCTATATTTGAATGACCAAGCGACGACACCCATGCCAAAAAATGTCGGGTTGATCTTTTTTCACTTTCATGTGAACAAGTCTTCAAAAAAAACATTACGAGTACATATACATTGAAGGCCGGAGGCCCTTTGGTACCGGCAAAGTCATTACAGTAAAAATACCAGATGAAATCATCTACAATTTCCTTTTCTGGTCAAAAATAACAAAAATAAACTTTTAAACCTTTCTCTTTTTCCTTCGGAAAAAAATTATCTCGTTTGTTTCTTCAAAATTGTTATTCACCTACATTACAACAATTCATCCCTTTCAATATGCCTTCCCGGAGACTCAGAAATAATGAACTGCTCATCCTCAATCAACACTCGACTAATTATGAATATTATTCACCACTGTCCAGGATATGTAGACTGGTCAAAAAAATCAAGACCTTGATTTTGTTGGTATAAGTCTAAATTATTTTTGTCGGTCAGTTTACTGTTTGTTGTTTACAATTGAATATGTTTTATAGCTATTTTGACTTCCAACTAAGTCTTGACTTGACTTGTCCCTTCTATTTTTTTATGTTTATATCTGCTTTTTGTCTTTGCTTTCATAATTTTGAAATTTCTTGAAATTTTACGTTATTATTTTGTTAATTGGTTTATCCGTTAATAAACAAATAATTGTAATTAATATTTAAATTGTAGACATGAAGATAGTCGAAAAACCATATTATCTGTAGGTACTTTCATCTTACTGCAGGTACCTACTTACACAACATACGTTTCCACGTATGTAGGCATCTAACTCAAATCAGTGATAAAAAAGCTACAAATTTACGCAAATTCTGCATAAATTATCTAATTTACAAACACGATAAACACATCATCTATTTCGAAACTCTAATCAACATATTTAAATACCCGTACAACAGATCTTTGTCGGAAAATTATAAAGCATTTATGTATATATAAAAATGTGACTGTTGTTGGGTAAGTAAGATTTATTCACGCGATAGACATGCTCCTGGGACTTTGGACTTTGAATTTCCGCGTGGTTATGTAAGAAGACAAGGACCTGTTCACAGTTTGCCTATTTCACAGTAAGCAATGTTTTCTGTTCATATAACAAATGATGATATCTCTCACTGATCGGATAGAATTATTTAAAGTGGAGTAATACAATCGTATGCGCATATTTTAACGTTGTCTCTAAAAGAGGAAACAAATTGTTTTAGATTTTAAGATATGCTATAAAGTGTAAGTAACATGGGCGAGACATGTAGCATTATTCTAATATGGAGAAGAAAAGCGAACATTGCGTAAGCGTTGTACCTCTTTATTTACCAATAAAAGCATGACCACGTAAAATAATAATACTCGAGATATTATTATCATCATCAGCTGATTTTACATCGAAATTATATCGAAATCGAACGATCTGAAATACTTCTTGTAATCCGTGTCTAAACCTTCACACATTGAAAGTAACTGTATAGATTATGATGATGTCTCCAATAACAAAGTTTAATAGATTTATTAATAAATTTATCATATTAATTAGATAATGCTGAGGATAGAATTGTTTAAATTTTTGAAAAATTCATAAAAGTGCCGAAGATGTAAGCTGTCAAAATGTTGGTTTTTGCGATCGGCCGAAATGCGTGTGACATACGGCACTATAGTAGCGGTACTGCAGCATGCCATTCATAGAATTAATTTTATTAGACAGAATGCAGAAAAAATATTTTGTGGTTAAGTTTTAGATTTCAATATAAATCGAATTTTCTCTTTCTAACACCGTTTATATCACATTTCTAACCATGACAGTAAGAGAGACACCATGGTTTCTATGAGATATATATTATGAGTTGTTCCGAAAACCGAATAAATTCGTCTGAGGAGTTAAGCAACCTACATCATACAGTCGTGTTGGTCACCCCTTTGAAGATGCCCGAAGAATGCGTAAATAATTGCGATATGATTCTTGATGGATGCCATCAGTCCTGCAGTTGGTCGCAATAAAAACTTGGACATTCGACATACGGTGTGAAGAAATCCGTTTTTGTGGGAAGCATTTTTCATATGAATCCTCACCTCGGAGCCTGAAGTATTTTGATTGGATCATTTTCCGTTTGCACGTTCGATTCCATGAACGGGCATCAGACAAGAATATGCAATTATTAATGCATGTGAAAAAGTACGAGTGTTAAAGGGCAGAGGCTATCATAACCGCATTATTAACGTACTTGCAACCGTACGTACTTAAGTTACGACGAAGCCACAAGCCAAAAGTCTATGTATTCTTAGTGTGCCTTAGTATCGCCAGTAATAGGCAAAAAAAAATCGCTTAGCAAACGGAGTCTAGATGCGACGATTTCAGGTGCAAAAGTGGTTTTTAATTATATTTGTGAACAATTTTATACGAAAGAAAATAAGTTAATCAATGGAAACTGTTACAGATAATTTTAGCTACATAATTTATTTTTTTAAAGTTTTTTTAAATGCGTTCATAAATTTCTAATGAAAAAATATGTTTTTTAGTAGTATACACTTTATATTTTTTATAACTTACTTAACAATTTTATTTCATTTCTACTCAATGGAAACGGTAGTAAAAGTTTCAATTTATTCAAAGTATATTTTTTTTGTATTTATAATGGAAACCAATTCGTAGTAAAGATTAATCGAAAATAGTGAAGAGACATTATTTAATGCATTATTTCATTAATTCATCATTTTGATTATTTAATTAATTCATTCATTCATAATTTAGATTTTCAGTATATCTTCATACAAAAAGTTGAAATTTTGAAAAAAAAATCGTTTTCAGCTACAAAAACATCAAAAACGTCGTATTTTTCAATCTTAGAACTCTGGTTCACTGAAAACTCACGGACCGCCGCACAGTGCATTGAGTTGTATGGGGGAGACGGCAAAAATCATAACTCCGGTTACACGTGGAATAAAAAAATTTTTTTTTTGCAGTTTCATAGATCTAAGTCATTAGCTTCGTAGTTCGTTCGCGTATATTAAAAAAATCTGAGGGTTCAATTAAACGTTAAATTCGTTAATATTGAAATAGTATAATTTTCGAAATATAACTTTATTTATTATTCACTAAATAAATACATTATAATAATAATTGTACCTACTTAACAAAAATGTGAGGTATGTACCTAGCAGCAGTTCACATAACGACATCGTTAGTAAGCATTATTTACAAAGTTATATTCTAATTCATATCAAACTCACTCTAAACCAAACAGCATTCGTCCTTACTTTATTTTACTGATCTAATAAAAAACTAATAATCTAGCAAAGAGTGTGTGCCAAGACCGAATTGTTTGGCGGTTCATCCTCTCTGTCTACTCCTGCGGGGAAACGGCATGATGGTTAGTTAGTTAGTTTTTAATCAAAAAGTAATCCGAATCCGAAGATTCTTGGTTGGTACTAAGTTCTAAATCTAGATCAAGTTTTAGGCTGAATATGGCAGAAGGTTTTTCTTCTTGTTTAATGTATTTCTGAAACTCTCCGTCCATTCTCATGTCTTTATTTGTGGTAATATTCCTTTTGAATGATAAGAGAGGTTCAGAAGCCAAAAGAAATATTCTAATGAGGTCTGTGTTGTTGCTCCAACACAGTCTCCTTACTCTCTCGGGTATTAGTTAGTCGATTTTTTTCTAACCGCCTTATGTCTCGCATCTAGCGCATCTTCAGATAAATGTCCGATTGTCAAGCATTAACACCCGTGAATTAGCAGCTTGTGAAAACTGCTAAGCATATAATACCAACCATAGACTCTTGAACATTTTTCGTATCGTTTCACAATATTTTGAATTTATCTAGAATCTAGATCGATGTGATAGCCGCTTGCGAGCATTCTGAGAATTATGGAAAATTTCACAATAAGCTCCTTTTCAATTCCGTAATTTCTGCGCTAAGATCGGGATTAAAAAAGAAATGCCTTGCTTGTGTTGCCATCGTTTGATTTGAAGTCGGCTTGAATTTTTTTTGATTAATGTTTTCGACGATTTTCTTTTGTTCATACCCCCTAACTTGCCAATATTTGACAGATAGTGCAGGGTGGATAAACCAAATCGAAATTCTCAATATTAGGTGGACTTCCCAGCCAAACTGCATCGATGTTCTTCCAGATACGAGCTCCGATACGCGCCTCTTCTTCGCCCTGATCGAAGCTTCTTTGAATGACTTGGAGGGTCTTCCGCGAGTACGACTTGGTTCAGGCTGATTGGTTATGTCTGGTAGAGCTGTCACACCCTACGGGAACTGTATTTCTTGGTTTAGCCTCATTGCGTAGTTGAAATTTCTGGCGATTGTGATTAACTTTCTCCAGCTTTTCGTTAAATTTTAAACAAAAAAGTCTGCTAAAAGACATAACCTGGTCCCGATGTTTATCAACGATATTAAAAAAAATTAAAAGTGAACATAATTTATGAAAAACAACCTGATGTCTATTGTGTTTTTCGCTTTCGAAGCACAATTCTGCGAGTTCGACGTTTTTGATAGAATTATAATTAGAATTACCTGAAAAAAAAATCATAAAATCCTTAGTCGCGGACAGACGCAGCAAATTTTTTGGGAAATAAAAATTTATTAATAGACCTACAATAAAATGCAAAAACTACGTGGAGATATATTTTTTAAAACGCCTTCAAAGTTGAGTAATGCGTTAATCAGACGTGAAATTTAGGGGACCACTTTGAGGACATCATGTAGACCAACCAATGAAAATATTGACATAATTTAAAATTAATTTTAAAATACATACCTCTGCCAGTAGATTCTATTATGGTTTGATGGTAAAAACTCAATATTTTTGGGTAAAAGACACATCTTGCGTAAGTGACAAAATGAAAATAATAATTTGATACGCGAATGGCCGGCGGTATTCCCTAAGTTGAGGGCGTGTAATTAGCCAATGGCCGTCTTCCAAGATAAAATGACTAATGTCCTGGGAGTTTTGACTCATCATATTTACAATAGAAAAAAAAAGTTCATGAATTCGAATGTCGATTTTCGTATTTTTGTTAAAGGGACAATGCACTGTGCGCCGCTGCTGTATATACCTGATCTTTAGGGATGCTGTGTGTAATGTTTTTTGAGAAATGAAAGGAGAAGTTCTGGGAAGGAAAAAGTTAGGTACAAGGGTTGGGAACAAATTTGGCGGTCAGTGTGTCCAGGAGTGACGGACATATTAATCCACCCCTTCCACTGCTGCGCAAGGCGATGTTCCGAGAGAGTCTCTTCAAGACCCATATTCACTCCTTCCTCTCCTCAAAAAAGAGCCTCCACACAGCTATCCCAAAGATGATAGGCCCTGAGGGAAATTATTTTCCTAAGTGACTCCTGTGTGAAGTTAATGTAATAAAAAAATAAAATTTTAAAAAGCTTATATATAAAAAAAAACTTTCGGATTTCGAGCAGACACAACAGTAACTAAGAAAGAAATCTTTAAAAACTGATGCAGTTTTCTCGGTACTAAGGTTATTTTCATTAACGTTGCTGTTTTCCGGCATCCGGACCGGAAACCCATTGATTTAGCTCCGCCGCATTAAATCTGTTTTTCAAAACAATGTTCCCAGCTCCTTGCGAAGAGCGGAGAGGCTGTTTTCACGTGAGATTTATGGAGGCGGGTGAACGTATTATGTAGCCCTCGTTTCAAACCCTAAGGAAAAATAACATTTTAATTCATAATAGGGCCTTACTAAAAACGTGTTTCAAATTTTTACACAACTGATAAACAACCTTTAATGAATCTTAAATGGTTGTTATCAGTTGTGTAAAATTTAAAAAACGTTTATTAATACGGGGATAATCTCTTCATCGTTACATTTTAATTCCTTTTGCGAAATCTCTACCATTATTTCGGTGCAAACAAAAGATTTATTAGAATTTTTATAGCATGTTCAAAACAAATTACATATTCAAGAAATACTCTTGACGAGGTAGATGCATAATTTATGTGTATATTTTGCAGATTGCTTGTTAAACATATTTTTAGAAATAATTGTCATCAGAAATCTGTTTATTTATCTGTAACTGATACATAGATATTTAAGAGGAATACACAAGTCTAACATGTAAATATTCTCAGTGCCCTACATCAATCACCACGAATGTTAGCATAAAAATTGCTTGGCAAACGGAGTCTAGAAACAGATTTGAGCGCGAGTGTTTTTTTTTGTAAATAATTTTACAAGAAAGATAAACAAATAATCAAGGGATACTTTCACAGATAAACTTAGCCATAAAAGAATGCTTATGAAAAGTTGTTTCTTATATGCGTTCATACATATCTAATGAAAAAATATATTTTTTTATTAGATTACGCTTATATTTATTATAAAGTAAATAACAATTTTATTTTCATTCTGCTCTTTTCATTCATGAGAAAAGCTTCAATTAAATCAAAGCGTATTTTTGGCATTCGTTTTGTAAACCTATTAGTTGAAAAGATTAATAGAAAAATACTATCACTGCAACGTCGAACCTGTAAGAATTGCTAAGGAATGAACCAGCCCGAAAAAAATAAAATATAACACTATTCAAGACAAACGAAAAAGCACCTATGTAAAAGTTCTTACCTGTAATACAATTATTTTTAACTTTATTTGAAATTTGTAATATTTTTTTTAACAACAAAATTTTGTGATTTTTTTTAAGACTAACAAGAATTGTTGTATAAAATGCTATCATATTTTCAGCTACCGTTGGTAATTGGTTTATTCTGATGGATGGGATGGATGAAATATGCACTTAGTTTTTCTATATTATTTTTATAAGATCTCTATTTCAGATAAATTTACATATAAATTTGTAAATTAAAATAATATTTTTTGCTAATGCAGATGTCATGGCCATTTACTAACAATTCTTTAAATTCAGATATGTATCGTTAAAACAAAAACGATTACCAATCCGTCACTCCATCAAAAACTTGTTAAAATAATTGGTTTAACATTTAAAAGTTTGGGATAACTAACCAAATTATTTTTAACATAAAATCAAATCGCTTTGTTGAGTTATTTATTTGCTGTGATATACCAATAATTTCAAACTTCAAAACATTATAATTAAATCGCATATCAATATAACTTCTGATTTCCAGTATGACATTAATTATACCAAGTAAAACTGATCGCATCACGGAACTTACCGTATAGCATTCATTGCGAAACTAGTGTATGGTGGAACCTCTGCCATGAAAGCTCATCCAATTAAAAAAACAAGTGGCACATAATTATTTATTACCAAATAATTCGAGTTTTTCGTCGTTAAGATGTTTTCAGACGAACAAATTATGTATAAACAATGATACTCGTTTGGTAAGTAGGCCGGAATATTAAATGCCTTTAGAATCTCAAAGCTCTGAGAAAACTGGCTCTTATTTCGAGGATTACAGGATTGGTTTATTTATAAGCGCATAAATATGCAAAAAATTGCTCCTACCTTCAACCTCCCATTACACCACAATCTACGCCACAATTCCGCCATCTACGGAGGCTAAAAAAATAATCTATTAAAACTTCTCTTTTTAAATTTACCTACATCAATTTTCAATATCTTCAAAAACTTTAAAAATAAAATTAATGGTTTGACTGAGGTTTGAACTCTCTACCCAGTGATAGAAATCAACCGCGCTACCAACCGGGCCAAATCCAGATATGGTAAGTCCGACATTTATTTTGAATATTAATTAATTTCTTCGAATTTCAGAAAAATGCGTTTAGGTCCGCATGTTAGTGATGAAATGCATTGTCAAGGACAACGAGTCTGTATGCTGAGTTTTAGCTCGATCGGATGTCGGGAAGTGGGTTAATTTCCGCTTCATTCAAATAAAGAAATGTGATATTCAAACAGATTATTTAAAAATCTATGGAGGATTGAAGGTTCATTTTTCTATTTATGGTCGTCGTTCGTTCCAAAAATGTGTAATTTTTGTATGTTCCTTTAAAAATTATTGATTTTAAAAACAATTTATAACTAAATTTGCGCTTTCTTAAACGGTTGGAACTGTCTACAACGATATAAAAAATATTAGTTGATTCCAGAATGTATACAAGGGGTAGTGCAATGCAATACATTCCATATTTCGAAGTAACAAAATAATTTGTAATAAAAATAATAAAGTAAACAACAATAAAGACAAAAATTGAAATGAAACTGAAAAAATAATAAACACAGAAATGAATGAGAGATTATTAAGGGCCCGCAATCAGAATTTCTACCGATTTCTTACATATCTCCCTTAAACACGGTAATTTTTTAAGCTCTTAAAAAAATATATGTTATTTTTGAAGATAATATCCAGACATTGCCCGCGCCGAAACGCAAATTATATAAAATTCCCTCGATAGAAAAAAATCGCAAAGTATGCTCCAAAAATTATTATAAACACGTTTGATTCAGTTATTTTACAAGTTATATGTATGAAAAAATTCACAGTGTTTCTTTAAATACTGTCTAAGACAATGCCCGCGAGATTTTTGCTCTATTTTAAACGAGTCGTGTTTAATTAAACATTTTCGCAATTTTCGCATCGATTTTGTCGCTGTAAATGTTAGCGCTCTCCTCTAACATTCGTAATTTCGTAACTCTTCGTCTTCTTCTTTTCGAACCCGGTTGCAGAGCCTTAAATTATAACGCAGCAAACGCTACTGGCTGGTAAGACGACACGACGAAGACGTTGTCAGCTTTCAACAACGCCTTACATCCATACATATCTCGAACCAAATTTTAAATAATTGTAGAAAATTTATTCGTCAACATTCAAGTAAAATTAAAATGTCTTCAACATCCTAATTTATAACTTATTTTCTCGAGAAAAAAAAACACTGAAAATACCTTGTTTGGGATGCTATTGATTCAACGGCTCCGTGCAGTTGGGACTTGGAAGTAAGCTACGTAGTAACACAATTCGACAGAGTGTTTGAAATAAACGTAGTAGGCCAATATGCATGACATTCTGAAGCACCCATTCTACTATCTTCTGAATCTCACGTCATGATTTTGTTGTCTTCAAATAGAATATCTAGGTTATTTACTTAATATCTTCATGAGAATCAGATGAGCAACGAATTCTCGTCCAAGGAAAATGTGAAGGTGAACTAGTAACATCTTCGATATTCTATAACCGCATTAGCCGGAGGAGTGACCAGCTGTAGGCTGTAGGCTGTAGCTAGTTAATAGTAACTACCCATCTAAGGTTGGGCTATCTGGTAAACAGCATGTAGTATGTACAGCGTGTAATCATCGCCCTGCCTCCTTAATTGAAATCAGGGATGCGGAATAAGTGGAAATAGTTCTTTTTTATATTTTCTCCGCACCGGAGGAGGCAAAATAATTTCCCTTAAGTCCTACGTCATCTTTGTGAAAGCTCTGTAGGTTTTTTTAAGGGGATGAAGGTGTGCACATACATATTCTTGAAAATACTCATGTTGTAGAAAGGAGGAACCACGGAGGCAAACATATCGTTCCACAGCCGAGCTGTTGAACTCAGAACGAGTCGTAGAAACGACCAATTTCAACCGTGTACACTGGGCTTGCGTTTGGCGTGTTCTCCAACTATGCACCGATGCCGAAGGGATCAATGACCTTATTTCCTCGGACTATCTTCCATTGAAATATCGGTAGAACAATGGCAGCATTCCCACCTGTTGCCCGTGATTTAAAGACTGTAATCTGTTTGTTATTATAGGGAAATATATCAAACGGACCGCCCCTTTCAGCACAGACAAGGGGGTTTTGGGCTCCAGACCAGAGGTGACTGCCCAATTCAATAGTAGGGCGCACTCGCCCAGTAAAAGAAATTAATTTTAAAAGAAATGAATAACAATAACAAAACTGAATATTTATTTTTGGTAAATATCGGTTCGGACTGGCCACGCTTATTACGAATAATTTTTAGAAAAAAACTTTAGATTCGCCTTAATTACTATAAAAGGAAACTTTTTGGCTTTGGGGCGGCGGAAAATAATGCATTTTAATTTTCAATTGCATAAAACCAAAATTCGCTTCGCGACTGACACAGCGAAAATCCGCGGCCGTACATGTCACTGTGATGTTAGTATCCTTGATAAATTAACAAGAGCTAATACGACTGTAGCCGACTTCGTGGGATAAGGCGCGTAATTATGAAATTTGTCTAGCGGGCTTGTTTGTGTAACATGGTTTGTGATACAAAAGAAAGTGCCCCTTTATAACGCCTACTCGCGTCAAGGCAAGAAAAACATCCCAGTTTTCAAGTGTCAAGCGGCTACGCTAGGTTTGTGTAACATGGTTTGTGATTCGCGGTATTTCATGTAGGTATCCCACGAAGTCAGCTACAGTCCATAACAGTGACAGCAAGTGACAGCTACGGCCGCGGATTTTCGCTGCGTCGGTTCGCGAAGTGAATTTTGGTTTTATGCAATTGAAAATTAAAATGCATTATTTTCCGCCGCCCCAAAGCCAAAAAGTTTCCTTTTATAGTAATTAAGGCGAATCTAAAGTTTTTTTCTAAAAATTATTCGTAATAAGCGTGGCCAGTCCGAACCGATAATTACCTTATTTTTTAGTATACCTACTCCACACAGGATAGTGAGAAAAAGATTACCCACATCTTTAAGGATGCTGTACGAGTATCTTTGAGTCAATTTAAAGAAATGAAAGAGTGAACCAGGGTCTTGAAGAGATTCATTTTGTTAGAAGGAGGGGCTCTGTCACGATCACTATCACTACTCTTAACATTGTGATGAATTGCATTGATCAACAGTGAAAATTAGGAAATATCGTAGCTTCCCACTTTAATTTAAAAAGAAAATATCAATTACTTATAAAACGGACACGTCTACGACATCTATCGGATTAGAGTAAAGTGAATTCATATTTACGGTAGGGATCTATAATTAGACAAGGTGAGACGAGTATTGATAAAAAAATCACAGATGGTATCAACAAATAATCAAAGACAGGGACTCCCCAATATACTTAGCCCGTGATATATTGACAGCCAATTGAATTGCAGCAAAAGCGATTAAAAACCAATTCAGCCTATCAACGGGAAGAGGGCCGAACCCATTTTTAGAACAAAGGAACGACCTTTGGACTTAGCAATTAGGAATGTAATTAATGAGTTTGACGTTCCCACCAAACCGAGAGGTGAATAAACTCCATGGGAAGAAATAATCTGTTCAGGGACAAAAGAACGATGACCCCAAGAAATGTTATCATTAACCGGTACATTCCAGGGATCAGAAACCCTAGTTCTCGAACGCATTAAAACATATCAGGTGCGGAAAAAAAGGATACACGTAAACACGATGGAAAAAGTTTAAGTGGAAAATTGCATAGCAAGTGACGAAAACGTGTTGTAAGGTGTTAGGGAGATTTCATCTATAATACGATTGTTTGTGACGACCGGAGATGATCGATTCGAGGGAAAACGTGCTAAAGGAAATGGAAATGTTGAAAAAACAATGGAAAATTATTGTTATCAATTCTAGACGGAGCTAGGATATTACGATGAAAGATTTAGGGAGGAAACGTCAAAAAAAAATGAGAGTTTTAAAGAATAGGCGAGCGTATATTTCAGATGTCTAGAGCAGTAACAAGTGTTAGAGAAGAAGATAGAGTGCAGTACGGAGGGGAGTGGAAAATGCTGAAAACATTGCGATAGAAAAACTCAGGAAAAGGAGTCATTTTACGTAATTAAAATGGAGGTTATAGAGTAACATAGTACGCGATTGCAGATAAAAAATGAGGCATTACAATGGTTGTCGATTTCAGATGTATTTTGTTGTGATAAACAAGGAATATTCGAACATGAAAATTGTTTAGATAAGGACGATTAGCCGTTAAAAAGGTAATAAAAATTATCATGGGTCTTATGAAATATTTATATTAAAGAATTCTCATAAAAGTTAACGACACTGAAATAAAAAAGGATTTATTGCCAGGTGGGTACAGGAACTAATGTATACAACTGTCAAGACATATGGTTTATGGGATTTTTCGTAAGAACGGGACGAAATTTGTAGGGCGTTCTCTATGAAGCAATAAAAATGACAGGAATTTAAGGGCCGAAGTGGGGGTATCCCCTATAAAGATGTTAAAAAATGATATATTTATTAATAACAAATAGAAAATGAAATTTTCCAAGAGGCAGCAAACATCAAAAAACGATATGGTTATATCAAGGAAGTACGGGGAAGTGAGGGGAAAGGAGATACGACAGAGAAAAACAAAGGAAATCTTAGATTAACAGTGAATAAAATAAATACGGCTTGAAATATAAAAATCTATAGAGATATGAACAATAGCGTAAGAATAAATAAGGAAATTCATGGAAAGAGTGTCTTGAATAAAAGAAAATTCGAGAAAGAATGGAAAATTCAAATATACGACGTAAATAGAGAAAATTCGGTTTTAAATGGAAAGGTTCATATAGAATACAGAAAAACTCGTGGAAAAATAATAAAATAAAAATGAACAATTTGCGAGAAAGACTTCGACATGAAGATATCTCTGATAGGCGAATTTGGGGACAGATTTGGAACATATGGTAGATGCCGTACGCACGGACATGTTACGGAATAGATGAAAATAGAACTTTAAAATTATTAAATTCAAGCTAATTTTGTATGAACACCAGGACAAAGGAAGTTGGGCCATTAAACATGGATCTTACTAAATCCGGATCTTGTAAGTATGGAAGTACGAGACAGAATTTAATGTATCAAACGCAAAACGTACAAAGAGACCGCATTCGACAATAATGGAGAGGTTTCAAGAAATTACGAGTTGATAGTAATTAGATTGGTTTATTATAGGAGATTCAGATACGATCTTTTGGACCTGAGAGGGGTATAAAAGTCTAGACAAATGCCAGTTGAGGACAGTCTACGGTCGTGGTCGAAAAGTTTGTAACTTCGCGGAACGTGACGAAACGGTGGGTGACTTAAAGTGGAAAAATTCTAAGTGATAATTATTTTGATACTTAGAAAAATTTCACATTCTAGTCAGTGATATACAAAAAAAAATACTTTGCAGTTAGAGTCAGTGAAAATAAAAAATAAAGCCAACGCATTAATTACTTGTGAAAAATAAAAGTGCTCGTGATAAATACAATTTGTTTTAGTGGAAAATTCGGCTTTTATAATCACTTAATATCGTATTTTTAAACTTAGAAATTTCGCGTTTAATATTAGTGCAATAAATAACTGAAGTGATGTGATAATTTAGCGTGATGAAGTTATAATTAAATACGTGTGTTCAATCTAAGTGAAAGTGTTCTAACAAATAATAAATATTTAAATTAATTATCTTAAATAATAATAATAAAACAAAATAATATTTTATTAATACATAAAAATTTCGGAGGGATAAAAATTTAATTTAACAACAATTTACCATCTCTAAATTAATCGTGAAGTAACTATCATTTAAAGTGTTATCTAACCAACGAGTTTTGAAATAAAATACAGTTTAGGACGATAGAGTTCATACATCATTTTAATTAATTAGATTAAATGAAAAAAAAAAAAAATTGAAGTCAAAAAGATTTAATTAAATTTAGGAAAATAAAAAATTAATTTAGGAAAATCGCAGCAAGGTTACCGTGTATTTCCCGGTCGGAAAAAAACCTTGGTAGGGGTAAGTCTTTTCCGTTATAAAATTTTACAGATTCCAAGGAGAAAGCGGAATGGAGCAAACATTGGTATTTGGATTAATTATTTAACCAAGATATTACTCTCTTAATATGTGATATGTAACTATATTAAAATATTATAAGTATAATAAGTATATTTTATATATTTATATATGTATGTATATAAACATATATATATGTATTTTATTGTTCCCAAGAAAATTTTTAATCAAAAAGAAAAACACTTATATAAAAAGAGGAAAAGGGTATCGATTCCTACCTCTGAATTCATCAATAACTATTGAAAGTAGTTATGTGTGATAAATTTACAAATCAATATTTTATATTTAATGTTATGTATGTATTAATATAATTTCAGAAAATCCAGAGCATTTGAAATAAGTTATGATATTAGAAATTATTTCAATCATAAAATTTATGTATATACATATCAATATTATAAATTATTTATTGAGACAAAGCATATATAAATGAATAAATATGTATACGTAATCGGGTATCAGACTAGACAATTGCGCTAAGTACATCATTATCAAACAAAGAAAATTTTAGAGTCATCTCACACGTCTCCGGAATGTCTAAAGTAAACATACCTCATACGCTTGAATCTAGGTCACGAGGCCGTCGAGAATGTTTACAAAGCTCAAATTGTTTACAAAATAAATCGGTCACTGGGTCACTAGTTCGAATACAGTAAAAAGAAAAGAAAAAAAAAAAATGACCTTGATTAGTGGATATCGTACTTAGGTATTAACTTCTAGGAACGGGATAAAATTATTATATTGCGCAATTATTAGGAACAAAAAGAAAAAAAATTTAAACACTATTTTTAATTTGAACGTAAAGAGGTATCCACAGACCTAAGCAATCGAAAATTAACAGATTTATTATAGCAGTTCGAAAGGGTGTATTGAAGATTTACATGAAACATTTGATAAATCACGGGATAGTAAAAAGGGGTGTATTGAAGATTTACATGAAACATTTGATAAATCACGGGATAGTAAAAAGGGGTGTATTGAAGATTTACATGAAACATTTGATAAATCACGGGATAGTTCAATAAGGGGTAATGAAGGCTTAGATGAAGCAGTTGAAAAATCACGGGATAGCTTAATAAGGGGTAATGAAGGCTTAGATGAAGCAGTTGAAAAATCACGGGATAGCTTAATAAGGGGTAATGAGGATTTACATGATTCAATTGAGAATCACGGGATAGCAAGAATTTATCAAAAGTTGAACATTGGAGGGGAGGGAAAGAAAAGAAAAAAAAAAATACAGTTCAACCAACAGAAGGCAGTGTTCGCTTCTGTAACAAGGACCATTAATCAAACCATAGAGATGGCGGATCTCTCAAACAAAACCGTCAACAAAACCAAACAAAAGCTTGGAGTTATGGCGAATCTCCAGAACACATCGCCAGATAAGATCTTATTGTACTAGTATATATTTATATTTCACACTATTCTTACGTATATATTCGGTATCAATCTGAGGATTGTGCAGAATCCGATGGGCGAGATCCGAGCTCGGGATGCGTTGCAAGTAGTTTCGTATTGCGAGTTATAAACCTTCCCAAAACGTATGTTTACATATATATCTTTTTATGTACTGTTCATTGAATGAAACGAACTCACTTACAATTAGTGCTTTAGGCCTGTCGGGTCACTCTCGTCTCATTTCTTGAACGTGGAGGGAGGATTCACGACCCGTAACTCCACACAAACCCGTGAGTATATGATTGCATATAGGACGAAACCGGTTCGCCCTAAGTAAATAGTAAACTTTGGAGGAGTAGGAATTTGGAGGTATCTGGGCTTGGAGGAAGACCTGAAGGCAGTGCATGATGGCGAAAGGAAGGTTCATTGGGACGCGATAACTTAGGTATCAATCAATTGAACCGTGCCAAAAGACTGTGCGAATTTTGGGTTGACTTCTGATCACCCTGCTTACTTGATGGAGGCAGGAGCCAAATTTTGCCAGAAAAAGGGTTATTCTGAGTTCGTCAAATATGCAATTAACTAATTACATTAACCTACTAAATCCATCTTTATATGTACCTTATAGCAGCTGAATCTAAACGGAGGGGCGCCCAGCAGATACGAGATACAATCATAATCAAATTTACTAACATTTAACCATTTGAGTTATATTTAATTATCTGTTCAATTAGTCATGTGTAGTTTCGATTAGTATTGCTTATTCATGAATTCATTAGGATGTAGGGAATCATAATAAACGTCAAAGGGAAGTTAGTTCATTTAGAGAAATACTTAAGGTTAAATTTGCAAGAGAGAGACCAATACAGTTTGAAATTCAACACTCTGTTTAGAATCAAGAGGGTTACCACAAAATTTAAAGTAATTAAAGTCCTATATCATAAATCAAAAAAATTACACAACGTTTGATGGAGTTTAATTACAACCTAAATACGAAAATATTTACGTTCAAAGTCGTAAATAACGTATTTATTAGTTAAGTACATATATCGCTAAAGGTATGTAGTACAAGGGAGCTTTAAGTAGCTTTCTGTAGTTATCAGAGGAAATAAGGGTCCAATTTTATAAAGGCTTGTGTGACGTAGGGGAGGAATTTTCCATCCCTACCACACATATGCAAAGCCTTAAGAATTTAAATATCGATCAGAGCCAAGAGAAAAGGCGAGAATATTACAACTGTCTTGCCGATGAAAGGAGAGTTAAATAAGTATGAAAAGACGAAACATTACGACTGGTGCCAAGTGCCCAGGAGTAAATAAAATACAGACAAATATAAGAGTTTAGAGAGTAGAAAAGACATACATCACAACTGCACAGCCGTGACAGGAGATCAGAGTTTTACAAGTTGTTTTAGAAAAAAAAAAAAAAAAAAACTTTTATTGGTCAATCTATTGCAAAAAAAAAAAAAAATAATAATAATAATAAGTAGGACGTTATGTTAAATGAAGTGATAATAAAAATAAAATAAAAATCAGAACAGTGCGCCGTTAAATAAACACGAAAAAAATATATAAATTAATAAATAAATATACGAAAATAAATATATAAACAATACATTTAAATATAAAAAAAAAAGTGTTAACGAATAAACTCTACATGTTTTAAAATAATTTATAAAAGTGTCGATAAAGTTTAAATCAAGTGACCATGAATTTGTTGATTGCTTATGAGATTATAAATATCGTAACAAAGAATGTAGGTCAGATACAAGCGTAAACAGTTTATTCAAGGCAGGCCATAAATTGACAGAATAATGGTATTGACATTCCTGAATCCAGAATGTTAATGACCGTAATGTAAACAATCTGATACGAGATACCGCGGTGTTTGTAAGCATCGAAAGATTGATAACCTAAGCATCGAAAGTGATAACAAAACATCGAAAAATTTTGAAGTAGGTGACATCGGGGGTAACGCGTATCTCTATAAGAGATTGTAGAATAAACAAACTCGAAAATGATATCAACACTCGGTTACGGAAAAAATAAACAGACTTTACAGATAAAAACGGGGGAACTTACCTACATAAAGTGACCCTTTGTTTATAGTTAATGTTGTGGGTTTGTATGTGAGGATTATCACATAAAAAGTCATAACATAAAAGATAAGGAACATAAAATAAAAATAACATAAAATATTTGATTGGGGATAGTGTCGAGTTGAGAGCTTTAATATCACAGACGAATGTTTTATAGGTATATACCTATTTAAGGGAACATTTGATCATTCGGACCAAAAAAAGGAGGGGATTTGACGAAATAACATCAAGATAGGTATTGCGAACTCTAAACAGATTTTGCGAAAATATCGTAGGTATTGCGGAACTTGAAGGAATGGTTGGCATTCTAAACAATGAGTAATTATTGGTTGAACGAAAATCACGGGATATTCATTAACATTGGAGTAACAATATTCATTCCGTTTTTTTTGCAATTACCTACATTTAATTGAAATGAAGAGTGATGGTAGAGTTGATCTAATTTGGGTTACAATCATCATGCAAACAAATATAAATAATTAAAAATATTGTGTTTTATAGGGGGACAGGTTCCAAAAAAAAAAAAAAATAAAATAAATTATAAATATATATAGGTATATTTATAATAAATAGTTGGTATTGAGTTAAATTCATTAAAAATTTTAAACAAAAAAATGGCGGAAAAAAGGAAAGTGGATGCGACGGAATTAGAAGCTAAAGAAATACCGTCGGGAGATGAATTACGGGAGATATTTAGACGTTCAAAGAGGTCTAAGTTACGAGTCGAGGATATGATAGAAGTCGTTCAGCCAGAGGGGGAGACCGACACAAAATCGGAGGAACAGGGCGAAAATAAGCGAGAGTGTGAAGAGAGACTCACACATGATATGTTACAGGAAAAACCCGAGGAAAAGGAACAAGAAAAGTTAACGAAGTAAAAGGAAAAATAAAAAAATATAGAAAAACGAGAAAATTGAAAAAAAAAAAAAATAAGTAAATAAATAGAATAAGGAAGGCAACATAATTTACATAAGGTGATTTAGGAAATTAAAATAGAGATTATAAGGTTGTCGCTTAATAAGATAAAAATATAAACATTAACCGGGCGACACTCGGAAAATAAAGAAAATGGTTGGGAAACGTGGAACAAGTAGGCGAGCCCAGGCTTTAGTGACAGCAATCGGGGAAAATGTCACAACCGAGACTTCAACAATAAACATAGGAGATATAACTACAATAATTCAGGCAGCTTTGGCACCGCTCGTCAATAAGATGCAAGAACTCGAGAAACAATTGGAAATCCCAGCAACAGTGGCGGTGATAGGAGAGGATAGTGCGCCGAAAAGCGTTCTCCAAGTAGTGGAAATGTTACCACAGCAGGAACGACCATCATTCTCCGGTGGAAATCAAAATCCCATTAGTTTCCTAGAAGATTTAAAAGAATACACTAGAAAAGTGAAACGGACGGATCCATTAGTCGTCGTACGGGAAAATTTGAAAGGGGAAGCTAAATCGTGGGCAAAATTGTACAATAAACGATGGGAGACTATGTTAGATTTCGAACGAGATTTTTTAGCTACCTATTGGGGAGACATAAAGAAAAATGAAGTTCGCCGTCGTCTTGCAGAAGGGGTATATGATGCCAAGAAAAATATATCCATGCTCACTCATTTCGCAAACTATTGGGAGCTAGCGAAGGCTTTAAAGATTACTGACACACCGTTGGGCATAGTTGACGAGATTATGAGACATTATCCGAAGGAAATTCAATCGCTATGGTTTTCGGGGCAATCAGGAGATGAGATTGTCGCCGCTGAGTTCCTACGAAAACTAGATACAATGGTATGTACACCAGAAGAACGGAACATGAAGAAGAGGAGTGGGGAGGAATCCAGCAAGAAGGACAAATACCGTGACCGTTACCGCGCCATAAAAAGGAGGATACACGCAATTGAAAGTGTGGGCGAAAACGCTAGTTGCAGCAAGTGCACCGAAGTTAACAGTTCACCAAAAGAAAATTCTACAATAACTACAGCCGGGAAGGAGCTAATGGTCGCAGCCAACTCGGGAGATAAAAGGAGATTATAGCGCTTTACATTTAGCTAGATATTACACAAGTAATAAGAAACAAAAATCAGGTTTACAGTTAGTGGAAATCAACGGATAGAGTGCGAAGTTTACAAATATTTGTAAATGTTAATAAATAAATAAACGATTGAGAAATACAAATAAAAATATGTTAGGATACATTATAATTGGGGAGGGGGAAGAAAGAAAATTACTAAAATATTAGATTATCAGATTGCTTGCGAGGGGCGGATCGTCGTCAAGTCTTTGAGGGTGAGTGGACAAGTTCTTAATAAGCGACAATCATATTCAATTATTGAAATAGAGTAAGGCAAATAAATTCGTTAATTTTGATTTTGTAGTTGAAAAAAAAAAAAAATTTTACTTTTTTTTTATGTGTTAGTGAGAAAAAAAAAAAAAAAAAATGTTAGATAAGTAAGAACACTCAAAAGGAGAGAATTAGAGATATTATATGGCACACAAAAGGGACATTTTGAAAAATAAACAATGCCTAGGGATTTTTTTTTTGAAATATTGAAATAAGAAAGTTTATCTATAGATATAGGGTAGACATTAAGTATAGAGATAAAAAGGTAACATTTGAATTAAGGTATAAATAGTTTAGATTTCAAAAAAAAAAAAAAAGGAAAAAAAAGGGAACGCTGAACCAATTTGAGGATAATAAAGAACATTTATAAAAATTTAAATATTAGAGTGGACAACACTTAGGCTAGAACAACTTTGGATGAATTAAGAAATTACAATTAGAAATTAAGAATTATAAAATAAAGTTTAAATAAATAAAGAAAAAAAAAAATGCTGGAAAATTTATATGAAACATGTATACCACTGATTGTCGGATTGGGTGAGGTCGTGCGAAAACACACATTTCACAAAAAATATTCATACTTACAAAACAAAAAACAATTAATTGCACACCAAGAGACCACCCGCTTTTCAGTTGTTCGAAAGGCCGCGAGATTGTAAACAATCTTTACTTAAATCATTGTAAGGGAGGTCTTAGTCCAATTTGGTTGGGGACCACCAAAACACGCGAGTCGAGGGGCGTGTTCCAGCAAAAAGAAATTAATTTTGAATCTATCAAAATTAAAGAAAATTTCATAAAGTAAAATCTACGCGAAAAGGAAGTAATAGGATACGGAAAAGAGATAGGGGATAACAGAATGAGGAGGGGGAGATAGGAAGTAATAGGATACGGAAAAGAGATAGGGGATAACAGAATGAGGAGGGGGAGATAGGAAGTAATAGGATACGGAAAAGAGATAGGGGATAACAGAATGAGGAGGGGGAGATAGGAAGTAATAGGATACGGAAAAGAGATAGGGGATAACAGAATGAGGAGGGGGAGATAGGAAGTAATAGGATACGGAAAAAGATAGGGGATAACAAAATGAGGAGGGGGAGATAGGAAGTAATATGACACGGAGTAGAGATAGGGGATAACCAAATGAGGAGGGGAAGATAGCTAGTCTAAATTTGAACACAATTTCGGTGTCTAACGAAAAAAAAAAAAAAAAAAAAAAAAAAAAAAAAAAAAAAAAAAAAAAAAAAAAAAAAAAAAAAAAAAAAAAAGAAGAGGACATTAAAATAAAATACAACGTTAGCCACAGCAAATTGAGTTCAGAGGAGGGAACTGTGATGAATTGCATTGATCAACAGTGAAAATTAGGAAATATCGTAGCTTCCCACTTTAATTTAAAAAGAAAATATCAATTACTTATAAAACGGACACGTCTACGACATCTATCGGATTAGAGTAAAGTGAATTCATATTTACGGTAGGGATCTATAATTAGACAAGGTGAGACGAGTATTGATAAAAAAATCACAGATGGTATCAACAAATAATCAAAGACAGGGACTCCCCAATATACTTAGCCCGTGATATATTGACAGCCAATTGAATTGCAGCAAAAGCGATTAAAAACCAATTCAGCCTATCAACGGGAAGAGGGCCGAACCCATTTTTAGAACAAAGGAACGACCTTTGGACTTAGCAATTAGGAATGTAATTAATGAGTTTGACGTTCCCACCAAACCGAGAGGTGAATAAACTCCATGGGAAGAAATAATCTGTTCAGGGACAAAAGAACGATGACCCCAAGAAATGTTATCATTAACCGGTACATTCCAGGGATCAGAAACCCTAGTTCTCGAACGCATTAAAACATATCAGGTGCGGAAAAAAAGGATACACGTAAACACGATGGAAAAAGTTTAAGTGGAAAATTGCATAGCAAGTGACGAAAACGTGTTGTAAGGTGTTAGGGAGATTTCATCTATAATACGATTGTTTGTGACGACCGGAGATGATCGATTCGAGGGAAAACGTGCTAAAGGAAATGGAAATGTTGAAAAAACAATGGAAAATTATTGTTATCAATTCTAGACGGAGCTAGGATATTACGATGAAAGATTTAGGGAGGAAACGTCAAAAAAAAATGAGAGTTTTAAAGAATAGGCGAGCGTATATTTCAGATGTCTAGAGCAGTAACAAGTGTTAGAGAAGAAGATAGAGTGCAGTACGGAGGGGAGTGGAAAATGCTGAAAACATTGCGATAGAAAAACTCAGGAAAAGGAGTCATTTTACGTAATTAAAATGGAGGTTATAGAGTAACATAGTACGCGATTGCAGATAAAAAATGAGGCATTACAATGGTTGTCGATTTCAGATGTATTTTGTTGTGATAAACAAGGAATATTCGAACATGAAAATTGTTTAGATAAGGACGATTAGCCGTTAAAAAGGTAATAAAAATTATCATGGGTCTTATGAAATATTTATATTAAAGAATTCTCATAAAAGTTAACGACACTGAAATAAAAAAGGATTTATTGCCAGGTGGGTACAGGAACTAATGTATACAACTGTCAAGACATATGGTTTATGGGATTTTTCGTAAGAACGGGACGAAATTTGTAAGGCGTTCTCTATGAAGCAATAAAAATGACAGGAATTTAAGGGCCGAAGTGGGGGTATCCCCTATAAAGATGTTAAAAAATGATATATTTATTAATAACAAATAGAAAATGAAATTTTCCAAGAGGCAGCAAACATCAAAAAACGATATGGTTATATCAAGGAAGTACGGGGAAGTGAGGGGAAAGGAGATACGACAGAGAAAAACAAAGGAAATCTTAGATTAACAGTGAATAAAATAAATACGGCTTGAAATATAAAAATCTATAGAGATATGAACAATAGCGTAAGAATAAATAAGGAAATTCATGGAAAGAGTGTCTTGAATAAAAGAAAATTCGAGAAAGAATGGAAAATTCAAATATACGACGTAAATAGAGAAAATTCGGTTTTAAATGGAAAGGTTCATATAGAATACAGAAAAACTCGTGGAAAAATAATAAAATAAAAATGAACAATTTGCGAGAAAGACTTCGACATGAAGATATCTCTGATAGGCGAATTTGGGGACAGATTTGGAACATATGGTAGATGCCGTACGCACGGACATGTTACGGAATAGATGAAAATAGAACTTTAAAATTATTAAATTCAAGCTAATTTTGTATGAACACCAGGACAAAGGAAGTTGGGCCATTAAACATGGATCTTACTAAATCCGGATCTTGTAAGTATGGAAGTACGAGACAGAATTTAATGTATCAAACGCAAAACGTACAAAGAGACCGCATTCGACAATAATGGAGAGGTTTCAAGAAATTACGAGTTGATAGTAATTAGATTGGTTTATTATAGGAGATTCAGATACGATCTTTTGGACCTGAGAGGGGTATAAAAGTCTAGACAAATGCCAGTTGAGGACAGTCTACGGTCGTGGTCGAAAAGTTTGTAACTTCGCGGAACGTGACGAAACGGTGGGTGACTTAAAGTGGAAAAATTCTAAGTGATAATTATTTTGATACTTAGAAAAATTTCACATTCTAGTCAGTGATATACAAAAAAAAATACTTTGCAGTTAGAGTCAGTGAAAATAAAAAATAAAGCCAACGCATTAATTACTTGTGAAAAATAAAAGTGCTCGTGATAAATACAATTTGTTTTAGTGGAAAATTCGGCTTTTATAATCACTTAATATCGTATTTTTAAACTTAGAAATTTCGCGTTAATATTAGTGCAATAAATAACTGAAGTGATGTGATAATTTAGCGTGATGAAGTTATAATTAAATACGTGTGTTCAATCTAAGTGAAAGTGTTCTAACAAATAATAAATATTTAAATTAATTATCTTAAATAATAATAATAAAACAAAATAATATTTTATTAATACATAAAAATTTCGGAGGGATAAAAATTTAATTTAACAACAATTTACCATCTCTAAATTAATCGTGAAGTAACTATCATTTAAAGTGTTATCTAACCAACGAGTTTTGAAATAAAATACAGTTTAGGACGATAGAGTTCATACATCATTTTAATTAATTAGATTAAATGAAAAAAAAAAAAATTGAAGTCAAAAAGATTTAATTAAATTTAGGAAAATAAAAAATTAATTTAGGAAAATCGCAGCAAGGTTACCGTGTATTTCCCGGTCGGAAAAAAACCTTGGTAGGGGTAAGTCTTTTCCGTTATAAAATTTTACAGATTCCAAGGAGAAAGCGGAATGGAGCAAACATTGGTATTTGGATTAATTATTTAACCAAGATATTACTCTCTTAATATGTGATATGTAACTATATTAAAATATTATAAGTATAATAAGTATATTTTATATATTTATATATGTATGTATATAAACATATATATATGTATTTTATTGTTCCCAAGAAAATTTTTAATCAAAAAGAAAAACACTTATATAAAAAGAGGAAAAGGGTATCGATTCCTACCTCTGAATTCATCAATAACTATTGAAAGTAGTTATGTGTGATAAATTTACAAATCAATATTTTATATTTAATGTTATGTATGTATTAATATAATTTCAGAAAATCCAGAGCATTTGAAATAAGTTATGATATTAGAAATTATTTCAATCATAAAATTTATGTATATACATATCAATATTATAAATTATTTATTGAGACAAAGCATATATAAATGAATAAATATGTATACGTAATCGGGTATCAGACTAGACAATTGCGCTAAGTACATCATTATCAAACAAAGAAAATTTTAGAGTCATCTCACACGTCTCCGGAATGTCTAAAGTAAACATACCTCATACGCTTGAATCTAGGTCACGAGGCCGTCGAGAATGTTTACAAAGCTCAAATTGTTTACAAAATAAATCGGTCACTGGGTCACTAGTTCGAATACAGTAAAAAGAAAAGAAAAAAAAAAATGACCTTGATTAGTGGATATCGTACTTAGGTATTAACTTCTAGGAACGGGATAAAATTATTATATTGCGCAATTATTAGGAACAAAAAGAAAAAAAATTTAAACACTATTTTTAATTTGAACGTAAAGAGGTATCCACAGACCTAAGCAATCGAAAATTAACAGATTTATTATAGCAGTTCGAAAGGGTGTATTGAAGATTTACATGAAACATTTGATAAATCACGGGATAGTAAAAAGGGGTGTATTGAAGATTTACATGAAACATTTGATAAATCACGGGATAGTAAAAAGGGGTGTATTGAAGATTTACATGAAACATTTGATAAATCACGGGATAGTTCAATAAGGGGTAATGAAGGCTTAGATGAAGCAGTTGAAAAATCACGGGATAGCTTAATAAGGGGTAATGAAGGCTTAGATGAAGCAGTTGAAAAATCACGGGATAGCTTAATAAGGGGTAATGAGGATTTACATGATTCAATTGAGAATCACGGGATAGCAAGAATTTATCAAAAGTTGAACATTGGAGGGGAGGGAAAGAAAAGAAAAAAAAAAATACAGTTCAACCAACAGAAGGCAGTGTTCGCTTCTGTAACAAGGACCATTAATCAAACCATAGAGATGGCGGATCTCTCAAACAAAACCGTCAACAAAACCAAACAAAAGCTTGGAGTTATGGCGAATCTCCAGAACACATCGCCAGATAAGATCTTATTGTACTAGTATATATTTATATTTCACACTATTCTTACGTATATATTCGGTATCAATCTGAGGATTGTGCAGAATCCGATGGGCGAGATCCGAGCTCGGGATGCGTTGCAAGTAGTTTCGTATTGCGAGTTATAAACCTTCCCAAAACGTATGTTTACATATATATCTTTTTATGTACTGTTCATTGAATGAAACGAACTCACTTACAATTAGTGCTTTAGGCCTGTCGGGTCACTCTCGTCTCATTTCTTGAACGTGGAGGGAGGATTCACGACCCGTAACTCCACACAAACCCGTGAGTATATGATTGCATATAGGACGAAACCGGTTCGCCCTAAGTAAATAGTAAACTTTGGAGGAGTAGGAATTTGGAGGTATCTGGGCTTGGAGGAAGACCTGAAGGCAGTGCATGATGGCGAAAGGAAGGTTCATTGGGACGCGATAACTTAGGTATCAATCAATTGAACCGTGCCAAAAGACTGTGCGAATTTTGGGTTGACTTCTGATCACCCTGCTTACTTGATGGAGGCAGGAGCCAAATTTTGCCAGAAAAAGGGTTATTCTGAGTTCGTCAAATATGCAATTAACTAATTACATTAACCTACTAAATCCATCTTTATATGTACCTTATAGCAGCTGAATCTAAACGGAGGGGCGCCCAGCAGATACGAGATACAATCATAATCAAATTTACTAACATTTAACCATTTGAGTTATATTTAATTATCTGTTCAATTAGTCATGTGTAGTTTCGATTAGTATTGCTTATTCATGAATTCATTAGGATGTAGGGAATCATAATAAACGTCAAAGGGAAGTTAGTTCATTTAGAGAAATACTTAAGGTTAAATTTGCAAGAGAGAGACCAATACAGTTTGAAATTCAACACTCTGTTTAGAATCAAGAGGGTTACCACAAAATTTAAAGTAATTAAAGTCCTATATCATAAATCAAAAAAATTACACAACGTTTGATGGAGTTTAATTACAACCTAAATACGAAAATATTTACGTTCAAAGTCGTAAATAACGTATTTATTAGTTAAGTACATATATCGCTAAAGGTATGTAGTACAAGGGAGCTTTAAGTAGCTTTCTGTAGTTATCAGAGGAAATAAGGGTCCAATTTTATAAAGGCTTGTGTGACGTAGGGGAGGAATTTTCCATCCCTACCACACATATGCAAAGCCTTAAGAATTTAAATATCGATCAGAGCCAAGAGAAAAGGCGAGAATATTACAACTGTCTTGCCGATGAAAGGAGAGTTAAATAAGTATGAAAAGACGAAACATTACGACTGGTGCCAAGTGCCCAGGAGTAAATAAAATACAGACAAATATAAGAGTTTAGAGAGTAGAAAAGACATACATCACAACATGAAAAGAAGTACAAAATTACTTGGAAAAATCTAAAAATATAGTTTGACATAGATGTTATAATATCTATCACTAGCGCAGGCCCGTGAAAAATCACGGAATATTCTGAATTCTTGAAAAATCAGTTTCAATTTTAAATAATATGACAAAAAAAATAATTTTGTCTTAAAAAATTATGTTATTGCTAGGCATAAAATACCTTGTTAGCTTGATTCTGAATTAAATAAGTTTTAATCTGAATTCTTCATACAATAAGTTCCAATTTTGAAAATAACACATAAATTAAAAGCAAACTTGAGTTTATTGAACCAGAGTTACGCAGGATTCACAGACAACCAAAATCATATCGTTTCTAAATAATTAATCAATTAATAATAATTATCTAGCGGCCCTACGTGATATCATGTAAGTGCGTGTCACAGGTGAGTTAATCACTAATTAGCTCGTACTAATACCGCAATCCACGGGTTATCCGTTGAACCGCAATGCTATCAATTATTGGAGGTAGATTACCGGAGATCAGACGTATTCTCGCATACCTAAGATGAAATAATAACAAATAAGAATTATAAATTATGTTAACAAATATGTAGGTTACTCGGGTCGGGGTCAGGACTTTACAAGTTATTTATTTTTTAAAGAATCGCAACTCGTATTATAATATTAAAGATATGCTTTTAACTGTAACTTCAATGAGTAAATGGAACGATCACCAATGAAGGTATGACATTTGATTAGGATAAATAAGAATTATTCAGATTTTTTTTAGATGTTAATTCAAAAGTCAATCAAAGACCGCCCTCCTTTCCACAGAATCAAACAGGTTTATCGAGTATATTGGACATATTACAGATTTATACAGTGTTAGCTGCTAGTCACTATTGAAGAATCTGCTAATCTTACACAAGACGCCCAGTTTATTGGAACCCGTGCTTCATGTAGTCCGATACTTTTAGGAACAACTAACGCCGTTGATCCCTTCGGCTTAGTAGGGAAACACGCCAAACGCAATGCCAACATTTATATATGGATGATATTTGTCATATGAGAACGCGTCGTTTCTACTACGCGTTCTAGAGTTCAACAATTTCTATTTATCTATTTTGTAGGGGAACGATTTGCTGGTCCCCTACAACGTAGGTCTCTTCAAGGCACATAATCACTCCTTCTTCTCCTCAAAAAGAGCCTACACGCGGCACCCCTAAGGACGACAAAAGCCCGAAATAAACACCTTCCTCGTGGCCTCCTGCAAGGAGTTAAGGAAAACAAATCTTCCACGAAACAATCGAAAAATATGGAACAAACTATTTGGGTTACTGCTTCATCGCTCATTATGGATATAAATAACTAGAGTACAAAATATTTGCGTTCACCTGGAAATTCCAGACAGAAAAAACTTCATAAATTTTTGCGAGTATTTTTAGTAAGACAAACAAACAGATCTCTATAAACTACAATAGTTACGATGCATTGACATGCTTGGTAATTCCATTTTCTGACTCAAGAATTCTGCCCACCGCGCTTCGTGTCACGAGTCAGAATCCGGTTATAAGTATTTCTACTCATCTAATATTCTCATAACAAATTGATATCATTTTAAATGCTCGAGAGTTTATTTCGCAATATCACTATTTGTGTCACTGAGTGTGGGCATATAAGAGACAACCGCGTTACTAGAACAACAATGGCAGAACCAAAAATATTATTGCGTATTGCAGATCATACATAATTAAACAGTGCTAAATCGAAATTATTTGCACATGGTATTGCGAAAAATTCATTATTGTGTAATGAGTACGTTTGAAGAGCAAACATGAACTCTCACAAAGAAAGTGGTGACGAAAATGGCAACCACGCAAAGATTCGTGCTAGGCATATGCATCGAGATGCAAAGATAATGTGTGAACTGAGAGGATGTTAAATGTTGCCGAATTTCTCATCACAATTTGAACTACCTTGGCATCGCAAGTAGTGACGAATCGTTCGCTACGAATCCGGAGGTGGTGCGTTCAATCGCGGCCTGTGCAAGTAAATTTTATTTGATTATTTGTGTTATTTCGCCATTAGAAATGAGATCCCTGAGGCGTATGTGTGGTATAACCATGTACGATCGTGTGAGAAATGTGGAAAAGGCTGATGTAAGCGTGATGAGTAAGATTAAGAAAGGGACGCTCAAATGGTTTGGGCATGTAGAGCGAATGAAAAAGGAAAGGAGTTTAAGGAGAATATATGACGCAAATGTGAATGGAAGAAGAAATCGGGGACGCCCGAGGAAGACATGGCACGACTAAGTGAATCAGATCCTTGAGTCGGGCCATGTGAAGAGTCGGAATAATAGAAGAGCATGTATGAGACGATGTATGAATGTGAACGAGGCAAGGAGTGTGTGCCAAGATCAAGTTGGCGTGATGGTAAGTTAGTTAGTTAGTTAGTTATTTCGCCATTTATTAATTAAAAATTATATATTTTAAAAATAGTATATTCGCAGTGTTAGATTCTTTTAGTATAATATCGCCCTAGTGAAAGACTATCATTCACAATTGAACGTTGCTTGAATTGGCTTTAACCGTGTTTGGTGACCGGGTCTGAATAGCCAGGTACTTCCCCACTTTCGTCTTGACCATCTCATTCTCCTTCCACTATCTTCAGTTTCACAGCATAGCCCAATTGGGGAAGTCATCGGTTCGGAACACGGTTGGGTCTCTTGTGCGGTACCTACCTACTCCCTTAAAAAAAAGTAAGATTATGTTTTTTCAATTAAAAAAATTGTGGGCAAAAAGCGCAATCTTTTTGTATCCCAACAATAATATATTTTTTTACATTTTTTACATGAAAATTACGATGTTTGACGTTACGATTTAATTTGACACTTCTGTAATAAATTGAATTGTATTGTATAGCTTCAAGAGATTACACACATTACACACGTAATCCCAACTTATGTACACAATTAGATAAATTTAACCTTTAATAAAGTTAGACGAACTTATGGTATTTTACGCACTTCAAACTTTAGGCACAAAAGAACATTTTAATTTCGCACTGTGTCTAAATCTTATTACCTAAATTATTTTTAAATGTGTCATGTTAGGCAATGATCTGTTATGTTTGCAATATTTCAAAGTGCTTCCAAATTGGTACAAGTACACTAAGCACTTGAACTATGCGTTGGCATAAAAAAACAAACAATACCACACCTGTCATTTATAAAAACTAAAAGCCTTCTACTGATGTCAAGAGTCTTTATGCGTCTTACGAGGTGATTCATTATAATTTCATCAACTTGTACATCTTCAATGGGATTTTTTTTATATTTCGTACATCTTCTCGGTAATCACATTATAATTATAGGTTACGAAAGTAATCACACTCTAACCCGGCTTGAACTCGCCTATCAAAACATGTATTACTGATATGTTTATTGATGGATCATTTTTGAATGAAAAATTGGTTGTTCAATGTCATTTTTTGTTGGAAAAACTAAACAGAAGAATTCAAGGTTCGATAATATTATGAAGATGATATTTTTATTGGATGCTTTCAGATTTTACACAGCATGGTCAAGAGATTATGTTATTTGTAAACGCATAATTACTGTGTAATTAAACATAATCTTATTTGGAAAACGCAATTTTTTTTGGAATATTGTCTCAAGGCAAAAAAAAAATTAAATTAACAAGTACCTATCTTAGACGACAGCACTTTTTGTACGCTGTTTTTTTACAATAGCTCCACACAGGATGCCCTGAAGAAAACAATTTTCCTCAGAGCCTTCGTCATCTTTAGGGATGCTGTGTGGAGGGTCTTTTTGTGGAAAGGAAGGAACAAACCTGGGTCTTGAAAAGACCCGAGCTGTAGAACAATTTGCTCAAGAACGAGTCGTTGAAACGACCAGTTCTCCCGTTCCAACAAATGTTGGGCGCGCGTTTGGCGTGTTTCCCGACTGCGCATCGGTGCCGAAGGAATCAATGCCACTAGTTCCTCGGAGCATCTTCTATTGTAATACCGATAGAACAAGGACAGCATTCTCAACCACAGTGCTCCAAAGATTGCAATCCGTTTGGTATCAAACGGACCCTCCTTTTCTGCACAGAGTCGAGGGTTTTTTACAGATATTTTGGTGCTCCTAATAACTGGGCTAATTTGACCAGAGGTGGCCGATTTCGATTAACCGAATATTACACATCCAGGTGATTATTTTCAGCCGACCAATTTCACTTTTACTGGAGGTTTCTTCAGGGTGTTATATTAACTGACAAGTCACTTCGTTTACATTATAATGATAATTTTGCAACCCAATGTTTAACATCAACCTCTCTCCTTTTATTCTAGCAAAGGAAGCAAAAACATGCAGACAAAAGATCTTGCTGCAATAAACTTTGAGAATTGATTGGCTGCAGAACATCTCCACGTAAATATATCGGATGCAGTTTCCGAAAAGGATTTCCCGTCTCAAATATTCATGTCATCTAGGGACCCAAGAATGTCTTACCTCCAATTTATAGCTTTGTCGCCTTGCCAATATCCAATACAATAGAATAATACGATTGAACGATCAAATGCAATAAACAATGCTGCAGTAGTGATTATGCATGCGTAGATATTCAGAATGTTTCATTTACTAGTCACCCATAGACATCCAAATTGATAGACTTGCTTGAGCTAGAGGCAAACCACATGACCATATGATTGGCACCAGGAAGGTTCTAGAATGCTTTGAAAATACTACGACGACATCAGTCGTACATTGACCACCGAAGGGCGCTCATGGAAATAACCAGACCCTGCATGAAAAAGTAAAGTTACCTATAGTCTGTCAATTAGAGTAGAAAATGTAAAAAATGGAACTACGAACCTTGTAGACTGGCAACACCAATTTAACTGTCAAATATTATTTTAAAGCGCAATCACACTGAAAATACAGAACACTGTAAATCACATTTAAAATTAAAATTGTTCGTAAAACAAAAAATTAAAATCGAAGAAGCAATGTTGTTAAGGTACCTGCTTGTGACATATATTTGATTAAATGGTGTTTTACAAAATGATTTGCTTTCATTTAATTTAACAGTAGGTAGAAAGGAAGAATCACTAATGGTGAGTTTAGTTACACTACTTTTAGATCTGAATGAGTTAAACATATTCATATCTAAAATTAGAGACGTGATCTAAATCCCGGGCAACGCTAGGTATAAGCAAGTATTAAATAAATGTGAGCAATTTCTAAACTGTGTTTTATATTTTATTACAATTTCGTTATGCTTCATTATGTTCACACAAAAATTAAAAGGTATAATATAACTACCTATACTTATGCAATTCTAATTTTGAGATCAGTGGGTATCTATATTGCAATGAAAAAATATTTTTTTCTTTTGTAATAACTTGTATGACTTTTTAATTTTTGATAAAAATGTAGGTTTTTCTACTCTTATTTGACAAACTGAAAGGTTTTTGTTTGCAGCGCGGTCCATTGTGAGGTTTAAAAGTCCAAGGGACTTTTCTGCGCAAGATCTGAATGTTAATTTTTAACCCAACCGCCTAGCGTAGCGACGCTAAAAATGAGTGAGGTGGGTAAGTTATAATACATTTGCCGGTTGTTTCACAGAATTTGAACAAATAATTAGGCGTTTATTTTCAAGTTCTGTGAAATTTCTATTCGAGTTTTGTTATTATATCATTATGGACTATTTTATTTATTTTTTTTATTTAAGTTTTTATTCCAGCAAGACTGGGAGGGTAGTGCAATCCCAGTCTGCCATATTACATAAACAACTATAAAAGAAAAGAAAAAAATAGTTTAAATATTAGTTAGGTACCTAATTAAAGCATAAAATGAAAACAAAATTCATCACACAAATAACAAAAAATAAGCATAAAATTAAAATAAATAATAAGTAGACAGAATTAAAAATAAAAAGATATTTTGGGATCGTCCATCATGGAGGTCGCCTCATCATCTGTGATTTATTATTTATTATTATTTATTTATTTCATCATCATCATATTTGATTCACAGCACTGACATAATAACAAACCGAATAGAACTTTCAAAGAGATTGAAAATTAACTTTGAAATTTGATGAATTGTTCAAATTCTGTGAAACTGACCATCCTAAAATGAAAAATATTCAATTTTGGAAACAAGGCCGATATTTTGTTTACACGATTTGGCATTTGTAGTTAAATATTTTATGCAGCCAGAATTTTGCGCGAATTCTTAAAAGGACTAGTGATTCGTAAGTGGATTTTATTTTCGAGCACTAAATAGTGATTTTTAAATAGGGGCCATTCATTTATTATATAAGACGAATTTTGCTAGTTTTCGACCCCGTTTCCCCCTATTATAAGAAAAAATAAGAATAGCCCGACCCCCTCCCCCCCGTTTATTTTCCAAAGTAACAATTTTTAGAAATGTTTATTTGTACTTACAAAGGTACTAATAATTTTAACTTTGCGCATTTTTGTGATCTTACGTAAGAACTATCGAGACTCCCTCCCACCCCCTTGTAAGAAAAAATAAGACATGGTCGAGCCCCCCCTCCCCTAAATCGTCTTACGTAATAAATAAATGAATGGCTCCATAGGAGTTTCCTGTATACTGTCAGATTCATTTATTGACAAATCACAGAAAGGGAGAGGGTCACGCCGCTTCCCCGCTCCGCACAACTTGATTTGTCCCCTTTCGCTGATGGGTTGGTATATCAATTTGTATGTTTATGGAGTCACCTAATATTGTATTGTCCGCGGGTGCGGAAAATCAATACCGGTGTAATTACGAACCAGTATGTTAATTACTGAAAACCCATTTAGTTTTCAGATACTTAATGTCGCCACGGGCGGCTCGCTTTGCATAATAAACAAAGATGATAATCCGAACGCTTTTCTTTAACATTACGACTACAGGTCGTACAGAATTTAGTAATGTACCAATAAATAGCCCCGGCTTTAGCCTTAATTAAGCCAACATGTTAATTAAGGGGATAACTTATGCGGTGAAATAATGAAGCTGTTGCTCTTGTTACCGCCTTGGAAACAATCTTTTTTATGTTGGTTTTAAATTGCGGCTGTTTCCAGGAAATAAATATTTAAAGTTTCCGCGTCTATGGTGAAACGAGGTTGTACCGGTGTCGAGGGAAATTCACTTCGTGTGTTTATCCCAATTTCCTCTGCTTGTTAAACCTATATTATTTTTCTAGTTTTTTTTTTATAAATAATTAAAAAGGCACTATAAGCACCTCCACAAAGGGCCATTAAGGGGGTTGGAATTTATGACTACAGTTTGGCTCCAATGATACGCAAAATAGCAATTTGTGAACCAAAATGTATTAAATCGAAATTAATGGTTGTTTTATTGTGTATTCGTAAACATTTATTTATTAATTGTCAACGCCCCGATGAGCTTTTACATGATTACGAGACACATGATTATGATACATATACACAACGTTTTAATCAGTACATTTTATAAAAGAAAGTGTACAATGCCGCTAAAACTCAGAAACGAGTCCAGGTACGATCAAGAGATATGATATGATAGCCCTCTATCCCCATCTATGAAGAAGATTCCTGTTTTTACCTGAAGGGCGAGCTTTTGAAGATATAAGGGCTGGAAGTTTCACCCTCTAGAAATTTCTAGAAGAGTCCAGAACATTCGAGAGTATTCAAGATCATTCCACAACAATATTGTGGAATGATCTTGAATAGTCTGAAACGTTCCGGAACATCCCGAAACATACATCTTTTTGTATAGGTGGGGCTACCCCCGGCTACCCATTGGTAGGAGTATATAAAGCAAGTCAACTTCTTGAGCGAATCCGGGTACCCCAGCTAGTAATAAATAAATTTAAAAAACTTGAAGAAATGAACAGCATCTTTGGTAGCTATAAAGATGCATTTAAATGACAAAAAGAAATGAGAAATATATAAAATACTTTTTAAATTGCAGATGGCATTTTTTGGTTAATAATACAAAAACTACAAGTGAATAATATAGAAAAAGAAAAGAGAGGAACAAGTTTTTATATAATAGATAAATAGAAATAATATAAAAATACATGTTTTAAGATATCATGTTTCAATGACAATAAATACAAGTTATGAATTCCGTATGCAAGACAACTGTACAGCAACGTACATCACATCTTTCGTTCCGAAATAATGAAAAAGTCTTCGACACTACAATTTTCTTCCCATGTTTTCTTTCTAGAAAATATACCTCTAAATAAAAAGGATGGCTTCTTAGAAGAAAACAATACGAGCTGGCAAAAAACACGGCTAGGCCTGTTAAAATAGGTCATGTATCCTCTATTTCAAGGCTTCACAAATTATACACAAATGCAAAAATTCTGCAATAAAAGTTTATAAATTGTAATTTATTGTATTATTACTGTATGACATTCTGGCTCAGGTATTTATCGTTGATTATTGTCCATTTTCATGTGTTATTCATTTGTTATTATTCGTAATGGTGATATTCCTTGTAAAGTAAGCACTTATCATAAACAGAATGTGTGTTTTGTTACTTTATTGTGATAATCTTTATAACATGTGAAATAAACTTTAATCGTATAAAATAATCTGGTGCAATTTGATCGCGACAAAACGGGGGTTAATATTCTATAAATACAGGATTGTCGAGTCAAGGTGCATATTTACAAGTGAGTATTTATTATTTTAAGTCAACTTTGTACAAATTAATGACTCGTGCGATGAAATTCCGGGGTATAAAAAACGAATAAAACTTTAACTTTAGTTCGTACGTAAATGGGTTGGCAGATAGTGTCTTCATAAGAACTTAAGTAAGAAGTGTAGGAGGGTTCCCAATAATCTACCTGATTGTCGACTGTTTAGTATAATAACATTTTTATCAATCGGCGAATGGAACTACACACATCGCACAACAATGTCTTGGTTCTTTACTTTATGCGCAATCGTGTATTGTCTTTCAAATACATTTCTACTTGTTTAGTCTTGACAACAGTGAGAATTGGATTAACTTGATCGTGCCTACCAAATATTGCCCGGGACTCCTTTATCCGGTAATTATTCTTTATGTTTGCATTAAAAAAAATGTTTCAAATTAATAAAAAACTTAGTTTTTACAACTTTTATTGTTTACAAAAACCAACATGTTTCGTGAGCAACGCTCACTTCTTCAGGGTTTTTATTGATACAGATATATAAAAATATATGTTTTTTGGAATTATAAAATTTGAAAGCGTATTTCATCACCATTCAAAAACGGTTTTTAGTTTTCGGATACGTCCAGAAATATTATATTTATTTGGATTTTATTGCAAAGCGGAAATATTTTGACCTTCCGACAAAATAGGCCCGAGGCCTGAGGGGTTAAATCTTAAAAAAGTAATCGAAGATTTATCGGAATCAATACGAACAAATCGAGTTTTCTCAAATTGAAACTAAACCACCGATAATAAATGGTAGCACCCACGAGCGTACGCATTCGGTTTACCGTTTCCGTGACCAATCGTCGCGGTCGTCTCAGTTGGACAAGGTTCTAACTAATATTTTTTCGAAATTACATTTGAATGCAAAACAATTTCTTTTGCTCATTTCTATAACCAAAATATTTTTCAGAGCCATATGTGTTGTATTTCCGTAGATACTTGTATGAAGAAATTCTTAAATCAAGCTCCATTTATTTTATAAGCTTCTAACATCACTTACACCCTCTAACTTGTAGATATGTATCTGAGAGTTGATCGTTCATACGAAATGCAATTTAGTTCGTCACTTTGATTAAATAAGGTTTCTTACCATGTTCTCGGGTTTCAAAGTTTGCAACGTCAAATTTTCGTAATCTGCAATCTTGTGAAAAATATTTGAAAGGAAAATATTTAAATATAACGTTTCCCTAGCTTGGAATTGCATCAGGGAATTGTGTTTAGAACCATATGCAATGCATTAATATGCCTTAGCTGGTTGCTATCTGCATGTTTGGAAATGTTCTATAATATATTCAATCAGCATGTTTAGGTTAGTTCTAAAATGGTAAGTGAACTTCCTATTTAAAAATTTTTCTATAAAATATGTTCAATTAAAAAACTTTTCCTAAAAATCAGAAATCCTATTGGTAAATGAATTGTGAGAAATCGTCTCTGCAAACTTTGACATCTCATATCTCAGAACAAGGTAAAGTGAGGTTAGAACCCTGTCCAACTGAAGTGACGTAATGCTGGTAGCAGTAATATCACCATCCGGTATTGCACTATTTCCTAGAGTTGCCAGTTGCCAGAACAGACACAATGCATGTGGCCAGTGTTGCAATGTTATTATTGTGATCTGCGAAATCATTGGCGCCATTGTTTTCTAGCCATTAGTGAGTAGGAATGATTTGTCATGACTTATGACAAAGATTGGCGCTGTTATTTTTCAACCGACTCTACCGCAGAGGCAAATTAAAGTGATTGTAGTAATAACTACGCTAATTGGAGGAGTGGCAAGTTTTGTTTTGTCAAAGTAACACTTCGATACATTTGACTTTTGGGCAGAGTAAGGTAACATTGTGCATGCACATGTGTACCGAGTAGATTTTAATAAGTATTGTCAGTAATGGCTGGGTTTTGTTTTTTCCAAAAATACATTCAGAGTTTTTGAGAAGTTACGAATCATATTTCTAAAAATGCCTTAGAATTTTAGAGCACATTTCCTTTTTTAGAGCACGTGTCTTCGAAGTGCGAATCCAAAACAAACATAATTTAACGTACTATAAAAACCAAACTTTAGTAAGCTAATCAACCAACCAGCCATTTCTAATGTCCAATACGAAACACACGACTAAACGAACCATTCCACATCCCAGAGTAAAAAACTAACTACACACAACATAAATTTCTCAGAAGGACGTTTAATTTACTAAGGACGGGTTGTTTATAAAAAAACGTTTTGTGTAAGTTCTATTCAAGTTATGTTATTATATCATTATAGGCCATTTGCTTCATAAAACTGAAATAATCATAGAACTTGATAGAACTTTCTTGCAATGTGAAAATTGACCTCAAATATTTTATGAATTGTTCAAATTTTTTGGAACAAAACATCCTAAATGTACCTATATTAGAAAAAATTAAAACAAATTGTTAATTACAAACAGGGATACTGTGTGTTATTTTCTCATTCTCATTAGGAAGTTGTTTTTCTTTTTTATCTTGTTTATTTTTTAACACACGTTTGTTTTGACGTGTGTTAAAAAATAATATTTGTTCTGTGTGTCTGTGTGTGGCATCGTAGCTGATATGATCGAGATGCTCTTTTTTGCTCTTTTTTGTGTCGGGGGTTGCTTGAAATTTTACTTATTAAAAATTTTCTATGGCGTACTCGTAAGTATGTTTTTTTCCATTTAGGTATTTAAACTAACATTATCTATCCCATATACTTTAATCTATTTTTTTTAATTTCTTTTTCTTTTTTTAAGGATTTCCCCTTTCCACTAACTCCACTTAATGTTCTCTTCAAAAATCTATGTTTTTCAGAACCTATATACGAGGCAGAAACATCGCTCTCATACTCCATCACTCCATAAAATGTCTGATTAATACAGTCATATTTATCATACTCGTATGTCTTCTCTAGGCATTACAAATAAAGCTCACGCACTATGTATAATTATTATACAAAAATATAAAAGATTTCATACGATTTCATAACAATTGTTTTAGTTTACCAGAAAGTATTAGCATATTTTCACCACAGACAAAATAAGTATGCCGAAATATGGTCATACTCACAGCGGGTAAATAGATTCAAACATTCTATGATGTCATTCGATGATTGATGGTTTCGCAATAGTGCACCGGTGTTATACGCAGACAGCAAATTGTCGGCAGCTGGCATTGTATGCAAACAAAAATGGCAAACCTCCCATTACCACTTTCTCTCGGGATCCCCCTTCAAAATTTTCAATTGTTCATTATTCTAGGAGATACCGTGAAGTACGATTGTAACATTGCGTATGAGGCGACCTCAGATTGGTGGTCCAGTTGTTAAGCGGATGCCTCAAGTTAGAGGCCCCAAGATTATTGGATCATGGAACAAATTGTGATGTTATTGTTGAGTACAGTGAAGGCTTTACTTTGTTCGTTGAAAGAAGTAAATTTAAATTGATCCGAGGTTAATCAATGTGTATGATTAATTAGTTAGTTCTAAACACGGAAGATAGAAGCCTTTGTGAATGTACAGGGTGTAACTGCACGTACCCGGAGGATTTTAAACAGCGATTACTTGGCTCATATGTAGTGAAAAATATGCATGTCATTTTGCTGATGAAAAATAAAATTTGCTTTCTATAAAAAAAAAATCATTCTCGTGTCGCCATTGCTCCCACCCTTTACGTCGCGACAGAATCAAGTGATAAGCGTTCTCTTTCTAGTGTTACCGTGCTGCTGGAATGATGCTTATCACATGCCGCTATGTTATACGTGACTACCCAGTTGCAGCGCGTGACGGAAAAATATTTTGTATCGTTTTTAATTGAAAGAAAATATCATCGGACAGCAAAATGACATCTACATTTTTTACACCAAGTATGCTCAGAAATCGCTGGTTGAAATCGAATACTTGCTGTTACACTCTGTGGGCACCCACTGTTCAATTTGGCAGCCGCCTTTGGTATGGAGCCCCAAAATATTTTTAAAAAACCCTTGACTGCAGAAACGGTAGATATATAATGCATTGTAGATTCTCCTGTCCTAACAAATGGATTGAAATCTTTAGAACACAAGCGTCATGTGGGAATGTTGTCGTTGTTCTACAAGTATTTAAAAGGAAGGTGCTCCGAGGAAATAGCGTCATTAATCCCTTCGGCACAGTTGGATAATCGGAAAGTACGCCAAATACGCACCCCCCCCCACCCCCCCCCACCCCCCTTTGTACATGGTTGACAATTGTCACATGAGAACGGGTCGTTTCTACAACTCAAGATCAAGGACTCTGTAAGATGTAAATACAATTGCATAAATTGAAGCTTGCGTGTAAGTTAGTAACAGTTGTAAATTGTGAGAAATATATTATGTGTCATAAATCTTTGAAAGTTCTTTGTTACACATAACATATAAAATGTTTTAGTGAATAACCACAATTCCTTTTTCATTAGTATTTTTTTTAAAGTTCTAACTTCTGTTGTAGTTTGAGTAGTTTGTACTAGTAAGAATAATAAAATGTGCATTAGGTACATTTTATAATATCTCGTCTACTTAATATTTTATTTTGGTCATTGAATGTATTTAGCCGCTACTTATGTAGTTGATTTCTCCCAAAAACAGTGCTATCTACTTATCTCTTACTGTTATTTAATTACAAATAACAATATCAAATTCAGTTTCAGTTGTTAACAAAGCAACTGAAACTGAAACCGCGGCGGCCAGCACTGCTAGTCACCGCGGCCGTCGCGTTTCAGTTGCCTTGTTGACGGGTTGCCATCACGACCTGTGTGGGGACCGCCAATGAAATTCACAAGTTCCTTTCCTGTTTAACTGCTTTTTTTAAATTTCTCCATGAGCGGATGGCCTTACTAAACAAATCACTTAGCTGATTGAACGATCGAAAAGTTGGTAACAACGGCCGTTAGCTTTACAAGCTGAGTACTAAACAACTCAGCCCTAGGACATAATTTGGGATGTTCACATCCAAAAGTACCTATTATCGTGATTAATTTTTAGGTTATTACGCCGTGTTGTGATTCCTCCTTCTTTAGTTAACGTTAACGTGTCGAACAGTTTTGGAGAGAAAGTTTTTCACAAGAACAGCATTAAACAAATTGTCTTATCATATTAAACACGGAAAGTTAGTAGGGTATCAATTCTGAAGTCGATAAAAGAAGAAAAAGAATATATACTCCTAAAGGAGTATAATTTAGATCTTTGGAACCCTAACACATGTTTCAGGAGTGAAGACTCTGATATACACATGAAATGGCCGTACAAAGATAGAGTTTTCTAATTAGTCTTAGATACCTTCAATCAATTCATCTGCGCAGGAGAATAGAGTTGTTAGACTTCCTGAGCGGGTTCCGTGTCAAAACAATGCATATTTCATTAACTCTGATAGGAAGAATGTTCTCAGATCGCATTGTTCCCCGTCCTTGACCGACATTCAGGAAACAATACGGCAATTACCCGCCTGCTCGTATCGGCGTATTTCGATTCGTCTTGTAAATAATTAGCATCGCACCCCCATTAATTAATTCCATTATTTTCGTGTTAAATGAAGTTGTGAGAGAGAGAAAGATGAAGTCAACACGCATTTTATTTGGGGAATTATTTGCCGATGGTGAGATCTGTCCATAAATAAAGTGGGTTGTTGTAATCGGTAATGAATAAACAATAAACATCCACCCGCAGCATCTGGAGATTAGATTAAAACCAAAAACTTGCGTGTACCCAAGAGTCTATTTTACTACACATAGTTTAATCGTGCTATCTACAAACGAGCAGATGATGAAAATAATGTAAGGCCGTTTTAATCTCATAAAGAATATTTTTACAATATCCAGTAAAACTAAATTATGTTAGTCAACTAAATTAATTGCCATTTTTACAAGCCACATAATAAAAGAAGTGGGTATTATAGCCTTGTTTTATAAAACTCCGTTGCCATTTCTTCAACGTCTTCGGTCTATGCCCCGATTCGTGTGTATCAGTTTAGGAAATGCATTAATTATACAAAATATTCTCTGATTTGTCGTGGTATGAGAGACGCAAGGTTTTTTTTCCAGATTATAAAAGTGATCGCTAAATATAATATACACGCATAACTTTCTCTCACCTGTGTCTATGTTTGTGTTGTACAAATCGCTAATAAATATTAACTTTAGCCCAAGGCGCTAAGCTAAACACATATAACCGCAGAAATACGTAAAAAATCCAGGCACGCTTTGTAAAAAAAAACCTCTTTGTATTTCCGAGAATAGTTGCCATCTATCTTTGTTGGGGTTAAATTTCTAAATACTCGTTTAATGACGTTAATGACTAAATGTATGCTTTTGGTTTTCTCAAGGCATATATCATCATCACTTTCATCTCCTATGGCGGTCTCATTGTTTTGATAAGAGACTTCGCGGTTTCATTGCTTCGATCGCCTCGGTATGTGCCTACGTATATTGCAGATTCAGCGGCTTATTTGAGGTAACTTTTGGGGTAAATTCAAAATTCACTTTAGGGATAACTTCCGTGGTAACTTCTATAGTAATTTGTTTAGTTATTTCTGTGGTAACTTCTGTAGTAACTTCTTTAGTTACTTCTGTAGTTACTTCTATGTTGACTCCTGTGGTAACTTCGGTGGTAACTTCTGTAGTTACTTCTGTAGTTTCTGTACTTCTATGCTAACTTCTTGGTAACTGAGATAACTGTCGCATTTAATTGAACGCATTCCCTCTATGAAATTTAAATTTTTAATCTTTGAAATCAAATATCAGAGAGCTTCACCAAATATTGATGCCACAGATATTCGAAATTATTTATAGCATCAATCAAACTGCGATTCGGCGTTTTTAATTCGGCTGTTTTGAACGGACTAAAGTGCACAATTCATTTGAATTATACTTAACCAACATCTTAACATTTACGGGATAGTCTAAATTCTTCATACATAAGTTCCAATTTTTAAAATAGCAATTAAAATAATCTTCTGTTTAATATTATATTATGGCTAGGTATTTTACTTGACACAAATAATTTCAATTTTGAAAATGAAACCGAAATTCCAAACAAATCCGATTTCAGAACCAGAGATACCCACAATAACTCACAGTTTGACAGACCCGCTACCGAAATTAGTAGATATCATATGTCCGTGGTAGATATGTTTTATGATATCTGTGCAAAACTTTATCTATGTCAAATGTTAGCTTGCAAGACATCATTTAGACTTCAGACAATATAATAATGGATTTTAATAATGATGGATCCTTATTTGTTGTGATGCCTAAGAAACGCAATCACTTCAATACAGAAAGTTTTCAAATAAGGTTAGAAAACAGAGTTGCCAAATGAAATGTATAATTAAAAAGACATCAACAGATGCAAGAAAAAAACGAGAATTAAGAACAAGTATAAAATAATTGCCACCTTATGAAACAGCCACTTTATAAAGCCATAATATTAAATTCTTGTTTTACAAGCAGCCAACTTCATAATGAATTAACATTAATATACTGTGCAATTATATTACAAGTATCTGAGTTCCAAGAAGTCCGCAAGTTGGCTAAATTATCTAAAAATTAGCTGACCCGGCCACGCGTTGCTCTGGCTAACTAAATACAACGCCATCTACTGGATGGTTATCCAACTCATATAATCACCGCCATCTTTGAGTTTAACGAGAAGATACAGACAGACAGACGCCGCAGAGGACTTTAATTTATAATACGTAGAGATTGTGCGAAAGATTGTAATAATGCGTGTGAAATGCTTGAAGTATAACTAACGTATTTAAATGGATAAGGATTAATACTGTAGGTATCCGTCTAAATAACTTTCCAATTACCGTATCGTAGGCGCCCATTTTTTTTAAGTATGTTTATTCAGTTTTTAATTTTACAATATTTTATCTTACAAAACTGATCAATCAGTTTGATTGTAAGAAATCTCTCATTTTTCCATAATAGGTACAAACTTTCAAGTTTTACATAGTAATTACTGAAAAGTGTAATACTTAATATTAATAAAATTACTAATTATTATAAAATACTAATTATTATAATGTTTATGAACAAAATGTATGATAGTAATTCCTAGGTACTTGTACTCAATATTATTCTATGTTTTTGATCAATAGAAGATAGAATGGGTATGGTAAGCTATCCATAAAAGATAGATATATGCCATCGCGGACTTTTTTGTAAATCTATAAAAGAGGAATATCCCATTATGCATTGTTTTGTTATATCTCAAAGGGATGGCAGTGTTTTCAATGAAAGCTCCCAGGCGGCTTGACTTTTTCCGACACTTCTAACAATTATCGTTATGTTTCAACCAATTTACACAAATCCTTGACAAATTATATACCTAAACCTTCCTCACAAATCACTCTATCTATTGGTGGAAAACGCATGAAAATCCGCTAGTAGTTTTTGAGTTTATCGCGAACAGACAGACAGACGACGCGGAGGACTTTAATAAAAATAAGAAAGAAATCAATAATCGTAGGGTTAAAGTTGAGTTTTTGGTTCTCGATAGGAAATGTCATAATGTTCAATACGCTTTGGATTGGAAGATAAATTGTATTGTTCCTTTTATCGATGTAGTGCTAAAAGTTCGTTTGACGCGATGACTATTTTAAAGTTTGTTGAACCATGCTTACTTGGTTTTGCAATACTAGTAAGGAAAATTGATTTAAAACATGAAGAACATTGATTTTGAAATTTGTGTGAATGAACTTCTATTCTGAAATTTTTTCATTTTTTTTTTTACATGTATACCGCACAAGAGTCCCAACTGCTCTCGTCTGGAGCCAGTGGGACTATGGCATCCCCAATTGGGGTATGTTGTGAGGCTGAAGGTAGTGGAGAGGGGAAGGAGATAGTGAAGAGGAAGGTGGGGAAGTACCTGGCTATTCAGATCCATGAAAAAATAAAATCTTAAATGAATATAGTTAACAAAATAAAAGCACCCAATAAATCACCCTTGCTAACCATGTTTCCTTGTTTTGAGTCTTCTCATCTTTATTTTCTCCAAGCTGACCACCCTCCCTCTCCAGTTTTCCACCCTCGCTACCGCCACCAATAATATATTATGATTATTTCTGTGGGTACTTGTATTATTGTTAGCAATAAAAACGCTAGTTAATGTTAGCTGATGTGTCGAAAGCGGGGGAGAAATAAAAAAAAATAATAAAAAATAATTTCAACGATTGCACCTGGAGTTTCAAAATATCTACGATGATGTCAAATTGTCCAATCTCTGCAGGTAGATGCAAAATTCCAAGAAAATAAGCAAAACCTACTTAATAAAGACATACTGCATTGTGCTAATCAACTCAAGAAGAGTACTGCAGTACAAACATCAGACACTGGGTCAATTTGTAAGTTGATAATTCCACAGTAAACAGCATTAACAACAAAACAGACTGGACTTGATTGCCTAGTTGTCTAGTGTCCATGTCGTAGAGAAGAGGTTCACATACTTAAACTTTTACGTAACTTTCCCAGTACCTGTTTCAAATGCCACGATGGTTGCGGGGAATTAATTATTCATAACGTATGGACACATTGAACACAATATTATTATTAATGTGATATTGAAGAAAGTCCCCACTTGGGTGTGGTATTTTGGTGCTTGGATAATACAATATATTACATTCAAGAAATCTAAGTATGATTGATCATTTCCTAGTGAGCATAATGGAGTCTTAATTTATTAATCTGGTGCCCTATCCTATTGAAGGTTGGCTATCATCAAGGTAATCTTCACCCTACAAGCTGCCCCGTCCGGAACAACTTTACCATTGTGATGTAAATTTCATATCTATGAAATAGATTAGACCGGTATGCCTTTTATCAACAATTCCTAAAGTTTTTGAAAAAATTCTTCTTAAAAAAATTATTTTCCGATTAAACCACGTCATTTCTCCTGAACAACATGGTTTCTCTACTGGAAAATCTACCCTTACTCACTTATTAACGTATCAAAACTATATATCTGATTCCATGTCTAGTAAATGTCAAGTTGACTCTATTTATACCGATTTGAGTAAGGCGTTCGATAAAGTTAATCATGAGTTATTGCTGAATAAACTGCAAAAACTCGGTATAGGTGGTTCACTATATAAGTGGTTTAACAGTTACTTGATCAACAGATTACTGGCTGTTAAAATTGATGGTACATTTTCGTACAAATTCACTGCTACGAGTGGTGTTCCTCAGGGGTCACATTTAGGTCCAATCCTGTTTTTATTATTTGTTAATGATGTGTTATATATTTTCAATGATGTTCAAGTATTAATGTTTGCAGACGACCTGAAATTATTTAAAGCAATCAGAAACATTAATGATTGCCATATATTGTCAAATAACTTGTTGAGATTTATTATATGGTGTCATGATAACCGCTTGCAACTTAACATAAGCAATTGTCAAATTATGAGGTTTTATCGAATAAAGAATCCAATATTTTTCGATTATTCCATTAACAATATGTCGTTAGTATCTGTCTCGGAAATCAATGACTTAGGTATTTGGTTTGACACGAAACTCAACTTTATCAAGCATATAGAAATAATAACCAATAAAGCTTTGAAAATGTTGGGATTTATTTTAAGGGTATCTAGTGATTTCAACAATGTCAATACTGTAAAAACATTATATATGTCACTCGTAAGGAGTCATTTAGAATACAATTCCACGGTTTGGTCCCCAAATTATGAGGTTCATTCACATGCGATTGAAAGAATCCAAAATAAATTTTTAAGATATGTGAATTTTAAAATGGGCATTCCTAGTGAATGCCTAAATTACGATAACGTACTTTGTTCATTAAATTTAATAAAATTATCTGATCGTAGAATCATTTCCGATATAACCTGTTTGTATAAAATCATAAATTCAATGTTTGATACCCCTGATTTATTATATGTAATTTCTTTTCATATTCCAGGCAGGTCAGTCACAAGACAGTACCTACCATATTATTGTAGCAATTCTAAGTCAACAAGTCAATATTATACTCCTATGCGACGGATTCAACAGCTTGGAAACAAATACTCCGATGTTGTAATATATTTAGTACATCAATTTTATTATATAAGCATACCTTATTGAAGTTTTTTTCATCAAATAGGGGAATATTTTGCTAAAGCTATTAAAATTGACTAACACATTGACAGTATTTTGTTGGCTGAAAGAAAAAAAACTATTTCGGATTTTTTGTATTTTTTGTATTTTGTACCTACATACTATGTGGTTCAAATTCAATACCTAATATTTTTACTTTGTATTTATTTTTGTGCAAGTGTTTTAAACAGTAGTTTCCTGCACTATTTACTAGTATAATTTCGTTAATATTGTTATATATATATATATATATATATATATATATATATATATATATATATATATATATATATATATATGTATGTAAAAGCCTAAAGAGGCGTAAATAAATAAATAAATAAATACATTGTCTTCTATTGCAGAGGACAGGTTATTTCGAATAATTCATCAAATTTCAAAGTGAAAATTCAAGTACTGTGAAAGTTCTGCTATTATATTTCATCATGGGGCAGTTATTTAACAGTACTTTAGTAAGATCATAACTTGAATAGAATTTTCACAGAATTTGAATATAAATTTTAAAAAAATGATGTATTATTCAAAACAACCCATCCTTTTTTTTACATTATTAACTCCACACAGGAGGCCCTGGGGAAAATAATTTCCCTCATGGCTTACTACATCTTTGAAGATGCTGTCTGGAGGTTCTTTTTGAGGAGAGGAAGGAACGAACGTGGATCTTGAAGAAGAAGAAAAAAATCTTTGAAGCAGTAGGAAGAAGGAAGCAAAGAAACCGACATATTATTCCTAATCCGAGCTGTTGTCTTGAGTTTCTCAAGAACGAGTAATAGAAGCGACCCGTTCTCACGTCAACGGTTTACATAAGTTGGGTGCGCGTTTGGCGTGTTTCCTGCCGTCCTACAGACCTGAGTCTTTCGTTAATTTTCGCAGGATTATCAATGTAATATTAAATGTATAATATATCACTCTTAAGTTGATATATTAATTGAAATTACAAAATCCGAGAAAAAAAATAATTGTACAGATTTCATCGAGTGTCCTTTTAAAAAATGACTGCAATAAAACAGCGATCTGAAAGTACCACCAATAATTATTAGACGATAAAGTATGTAATAGTATTTTTTTGCTATATAAGTTCGAGAAAGGTAAAATAACAGATTTCCATACAAATTACTGTAATGATTCTAATGTTTCATTTCACCATTCGAATGTTTGATTTGGCCGATATTAACGACCAAAGATAATGTTCAATTATTTGATTGATTTCTGTACAAAAATGGGATCATTTTTATACGTTCTGATAAAACTTTCACTGGTTATAACTATAATGGGCAATAAGACGGAATTCGTCGGTAAATGATCAATTAAATATGCCATAAAGATTTGTGTTACGCTGGCAATGGCTGAGATGTTTAAATGAACAGATTTTCTCTGTTTTTAGAAACCAAATAATACAATCGGTATGTACATATAATTTTACGCATATAAATTAAGGCAATCGTGTAATTTTTATCATACTTTTAACAATTAAGCAGAAAATATTTTTGTCTGTCCTACTAACAACTCTCAAACGGTGAGCTTTTCTGTCTGTGATTTCAATAGCTGTTTGACGTATATAGAAACCATTTTAAAATTGATTCACGAATTGAATGATCGAATTAAAAAGTGGATTTGTTCCTGAAGTCCTGGGAAGACCAACAACCCATAGAGCACGCCTCATTACGGAAGCAACTGAAATTCCGAAAAATCCGATTAATATTTAAATACTACGGAGCTTAGCTCAATAGTTCTTGGTATCCAATTATTGACGGCAGTACATCATAATGTAATTCCGGCTCTTTAATTCAGCAACACCGTTTCGCTTCGATATACATAAGTACACACTTCAACACCATCGTTTACACATCTGCCCTGATGATGGAAACTGTAACGCTGTCAAAAACGTTGGCTAAGGAACGAGATAGCACAATACGGCATAGTACCCCAAATATAAATCACGATAAGAATTAAAAGGTAGTCGAAAAGTTTCTACGGTTCAGTTCTAATCTAAATCACTTTGATTAATGCATTCGGTTAAAATATGATATTTCTATCGCACTTGAATGCTTAAAATACCTTTTGCCGTATTTATTGTCCAAATGAGCATTCTAATTCGACTACCATAATACGGGCATTTGCCTAGCTTGGTAGTCGAAATACCATGTAAAACAATCCTGTAATAAACAAAATGAATAAAGAAAATTTAAAAAAATATATATTTAAAAAAATAAATCATTTTCCTTCCCCTCCCTAGTTCCAAAAGCTCCGGGCAGTTGGGACTCTGGGTGACGGCCGGCGTAGTTCAGCGGTAAGGTTCTAGAAGGTCGCGGGATCGAATCCCGGCGAAGCAAATAAATTTTATTTGATTAATTTGTGTTATTCACAATTTACCTACTCATTTAAAATAATATATAGTATATTTGCGGCACGTTCCAGAGTGTAAGATACTCTCAGTATCGCCCTGGTGTAAGACCACCATTCAGAATTGAAAAGTTGCTTGAAATCACTTTAGCCGTGTTTGGTGACCAGATCTGAATAGCCAGGTACTTCCCCTCCTTCCTCTTCCCTATCTTCTTCCCCTCCCCACTACCTTCAGCCTCACAACATACCCCAATTGGGGATGCCGTAGTCTCACTGGCTCCAGACGGGAGCAGTTGGGATTCTTGTGCGGTATTCACATGAAAAAAGGTAAAATTACAATATAAATAAAAACAAATTAGGACACGCGAATGCAATTTAAATTTACCGGACGTCTCTAAATCACCCATCATCAGCATCAATTTACTCATTTTTTGCACTAGAATAATTACGGATCGAAGAAATCGTGCTTTGAATTTTCACCAAATTATAGGGTAGTTACTTTACATCAACTATAAATTTGCATTGATTAATTGAAGACTTAATGATGAGTCCTTGACCAAAATAATTCCAATTCCTCGTTGAGCTGCCATTAACTAGGTAACTACTTTACGAGGATGGTAATAAAATGCATTATTGCACATTTTTATAGCACGAGTTTCGGACGAAAGGTGAAAATGGCATAAAACAAAAATCTTTTTGTTCAAAGCAATGTCGCCTTGAAATAAGTGTATTTTTGATGTGCAGACATTTTTCATTGCGCGGCTGAATTTTTTTTTCCTTGTGATATGTCGCCTTCTTTATCCTGGTGATCACTTTGTGGGCTTTATTCAAGTTCTGATATTACAATTTGGGAGGCGTGTATGGCTACAGCTACCTGGGGAACTATTTATTAGATAACCAATAGCCATAACCCCAAGGGCTTCGCTACGTTTGGTGATTTACCAGAGGTGCCCGGGTTCATGGGGTGAGGTTTATCTAGGTCTTGGATGCGTTTGCCCACCTACTGCGTAACGGGCCAAATCGGGAGAGACTGGTTAAGGGAGACCTTTTGATCTCTCCATCCGGACGATATCGCCCTGCACAACGTTGGGAAGAATGCATTCATACGTCCGTCATTCCTGGACACACTCACCCCCAGATTTCTACCCACCATTCACAACTTTTTCCTTCCCAGAACTTCCTCTCCTTCCATTCACTTAAAAGACTTCCACAGTATCCCCCACAGGATACTCCCAAAGTATCCCCAAAGATGACATAGGCCCCGAGGGAATTTATTTTCCCCAGGGCCTCCTGTATGGAGCTAGGAAAAAATAAAACGATTTTTTTGGGTTTTTCACAGCTTTCTCCTTTATGTGCTTTTTTCGAGTCCTGAAAGCCTCTAATCAAAACTTTGGAAAAATTGTAACTCTGATCTGGATTCCTGGACATTTTGATATGTTGGCAACAATATTGCGTACTCATTTGCAAGGGCGGATTTAGGGGGGGGGGGAGCGCGGGGGCGCGTGCCCCCCCCCCCCCCCCCCAGACTGTATTTTTGTGTACTGTGGAGATTCCATAGCAGTACATAGATACTTGAAGCAAAAACTGTCTTTATTAAACATTTAATTTTTCTATTGTTTTGACACTTTCATAAACCTTCCTATTAAATACTTGAACTTGTAGAAATAAACTTGAAGTATGATACTTCAAGTTTATTTCTACAAGTTAAGTTCTACTTTGCCCGTCCGCCCCTTGTGCCCCCCCCCCCCCCCCCCCCCCCCTCAGAAAAAAAATCCTAGATCCGCCCTTGCTCCTTTGCAAAACAAGGAGCATCAAACCCTATTGCTACCTTCATAAACCACATTCCCCTACTTGATATTTTCGATCCTCAAAGATAGATCTGCAATGTTTGGGCAGAGTATTGGCAAATTGCTAGTCAATCCAAGGGAGCGTACTAGGCTTCGATACAAATGGGTATCCCATAAAAACCGTGGTTTTAACAGCTTACCCTTTGATTATAATCAAAGAGCTTACCATTATTCCAAAAACTTGAAGAATGGGACTTTGCTCCGAACTCTATCTTCAAAATTAAGTCAAATTCATTTAAATTCACGCGCTTGACCGTGGGAACATATATTGTAATATATTTTCGGTCCAATTGCAAAGTCGCGAATTCGCATTTTTGCCAGTTTTGAGTATGCTTCGTTAATTCTCTGCGTTTTAATTTTACCCATCATTGAATATATAGTAGAGATTTATTTAGGCTGGTTTAGTAATAAATAATATAAATCGATTTGATATCAATTCTAAACTTTAAAACTCAATATCCCCGAATAATGTTTTTGCGGATTCGCTACTTTTAGTATTGGACCGACGCACGATATCACATATTTTTCGATAGTACCTCTCTAAACAAATATCCTGTACAGGGTGTTAAGAGACGTACTTGACTTACTTCAACCAGTGATTCCTGAATTCCTCACATATTTGCAGTAAAAAAAATACATGAAATTTTGGTCTCCTGTGACTTTATAGATGTCTTTTTTACCTATAAAACCTACGTGTATAAAATACGCGTTTCAAAATGCAAACTTAAAAATAGCTTTCATTGTATTTAATAACCGAATTTATTATTGAATATACTTACTTCAGGGGTTTCTCCTTCGTCCTGTGGGATCCACGCATCTAAAGTAAAATAGCTTTAGAACTTACCTGTAACAATAAAAAATAACTTATTAGACAACAGGAACAAGGAAAAATATACATTAGCAATACAATCATACGTAAGTGCTGGTCAACATAAAGATATGATTTAAAGTTCAACGATAATTATTGAAGATGAGGAAATGTCGTAATGAGGAGGTAGAATGCAAAAATGAATTGAATTGAAAAAATAATTCATGGACGATTTAAAATCCGATCCGACCGGGAGAATCCGGGCGTGTGCCTAATATGGTGGTTGAAAAATCTGTAATAACTGTAACATTAATACGCAATAAAATGCTAAATAAAGAAAAGAAAAAAACATAAACAACAGCCTAGTCTATTACAACCTACGCACTCCGTCTCGTGGGACGCACTCCGTCTCGTGGGACGCACTCCGTCTCGTTCCAGCAGCACCGTATATATGTATATATATATATACAAAATACAGATGAGATGGAATACGTGTAACGTGAAGGCGCGTGTCGTGGTAATGTGATCAGTACCAACGTGCAGTAGAAAAACTTTCTGTCGTTTTTAATTTTTTTAAATATCATCTAGCAGCAAAATGACATCTACTACAAATGTGATCAGGAATTGCTGTTTAAAGTCGTTCGGGTACGTGCTAATATGCCGTGCGTATGTATATTATGCGTAACTGGACACCCAGGTGGAAAGAGAAAAGTGGGAAGACCTATACTGAGGTAAGAGGGGATGCAGCTCAGCTTCTCCGGGTAACAAACTGGAAGTCAGCCGCTGAGGACAGGAGGAGTTGGAGGCGAATGTTGCGAGGCCAAGGCTCGATATGGGCTGTAGCGCCTTCGGAGAGATATTATGCGTAATACGTAGAAAAAATGTCATATTATAAGAGTTAGAACGAGATATTTATTGCCGCGAAACGAGTTAAAATCCTGGTAGCAGTAATAACACGTGCAAATGTTCTTCTTACCTACCTATATACCTATGTATATTCGACAATATTTATGATGATTTATAGTTTCAATTAATTACATTCTTGTTCTCGAAATAAATCAAATAAAGCTCGTCTTTCAAATGATGAATGAAAGGAAATGTTGACTATAAGGAGAAGGAAGCGAATACTCAATACCGCAAAAGTCCAATAACTGTTATCAGAAAAAAATTTATGGATTTAAAAATAAATGGACAAATCAACTTAAAAAGGCAGATCGTAGTTCACTCAGATTCTATTTAAAAAGTACAGCACAATTTTTTAGACGTATAAATTATAAACTTAATACTCCTATTGAAAATATTAAATCTAAAATTAATAAAGCTCTCCGAATTTTTTTTTTAAATCATTAATTCCCTCATTTTTTTTTTTTACATGAGCTCCACACAGGAGGCACTGAGGAAAATAATTTTCCTCAGGGCCTATGTCATCTTTGGGGATGCTGTGTGGAGGGTTTTTTTAGGAAAAGGAAGGAGAGGAGAGTTCTGGGAAGGAAAAGGGTTTAAGGGGTGGGTAGGAATCTGGGGTTCAGTGTGTCTTGGTCATCCACCTCTAAGACCTAGACAAACCTCACCCCATGAACCCGGGCACCCCTGCTAAATCACCAAACGTAGCGAACCACTTGGGGTGACCTATGGCAGAGGTGTTGTTTATCCAATAAAGGTTCCCGGGACGGCGGTACCCATTCCCGCCTCCCAAATTGTATCATTGACCTGCATTATTGAAGTGAAAACGTCTTCTAGCACCGTTGTGATTTGAAACTCGATGAAACGAAAAATAGTGACACTAAAAAGCGACAAACACAAACATCTACAGGATTTAACCTGCGAGAGAATCAGATAATATAATCGGTCTCCTCTTTGTGCGTTGCTTCGTAACCTATCAGTTTCCTCTTTGAACATTGCTTCGTAGCCTTCTCACTCTTGTCTACTTTAGTTTTCTGAAGGTTTCACTTCTAACGCCTGTGGATTGCACACTCTGATTTTCTTTTCAATGGATTTCATTTCATCTTCATAACAGAGTCGCACGAACTAAGAATATCTTTCACTGCAACCTGCAACCATCACGTCAATACCAATTCATTTATGAACTCCCTTATACCAAGCATAAAACTTGGGTTACCAATATGCAGAAGTAGCACAAATTTTTAATAGCACCGAAAGAGCTTTAAAAAAAAACATTTTAGATATTTTTTAAAACATTGTTTTCATTTTGTTTCCAATAACCAGATTGTAAATTTGTCATTCATTTAAATCATGTAAGTATGTTTACACTGTGTAATTGTTTGGTAATCTATTTTTATGTGATATTTTATTTAGTATTTAAAGCAAATAAATAAATAAATATTTCAAAATTAGTAATATTGGGTAATCCCAAGCAAAGTCCGGCGTGCGAGAAATGTGTTTCAAGGTTTGTTTGTACGCAATGGGCGGGAGATGAACCAGTGATATTGCCCAGTTGGTGTGGAACCTACAAACAAATTTCTCAATTGCTATTGACGAAGATCGTCTTCGGCACATCCCAAATGATATGTATATCGATAAATGTTGAGTAATTATGACATTTTAATAGCGTTGGTAAAAGATTGATAGTTTATGGGATCGCGAGATCAAAGTTTATGGATCATAGTAACTATTTTATATCATTTTAATCAATGCATCTGCTAACAGCAAGTCAAAAACGTGTATAATCTGAGTCTTTCAATAAGGAAATTTTAAAAACATGTTGTCAATTTTATACAACTGATAATCTATGTAGGGTAAGCATCAACCAAGTATATTGTTGTTATATCTATGAATGCAAATGGTTGTTTATCAGTTGTGTACTATTAAAAATACGTTTATTAGTGAGGGCGTAAGTACATAACATTATATTGCCGTTATTGGTGAATGTGATTAATTTTTAATGTACTATTTTTGGTAGGGAAGATATACAAGGCCCTTACCAATAAACTTAATAAAACATGTACCATGTATATTCAATTAAAATTAAAATTAATATGTATTTAAAATTAAATTAAAAAACATACATATATATGTGTACTTAATATAATATGTTATATTTTATCCACAATATGACCAAAGATCGTTAAAATACTAAGCGGGACTCAGAGCAAAACCCCTGCGAAAACTATGTATCTTGCGAATAGTAATAAAGATATTGATGGTGCGTGATGAAATTTTTACAATGGTACTTTTTACATTCGTAATATTTTTAACGTTTTTTTTTATTGCACATTTTAAGTAATATGATCTTTAAATCTTCCGCATATTTTTAACGGTACCCCTAGCATGGACGATCGATAAAACCCTAGATCAATCCGATATTGACCAAAAGCGTCATCTATGGTCAGTTATCAATATTTGCGATCACGGTAAACAATCGGTAAGAGATATTCCGACCGAGGTACGACGATTGATAACTTTTAGCCCGGCCTCCATAGTATCAAATATGTATCGGTTAACTGTCAATACAAGCAATTATTTAGATAATGTCGTGAGTTATGCAAAAATACTGGCATATTAATTAACGGAGTTCAACAAACGAAGCTTTTTGTATCGAAAGAAGTCGTATACGCGATCTATAGACATAAATAATTCAACTAAGACGCGACCAAATTAGTCCGTTTGGTTTTTGATAAAATAAAGTGGTTGAAAATAAAGGCCTGATTAACTAATAATTAACTCGCGTTTAGTGTCAAAAAGGAAATGCGAACTTCCAATGCATATTATCCAATTTGGGAGGCGGGTATGGGTACTGCCGCCAAGAGAACCATTTACTGGATAATCAACACCTCTGCCATAGTGCACCCCAAGTGGTTCGTTACGTTTGCTAACTTAGCAGGGGTGCCCGGGGATCATGGGGAGAAGTTTATCCAGGTCTTGGCGGCGGATGCGTCTGCCTACCTGCTCCGTGGCTAGCTGGATCGAGAGAGACTGGTTGAGGGAAGCCTTTTGACCTTTGGTGCCGGACTCACTCAATCCACCGTCTTACACCGCTGGGATGGATTTATACGTCCGTCACTCCTTTACACACTGACCCTCAGATTCCTACCCACATCTCATACATTTTTCCTTCTCAGAACTTCCTATCTTTCCCTTCTTTAAAAAGACCCTCCCCATGCATCCTCCGCTAAGATGGCATAGGCCCTGAGGGAAATTATTTTTCTCAGGGCTTCCTGTGTGGAGCAAAAATAAAAACAAAGTTAATACTTATTTCAATTCGACATTGTCAAATCTATCTATCTATAATATAAAAATGAATCGCTGAATGTGTTGCTAGGCGCACAACTTTCGAACGACTGCACCAAATTGGATAATTATTTTTTTTTGTGTGTTCGTTATTGTCAGGACAAGGTTTTTATAAAACTTCAGGTGAGCTCTGGCATTATGAAATTTGTATAAAAAAATTGCTATTGGTGGCACGCGAGGAAGCGGCTATTGCTATGGAAAGCGGGAGGGGGTGAGAGATGGGGGAGGGGAACCAGGGAGGGGGAGAGGAACCTGGGAGGGGGAGGGGGATCTGATCTGGGAGGGGGGTTCGTGGGACGGGAGAAGGGTGGGGAGAGGGAAGGTGGAGGAATCAGAGTGGGAACGTGAGAGGGGAAGGGGACGCGGAAGAGGAAGGGGAGGTGGAAGGGAACTCGACGAATGGGAAAGGGCACGCAGGGAGAAACAATATCTTTATTAAATGACATACCAACGCATGCCGGGAACCAGCTAGTTATTAGTATTTTTTTATGTAATTCATTGGCGTTTGATGTTTCGGAACGCGAATTCATGGACATATCCGCTAGTGTTACCAGCGTAGGTATATCGGTTCCTTATTTTTCCCTGTCGATATCGGTTCGGCTATCAACGGTGAAACTGTGCTAGGTGTAGCGATATAAAATCATCGGAAGTTACGCTTATCGATTCAATATTGTAAAGTTATCGACTTTACCATGCTAGAGCTCGCAACCTATCCATAACTTTTGAAAATGCCCAATTGGATTAAATAATTAAAGCATCGATCTCCATACCTCGTACTTGTTCTAAGTGAATATTAAATATTACGACATAAAGATTGAGTAAAGTGTTGACTGAATAAGTAATATTTGAAGCCCACTCATGATTTAAGCAGAGGAGTTATTTGGAAGTATCTGTTCTTGGAAAATTTTTGTTTGGTCGACGAAGAGCGTTCTTAACGGATAAGAGGTCATTCAGAACCATATAATATGTAATTTGCATATACACTACGAAGTAAGTACCATCAAATTAAAAATTCTTAGAACTTTGAATCTCAAACTGTCAAACTCTGTATATTATTTAACAGCAAAATTCTAAAAAATTTACTGGCTTGTAATTTATTTTTGTCTTCTAGCTGAATAATTTGTCTGGAGCCTGTGAAACTATTGCATCCTCAATATGATGAATATTTTGGGCTAATGATTGTTTAGAGAGAGGATAGAAGTGACTAAGGTTGATTCGAAATGCCTCACTAATCAGATCTCGTCACTCAAACCATTCCGAGCAACGCTGTGGCGCTAAAAACAAATACGTTAAAAAGATATGTAGGATTCATGCATGTATTTTCAAATACATCTTTATTTTTTTTTATATTTTTACAATTTGGGAGGCGAGTATGGGTACCGCCGCCCCGGGAACCGTTTTTGGATAACTAACACCTCTGCCATAGGTCACCCCAAGTGGTTCGATTCGTTTGGTGACTTAGCAGGGGTGTCCGGGTTCATGGGGTCAGGTTTGTCCAGATCTTGGCGTCAGATGCGTCTGCCCACCAATTGCATGGCAGGCAGGATCGGGAGAGAGTGGTTGAGGGAGATCTTTGACCTATCGAGCAGGGCTCTCAGCAGGATTTGGACCGCAGTGAAAGGAATGAAAACATTCGTCAGTTAGTTTTGAACACTCTGACCCCCAGATTCCTACCCATCCCTCATAACCTTTTCCCTTCCCAGAACTCCCTCTCCTCCCTTTTCCTAAAAAGACCCTCCACACAGCATCCCCAAAGATGACGTAGGCCCTGAGGGAAATTATTTTCCCGTATGGGGGCATATATTAACTACGTGAGAGCTCAAAAGGGGGAGGGGGGGGTCCAGCAAAATCTCACGTTACTACTTGAAAAGAATATACCAAGTGGCCCAAATTTATCTCACCAAGGGGGGGGTCTAGATTGGAAGAAAAACTGTTCACGTCATTAATGTATGGTACATATGGAGCTAATATAAAAAATAAAAAATTTCTATGGCGTTTTTTAAGAAAATGCTGGTGTTTGAAATACATAGGACACACGTATTTTATAAAATAGCAATTAACGGATTAATTGATTAATGCATTAAACATTTTTGTTGTCATCAAAAACGAAGCATTATCTCCGAATTATTAATTCAAAATACCACAATTACAGAAATGTTTCGATCGTGCATGTCCCTGTATTTTAAGTCTATATCGAATTGGTACATAGATAAAATTAGCAGTAGTTTTCCAGAGGTAGGTAGATCACACGAATGTAGATTTAACGACCATCCGATCTTATACTTGATAAGACCCGAAGGCTAGTTTTGCTCCATTTTCAGCACCGTAATGCCGGATAGGTTATTCGTTGAAAGAACATTGTACCTTCGATTACATGTTGCAAATACGAGCAATCTAATTTCTAGGGCAGGGGTATTCAAACTTTGCAGAAGAGCGACCCCCCTTTTGGGATAAAATATTAGCTTTAAGACGATGCACTACTGAGTAATGGAAAATCTAGTATTTTTGGTTTGAAAATTAGATCTCTAATAAACGGCCGTTGTTCCCAACTTTTCGATCGATCAATCTCAGTCTCCGATCAGCTGATTGATTTGTTTAGTAACTCTCGGTTTGCTTGTTGGTCGGAGAGTTAGTTGCGTTGGGAAGAGCGTTTTTGTGCACTTGAGGAGTGTTGAGCCACAATTTCGCCTCATCAGGCGATCAGTAGCATTGGGAACAACAACCGTTAGAAATATTTTAAATGCTTTAATCAGATACTTCGACTAGAACACATATATGCCTTTAAAATAATCGAATATTTTTGATCAGTCTTTTTTACGATGTGATTTTAGATTTTAGTTAGGCCGTGTTGCGCTACCTCCTTCTTTAGCCAAAGTTACGGACAGCTTTACAGTGTCCATCATCAGACACATGTCGTCATTTATACAGACACATCTGCCCTGATGATGGACCCTGTAACACAGTCCGAAACTTTGGCTAAAGAAGAGGTAGCGCAACACGGCATAACATCCCAAAAATAAATTACGAAAAAAGTATTTTTTACAACCGTAAAAAAATAAAGTATCAGGCATATAAAAACTGCTTTAAAGTTCATATCAAATCTGATGTATGTATTTAAATCTCCTACTTACAACTCCTTTTTGGTTACATTTTTATTGTATAATGTGTGTAAAAATTGGAGGTCTTCACTCAGGAGAATTTCTTTGGGTAGACTGGTTTTTTATAAATGAAGCACTTTTTGGTTTTAACTTTAAGTTCTTGATTTTTTATTGTTATGATTTGAATATTTACAAACTGACGACAATAACTTTCCCCACCCAACGGACAAGGGTTCAGTAGTATTTTAAATTCTTAGTGCAAGTTTTCGTAAAGAAGTAAGTTAATTTTACCGATGCAAGCCTTTTTATAAAGGTTTCGTACATCTATATTTACCTTGTTTATTGTGTGAGAAAGGGACAAAAATAAAATGATTCTATCGACATCTAACGAACAAATCAGACAACTCTTGGATCGCAATCCAACCTTTGATGGTAACTCAACTCCATAATTGGTTTGAGTCCTGGGTTTAAATCTAAACAATGTGGAAAATTAAGATGGTCGTAAGACATATAACCATGTGCATCTGAACTTCGCAAAATAAAAAAACACGCTTTTTGGCGATGTTTTTCTCGAATTAAACAAAACAGGCGGCTGGTGTTAAATGGGAATGTATACCATATCGCCATCAATATAAGGAGTGTTATTGTTGGCGGCCTGATCCCGAATTTTACACGACGCGGTGCATCGCCTTAAACTTCAAGAGCGCATTATAAAAAAAAGGAACGTCAACATTACATAAATCGCAAAATATTTATCTACTTTCAACAGAATTTGAAGTGATACTTGCAATATTTACTTAAAATGGAGTGTATATTGTCATACAACGATGTAATAATGTCAATATAAAAGTGTTTCCAGTGCTAAAAAACTATTTTGAAATAAAAAATGCTATAAAATATACACTTTGGTGCACCTAGCATAACAAAAGACTACCTCTTTACGAAATGTAACCTCTCCTTGTTAGAGTGAGAACTTAACTGCAAGAAGTGATTCCATGAATTACAAGCGACTAACCTATCTAAAATCAGATTGGTATTGACAGTTTGGGAATTTACATATAAATTAAAAAATAATAATTAATATTTAACAAGTTTAAGTATTTCCCCAATAAATGCAGACATAATTTGTCTCGACGCCACCTAGCGAGGGATTTAACACTAACAATGTCTTTCTCGCAAAAATAAAGTTGGTTGTTTTCAGGTGGAAAAAATATAACAAGCAGTAATTGTTGAATGAAACACTAGTATATATTGAATTATTTGGCGGGTATTTGATAAGCCCCCATAGCTCAGTGGTCAGAGCATTCGACCGGCAATCGGAAGGACACGGGTTCAAGTCCCGTTGGCGGCAAGTATCTTTTCTCGGAAGATTTTTCAATGTAAATGAGTGTTTCAGGCTGACAATTATTGCTTGTAATAATTGTTCAAAAAATTAATTTAAAAAAATAATTAGATAAAACCTAGGAAGTCATATATCTTACATATAGGCACTCTTGATGTGATTTTTCACAAAAACGGCTCTATTTTAATTATCCAATTATTACTAATTATAAAAATAAACAGTTTGTGGCGTGATATTAAATTTCCAATTTTCACTTTTTTATGGAAATATTTTAATTTTTTTTTTTTTTTACTTTTAAATCGGAGACATCATCTTCTGAAAAATCAAGATTTTCATACAAACATTGATATTTCAACGAAACACCATAAACTTAGTGTTCAGAAAAAGTTTCGAGAGCCATAAAACGCGTCACATCTCCCTGCTGGTACCTGCTTACTTGCATTGATATTAAATTACTTTTCCTCATATTACACATAATATCACGTGTGACAGAACGTACCGTAATTGCATGGCACGGCTGCATTGCCAATTCTTGCAAAACTCAGCCTCAAAGCAATCAAATAAATTTTGAGTGGAAAATACACGGGATAATAAACGTTGGATCTTAATCACAGGCCCATCGAGATATGAAATACAAAAGCTGATTTTAATATCAACTTTATGGCATATGTACATACAACGTTTTGGCAGAAACGACTTCATCTGATTTAAAACTGCTCAGAATTAATTAATTTTCTTGGAAACGCTTCATTAACGTGTCGTGTATTAATTATTGACGACATATTAGCCAGTGCCAGCTCTTTGGTAGCTTTATTTGGTTTGGCATGCGTATGAACAATGCCCGCACAGCGCACCGAGCCGCTCCCAACTAGGAAATAAATAATTAAGTTGTCAGAAAGATTAAATGAAGTGAAATATGAAAGGAAAATAACTATATTTTTTAACCACAATTTTTAATAAAAATTATCAACATGCTTTGAATCCAAAAGTTCATATTTTTTTAAATTAGCACCGCACGGGAGGCCATGAGGAAAAAAATCCCTCAGGGCATATGTCATCTTTGAGGATGCTGTGTCGAGGGTATTTTATGGGAAATGAAGGAGATAAAGTTCTAGGAAGGAGAAAAGTATAAGGGGTGGGTAGGAATCTTGGGTTAATTTGTCCAGAAGTGAAGGACATATGAATCCATCTCGCCCACTGCGGTGCAATGCGATAAGTCGAGAAAGTGCAGCTAGAGAGGTCAAGGTTAGATCTCCCTCAACCAGTGTCTCCCGAAACGGCCCAAAACACAGTAAACGCATTCGCTGCCAAGACCTAGACAAACCTCATCCCATGAACCCGGGCACCCCTGCTAAATTTACTAAACGTAGCGAATCCCTTGGGGCGACCTACGGGCGGCGGTACCCATACCGCCTCCCAAATTGGTAGTTCTTATAAAATAGTGGTTCAAAAGTAATAAATATGTTTCATTTATTGTAATATTTATATTAGCTTAATATCTCGTAATGAACACCTTTGTTGATTGAATTAGGTAAATAATTCTACGTTCGTGGTTTAGTAAACATGGGGTTCTGAGGTGAAAAATTCATGTTTTTAGTTACCAAGATTCGCAAGATTCCGGTGGTCATTAATTTATTAATAAATGCGTGCTCAGAACTAACTATGCTAATGACCAAAGATATTGAAACATAAGTAGATGTGCTATCTGCAGTTTTTACTAGGTGGGACAGCGTTTCCGGGTGTCGCCGATATTGTTTACTAATTAACAAATAAACTAAATGAACGAATAAACCAAACGAACGTTAAACTAAATGAACGAATTTTTTCCGTATTCAAACTATATTGTTAGAGAATATGTATTACTCAATATGTATTACTTTCGGGAAGTACTTACTCAATATCGTTTACACTTTAGATTACCGTTAATATTAACGGGAGTAAATCGGTGACCAATAAATACTTTGCTGCTCATTTAAATAATTCCCAATAATAAGAGGTGTCAAAGAATATGGACGTACGTACCAATTTGAGTTATGCAATAATGCATTCGCACCGACGTAATACGTGAAATTAGTGTTCGGTCCTTATTGAACAGGCAATCCGTCTCTTGTGAAATAAACTGGATTTTTATTTACAGGGTGTGACATGGAGACATCTCACAGAACACGGCTTAATAAAAAAAATTAAACACACTTTTTTTTCTCTCTCAAATTTCACTAAAATCTGTAACGTAATTCGAACACTCTGACTGCGACTGTTGAGGAAACCGGGCGGCATTTTGTCCACACAAATGTATTCCCCAATTTCCTCTCTGGATGTTGACACTAGCGCAAATATTTTTTAATGCAATATAGATGTCGACCACTAGCGTATCAGTACGTTTTGCTAATTGTGATATGTTACTTCTTACGTGAGTAAGGACCCTCCAAAAATGTTAAAATTGCCTGGTTTGAAAAGCTTTGGGTAGAGCCTATTCGGCCTACCCGCCTTAAAAATATTTTTTTATTCATCGTTATCCGTTGTGAAGATCTTCAGAATGCTGTTACAGGTTGGTTACATTCCCATGCGGTCGAGTTTTATGCAGAAGGAATTTCCAGTTTGGTGAAACGCCATGACAAGTGCTCGAATTTAAATGGCGATTATGTTGAAAAATGATGGAAAGCTGTAGCTGTAAGTGGCACGCAGTAAAATATTTGTATCTATGCGGGTTTAAAAATAACATAAGTGGAAAAAAATTGAAAATTGTTTCAACATATGGACGATCCCTAGGAGATCCCTAAAAAGGAGAGGTCCAAGAAGAACAAATAAGTTACCGAATGTACGAACCGTATTCTATTTGTGAAATACTCATTCGTATCTGACAGCGAATATTTTATTGGAAACTTGTTTAGTACCGCCGAACACCCCGTATTTAATCGAGTAATTTGGCAACAATTTCGCATTTTTTATGTTCCTCTCATTCCGCATGTGAAATGTGGACGACATTAAATCATTATGGTCACATCGCTCAGCGCCATAAGTAGGACACTGATATGCTTAATTCAAATTAAATAAAAAATAAACTGAGACGTTTGTGGTCCATTCTCGTATCTTTCGGGTATCAAACTGCATTTGTTTGATATATATTTTAAAGCAAATAAAATTAACTGAAATAGAGGTTTATTTCCTTATGTACTCGTACTATCTAAAAATAATAGGTACCTTCCAAATAATTATTCACACACTTCCCAAATGATCATCTGGTCAATCCACGTTATGCAATTGCATTATATAAGTATTATAATTACAAAACAATACAAGAACAACATGTCAACCTACCAGAGACCAGATGGGAAAATAATTCACCGACTCCAGATATTTTCATATCAGAGGGCTCGGCTCTGTGGAATTCCTAATTGAACCTATAAATCCTACTGATCCCTCAATATAAATATTGTACATGTATTTAAAATTATCGATTTTTGCATTTTTATATATAAATTCTTTGACAAATCTAATATGCCTAAATTTTGAATCAGAGACCTAGGTATAATGCCAGTAGCCGAAATAACAAATGGTAATATTTTTATAGTCCGAGAATGTCAAATTCGTTTAATCTCATTTCCTAAATCTGTGTATTTTCTAATTTTTTACATGAATTTGGAATAGCTACATCAATGATATAAGTTATTTTTTTAATTTTGTCATGTAAAACTATATCAGGTCTATTATGACTAATTGTTCTGTCTGTTAGTATAGTTTTATCATAATATATTTTATAAAATTCATTTTCTAAAAATGAATTTGGTTCATATTCATAATATGGTACTATATTACGGCAGTCAATCAAGTTATGTTTAATTACCAAACTTTGGTGGATTATTTTTAAAACCTGATTGTGCCTAAATGTATACTCGGACGGCGCTAATATAGAACATCCCGATATAATATGTTCTATAGTTTCCGGAAAAGCCAAACATTTTCTACATAAATCATCAATTTGATTTATATCTTTGATTATATGCTTCCTATAATTTTTAGTATTAATGACTCTATCTTGAATGGCAAGCATAAATCCTTCTATTTCTGCGCTCAACTCTCCAATACTCAACCATTTGTTTGACGAAAGTTTGTCAACATACGTTTGGTTGAGATAATTGAAGTGTTTTGCATGAATAATTTTATTTGACCAGGAATCTAATAATTCCTGGTTAGTATTTATAAGAATGTTGGCATTCTCGTCATATAAATTTAAAGGTGTAATGTTTCTATCTGCCTTACAAATTATTTTGTGCATTTCTGAGCTATTAGCTTTCCTATGGAAAAAATTAGAAAAAAAAATTATATTAGATAATAATAATACTATTATTATACTACTATTGGATCAAATTCCTTTACTTTCTTATAATAATACTACTATTATAGATATTCATTTACTATCTCAAAATAATACTACTATTTGAGATATTCCTTTACTATCTCAAAATAATACTACTATTTGAGATAAATTCCTTTACTATCTAAAAATAAAAATAATGCTACTATTTGAGATAAATTTCTTTACTATTTATAAATTCCTCTAATATTTGAGATAAACGGTTATTTGCAAACACACGACATATTCGACGATCACATTCGTTTTTCGAGCTTTTTTGACCTCACAATAAATTGCACTTCTACACTTCTTCTGGTTATTCAAGTGGATATGTTCTAATTCATGGTGTTGAGTCATTGCTAAAGTAGACACGTATACGTTATATCTTCGTTACTTTAAGTGTGGTTGAACGATCTGACTTTTATAGTTTTACTGTGTTCGTATAACGAAAACCTTTTTTCCATATTTAAGGGTTATCTTATTTTTCCAACATATTGCTAATACATCTATTTTATTTTGTTTTTTTTAAAACAATACTAATTTAATAAAAATCAACGTGTATTTGAAACTAATTATTTATGAATTTGTTGTTGGTATAAGTAACGATTATCGTTTGTTATAAATTTTGTGGTTAAAGAAAAGAAAATCACGCCCAGACAACAAACGTGAGAGAAGTAATAACATTTGTAAAAGTTTGGTTTTGAAATGAGAATATGCTTATTTTCTACCGGGTTGTCATTTATCACCATCAAATTGCTGGAAAAGTGTTTGAAATTTGGAACAATGGCAAGAAAAGTAGTGAAAATTCGAGTGCATTTATTTTGAAAACAGGAGATATGGAACTACCTTGGAAGCAAGTTGTAGGTATTTTTCGTACACACAATATCGTTTTGTACATATTCGTTTTGTTATGGCGATAATTACCTCGATGTTCAGTGGTGGAACTAAATACCTAACTATATTGTGTTTATGTCGTGTGCGCCTTCGCAGAGATACAGTGGTAAGTAATTCTTTATCCCTTTTTCTTGCATTCCTTGTTTTTCCTACACATATTGTCACACAATTCCAGCAAACACCATTTCGTTTCGTTTAATTGTGCATCTGACGCTGTAATTCCTAAGCAGTTTTGGATGCAATAGTAACCTATAAACATTGTAATTATTTTAGTAAATATTGTTATGATCAAGTATCTAACTTAAGAAAACCAATAAAAATATATATTGCTCGTGCAAATAAGCTTGAACGGTTCCATACGGTCTATTGTACTTGCACGATCGATTAAGTGCATATACGTTTAAGCGTATTGCACGCTGTTTGCAGTTCTCCAGATATACAAGTGTAGAGGCCTTCTCGTGTTATGTTAATGCAGTTTCGCGATATTATTTATATCTCGGACTTGGTCGCGGATCTCAGCAATGTATTGGGATTACGGGATTAATGGTCTCGCAGCCAGAAAGTCGGTGTGATTGTCCAATGTCCATACTCACGACTTCGATGTAGGACTTAACGACTGTGTTTTCACAATAGTGTTTTGCAAATGGACGCACAAATTGTCACGTTTCTTTAATAATTCTAAGCTCCGATTTAAATAATTTATAATATAATATCTCGTGGAGAATTATCTTATAGATTATCCTAAATATAAAGCAGAAATTCTGTAAAAACTCTTGAACGGCGAATTTCAACTCTGGAACATCATGAATTTCGCAAAGCAGGAAAACTAACTAAAAAAAAAAAAACTAACCTAAAAATTATACCGTCTTTTGTATCAGATTTCTTGCATCTCTAAAGACGTTAATTTCTTTGATGCATTTAGGCACACATGTATTAGATATTATTATTTAAAAAAAACACCACTTTCATAAAATTATCGTAAAATAAAACCTTTAAATGTAAATTTGAATTCTCATGTATCATATAAAATAGTTTTTGACACTTCAATTTTCAAAGTACGGTTATTGTTTTATAACTAGACTAAAACTTATGAAAAACCACAAAAAACACGGTAAATATATCAATGATATAAATATAAGAGTAAATTATTCATATTAATAGAAATTAACCATCACATAAGTAATATTGCACACACAAAAATCATTTCGCATACACAGAAATCATTTCGCGCTTCCAGCGTCTTTTTCGAGCGCGAACAACGAATGCGCAGGCGCCGCGCCGCCGCGCCACCTAGCGGTTATGAAGGAAAACAAAAAATTTAGTACTTAAATATTTGAGGAAAGGAAGAAGAGGAAGTTTTGCGAAGGAAAATATGTATGCGGGTGGGTAGGAATCTGGAGGTCGGTGTCTCCAGGAGTTCATTAATCCATCCCTCCCACTGCGGTGCAAGGCGGTGTTCTGAGAGAGTCCTGCAGGAGAGGTCAAAAGGTCTCCCTCAACCAGTCGCTCCAGATTCGGAGAATCAACCGCCAAGACCCGAAAAAACCTCACCCCGTGAACCCGGCCACCCCTGCATTACAAATAGTCACCAAACATTACAAATATTATAAAAACTAGTTGAACTTGAAATTTGTTGAAACAGGATTTTCATTTTCTGATAATCTGCTGACTAGATGGCTAACTTTTACCACGGTTCAGAAAAGATTCTTTTTTTAAATGTGAAATCATCGTGTTTATATCTGTACCCGGGAAGCATGCGGATGCAAGACCAAAAAGTTTAATGTTCAGGAGAGCCAAAAAACTTTTTTTTTCTGGAACTATGATCTTATAACTTCTTCGGATATCTATGCTGATAGATAACAAAAAAGTCATTATTAAATCAATTAGTTTTGTTATAAAAACGAGCAAATAAAACGAAATATTTTATATGTAAAGCCTTCAAAAATATTGTTAAAAAAACGCTACAAAAAACCACGGACTTGAGTCCTTCTGCTTTAAAATTAAATTAAATATTTTGTTATGACGTGTGGTGTATTATGAAAGGATCAATGTTTTAAAATTATTTACTTCCATAGAAAGCGTAATAATGTTAGAGGCAGAAGGATGCAAATGGATTTGAGTCATAATACTAATGCAACTAAATCATAAAGATGCAAGTCCATGTACATCTTTCTGCTTCTTACATCAAAGGTATTTGCATCCGTACGCATTTTTGAAAATCCTATTTTGCTTCACGATAGGACTTGTGTCTTTCTGCCATTGATAAACATGATAATTTACTTCAAGTCTCCATGAAAAACGCATTTCTTAAAATTTTGGATTTGCATCCATATGCTTCTCGGGTACAGATATTACGGACTTTCTTATTCGAAGTTTTTCAATATTATTGTACTTACCAGACTGAATGAAGAAAGTTTGAAAAAAGAATTGTCACTGTGACATTTCTCGTAAATTGTAAAATTCCTTATTTGAAAAAAACGAATGAAATTAACACCTATGAACTTACAAAAATTGGCAACAAACTCTTTTAAGGTAGAAGTCTATTACTGTCTACAGAACCACTAATTTAATAAAATAGGAGAAATATCATCATCAAACAGAGCGGAATAAATTATTGTATGTCTTTATGCCCGGCAGCTATTTAAAAACGAACTATTGATTATTGTGCAATATTATAATTCTAATGATATACACACATTACAAAAAACTAGTTATTGAGTCGTCATAATATTATGATAACGTAAGTAGGTACATTAGGTATCCATTTGTCATTATTTAGAAACTCTTTCGGGATTAGCTACTTTCTAGGGGTTTTTTGCAATATTTTTTAATGTGTTCCATTTTTAAAGCATAGCTACAAAAAAGCAAGGGAGTTTGGTATATATTCAAAACCGAAGGGAAAATATTGTAGCTAGAAAAATACAGAGAAATTTGTTGTGGAAAGTGTAGTTAAAGGATAAAAAAACAAAATGGAAATATGTAATAATTAATACCTATGTGATGCATATTGATATGGATTGTTACTTCCATCAAAATATCTGTGAACAATAATACAACACAAGACTTATAGTTATAAATGAAAGAGATGTGGCAACAATTAAATTATATTATTAAATAAATAAAACAGAACATGAGACTCCAATAATTCTTCAGGGTCGTGTTTAGTCCTTAAAAAAAGAAACTAAATAGTTAAAAGACTAATAAATTAATTGATAGCTTGTTAGAAACGATCTCAAGATGTTAAAATTATTATAAGGGCGCCAGTTCAAGTAGAACAAAATATTAAATGGTAAATCAATAAACTCAAAACTAACAGAAGTTATAAGCTCACGGGTAAAGACGATTCACCGAAGTATGTGCATTCCTACGTTAAGACAGACTCCCGGATCCTCCGGCTGCTAGCTTGGAACTGCTCAAGAAAAATTCTCTTGTTCCTAGTATGTTTTGGTCAACAAACGAAAATCTGGATTCGACTTGCTCGTAGAAAAATTTCAATTTGAATTGATACGTAGCAACCTAGTTATTGGGTGATTATTAATGGGTGCTTACTTCATCGAGTGAATATTTGGCCAGTATAAATCCAAACTATTACAAACCTGCTAACAAAATTGTTGTTTTTTGGAAATATTATTACTAAATTGAAGTGCCTGGTAGTTTCAATGTCCTTCAACAGATGTCGGTAGTTTAGGTAGTTATATTTAGGTTTGAGGTGTCACAACCGATGTCAGTAAAATAGTAGGTACCTACTATAGGAGCGTCGCCGTTCGTATCTGCCTAATACCCGAACGTCTGTCTAATACGGAAATAGCTGATGATATCCAATCGACAGCTGGGCATCTTCAGTGCCAAATTCCCTTGTTTCCAAATTACACAGAGCATCCACTAGAACGGACGTTTGTTCTAGTAAATTAATCATTGTAAACCACACGATAACTTATATAAACAAGATTTGTAATCTCGACGACAACTTTGTTGAAGATTCCAGAACATGCATTAAGTAAGTCCAATCACTGGGACTGAAGAACATTACACAAAATGCTCTTGATATTTTTGTATGTATTTTTATAATATCAGAGGCAAATTATTTATCAAAAAATTTATGGAATTGGTAAAATTTATTGAAAAACATATCAATGACAAGTCAATTATTTTGGAGAAGAAAGGTATATATTTATGAAGTTATTACAAATTATAACCAGTTATTATGGCCGTTTACATTCTTACTCCATACGTTCTGGCCCTTGGCTCACAAAATAATATAATACATGTCATCAGCGAAGTTGTTAAATAAAACTATTTATTATCTTCATTGGTGTATTATTTCATCAATAAATTCTTTTAAGCCTTTCTCAACAATTTTATCAATGTTATGGTCTTAACTTAACTTAACTTCTTATGTTGCTTTGTGATGATACCTATGGTATTTTATTTAATAATTGGTGATACAGTACAAAAATTAAAACTTCCCGAAGTAATTTTATTTCTTTTTTATTATTTATCTTTATTAAATCTATTATAATTGGTGTTGTGCTATGTCCGCCTCACTACGAACTCTTGTGTTGAGAGCGGTGACCGGCCAACTCAGAATAAAACAACTCAGAAGCATCTCAGAAAGGTCATTCAGAGTTATGATAAAAAAATTGGTTAAATTGGTAAAGTTGGTTAGGGTTACCGGCTATTTTAAAATTATTTTTTCAGAGCTTTTCTTTTTTTCTTTGAGGTGTTTCTGAGTTGGTTTCATTCTGAGTTGGCATGGAACCGTTGAGAGCAGGCGTAGTTTAGACACACATAAGCAGTTTATTACAGAAATACATGTAACAACATAATGTACCGTTTAAAAGGACAATCAGCATCATATATAATCTGTTATGTAAATATAATTAAGTATTATAAATTTATTTCAAAAATTTTTCTAAGAAATCAACAATGCCTGTTGTAAGATTGAATGCATTCAATGACATAATACAGGATTATATAATTTTCTTGTTTTATTTAAAAACTAGCAGACCCGGCCACACGTTGCTGTGGCTAACGAAACACAACGCCATTACCCAACCTTTATAAAATCCACACAATCCGCTTGCCAGCTGCCCGCTGCCCGCTGCCGGAATTGAATATTTGAATTTCTCGGCTTTTATCTACTAAATGAGCATGCATTATACACCTTATACAAACCTTCCTCTTGAATCACTCTATCTATTGGTGAAAACCGCATGAAAATTCGTTGCGTTTTTTAAAAGATCTATGCGCACATACATTTTGAGCGACTTCGTTTTATACTATGTAATGATAGGGATCCTTTGTGTAAGGATTAACGACTTTATTATAACGTATTTTACACAAGAACTGCAATTTTTTGTGAAGCTACGTTTTACTTTTTGATAATAATATATGATTGTATGTATGTATTTTAAAATATTTTTGCTTGGGTACAGTGGATCCACAGGTCTGCCAATGATGGAGGATTTAACTAGCCGAGGATTGAACCAGCGAGACCTGGTTGGAAACCCGACGCTTTGGATTGCTCGACTAAATAACCGGATTCAAACGTGGAAAACTGATCTCGGAGCTCCTCTGCAACTTTTGTAATGTGATCAGTAAAGGAACGGGCATTCATCCTGAAAACCCGACTTTCCAGTATTTTTTTTGAGCTTCAAGATAATTAGCAATTATTGGCAATAAATCTCTAGAGTGATGGTGGCTTGCATTCCTCGGCATCATTTTTTCACAGTAAATCGCCTTCTTTGTCCCACCAGATGCACGACATTCCCTTAAGTGGATATACAGCTTTTGCGCGTTGATTCGATTGTTTCTTAGGGAACAAAAGGCTCGGTTTTTGCACTTGACAAGCCATTTAAAGAAAATGTACAAAAAAGTACTACCAACAATTTTAATAACACAATCCTTTTATATATTGCTGAATTCAAGACCTGCTCAAAAAGGTTTCCCTCGGAGCCTACAGTAAAGAGTTATATGTTGGAACAAATCCAAAAAAAATCATCAGGCATGTCTATAGGCGGATGCACGTAACTTATCCGAAGATCATATACCGTATAGGTAGACTTATTTGAGGCAACAAATCGATTTAGCCTAGAAACCAGAAGTGATGCAAATCCAAAACTTAGTTTTAATAACCATAGAATGGAGGAGAATTCAAATATTCGTCCAATCAGGCCTTAAATTTCCTATACAAAACTGCGTTTGAGAAATTCTAATGAGATGGAAATCTACGGCCGTAGTCGTCCCCATGATTTGTTCCAGATACGACATGACAAACCGCAGAACAGAAATTCTCGCAAGTCAAAGCATAGCATGTCAAGGGGAATGGCGCTATTAAATTAAATTTATAAACCAGTAGTAGCAGTTTTTTCGATATTTGTTTTTGGGGTGTTACGCCGTGTTGCGCTACCTCCTTCTTTAGCCAACCTTTCGGACAGCGTTGCAGTGTCCATCGTCAGGGCAGATCCGGTAGATGTGTAATATTTTTAGTGGTGACACGTTGGCTAAAGAAGGAGAAAAACAAATAACGAAAATACTTTTGGCCGTGAAAATCTAAAAAAACGTATCAGTAGTAGCAGTTGATTATTCTTTAAATAACTTTAACACTTTTTGTAAATGTAAATCAAAAAAATAATTAGAAATCCAAAACTGCCATGATAATTGAAACTGTAAGCTATGGAAAACTTAGAGTTTGTTAGCCAACGGCCGGCTTTTTGTATTCCTCTTCCATAAGATGAGTATCTTTGAGAACCAGGTTAACTCTTTCCTTTCACTGGTTCTGGTTAGCCGTTATTGAAGTCGGTACCCGCTGTGGGTATCAAACTCTAATCGCCCGACTGCTAGCCAAGCGTCTTGCCCATCGGGCTATCGACCGCCTATAACTATTAAATACTATTCAAAAACAGTACACCTACAAAACTTTATCAAAATTTATTGGTTAACTGTAAAAAATGGGCAACCCTGCAAGCTTAACCAATAGATAATGTAATGAAGCTGTATTGAATTCAAATTTAGCGCATGAAAATTAATCACATTTTGTTGAAATTCTACCGAACCCTCGCATTATCCGTCGGAAAATTTAATCACCCCAATTTAGCAAAAGCAGAGGAACTGTGGCATGTCTCGCTGAATTATTGCGGATGCTTTGCCGCAGGTGAAGCAATGCTCTCGGCTCGCTGGGTCGTGCCCCTGTCGGTGTTCGAACCCGTGCTCCACATTCTCTCTACATTACCATTACCACGGAACCTTCACGCTGCAGATATTGTGCAACGGAATGGCGTAAATAGTCAATGAACTGCGAGAACAAACACGTAGTAATAGGGATGAATTGCTGTACGTCCAGGCTCCTCAATTTCACCACAGAATCGTTTGAGAAACGCACGATTTTCAGGTAAATATCGATTTTCTTGCACATAACATTATTCAAAGTCTCTGCGAAAGCTTGAATCCCTTGGGTATTTTTGCATACTTGACGGTCTTGAGACGTACTTGTATCTCCTTTTGTATTACGGTAGGAAATATGATTTAAGTAGTGTTCGAAACAGGCAACACACGCTTTGTATTTGCATATAAAAGTTTAAGACACACGTCCTAATATTTTACACAATAAAGTTTACTTAGCGACAGTCAGCCTTGGGTGACTATGAAATGACGTAGAAATAGTCATAATATTTCTGGGACGTTCCAGAAATATATAAAACTTTGACGGCTCACGCCAAGAGTCCTTGCGACAGTAATGTCCATCGAACTTACAAACAGTAGTATTACAATACCCAGATCTGACTGCGCCCCATTTTAAAATTTAAAAAATCGAGTGTAGTTCACACGCGGTAGAAGCGAAACTTCACGAAAACAATCTCAACCAATGAGATATTCAAAGCGGATAATGAGCGCAATTTGACGCTTCGAAGGCACTGTAATGCGTCATTTCCGTTTCATAACTCAACCAATAGGAGCCTTGAAAATTGTTATCGTAATCAAAGCGGCTAATGAGCGCAGTTTGACGCTTCGTAGGTACTGTAATGCGTCATTTCCGTTTCATAACTCAACCAATAGGAGCCTTGAAAAGTGATATCATAATCAAAGCGCAATTTGACGCTTCGTAGGTGCTGTAATGCGTCATTTCCGTTTCATCCGAATTTCAAATCACAACGGGGCTAATGAAGTTTCACTTCAAAAAATCCTTATTAAATCAAATCATATGCGTTGTGGGTGGTATCTAGATAATAAATATATGATTATGGATAAAATAATAAGTGTAAGCTAGGACAAAACATAACTGGCATAAGAAATGACATGGTGGTTAGTTAACGTTTAATGATTACCTATCAAAAAACAATAAAAGCCTACTATTTTATATAAACTTTAAAAACCCAAAGGAACATACTTAATATTATTGTAAAATGCTATAATTTTATTTTATTTATTTATTTATTTATTAACGCCCTTTTTCGGGGCTTTTACACATGAATAGTAAGAAATATACAGTATTTATTGTACATAACTGAACTGCCTTCGTAACAATATTTTATATTTGTTTAAAGATAAATTGAATATGTCCACTGACTTGGTATAATTGTTTCCCTCCATTAGTATTCGGGGTAAAGAGGAATACATATGGTAGTTAGTTCCAGAATTACTGCACTGAAATAAATCCTGACTTCTAGTATTACGTAGTGGAATCCGGAAGCTTATCAATTCGAGCAATACCGGACTGTCAACTAAATCATTTAGAATTTTATACAGAAATACCAAGTCAATGAAAGTTCTTCTGTCTGACAATTTAAGCATATTCATATCATTCAAAATAGTATTGTAGTTCAACATAATTGCTGGAATACCCATTTTAAAATTAAGAAAACGTAAGAATTTGTTTTGTATTCTTTCAACAGCTTGTACATGTATATTGTAATATGGGTTCCAGACGGAACGGAATTTTCGTTGTGTCTTGGTCGTGGTCTTGCAATTGAAGTAACAATGTCTGCAAGAGAAGATCGGGACATTCCGATGTTAATTTGATCTAGATCTGAACACAGGTACGTACCATTACCTAACTCCACGTACTTCTAGCATCGCTGGGAACAATCGTGAAAATGGCAAATTATAGTATGTTAAAATACACACCTGCTTTATTATTCTTAACTACAGTCTAATCCGATTGCTTAAATGTGCATTCGAGATGATATCTTCGAAGGCTGATAAAGGAATTATAAATCTGATTTTAAGATGGTAATTTTATTAAGAGGAACGGCTGCGCGGCCTCTATCGTACAAAACTTAAATTTGAAATTGAGGCCAAAATACCCAACCAAACTGAATAATGGTTTACCAAATATCCAGATTTAGAGTGAATTGCCTAATTTAAAAAAAAAATTGTGTATATGTATATGGAACGGATATGCGCTACTTTATTTATGGTGTTTAAAATTTTAAAATACAGGCCATTAAAGAATACAATTTGGCATGGTTTAAGGGGCAACTTTGAATTTTTTTGTGAGTTAATTATAATTATTAAAAGTACTCTGATATTTACCGTGATAATATAATGAAAAATAAAATAAAAAAATAAACATTTCAAAAAAGGGCATTTCTTTGGGTAGAGATTTTACGTTTGTAATTTCATTTTTAGCCCTTCATAATGCTTTTTCCACTAGATTTTATTTTATTTTTCTTAGTTTCATCTTTTCAATCTTTCGTTTTTTTTATTTGGTTGGATGTTTTGGCCATATATCCAAATTTAAGTTTTGTATAAAACTATTTATGTAAGATTTCTTACATAAATATCTCCCTTAAACATTTGAAGTTTTAAGCTCTTAAAAAAATATATGTTATTTTTGAAGATAATATCTAGACGCATTCCACGCCGAAACGCAAATTATATGAAATTCCCTCGAACGAAAAAAATCGCAAAGTATGCTCCGAAAATTATTATAAACATGTTTGTTTCAGTTATTTTACATAGCTGTGAAAAAATTCACAATTTTTCTTTAAATGACACTTTAAAGACGCCTCGCACGAGATTTTTGCTCTATTTTAAACGAGTCGTGTTTTATTAAACATTTTCACAATTTTCGCATCGATTGTATCGCTTTAAATATTAGCGCGCTCCTCTAACTTTCGTAATTACATATCTTTCCATCTTCTTCTTTTTGGGCGCGGATGCGGCGCCCTATTTTTAATGCAATGAATCGGTAGGGGCGCGCAGTCGTTTCCCTTAAGAAAAAGAGCTTATCCTAGTTTTTAATGCAATGAATCGGTACTAGTTAACTAGTTGTTGTAATTATTCGTACATTCTTTAGCAGCCTTGCACCAAGGTACCTGTCCGATCATCACGTTTATCACGTTTAATCTAGACACAAAGAAATAATTATTATTTTATATTATTTGAATTACACGCTTATTGGATCTGTTTATATTACTCGTGCCAACTGGTAGTTTTGTAAAGGAACGTAAATAATCTAAGTAGGACAATGTCAGTGACAAAGGTTTGTGCAAGATGGTCGGTGTATTAATTGTAGGGCCATACTAAAGCAAATGGCCTGGTCGACGAATTTGCGAATCGAATTCCTATTTTTAACAAGTTTAGTTTTTTTTTTTTTTTTACATGAGCTCCACACAGGAGGCCCTGAGGAAAATAATTTCCCTCAGGGCCTATGTCATCTTTGGATGCTGTGTGGAGGGTTTTTTAAAGGAAAGGAAGGAGGGGAGAGTTCTGGGAAGGAAGATGGTTTAAGGGGTGGGTAGGAATCTGGGGTTCAGTGTGTCCTGGTCATCCGCCTCCAAGACCTAGACACACCTCACCCCATGAACCCGGGCACCCCTGCTAAATCACTAAACGTAGCGAACCACTTGGACTTAGTGCAGATTTTATGTGTTGGTTTGAGATGTACGAATGATGATATTGGCGGTGACGTAAAAATGAACTAGTGCTGTATCCTTGTTTTAATCTGGCAACCAAACCTACTACCTTTATATCATACCTAATATCATTACGCCCTCCTTTTGCATCTCCACTGTACCTACTTATTATTATCTGAATTCGTAAATTTTGATTCCTTAATTCCCAGGATCCTCAAGAAGGAATATACATGTAGGTACCTACTCGTAGAACTTTGCGTTTGAATTGAAACTTGCTGTTACTAAAAGGTTGGCGATCATATAATAATTTCGTGTTTCGTGATCAAAGCACTTCACCAAACGGACCTAAAATTTCCAATACAAAACTGTGTTCAAGAAATTCAAATGGAATGTAGATCTACGATGTCAGTGTAAGTGAGACAGAACGCATGCTAAATGGACTAAATTAAACCTTTGTTTCCATTCAAATTTATAAATCCACTGTGCACTTCTACTTTTCTTTATTTATATTTCGGGTTCCGTGTGGAAGAATATCTTTCAGGGGCTATAAGGAAACATCAGATGATTGACAGGGGTGGAAACTTATATCGCCGATGATATACATAAAAACTGATGATTTTCAACTAATACTGTAGGTAAAGTAACGAAGTCAGTAAATTATCAGAAAACCGGGCCTCAGAAATCATCCATCCTATATATTTCAAGAGTTTTCATCATTTTCCTATTTTTTTATTTATTAATATTTATTTCTTTTACATTTACATAATATAACATAATATAGCTTACATATTTATACACTCTCCTAATAAAGCAAATGCTTGTGTTTAGGAGTGGGCAACTTGTTAATAACTTATTTAAAAAAAAATTTAAAAAATCCTTATCACAAACTTAAGAATTTAACTTATGAAGGGATTTAGACTTAACATATTTTTAAAGTTTATAAGGTTAATTAAACAAGAAATGTATATAGAATGTACATAAAACATTAGGAATAACAAAGAGTCAAAAACATATCTAGGAGAAAGTTAAAATTATATGGTGGAACTAACAAAATAAGATTTAATATTTTTTTAAATTTATTGTAATTTTTTTTCTGTTCGCATATCAGCCGGTAATAGAGAAATCCAGTTCAATTTGTTTTATTTTTTTTATGAATAAAGACCTTCAAACTTAAATAACTGCATTTTTATTTTTATTTTTATAGTTTGTTTTAATAGTTAAAATAATTGTCAAAGTTTTAATTTTTCTAGACCCTCAGAAAAGCACCATATCTATGGTGGATTGTGTGACGTCTTCACCCACCGATAGTTTATTTACTTTCAGGTTGTCACTTTGAATCAGTGATGTTATGTCGAGGGAAATTTCCCTAGAACTAGGGGAGAAAAATATTTTTTAGAGATAAGGGAAATCAGGACAAAATCTAGGGAAATTTCGAACTCTGGCAAAAATTTTATTACATATGACCATATTACTGGTATTATTTATATATATGCATATATATATATATATGTAGAACAATTTTCTCGGTTTACCCGCGTAACGTAGTCCTTAAAAGGACTTTTTAACTCCTGACGTTTCGGACAGATCACACTGTCCATCTTCAGAGGCCTTATGTCTTGAGTTTTTGTCTCAAACTGATAGCTTTCGCATGTCTGTTCGGTCCAAAAGCTAAAACTTAAGTGAGTGCAAGTCACTTATTATGTCTAGAACGAAGTACCCGGGTTGCAGGTGATTGATGGTGGAGGGGGTGGGGGGCGGGGCTGACAGTAGATGCCTGATTGGTAAAGCTAATTGGAGACACTACTGGTAATTTTGAAAATGCCGTTTTTGGGGTATTTTCATCAATTAAGACTTTCCAGGTGTTGGGAATTCTGATTGAGTCATTTAGACTCAATCAGAATTCCCAACACCTGGAAAGTCTTAATCGATGAAAATACCCCAAAAACGGCATTTTCAAAATTACCAGTAGTGTCTCCAATTAGCTTTACCAATCAGGTATCTACTGTCAGCCCCGCCCCCCCACCCCCTCCACCATCAATCACCTGCAACCCGGGTACTTCGTTCTAGACATAAGAAGTGACTTGCACTCACTTAAGTTTTAGCTTTTGGACCGAACAGACATGCGAAAGCTATCAGTTTGAGACAAAAACTCAAGACATAAGGCCTCTGAAGATGGACAGTGTGATCTGTCCGAAACGTCAGGAGTTAAAAAGTCCTTTTAAGGACTACGTTACGCGGGTAAACCGAGAAAATTGTTCTACATCTTACACCCGTGAAAACCTTAATCATAACATATATATATATAGACTATATTTTAAACTAGGTAATCCCCAAAGATTTTAATAAAATTTGTGAAGCACAACCTGTATTGAGTTTGAATCATTGAAATCGGTACCAGTCATCAAATAGCATATCGATGATACACCTTCCAAGTCTATTGTTTGGAATTTCGCCTTCACGCCGTGGAGTGATTCCATCATTTATTGCTTTTATAGCAGGTGAACCATAAACTCGAGTATGCAAATAATTAGCGAACCTCCTTTCAAATGCCAAAGATTCCCTCTGTATCAGATTTCATGTTAACGATGCATCTACCTGCCGCTGGCGCGTTCATTAAATTTTATTACGATCTGTCTGTCTTCAGAATTTATTCAGCAAGGCCTACCACAAAGTTGCTAAGATACAAAATCGTGTGAAAATTTACACATTTTGCTAATATAAAAATTCACCAACAAAATAAAAAGAATTGTTTTATAATACGGAACCGCAAGCGTAATATATAAATCTTATCTAAGCCAGATTTACAAACCTTTCTGTGGAGACGCAAAAAAGATACTAACGGATAAATTAACTTGGTGATCGGACAACTCATAATGAATTAAACTCAACACCTCCTTTGAAAAGTCATTAAAAGTATTATTTTTTTACATTAGCTTCTCACAGAAGGCTCTGAGGAAGATATTTTCCCTCAGGGCCTATGACATCTTAGGGGATGCTGTGTGGGGGTTCTTTTTAAGGAAGGGAAGGTAGAAAGTTCTGGGAAGGAAAAAGGTATGAGGGGTGGGTAAGAATCTGGGAGTCAGTGTGTCCGGGAATGACGGAGGTATAAATGAATATTCAACTGCGGTGCAAGGCGTTGGATCGTCAACCAGCCTCTCTCGATCCGGCCGCCACGCAGCAGATGGGCAGACGCATCCGCCGCCAAGAAATGAAGAAACCTCACCCCATGAACCCGGGCACCCCTGCTAAGTCACCAAACGTAGCGAACCACTTGGGGTGACCTATGGCAGAAGTGTTGGTTATCCAATAGATGGTTCCCGGGGCGGGGGTACCCACACCCGCCTTCCAAATTGGAGCCAATTGTCAAATAGGTTACTTTGAGTTAGTTTATGGGCTATTTTTCAATTTATAGCTTTCAATGACTTTTCAAAAAGGTGTGAATTGAGTTGTTCTGAGCTGAACCAATTAACTTGTACAGTTTTGTTTGTTAATTTTTATGTTTGTTTGTTATGGAGACATTTTACATTGCATTACAATATTATTCATTATTTTATTGATTGAAAATAAAAATAAAACAATATTTTTACCTACAAATACCTACTCGTAACTAAACTAAAGACATTTTACATTACATTACAATATTATTATATCATTATTTTGTTGATTAAAAATAATAAAATAAGAATATTTTTTTCATTTATATAGTTTTTTTTTACATTTTTCATGTTGTCTGGTAGGCATTTATATACATTGTCCCTCACGTAGCCAATGAATTGCTTACCGTGGTGAGTATGTATGGTGTTTAAAGCGTTGTAGTGTAAAGTGTGTGCGTGAAACTGGGATGTAACACCGTGCATTAATTTTTTGTCATTGCATCTCGTTTACGACAAACGTAACGTATTTTTAATCAACGAAGCCGCAAATTCCAAAATGTCAAGTTGTGTTACGAATCAAAGCACGTGAGCTCGCATGACGCTCCATCGTTAGAATTTTTGATTCTCATTAGTTTAACAATCGTTTAATGATCATTTACGTGCAAAATTTTGATTCTCATTAGTTTAACAATCTTTTAACGATCATTTACGTGCAAAATTTTGATTCTCATTAGTTTAACAATCTTTTAATGATCATTTACGTGCAAAATTTTGATTCTCATTAGTTTAACAATCTTTTAATGATCATTTACGTGCAAAATTTTGATTCTCATTAGTTTAACAATCTTTTAATGATCATTTACGTGCAAATTTTTGATTCTCATTAGTTTAACAATCTTTTAATGATCATTTACGTGCAAAACTTTGTAGACATTTATTGGGGAAAAATTTATTTTAAAATATTTTTTAATGTTTCAAGGCATATGGGCTAACAAATCTCTTCTGATTGGCGTTTTTTTTTTCATTACTCCATACGAGATGATAATTTCCACAGGGCCTATGTCATCTCAAATGCTGTGTGGAGGGTTTTTTTGAGGAGAGGAAGGAGTGGACATCGGTCTTGAAGAGACCCATGTTGTAGGAAGGAGGAAACACAGAGGCCGGCAAATCGTTCCACAGCCGAACTGTTGAACTCAAGAACGAGTGAGAGAAGAAGCGACCCGTTCACAAGTGACAAATTTCAACCGTGTACATATGTTGGGTGCGCGTTTGGCGTCTTTTCCGACTATGCACCGGTGCCAAGGGGCTCAATGACGCTAATTCCTCTGAGCATCTTCCATTGAAATACCGGTAGAACAAGGATAGCATGCTCACCCGACGCCTGTGCCGTTTGTTAAGACAGGAGAATCTATCAAACGGACCGCCCGTTTCTGTACAGAGTCGAGGTTTTTTTTTATAGGTATTTTGGAGCTCCAGACCAGAGGTGGCTGCCAAATTCAACCGTGGGGCGCACTTGTGATTTGTACAGGGTTAGCAGTTGTGTACTATTAAAGTACCTATCTGCGGGCCCTGTACAGTTTAACCGTTCAGTACAATAACCGGATACCATTGTTATCAATCGATTGAGTAGGTATCAAATCCAATCGCTGAACAGAAATAAATAAGAATACATTATAACGATAAGAACTAAAGAGAATAACAGAATGCATATACAGTTGACGATTTGCTCCAGTTTTAAGTAGGTACGTTCTCCAATGTCAAGTTCTTAGCGAATCCTGAGCTGTTGTCACGATGCATTGGTAGACAAATTCGTGCGAAAACATTCGTGTTTCACTTATTACCGGTTAAATGATTATATTTCTGAATACTTACCAAAGGGTACATTATATTGATTTTTATTAAAGACTTTACAAGCCGGTTACTAAACGCCCAGAGGAATCAGGATCCGTGTAATAATTCGATCAAAGAAAGACTTTGGTCGAAGGGTTGATCTTTAGCTAAGCCCAGTTAGTCACAAGTTACTAATAAACAAGAAAAGCTCAAGAGTTCACAAGTTAAATTACAAAAGGCGTTTTACCAAATTTTTTTTTCATACGTTGCTCCACACAGGAGGACCTATGTCATCTTTGGGGATGCTGTTTGGCGGCTCTTTTTAGGAAAGGAACGAGAGGAGGTTCTGGGAAGGAAAAAGGTATGAGAGGTGAGTAGAAATCTGGGGGTCAGTGTGTTTAGAAGTGATGGATGTGTGAATCTATACTTCTCACCGTGGTGCAAGGCGATTTTTCGAAGGAGTCCTGCTGGAGAGGTCAAAAGGTCTCTCTCAACTAGTCTCTCCCGGTCCTGCCTGCCACGCAGTTGGTGGGCAGACGCATCCGCTGCCAGGTAAACCTCACCCCGCCTCAGCCCGGGCACCTCTGCTAAGTCACCAAATGAAGCGATCCACTTGGGGTGACATATGGCAGAGGTGTTGGTTATCCAATAAATGGTTCCGCTTCCAGAAGAAAAGTTATATTTTATTAAAAAACATATTAGTCTGTACCTGTATAAGTACCAACCACAGGTTTTTATTCTGATGAATCGCGAAAACTTGAAAGGTAAAGTCATTCCACGCCCTCTGGACTTTGCGCGGAAAGATTCAGAATGAGATTTAAAGATATAAAAAAAAAAATAATTAAAGATAATAATTATTTACGAGCACAAAAAGAAGGTAAACATCAAAGCTTATTCTTACTAACTTGCACCAAGCGCTGAAAAAACCCACACGATTAACGACAAGATCAACATTTTACACAAATAACAATTTACGCAAGGTTCGCATTAACTTGAAATTCCGTTTATTCCGATACTTCCAATTATTATAAATAATGTAAAAATATATTTTATAAACCAGTATTTTCATACATTTTTAGTAGGCGGAGCATCCAAAAAAATACTGCACCTGAATGTATTATTTTTACGCCCATATTTCAAATTTATAGCTGGTTGTTTTTTTTTATAATATTGTTTTAATATGTATGTTTCGTTTACCATCCTGACCTTTCCAACGTCTGCCTAAATAAATGGACTTGATTTACAGTCAGTATGAATTGCAATCATGTTTTTTTTTTGTTTCAAACTACGCTTTTATTAATAGGGGAAGTGTGCACATTGGCGGATGGTTTAATGTTTTCTTGAACCAATAAGAAGCATTTATTTCTAGCATGCCATTCGGGGGAGCTATCCTGCTGTTAAATAGAATCATTTCGAATATCGATATATTTAACATCATTGAAGCATAATTTAAACCCAAAGCTGTGTTGCTGTTGGTTTAAATCTTCTTATCTATCTAAAATATTTTATATAAACCCTCTTTCAAAAACGCTTTGAAATTTTAATTTTTAAATGTTTTTAAAATGAATAAATTTAATATATTTGAAAGTTTATTTTTGTGGCAGTTGCATGCCCTTTTCATAAATTCATTTTGTTTGGAATTGGTGTTGCATCTATCAATGTGGAATTATATGTATTTATGGGGATTTCAACACCCTATTGATAGCCCATACGGTAACGTACCTATATTAATATTTATTAATTAATTTGATAATTTATTGTTATTTTATATTAATACGCACCAGATTTAAATGTCCGGGTTTAATTTTCCCCACAGGAAAAACTAAACCCTTTCACACACTTCCCAAATGATCATCTGGTCAATCCACGTTATGCAATTGCACTATAGGTATGTATTATAATTACAAAATAATACAAGAACAACATGTCAACCTACCAGAGACCAGATGGGAAAATAATTCACCGACTCCAGATATTTTCATATCAGAGGGTTCGGCTCTGTGGAATTCCTAATTGAACCTATAAATCCTACTGATCCCTCAATATAAATATTTAAAAAATCTTTTGTAATCCTACATGTATTTAAAATTACCGATTTTTGCATTTTTATGTATAAATTCTTTGACAAATCTAATACGCCTAAATTTTGAATCAGAGACCTAGGTATAATGCCAGTAGCCGAAATAACAAATGGTAATATTTTTATATTCCGAGAATGCCAAATTCTTTTAATCTCATTTCCTAAATCTGTGTATTTTCTAATTTTTTCAGAAACAGTTTTTTGAATATTACAGGAATTTGGAATAGCTACATCAATGATATAAGTTATTTTTTTAATCTTGTCATGTAAAACTATATCAGGTCTATTATGACTAATTGTTCTGTCTGTTAGTATAGTTTTATCATAATATATTTTATAAATATCATTTTCTAAAAATGAATTTGGTTCATATTCATAATATGGTACTATATTACGGCAGTCAATCAAGTTATGTTTAATTACCAAACTTTGGTGGATTATTTTTAAAACCTGATTGTGCCTAAATGTATACTCGGACGGCGCTAATATAGAACATCCCGATATAATATGTTCTATAGTTTCCGGAAAAGCCAAACATTTTCTACATAAATCATCAATTTGATTTATATCTTTGATTATATGCTTCCTATAATTTTTAGTATTAATGACTCTATCTTGAATGGCAAGCATAAATCCTTCTATTTCTGCGCTCAACTCTCCAATACTCAACCATTTGTTTGACGAAAGTTTATCAACATACGTTTTTTTTTAAGTTTAGTTTTTGGAACTGTATTATAATTTTTATTTCTTTTATGTATTTAGTAATATTATTATTTTATTTATAAAAACAGTTTATTTATAAAAAAGTTCTGCTATTTTACTTATTATGCTCACTTAACGATATTTAGTCAAATTTAAACAATTCAGTAATTAAATATATCGTCTGTAAGTGACTGTAAGAGGCCTAACTACAATTTAATTATGGTTTCGGAAGACAAAAAACTGTCACACGTAATAATAAATTACATTGCAAATATTTTTATAAATTAAATAATAATATTATTGGATATATTATAAAAGGAAAAAGAAAAAAAACCTGGATAATTTATCCAATATACAGCCACTATTCATGCATACATGCATAGTATTGGCTCGGGGATTTTATAAACAATATTTTACGGTAAGCTATCAAGAGGATGGTTAAATACCTCCTTAGTATTTATACTAATAATACTTTTAAAAAATCTTGGCTGGGGATCCAAGACTTGGTGTCCAATTAATATTTATCGTTTTTTTTTTCTTCAGTGGATGTGCAGTATCTTTGTTGAAAAAGTTTACAAAAATTATTTTGCTAAATGTTGATTTAACGAAAGTAAGTCGAGGAATCTAGTATAATTTTAATCCTTAAAAAATATAAATTTATAATAACACCCGTTTTCTCCGCCATTCCTCAAATACCTCATGTTGTGTTATGTTAATGTTGGTTGGACGGAGGATACATGTTGGCATTGGATCTCCTAGAGGTCACTACTTACCGATGCTATTTGGCACACATACTGTACAGTACATGTACATATAGCCTTATAATACTACATGAGGTGCTTTTAATCAAATCTTAATAATTATATGTTTCAGTTCATATTACATTATAGTTTCGACATGAAAATACACGATAAATGTAATTGTAAGTTTTTTCCAGTCACTCGAATAACAGCATTGCTTTTTTTAGTTTTTCTCGTGTTCCTATATACGAGTATGTGTATGTTTTATGTAAATACCACACAATAGTTCTAACTGCTCCCAACCGTCTGGAGCCAGTGAGATTACCGCTGGGGTATGTTGTGAAACTGAAGGTCATGAATGGGAAAGGGAGGAGATGAGGAAGAAGATCTAGCTAAAGCTAAGGTCTAACCAAACACGACTAAAGCCATTTCAAGCAACGTTTCAATTCTAAATGGTCGTATTTCACGATTCCATGCCAACTCCGAATCAAGCCAACTAAACATTTCTTTGAAAAGCTATGAAAAAAAAATAACCTAACGTAACCTATTTAACCAATTTTTTGTTTATTTTTTAATCACTTTTAATCATTTTTCAAAGGAGGTGTTTAGTTGATATCTTTCCGAGTTGTCCGGTCACCGTATGGTACCATGGCGATACTGTCTTCCACTCTGGAACGTGCCATAAATAAAATACTTTTTTTTTAATGATTTAATTTTGAAACAATTAAAATTAATTGAATTTTTTTTACCTTTTTTCAAATATCAGGGAATTGAAAAAAAAAATCCACTGTAATTTTTTATAGTAGGAACTTCGATTATTTAAAAATAATGGTTTAGGGAGATACAATATATTTGTTTTAAGCTATTGATGAGAATATGTTCACTCGATTTAAGCATTATTTGCATTAATTACAACGCATTTATAAGATCAACTATTCATTTGTGCCCATCACAAATATACCCAACTATATTCATAGCATCGTGGTTATCGTGAAAGACGAATAAAAATAGTACCTATTATGTTCATCTCCATAGATCTGATAAACCTGTTTTAATTTAATATTATCGTAGCTGCTACATATTATAATTTATTATTCAGTCAATGAATTCCTTGAGAGAAAAAAGACCTCTGACTTGGGTTGTTGGAAGTAATAAAGAATGCTGTATCTAAACGTTGACCGTTTTCTTTATCTTATTTTTATGCCGAATAAAACACATTTTCGTGAGTCATTTAGTGAATATCGTCAATAACTTAGCCATCTGTTTGCACATCGATGATTTCTAAAGCGATGAAGAAGATACTATTAAATATCTAAACGATACATGAAATAGAATAAGACACAGAAAAAAATCAGAGTGTGCAGTTCACACGCGGTAGACATAAAACCTTCACAAAACTAAAGTAAACAAGAGTGGGGAGGTTATGAAACACCGCACAAAGAAGAGACCGATTAAACTATCTCATTCACTCGCAGGCTAAATCCTATAGATGTATGTGTTTTTCTCTTTTTAGTGTCGCTATTTTTCGTTTTATCGAGTTTCAAATCACAACAGTGCTAAAGAAGTTTTCACTTCAACAAGGCAACGGTCGCAACTGGGGATCGATCCCAGGGCTTTTGTCTTACCGGGACAACGCTAATCACTAAGCTACTGAGACCTGATCTCATATCTCAATTTAAGAAATACAATATTGACGATAATATACCATTAATTAATTGATTGATACACTCTTTGGGACATGATCCATAGGGTAGTTTTATTATTAGTATTAATTTAATTATTAATTAATAATTATTATTATGTCATAAAAACTATAAAAAAGCTAAAGTGGAAATGGTCAGGCCACACAATCAGAGGAAGTGAAAAATGATCAAAATTAGTCATGAATTGATTCACAAGTGACAAGGAGAGAAAACGAGGTAGACCATTTGGACGGTGGGTTGACGACATCAAAGCCATAGCAGGTGGTACATGGACAACGGTAGCTAATGATAGAGAGAAATGACGACAGTTGGAGGAGGCCTTTGTCAATTAATGACATACAGACAGGGAGTCGATACATTTCATTATTTATAAAACATTACATTATTTATGTCGATACATTACATTATTTATAATACATTACATTATTTATGTATATATTACATTACATTATTAAAAAAATAAACAAAGCACTCTTTTTCTATTATTTGCAATGTCCAGGGGCTAATCTGATGGATGGCTTTCAGAATTTTAAATTCTTATTTTTTTCTTCAGAGTTAACTCGATGTCTAGATGATTTTAAAAATCATTCCGTACATTTATTTTTCTTGCAAATTTTTTTTTGTTCTTACTCAAGATTGCGGTTTTATGGTTGGAAGAAATTATGTTTTGTCAACAGATGTTTTTATGCAATAAAGATAAGGCGTAGTCGAATTATTATCCGCGATGCTTTGGGTAATTTTAATCACGAAACGTATTGTGTTTACCATGATCATTTTGAAACATTGGGAAATCTTTTTACATAACTCTACGCAGCAGGCCCATCTTCATGATTTGGTTACTGTTTGTAGAGTAATGATCACTGTTGTGGCAGCCAACCTAAGCTAAGAGGGGGCACCAGCTAAGATTATTAAGTTAGTCACCAGACAAATTTTCCGATGCTCACTCTTAATTTGGAAATCATTGGAAAGTAGCCCAATTACGAGAAAACACGGTAACCAAGAAATTCTAATAACAGGCATTTTACCAAACTGTTACTCCCATTGTCGCTGTTAACCTCCCTAATACTGAACGAAAGGAACAACTACACATCAGGATTCAGGATGAGAATACCTAGATGAAATCATCAAAATCGAGGTTTATTTTCCCTATTTGATTCTTAAGGCTCTGAAACCGGGCTGGAAAAGAAGAAGATGGAGAGATACGAAATTACAAATGTTAGAGGAGAGCGCTAACATTTACAGCGACAAAATTGATGCGAAAATTGCGAAAATGTTTAATAAAACACGACTCGTTTAAAATAGATCAAAAATCTCGCGGGCTTTTACTTAAAAAGCACTTAAAGAAACACTGTTCATACATATAACTTGTAAAATAACTGAAACAACCGTGTTTATAATAATTTTTGGAGCATACTTTGCGATTTTTTTCTATCGAGGGTGTTTTATATAATTTGCGTTTCGGCGCGGGCAATGTCTAGATATTATCTTCAAGAATAACATATATTTTTTAAGAGCTTTGTAAGAAATCAGTAGAAATTCGGGTTGCGGGCCCTTAAGGTTTTTTTACCAACTGTATTAGATTAAAATATTCTACGTCTCTATGTTTTGCTTTTTTTAAATACATTCTTAAATTGGTATACCGAACGTCTATTGATGGCGTTCAAATCAGTCAATTTTAACGATTTTTGGAAGGTCCTAACTCCTATGTAACTAATCAAAAGCAAAACGTACTAACACGCTAGTGGTCGATATCTACTTCTAAATAACTGCACTAGTGTCAAAATCAAGAGAGGAAATTGGGGAATACGTTTGTATGTCAAAACGCCGTCCGGTTTCCTCTTATGAACTGTTTGAAATTCGTCCGGTAAATTTAACCTAAAGTGTATGATAGCAACAATTATTATCGTTTATTTTGAGGTTACAACCATTTTATTATGCCATTTAGAGGGGGGGTGCTCGTTTCGATGTTTCTTCATCCAAAATAATGAGAATGAAATTTTGTCACAACACACCTTTGCTCGGTAATAAAGTGCAAGTACTGTGTGTCTTCATCCGTACCATCGCATCACCTATGTACCTGATATGAGTGCTGCAGAGGTACCGTATGTGTACATATAATATGACTCGAGGAAGATGTTACGAAGACGCAGTATTTTTCGGCGGCAAAGACCACTTTCTTTTCGCAGACGGGTTATTCGACGTTAACATACCTGTGTCTGGGAGAGGACAGGCCCCTCCGCCTGTGCCTGGACCGCCTGATGCTACGTAGAACTCTTGCATTCAAATCATTAAAATAATCGCTTTCGATTAATACACTGCACGTTAACCTTCTTTTGTACGGAGACGCCGGCCATAGGCCAAATATAAGGTTAAATACCTATCACCATATACGAGCACTTATTATTGTGCTAATTGATTTTTTTGTGTAGAATTTCTGATCTAACACACCTTACCTACTTTTCGAAAATATTTACTTAACCTAAAGTCATTTTGAACAAAGATGCTAGCCATAGGCTAAATGTAATGAGGCGGTACCTATTCCGATCACTGTGTGTCTGAAAACCCAATATTATAACTAGGGAATGCAAATCTCGCGAGATTGGGGCCTAAGCGAGATCTGGCGAGTTTAGAATAACAATACCGCGAGATCTCGCCAATTTCGAGATCTCGCGAGATTGGCAGTTTTGTGTGTTTTTTTTTTGCAAATAATCACAATATTTGAATAAATTAAGAAAAAATAAATAAAAATTATAAGTATTATAAGATAAACATTTAATTGCACGAATTTTTCAATAGACTTTTATGCATCAAATATTGTTTGACGTATTGGTCTATATTTTTTTAATAAACTTCGTAGTAAACTTTGACGTACATATCTATCAAATAACAAATGAAACAAACAACCTTTCTCTTCTAATATCAAACAAAAATCCTTTAGTAATAAAACAGTTCTTTTATAACAAACAAAACAACGAGAAGTTAAAAAAAATTAAACTTAACAACTTCACATAAGAAACTTATTTTGCATAAATAACCAAAAAAATACTCGAATGAAATCAAACTCAATCACGTAACACGTTAGGGAACGTACCCACTCTACGTAACCCATTCAGAGGGGGGGGGGGTCTTGGAAATACCACGCTTGATACAAATGAGCGGCGGGGGGCTTAGGTTTTTAGTCACCGGAGGGGGGGGGGGGGGTTAAAAATTGCAAAAAGTTGGTCACGTAGTATGGGTACGTTCCCTTAGCTAGCAACAACTATTAGTAAGCAAAACAAATGCGCGCTGATGACGCTGCACGCCGGCTTAACTTTCGACCAATCGCACGCACAATCTAATCTGAGAGACACCTCGTCCCGCGACCGCTACCTCAGGCCGCCGCCTCACGCGCACCGAACGAAACCGACAGATCGCAACTCCGTCCGTGTCAGTCCGCGCTTCGAATAAGACGTTTTTATGCTCGAGTATGCAATCTCGTTAAACTCGCGAGATCTCGCCCTTTTTTCGTCCGAGATCAATCTCGCTAAAAAGGGCCGAGATCTCTCGAGAACGAGATCTCGCGAGAACTAATTATAACCAATTGAATAATTGAATCGTTTGCGTTTGTTATTGTGTTTGTCCTTACCTTACCCACCACGGTAACAAAATTTACCTAACCTCACTTTGCACAGAGACGTTGTTTATAGGCAAAATGTAATATATCTTGGTAATAAGAATAAGCGTACAGTACCTACTATCTACTAGTACAGTATTATCTACTAGCAGTTGAAAACCAGCTCCACAGGTTTTTCATATCCACTGTGATACAGTGACAGCTAGTCACCAAGTAACCACGACAGGCAATGACTCATTTGTAATATATAGTCGCGTGATACTATTATTCACAACTCTAAGTAGTACCGTCAATCTTTCTATAATATCCGTACAGATACTCAAATTCTACAATTACGTAATACGTAGGTACTTATATCTAGGGAAGGCACGTCTTCATGCGATCTTCTAACGTAAGTGGCGCCATCCTTTGACGAATTCTTGAATTCGAAACCGAATTACAAAAGTAGCTTTTTAGCGTAGATATTGATAATATAGATGGCAGCACTTCCGTTTGCATCTATTTGTGAATCGAGTGTCTACGACAGACGCAAGGCTATTAATACTGTTTGGTGAGGTGTCAATTTTAATTTTAATCTAAGAGGATTTTTTGTTATCCATGTAAATAACCACTCGAGCGATGTTATTTTTGGGCGTTAGGTTTTTCCTTTAAGTTTTAATACGAAAACAAGTTAACTGTTTATTGCGACTTAATGTCAATGAATCCACATAGATTCCACCGTCTTTCCTATATTTTTAGGTATTAGAAAAGAAATTTTTCTAATTCATTTAATTTTTTTAAATCACCTAAGTACCTAAATTTGAGTTGCCATCGCTCTGGTAGACTCGATGCAATTTAATAAGATTTTTTAAAAACACTGACCTAACTCACCACAATAACAATATTTGTCTAACCTTACTTATTTTGTGGAGACGCTGGTCACAGGTTAAGAATGTACAATAACTATTATGTACCTTACAAATTTAAAGAACCTTTCCAATAGAATTACTGACCTAACGCACCACGGTAACAAAAGCGATCTTAAGTACGTAAACAAACTTACCCAATGTTTACAAAACTTCACCTATTGACTTGTGCTAGTTACTAGCGATGAACATAATCGGCACACACACATAATATAATTAAGTTTAGAATAATGTGAGTAGTAATTCCGATATAGAGTAAGAAGACTCTCTTCGTATAAATTATATTAGAGATACATTGTAAGATTTGACATTACAGAAGTAGTTACTTTCCAAATACTTTTATTTTTTTATATGAATACCGCACAAGATTCCCAACTGCTCCCGTCTGGAGGCAGTGAGACTATGGTATCTATACCCAATTGGGGTATGTTGTCAGGCAGTGGGTAGGGGAAGCAGGTGGGGAAGTAAGCAACGCAATTATGCAAAGAAAGCAAACTGATCTTGAAGGAGCAATCCTTTTTTTAAAGTTTATATTCCAGATAAAATTAAATTAAATTTTCACTTATTTAACTAGAAAAAAATTACAAGTTTGCAGTTCACACGTGGTAGAAGTGAAACCTTTAGAAAACTAAAGTGGACAAGAGTGGGGAAGCTACGAAGCACCGCACAAAGAGCAGACCGATTATTCTATCTCATTCTCTCGCCGGCTAAATCCTGTACATGTCGCTTTTTCGATTCATGTAGTTTCAAATCACAACGGTGCTAAAGAAGTTTTCACTTCAATAACTATTATTATGCAATGCAATGCAACTACAGTAAGGTATTACACATTTTCATTATTTTTTTGACACATAAAAATGTTTTTTTTTTAAATTTACCTGTTCATTTTTAATTTTGTCTGGAAGGCAATTATATAAATTCCCCCCCCCCCCCTCGTAACCAATGGATTGCTTATCATAGTGAGTTTGTATATATTAAATGTATGTTATCGTGTTGTCGTATAAAGTGTGTGTGCGTACGTGGGACTGCGAATGAATTCTGTGTTTGTATGTATGATAATTTATTTTGTACATAAGGAGTTAAGGAGATATGTATTATATTCATAAATGTAGTTTTCTTAATGTTAACAGTTGTTTCCATAAGAAAGAAGTGAAATAGTTTTTTGATGACCTTGATTTGTATTACCTGTAATACATTTATGTACATTTCATATGCGTTTCTCCAGATTTCAATTAAGTAATTTAAATGTGAATGTACGAGCCCATAAAATAAAACTTTTTAAAATTTATTTGGTAACAGATATGATAACCAGCTAAATACGCTGAGTAATTAAGAAGGTGATTTTATCTTTAATATCTTGTATATGCTGTTTAAATGTTAAATGCATACCAATGCAAAGCTCAAAATGTTTTTTCTTGTATCAGGGATTTGCAAGTCCTTAGAGTGGACGTGCTCTAGGGTTTTGAAAATTTGTTTCTCCGCCATTGAAAATATATACTATTTGATAAACGATTGCAGGGAAAGAAAGTAGAAATCACCAAATTGAAATATTAAAACAAACAAACGCGAATGGAATAAATTAATTCAAAACGTTTAACAGGAACCTAATATTTACGCAGAGTTTGTGAATCTTCATTTCAAAGATCCGGGCGCACTAACTCATCGAAACTCTTCCGAAAACGAAAGTGTGCGCATTACACATAAAATAAGAAGAGTTTAATATTACGCGACGAGAAAAGAAAAGTCCATAACTCGTTGCGTGGTCCCTCTCTCGGTGGAATTCGCCGTGACTTTTTACAGTATTGTGGTCGAGTGAGTAGCGGCTTGCCTTCTGCCGAATGTGTGAACTTGGGCCCGATACGAATACACGAAAATTGAATTGAACACGGTTTCTTTTGGTGGATTGGACAGGTAGTTGTTGGCTAAAAGCTTTAAACTTTAGTGGAAAAATTCAGGAAACGCGTGACCTGTTTATTCAAGTGCTCTGATGCAGGTTAGCTTCTTTAATCTTGATTGAAACCATTATTCGAGTATAGGCCACGCAAAGGTTGATTCAGTGGCACTATTAAAAGTATCCTTCCTGGGACACCAACATCACCTTGTCTAGATGGAAGAAGAAGAATAGACATTGCCATTTTTCACTTCTCGGAAACGGTGCTTTTTGGTTTCCTGTCTGCTCGAGTTAATATGCAATGTTGTACACAAGCAAAAACGGATAGGTATAGATAGCAGCTAAAATGAAATAAACAAGTACAACGGACTTCGTCCCAAATGAACTTAAAAAACACGTCTGCTAAAAGTGGCTTACTAATATCGATTGACTAAAGGGAAGCATTTTGTATTTTGAATTTATTTATAACTGCTTTGAACTAACTAAAATATCTCATAAATAGGACATTTTGAGAAAAAAAAACTAATTCTTTAAAAAAATATATTTTTTTACATTAACCCCACGCGACCGTGAGCAAAATAATTTCTCTCGGGGCCTATCTCATCTTTGGAGATGCTATATGGAGGGTCTCCTTTTGGAAAGGAAGAAGTGAACCTGGGTCTTGAAGAGGCCCATATTGTAGGAGGGAGGAAACAGAGCGACCGGCAAATCGTTCCACAGCCGAGCTGGAACTCAAGGACTCTGAGCATCTTCCATTAATAAATACCGATAGAACAAGGGCAGTATTTCCACGCGACGACGCTACGCGACGCCTGTTCTCTAAAGATTGCAATCCGTTTGTTAAGGTAGGAGAATATATCTAACGGGCCGCCCGTTTCTGCACAGTCGATTGTTTTTAAGGTATCTACTTTGGGGCTCCAGATCAGAGGTGGCTGCCAAATTCAAACGTGAGGTGCACTTTCGATTTGTACAGGGTTAACAGTTGTGTAGGTACTATCTACAATGTTTGCGGGCAGTACGCCTAGCTTCTGAGAGGCGACCTTAACTCTGACTTCGAAGGAGCCCCCGTACCTGAGCTGGTCTCTGCTAATAACAAAGAGAACTGCAAACACTTTCATTAACTTTCCTGTACTTTTTCAGCTATTATTGGCTCAGTATATTTTGAAGCTTACAGAACTTATCCAATTGCATTGTTTATGAAATTCAACAATAATTCTACAAATTTTACAGATGTAGTTACATAGAATGGGAGACATAAAGCTAATGATTGTCAAAAACTAATCAAAATGATGCAGAGTAAATATATATCGTGTATCAAAGAATAACCGTTATTGCACAGGAAAGCAACATAGTATGGCGTAACATATAAACTATTGCAACTTTGTAAAAGGCAATAACCGTTATTAGTTATTTTATTGCAGTCAGACACGCAGCGCAGGAGTTTCATGGTGAAACCAATAATAGTTCCCAGCGAGTTATTACCGTGAATTTGTGATGGGCCATTACGAATAGTTTGGCAGAGTTTCGTAAAGGTGGAGAAGATTCCTTCCAGCCAGCGAGGAAAAACAACTTACAACTTACAACCCTTCTTTAGTAATTATGTTAGGAAAGTATTCCACTGCTAAGTGTTAGTCTTTAGTAAGGCGTTGTTAGAACCAAAATGGTACATTTTAAATTAATTCGTATTTCAATGAAAATGGCTCTACAATTCCGTGTAATCAGTTTCTCTTCAAATTTGCCACAATTTTTTTTTCAGGTTCTCCATAAAACAGCTATACAGCAAATTATTACGGAGAAGATTACAAAATTTAAGAGAAAAAAAAGTCCAAGGGGGCAGTTTCACTATGTTGAGACGTATGTCAAAAGATAATTACTAAACTCTCTATAGGTAACATTGAAGATGTCGATGCTCAATGCAGAATCGTTAAGCAGTTGAATTGCTCTGTATAATCGCGCATTCTGAAAGGAAGAAGTACTCGCTTTCGGAGCATTAAAAAGTGTGTGGGATCTCCCACAAGTATACGCGTTAGGGACATATATGTTAATCTCCTTCAACATAGGTGGATTTATCTGGGTGTTATAACCTACATTGGTTGATCATCTGTTCTGTAAGTACTGTATGTAGATGGTAATTTGCGAGGCGCATATGAGTCCGGCTCCGTCATTGGATAACCCAACACTCTACTCTGCTGCACACTCCTGCCACAGGTCATGTTTGTCCGGGTCTGGCGGCGATGCATTTGCCCACCTGCTATGTGGCGGGCCCGATTGAGAGAGAGTGGTTGAAAGTGGATTTTTGACCTCTCCAGCCGGACTCTCTTAATCCATCAACTTGCACCACAGTTGGAGGGATGAGTTCATACGTCCGTCACTCCTAAACACACTAACCCCCAGATTACCACCCCCCTCATACCTTATTCCTTCCCGGAACTTCTTCTCATTCTTTTCCTTAAAAATACCGTCCACTCGGCATCCCCTAAGATGGCATAGGCCCTGATGGAGATTATTTAGGTTGTGCAATGTAAAAATTAATAATAATAACGACAACGGAAATTTTAAAGAAAGTTCAGGAGAGCGAAAAGAAAGCTTAAATACCTGTTTTTGTAGCCCTATAATTAAGAATTTTTGTCTTTAAAAAAAAAATTATATGTCTTTCAGAATACTCCATTTTTTGTATTTCTTTAAAAAGATTACTTTTATTTTTTAAATTCAGAAAACAATATCCTCTTAAAATGCACGTCATAAAAGACGCACTTTCGTATCGTTATTTATAAAATATTTATTTCCTATGAATATTTTGGCGACGCAGATCGAAAGAGAAAAAAACGGAAAAAGTGACATTTAACTCATTTGGGCCTTAAAGTCCTTTACATTTCAGCACTTCAAATTTCCGCTATTGATAACGTTCGTATACCCGCTCAAAAAGAAGAAGATGGAGAGATATGTAAATACGATAAATTGGATAACTTAAATATGCTTATGTTAAAATCGATAATATTTAAGGGAAAATTGTGAAAAAGTTTAATAAAATACGACTCGTTTAAAATAGAGCAAAAATCTTACGGGAGTTGTCTAAAACAACATTTAAAGAAACACTGTGAATTTTTTCATACATATAACTTGTAAAATAACTGAAACAAACGTGTTTATAATAATTTTCGGAGCATACTTTGCGAATTTTTACTATCGAGGGAATTTCACATAATTTGCATAATGTCTAGATATTATTTCCAAAAACAACACATATTTTTTTAAGAGATTTAAAACTTAAAGTGGTTAAGGAGCATATGTATTAAATCGATAGAAATGGGTACGCCGTGGCTTGGGTTCGATTTGACGGGTGGTGGGTAGCGCCGATATAAAAAAGAAAAATATAAAATGATGCCATAACGTCCATAGCACAAGAATATATGTATTTCAGAGAGGTACTTACTAATACAGCGGAAATATCAAAACCTAATTTAAATATTACTAAAACTAGCCTAAAATCTATTATATTTATTAAAATATAGTATATAAAAAACCGCACAAGTACATTTACTTTTAAGGGTTGGAGTTTTGTGATGCCTATCCAATAAATTCCGTCTTCAGAATAACCCATATTAACAAAAGATTACATTCAATAAATAATCCACATTCTTTTTCAAAATGCGCACTAGCCTACTTTATTGGGTACACGGAATTCAATTCGTTGCATTTTGGATATGCATGTTTCATGTCAAATCGATAATTTCCGGTTTTGCAAATGTATTGATTTTTTTTCCACGAATCACTTTCACTCGGTTATCTCGGCACACAAATCACTCCAAAGAATTCGTACTAATAATGTCTGAATGTAATGCTGTATTTGTTAAACACCGTTGACACAGACAACACAGAGTTAGCGTAGAACTGCTAAAACGTGAAGTTTGGAAGGGTGTTTTACGGAAACGAATTGCAGTAAGAAAGCTAAAACTGTCCAATGTTATCAGAAAATTTATTATGTAGATACGTGCACTTCAGTCATTATAAGTTTCACGAGTCAATGAATAAGAAAAATAAAATAAAAATGTTAAAAACATTAATGAGTTGCATAAAAATGCTAGAAATTACGACGTCTACCAGAACCAGATGTTTCGGTGACCCGAAAAACGATCCAATTGTACCAATTTCAAATCTAAATTCGGCTTCAAATTCCCTTAATGGTTAACGAATTTATTAACAGTGTTGATTTTTTTATACTTTTACGGTGGTATTTACAGTTTATAGATAAGTGGTTTTCCCTTCATGCATTTGAATGAAAATATGTTTTATACTTTAGTCAGTCGGAGGTACATCCTCTCTGCACACATATTTTGTTATATTTTGTGTATAAGTACGTAAACAGTATTTTCCCTTAACCAACCGCATATAGAATATTATATACTGCATGTTTTCACATTAGCTACCTATTTAAAAATTAACTTTGAAATTTTTGATGAATTAGTCCAGTTCTGTGAAACAACTGACCCATACCTCAAAAAACCAATACCCAAAAGCTCCATAATATTTCAAAATGGAAATGAGAAATGTAAACTAAAAATAGTTGAGCTGATCTGTGAATTCTCTTCGGAAAAATATTCATGACGCTAGAGTTCTCCGTTCGAAAGCTTTGGGTGCTGGCTAAGGGATTGATTTATTCATTTGTTTCAATAAACAAGTGCTTTCATCATGTTTGGTTTGAAATGAGAATTTGCTTAGTTCCAACCGGGATGTCATGTTCGTACATCTCCCTAACCATCACCTTGCAGGAAAAGTATTTGAAATTTCGAACAACGCAAGAAAAAAAAGTGAATTTGCAGTGAGTAATTCGAGTGCATTTGTTTTGAAAGCAATAGATGATTTGGAACTTCCTTAGAAGCGATTTTGTTGGTATTTTTCGTGAACACAATCTCGTTTTCAAGTAAAAATTTGACCATCTCGGAAGTACGTAATGTCGTTTTATACTTCTTCGTTTGTTGAGGCGATAATTACCACGAGGTATCGCAATGTATTGTGATTGTGTTGTGCGCTCCTTCGCAGAGATACAGCGGGAAGTTATTGGTTATCCGCTTTCCTTGCATACCTTGTTTTTCCTACACATAATATCATCCAATTCTAGCATACACCATTTCGTCTCGTTTCGTTTTTATTATTTAGTTACAATCCATTACAAATGCATTTGAAGCCACAAGAAGTTTTGGATGCAACACATCAAGCTTATTAAATATTTACCCAAAACTGATAATATCAGCCTAAGCGATCGTATATTTTGAAGTCTCGAAACGTTTCCACCTCGCTTATCACAGTTAACATTTTACAGTGCAAACACGCAAACGCGGGACTATCGCTTCGAAGGCGTGCGCTCACTTCAATTCAGGTGAAGTATATTATTTTCACTTTTGTTTAGATCGCGTTCACTCATAAAATATACAAAAATTTTATTAAATGTTTTTCGTGCCATAAAATTGCTTTGACGAATAATTAATTTTAAGGCGCCTAAAATGAATAGTGCGCATTTTAAAATGATTAATTTCCTCAGTTTCGGTAACTTGTGTCAGCAACAACTCATCGGTAGATCCTATCTGTCATCAGAAAACTCTTAGTTCCATAAACTCACCTAACCGCCGCCCCGGGAACCTTTATTGGATAACCAACACCTCTGCCATAGGTCACCCCAAGTGGTTCGCTACGTTTGGTGGTTTAGCAGGGGTGCCCGGGTTCATGGGGTGAGGTTTGTCTAGGTCTTGGAGGCGGATGACCGGGACATACTGAACCCCAGATTCCTACCCACCCCTTAAACCCTTTTCCTTCCCAGAACTCTCCTCTCCTTCCCTTTTCCTTAAAAAAAAACCTCCACACAGCATCCTCAAAGATGACATAGGTCCTGAGGGAAATTATTTTCCTCAGGGCCTCCTGTGTGGAGCTCATGTAAAAAAAAAAAAAAAAAAACTTAACACCTAACCTAACCTAATAATAAATAACATTGTATGTACATAAAAAAAATAATGTGTACTAAATTGCGTTTAAAATAGAAAGATATTTACTATGCAGAGAGTTAAGGGAGGTAGGTACTTGACTTATTTAATCAGTGATTCCTGACATTATTTGGAGTAAAATGTGTTAATAAAATTTTGATCGGTTATAAAACAAATTTTCTTTTTAATTTTTTACTCCAAATAATGTCAAGAATCACTGGTTTAAGTAAGTCAAGTACGTCCCATAACACCCTGTATACTTTATACATACAAAACCTCTACCATAGGTCACCCCAAGTGCCTGGGTTTAAAGGGTGACGTTTATCCAGGTCTTGGCGGTCAATGCGCCTGCCTACAAGACCCTTTGACTTCTCCACCCAACGCTCTGCGCGGCAGAGGGAGGAATGGCTTCATACGTCACTCCTGTACACAACGAACTTCCTCTCTTTCCTTTACTTAAAAATACACTCCACTGATCATCCCAAAAGATGTCCTAGGCCCTGAGTGAAATTTTATCTATGTGTGGAGTTAAGGAATAAAATATTTATTTAATTATCATTTTTAAAACACGAACTGTTCAAAATAAAGTTGGTTGTACCATTACTGTCTAATCTAAAGTGAAGGGACATATTTTCCTATAATAAACCGCTGCAGAATCGTAATAATCATATTCCAAGTACACAAACCATTTTCTTTATAAATCCCTGTCGAGAGGTGCCTAATTACTGAACATTATGCGTGACAAATTGCTTTGTACATCATTGTAGTGCCACACTTCCAAGGACAATCAGATCTGAGTTCCGACAATTAGGGAGGAATGTTGCAATCTTCAATTCGTTGTTGGGTAATTAGTTGATGCGACTTAAGACATTAGTGGCCCTAACACTGAAGAGAAAAATCGGTATAAGTGACCATTTGTCCAAAGTAAGCAAAAATTTTCATGATGTAGTCTTACTGGAATTGATGAAACCTTTAAGTATTTGTTGACTCTTTCAGACTCGTCCTTTACTATAGCTAAACAGTAATAAAAATATAATAATGCAATAATCTTTTTACATTCAGATAAATGAAACAATTTTACTTTGTTTGTACCACTTGTATATTTGTTTAAAGCCGACCGGTTTCGGAACGACCATTTTTACATTCACTCCACAAAGGTGGCCATAAGGAAAATAATTTTCCTCATCAATTTTTCTCATGTCTTTTTGAAGAAAGGAAGGAGTACAAAAACTGGGCGTCGGTACTGTACAGGGCTCGCAGATACTTTAAAAGTACACAACTGCTAACCCTGTACAAATCACAAGTGCACCCCTCGGTTGAATTTGGCAGCCACCTCTGATCTGGAGCTCCTAAATACCTGAAAAATACCCTCGACTCAAAAACGAGCGCTCCGTTTGATAGATTCTCCCATCTTAACAGACGGATTGCAATCTTTAGAGCACAGGCGTCGCGTCGGGTGGGAATTCTATCCTTGTTCTGCCGGTATTACAATGGAAGATGCTCCGAGGAACTAGCGTCATTGATCCCCTCGGCACCGGTGCATAGTTGGGATATACGCCAAACGCGTGCCCAACATATGCACACGGTTGACATTTGTCACATGAGAACGAGTCGCTTCTTAGGCTCGTTCTTGTGTTCAACAGCTCGGCTGTGGAACGATTTGCCGCCCCCTGTGTTTCCTCCTTCCTACAACATGGAAATTATTTTCCTCAGGGCCTCCCGTGTGGAGTTAACGTAAAAAAAGGAGTTAACGAGTTAAATGCTGTAGGAAGGAGGAAACACACAGGCCGGCACAGAGGCCGATCTCAAGAAAACGAGTCGTACAAACGACCCGTTCACGTGTGATAATTTTCAATGGATACAAAAATTGGCCGCGCGTTTGGCGTGTTTTCTGACCGTTTTGTTTAAAATTGAAATGACCACACTTCTTCCTGGGTTACGCATAACCTGACAATGATGGAGGACTTACTTGATGAGGATTGAACCCGACGCTTTGGACCGCTCGACCTACCAATACTTTAAGGAATTATTTATTTAGTGGGCCCTAAGTGAGATCGATGATCGTCATCAGGCAGAGTGTTTAATACAGGTTGTTACGATGCGATGGTCAAGTGAAAGGGACATGATTATTATGTTTGTAGCAGAGGATGGGCTCAACCTAGAATCTGAACGTGTGACCTACTCGACAAGATCAACTCTTGGGAGTTGCTCATAACAACAAGAGAACTGCCTATATTGGATAGCGACCGATCGAAGATTCGGTTTCGGCAAGTTTCGGCCAATAAACTAGTTTCGGCCGCGATTTCGGTTTCGGCCAATATTTGGTGAAAATGCTGAAAAATGCTTTCCAAGCTAATATATAGCACTCTTCAATTATGATTAGGAATTAGGGTATTTTCTTAAAGTTTATCATACGCACCCATATAAAAACGCTAACTGAAGAACTGTTAAATAAGAACGAACCAAAAAGCGTTCAAAATTAACCAATGACCAAATACTAGTATTATAGTATTTTATTGATAGTATATTATTTAATACTATATAGTATTTTATTTAATACTAACGTCTAATATGCGGTAGGTTTCGGCTGAAACTAGAACAGAAGCCGAAAGTCCATTCTGAATAGCCAGGGATTTCTCTACCGTGTATTTATATTTTGCTACCAAAAATAATAAAAATATAGCTTGATGAATTTGTTAACGTTTATTTTTTCGTAGGATTGTGCATTTACTGAATAACCTTTGATCTATGATTAATATTCAAATGACATGTGCGTATGTACCCACCACTTTTTTGCGTACTTTTACAGGTTTTTCATTGTTTACGTATTTATTTTTTATAAACATCAGAAATAAACCTCCGTCACAAATAAATAATTTAATGCTCGAGGGTCACTTAAATAATAATTTATCAAGTATAATTTGTAAAGGTCATTCAATTCATAAGAATATTCTAAAAATACACTGGTTAACAAAATTTTGTAACAAGAAAGGTGTTTAGTATTTTTTTAATTACCGACCTACCCTCATTCGAACACCATATTTAGTTTGATGTGATCAGGCCCCCTAGCATGGTCGATCGTTATAGGTTTTATCGAAAATGTCGGTAACTTGCGATCGCTCCCGAGCACGACTGCAGGACGCTAACGAAGAAATAACAGTTTACGTCAAATAAATTAGGAACCCTTAGTCGATGTGAACTGTTGTTTGTTCGTTAGCGGCCTGCAGTCGTGCTTGGGAGCGATGTCAAGTTACCGACATTTTCGATAAAACCTATATCGACCAACCATGCTAGGACCCCAGGCCCCCTAGCATGGTCGATCGATGTAGGTTTTATCGAAAAACAGTTTACATCAAATATATTAGGAACCCCTAATCATTGTGAACTATTGTTTGTTCGTTAGCGGTCTGCAGTCGTGCTCGGGAGCGATGGCAAGTTACCGATATTTTCGGTAAAACCTATATCGATCGACCATGCTAGGACCCCAGGTCTCGTTATTGTGTTACAGCTATTACCCTATTGACGCCATTAGTAAGTAACTCATATAAACAGGGTTCTAACACGAAAGAGTCTTATGAAACTATTAAATTTATCTTAGAAAAAATTCAATTCAATGAACACAACTGGAAAGTTTGAGAAGATTTGAAGGTTATTGCCTTAATTTTAGGATTACAATTATGGTAAACAAAATGCTGTCATTTTATTTGTGAGTGGGCCAGGAAAGACTGGCCAAAAAGGGAATCTCTTACTCCAGGGCAAAAAATATTGAAAATTCTCCATTAGTTAAGCCTGACAATATATTTTTACCACCTTTACACATAAAACTTGGGTTCGTCAAAAACTGTATGAAAGCTATGGATAGGAGTGGTGATTGCTCTTTATATTTGAAAGAGAAATTTTCTAAACTCAGTGATGCAAAAATTAAAGAAGGCATTTGTATTGGTACTCAAATCAGACAGTTGATGAAAGATGAAATATTTAAAGAAAAGCTTAGTGTTTGGAAAAATCAGCTTGGGAATCTTTCATGAAAGTGACTTTAAATTTTTTCGGAAATCACCGATCAAGTGAATATAAAAGTACTGTCGCGGAGCTGTTATTTACTTATAAGGCTTTGGTCTGTAATATGTCATTGAAAATACATTTTCTACATTCACATTTAGACATTCTGAAAATTTAGGCGCTTTCAGCGATGAACACGGTAAAAGAATCCACCAAAATATTTCAATGATAGAAAAACGATATCAGGGCAAGTGGAGTCCACGTATGCTAGCGGATTACTGTTGTACATTTGCAACGAGACTTCCCTGAAGCAAAATACAGAAGAAAATCATATAGTTACATTGACATTAAGATTGCAATATAAGGAAGTAGCTTCATTTTGTTGATAAAAACTGAAATTTACTGAAATATATTAAAATGAAATTACAAGAAAACTATTCGTATTTGGAACATTCTAGTTTTATTTCTACTATCCTTATCCATGGTCCAATCATAACTAGACAAAAGTTTTCATGTTATATACAAAAAGTGTTTTTTTTTTTTTTTTTTTTTTTTTTTTTTTTTTTATTTTTTTTTTTTTTATTGAAATAATAGATAATACATAATATAATCAACAAACAAGTCCTGCTAAGCCAATTGAATCGGCTTGTCAACAGGTGCTTATATTTTAGTTACATATTTATACATATTTAAAATTTACATCTTATATCTACAGATACAACATTTTTTCATACATATCAAAATCAATATAAATCTTTTTTTTCCGATAGCCAATTTTTCACCATATATTTAACCTTATTCATAGAATTACATTGCTTTATAGTGTCAGGTAATAAATTAAATATCTTCGGTATGATATATTCAAACGTTCTCTGTCCGTACTTATTGTTAAATTTCGGAACTATTAACCCGTCGTTACGCGTGAATCTAGTGCTGTATTTATGTTCTAATTTCTCTTTATGCTGCGGGGTAAATATATGTTGAATTATAATTTTGTGCCAAAGTATTGCCTTAACAGGTAAAATTTTGGCACTCTGAAACAGCAACGGTTTATTTTGTCTCTGTTTGAAAATATTAGGGACGACCAATAATTTTACAATTGCGTTTTGTACAACTTGCACTTGTTTCAGATTGGTTATAGAAGTATTTCCCCATATTGTTAATCCATATCTTATAATAGATTCTGCTAGTGACATATAAATTATTTTAAGTGTTTCAATTGATAGGAAAAAATTTAATGTGTACATTCTGCCAGCAATCGATCTGAGTCTTTTACAGGTTTTTTTTTATATGTATGTCCCATTTAAAAAAACAATCTACAGTAACACCAAGATACACGTATTCCGAAACTAATTCTAAGCTTTCACAATTACAATTAGTTGGAATATTTTTATGAATGCAATTAAAATTATGAGATATAATATTAGGATTAAATTGAAATTTGGCATTAGGTGATCTTATATGCATTACTTTGTTTTTTTTAGCATTTATTAATAGTCCTGCATCATGTGACCATTTACAGAGTTGATTAAAGTCAATTTGCATGAGTTCAATTGCAATTTTTAGATCTTTATGTGATATGACCAATGCCGTATCATCTGCGAATACAAAATGTTTCACAAAAGAGAAAAGTTTTTTCATTATGGTTACATAAATTATATATAGTGTAGGTCCTAATATGGAACCTTGTGGAACTCCTGCAGATACATTTTTTGTTTTACTAAAAGTATTATTTATTTTGATACATATTTTTCTATCTGTAAGATAATCTTTAAATAAATTTAACACATTTCCTCTTATTCCAATTTTTTCTAGAGTTTTAAGCAGTTTTTTTGAGTTAATTGTGTCAAAAGCTTTAGAGTTATCAATAAATAAAACAATAACATGTAATTTATTATTCAATTGGTTATTTACGTAATTGGAAAAATCTTGCAGTAGTTTTTCAGTATTTTTTTTTCTTTGGAAACCATATTGACTTGGATCAATGATAGAGAATTTTTCAATATAATTATTTAATTTATTTGATAAAAATTTTTCAAGAATTTTTTCAAATGCTGGTAGAATACTAATAGGCCTATAATTTCCCAGTTCAATGTGTTTTCCACCTTTAAATATTGGTCTAGTAATGCTACATTTAAATTCTTGTGGAATTTTTGATTGATTTATTATCAAATTTATTAAATGAGTAATTATTGGCCCAAGAGTTTTTATATTTCTTTTTAAATCAAACATTCTTATATTGTCAATACCTGTGCTTTTAGAGTTTTTCATTTTTTTAACAATGTTTTCAATATCGGTTTTTTTTTTTTTTTTTTTTTTTATTAGAAAATAGTTTTTTTTCTTGTTTACATTGCACCTGCAAAGCTACTGCAAGTAGCTTGTCGGCAGGAAAATAGTGTGGACAACAACATGATACAATATACAATGTTTTACAATAGAAGAAAAAAATATTGCAATTTAATAAAAAACATAATAAAAATATAAATAAGTATAAAGAAAAAAAAATAAATAAATAAAAAATAAAATATTAATAATTAAAAATTAAAAATGCACGAGGAGTCAAGTCAATACATAAAATCTGATTCCAATAGCCATGTTCTAAACAATAGTGCAAATTTAGGTGTCGAGCAACATTTTTTCAAATCATATGGCAGCATATTAAAAATAAGTGGTACAATGTGTTCAAGAGTTCGCTGGCCATGTTTATTAGAAAATCTAGGTACTATCATCCCTTCATTTTGTGTAAGCCTAGTATTGTACATGTGATCCACCATTGTTTTGAATGGGCTATCTAAGATATGTTGCATACAGATTTTATACCAAAAAAGAGCTCTAATAGGTAACACATTTATGGATTTATACATAATTGTGATATTTTGCCGCTGGTCATAAACTGCTTTGCTGACGAGTAATTTGACCATAGCGTTTTGAATTGACTGTACATGTTGGATGTTTGTTTTACATGAGTGCCCCCAAGACGTTATACCATATCTCACATTAGATTCAGCCAGGGACAAATAGATTAGTTTCATGGTTTTGATGGGTACATAATATTTAAGTTTATAAAGTTTGCCTACAATCGCTCGAAGGCGCTTACATAGCTTAACAATATGGATATCCCATTTCATATTACAATCCACCGTCACCCCTAAGTAGACATATTCTTTGACTAGGTCAATAATTCCACAGGCGCAGGGCTGTATACAGTTATTGTGTATGCAGTCAAAGTTATGGGATACTAATGATGGTGCTATTGCATATCTGGCATGAGGCGATCTTATGTGCATTAGTTTTGTTTTTTGTGCATTTATAACTAAGCCAGAGTCGTGAGACCATTTTAGTAATGCTATGAAGTCCTGCTGTAGCATATTCATGGCCGTGAGCAGATCCCTATGTGAGATGACAAGTGCTGTGTCATCCGCATATACATAGTGCTTGATAAAAGAAAATACTTTATTCATAAGAGAGACAAATACTATGTATAATGTTGGACCTAGGATAGAACCCTGCGGTACACCAGTAGACAATGATCCCACTTTACTCAATTTTCCATTTATTTTGACCTGAATTTTACGATCACTAAGGTAGTTCTTCAAAAGTTTAAGAAAACGTCCTCGCACCCCTATCGCCTCCAGAACTTTAAGTAATTTTGTTGGATCTATAGTATCAAAAGCTTTCGAATTGTCTATAAACAAAACTAATAATTGTTTTTTATCGTTTAGTTCATTATTTATGTAATTTGAAAAATCTTGAAGTAACAGTTCAGAGCTCTTCTTTTTTTGAAAGCCATATTGGTGTGGATCTATTATTGAGAAAGACTCGAGGTATTTATTCAATTTTATGGAGATGTATTTTTCAAGTATCTTTTCTATTGCAGGCAAGATACTGATCGGTCTGTAATTTCCTATGTCAATATGTCTGCCACTTTTGTATATAGGTCTTATAATGCTACATTTAAGCTCATCTGGTATTACGGCTTGCATTAATATTATGTTAATTAAATGTGTCAAAATCGGTCCTAAAATATCTATGTGTTTTTTAATATCAAACATTCTGATGTTATCTATTCCGGGTGATTTTGAATTTTTTAGAATTTTTACAATATTCTGAATATCTAAAAGTGTGGCACGTGGTATATAAAGACTATGTGGTAGCTGTGTTGGTTCAACATTTGATGCTCTAAGATCACATTTATGTACTAGTGAGTTTATACTGTCCGAAAAGTAGTTGACAAAGTCGTCCGACACTGTTTCTGCAGATTTATCTTTTAGTAAGTACCTTGAGATTACTTCATCGCAATTACTCTTAGATCTACGTCCTAATATTTTATTTATCTCATCCCATGTATTCTTTGTGTTTCCATAATAATTTTTGAATTTTTCATTAAAAAAGGTAGATTTACATTTAAATATTAATTTAGTTACAATATTCCGAAAAGATTTATATTGTTTTTCATAAATCTTATTTTTTGGTGAATTTTTCCAAATTTTATATAAATTATCTCTCTTTTTAACGCTATCCAATACTTCATTTGTCATCCACTGTTTTATAGGCCATGGTCTTTTTCTTGGCTGAAAATGTATGTATATCTTACTTTTTTCATAAATATCGTTAAATTTACATTTTATTTGTTTATAAAGCTTAATGCAATCTTTTTCACAGAGTAATTCATTCCAATTGAAATTCCTTATGCTTGTATCGATCCTTTTTTGAGATAAAATTGAAACTTTAGTTGTTGTTAATTTCTTATTACTTTTAAAAAATGGAATATTTATCGCCGTAACAAAATGATCGGCTAAATTAATCTCGCACACACACGATGAAAGCGTATCAGTGATTTTGTTTCCACTCTTGAATCTTACAAAAATATGATCAATGCACGAACGTGTTATTTTTCCTGCACTAACCGCTTCTCGCGTGACGTCATCGATACATTTAGTAAAATAGTTCATCGATAATAAGTTTTCATATTGAATGGTTAGCGGGTCAAGACAGTTTAACAAATCAATATTTACATCCCCAAAGATTAGTACATTTTCACAGTGATTTGGGGAAAGATTATTGAGTATTGTTGAAAGTTCATTAATGAAAGCTAATTTACTTAAATTTGGTGGGCGATATATTGCTAGTAAGGTAAGTTCATTATTATTTGGAAGTGTGATTATACCGAAAATATTTTCAAATACCTGAGTTTCCAATTTCTTTTGTGTGAAAACAAATGTATCTCTGATGTATACAGTAATACCCCCACCAGACCTGTGTTCGCGAATATAGCTTACACTATTGTAACCTGGAATCTCATATAAACTGGCATGTTCACTTTTAATAGAGGTTTCACAAAGCATAAGTACATCTATTTTTTTCCAACAATCGTGAAGGTACATATGTAATACATCCCAGTATTTAGAAATTGAACGAATATTAACTTGTACACATATAAAACTTCCCACTTCACTATTTTTTTCTACCATTTCTTCGGTCCACTGATCTAACCTATTAGTTCTCTTAAAGTCAACATCACTGTCTTCATCTATGTATTTAGACGCCATAGCTGATAGTGGAGAAATCCCTCGAAAGCGCAGCTAGGTATGCCGGGCAGTTTTCCCTGTCTCCGGTAGGGTGATCGGCGAGTTTTCCAAATCTGGTGCAGGTGGCACAAACTGGCTTCGCAGCAGTATTTGGGCAACTATCTCGAGCGTGACCATCCTGGCCACAGTGACCACATCTTGTTTGGTCTTTACAGAATTTAAAAGAGTGTCCAAGCATTTGGCACTTGGAACACACTGTAAGGCCAATAAAATCTCGGACGCGGCACACTGTCCAGTCCACAAATACTTTTCCCTGTTCCACTAGGACGTGTCGCAGATTAGCAGGAACTTCGTAAACCCGGTGGCATGTTGGTCCTGTGCGAGCGCCAGCTAAGTGACTGAACTTGCAGCTCGCTTTAGTACTCCCAACGTCAGGTATCCCAGAGATGCCGGTAAGAGCGCTCTGCAGAAAGTCATCGTGAGTGAGTTCACGGGGAACGTTAAAAAATATGACTCTCGGTAGTCTTTTGGCCGGCAGTCGGGCACTCAGGGTCGATGAATTGACGAGAGCTGGGGCATTTAAAATTTTTTTGAGGTCATCTTTTGTCGCCGTCTGTAGTAGAACACCATTATTTTTAATGTTTCGGACGCCCGTCACGCGTATGCCTAGTTCTGAGGGTCGAAAACTGTCCTTCATTAGTTGCTTTGTGTGTTCGCTATCTTTAGCCTGGTTTAATTTCGGAAATATGCAAATGGAAGGTTTAGGGCTTCCTACATGAATTCCCGTGCGGGTAATTGGTGGAGGTCCTGATTTATCAGGACGATTTCGAACAGCGTCCGCAAAGTTATTCCGGGCAATGTCTGCATATGAGAGACTAGCTTCCGTTGCCACAGCGACTCTACGCATGACAGGTCCAAGATCAGACTCCAGCTGGAGGATTTTTTCCTTGAGGTGTTTGTTTTCCTCTCGCTCGCATCGGGTTTCTCCTCTTGCGATTTGAAGCTGCGCAGTGACCGTTATCAGATCAGCGCGCATGGCCTCGCGCTCCAGAAGCAACTGGGATACGGCTCTGAAAACTTCGGCTACGCTTCTTGAGACTCGAAGTTGCTGGTCCTTTGGTACCTTGGAACTTTTTTCTGCCAAGATGTCTTGGAGTGCCATAAGATGAGCTTGGGCGTCATTGAGGACTTCCACTCCAGAGGCACTGGGAGACACGTCAGGCACTTCTGAGCATTGGGATATCACGTCATCCGAGTCATCATCTTCGTATTGAGGGTCCACTGAGATAATTTCTGGACCTGTTTCTTTGGCATTAGGGGAAAGCGTAACGTCCAGCACTCTTTTTTTCTTACGATGACCGCATTCATCTCGAGAAGGTTTTGTCGCATTAGAGGACATTTTAGGACGTATTTATTATTGTTATGCTCGAACTGTCTAATGATTGGTTAGTCGAAATAAAACTAGCCAATGGGAGCACTTGAATAGTGAGGTCACCAGGTAACTATCCAATGGGATCACTGGAAAGTGAGCTCACTTTTGTTTATTTACGATTGAAATATTACAGATACTGAGAAACAACACGATACTGAAAAACTTTTTCATCAAAAATCACGCACAAAATGGCATTCAAATCGATAGAGAACACTTTCACGAAGTAAATCAGGGCTGATTTACCCGCCAAAATAGTTTTTTTGCGGTAACTGAGGTATTTATATAAGTATAAATCGCAGCGTTAAAACAGATAACTTTGACATTTCAGCGCGGTGTTGCCAATGTTATAGTAGCTCTTGGTATATATAAACTGTGAGGTAGTTCTTCTAGTACTATATTAGTAGCTTTGTGATTGCATTTATGTAACATGTTGCTGATGCTATCCGAGAAGTAATTCACAAAATCATTTGACACAGAATCCTCAGTTCTATCTTTTAACATATATCGTGTTATAGTTTGATCACAATCGTTTTTGGGTTTACGTCCTAAAATATTATTTATTAATATCATTGTTGACCAATGATATTAATAAATCTCTTCTTTCTCCGTATTCCTTTTGGGGATCCATTTTCCTATCTTATTCATTTTTTTGACCCTTTGTCTTATTTTACTCCATTTTCAGGAAGCAGTCCCACATTCTCTAGAATCTAGATACCTATTATTTTTTATACCCCATTTCCCCCCCCCCCCCCAACTTTTTTCAACGTTTTTTTCGCTCCGTGTTTTTTACGCAGTCCTTGTTTATACTATCATTTAAATATTGGTGCCTTTAATCTCAACATATTCCATTCCAGACCATTTTTCCGTCCATAAATTGATGTTGCAGAGTCTTTCTTCGCGTTCCTTTTCCCCCTCATACTCATTTTGCAGACCCTGTCTCCATTTTGCAGACCCTGTCTCCAACTTTTTCCTCTTTGCAGATTTATTTTACCTCCAATTTGGAAGTCCATTCTCAGCTACGTCATCATATTTTCAGAAAACTATCAATATTATGGTCAACGCCTTGGAGGAATTGTATTTTTTTAACAATTGCTCCACACGGAAAGCCCAAAGTAAAATAATTTTCCTTTGTCATCTTTGGGGATGTTGTAAAGAGGGTATTTTATAGGAAAGAAGGGAGAGGAAGTATTGGGAAGGAAAAGGGTATGAGGGGTGGGTAGGAAACTGGAGATCAGTGGTTCCAAGAGTGACGGACGTATATATCCATCCCTCTGATCGAGAGAGTCCTGCTGGAGAGACAAAATTATCTGCCTCAGCCAGTCTCTCCCGATCACGCCACGCAGTAAGTGGGCAGAAGCATCCACCGTCAAGACCTAGACAAAACCTCAACGCCTTGAACCCGGGCATCCCTGCTAAGTCACCAAACGTAGCAAACCACTTGGAGTGACCTATGGCAGAGGTGTTGGTTATCCAATAAATGGTTCCCGGAGCGGCGCGTACCAGCAGTCGTACCAGCCTCCCAATTTGAAATTTAAATTCTCTATTTGACTTTCGATTATAAAAAGACATAACAGAAGGTTGTGCAATGAAATCAGACTACCAAAAAGGAACAAAGCCAATACGCAAAACAGTTTATTCAACAAAGCGATGAAATATAAAAAAGTCGGAAAACATAAAAACTACACAATTAATCATTTGAAAATAGATTCTGAGAACCACACTAAGCAACATAAAATATAATAGCATGTAAGTTATAATTAGTGATGTGTAAACTTAAATTTACAAATAACTTAAATAAAATAAATTCAATCAAAAATTCTCTGCACAATGTCATATACGAAAGCTAGCAGTCTGGGAGTTATGATTTTATTCATATAAGGAAAATGAACATTAACTACTATTTGGTAGCACAGTTTACTAAAAAGGCTTTAAAACTGTCGCATTGAATATTGATTAATAAATACCACATACCATTCCGGTTAACGGAATTGAAATGACCATACTGGTATAACTTTTTAAAATGTCGGTGCGGACCATAATTTGTGTCAATTAAAATTCTTTTCCATAATATGAGTTAAATGTAAGTTTCGAATTTAACGATAAAATCACGCCACTTAAGTTTCCAAAAATAATTTCATCCACTTGAGTTTAAAGGAACCTTCTTTTCATTTTAATTGCCTCCGAGGGTGTAGCCGATGTTATCTCAAACGCTCGCGATAATATCAGGAGCTTCGTGTACTTTACCGGCAGCTTTGCAGGCACTTCATACCAGCGGAGCCTTCGTGTCAATGAAGAAAAGCCTTTTCTGAGAACGTGCTTAAGGAAATAGATTGTAAGTTGAGATTAAAAAATAGACTAGAAACGTTAGTCTGAAAATTCAACTGAAAGTTGACCAGTTGAAGTGAAATGTGCAGTATATAAAGCTGTACCTCGGAGGCGTGGGATGTCGTTTCCATTTAGATAACTGAAGTGAATGTGAATAATATGTATTTAGTTTCAATGTCTCTCAACAGATGTCGTCAGAATGTGTAGTTATATGCAGTTAAAAGGTGTCTCGATATGTGTCATCAGTAGTACCTACTACATAATAGAGACAACTCTCGGAGTTTCGGTCTAAAATCCGAACGGCTACAAAGTTCATAACCGATCTACAGGCGGACATCATCAGTGAGCGGCCTCCCCGCCTTAGATAACTCTGAGCATCCCTTAGAACTGACGTTAAGTCTAGTTAGATATTCAATGGAAATACGATACGATAGTAAATAAGACTCATAATATCGACGAACCGAAGTGTTATTGAAAACTCCCGATCATCAGAATTGTAAAATCTGTCGCGATGGAACCGCTCACTGAAGATGCAGGCTTGTAGATTGGATTTGATTGACGATCTTCGTAACCGTTCGAGTATTACACTCGAACGTCCGATAGTTGTCTCTACCGTGCAATACTATCAATGGGACCTATTGAGAACCTTAAAATTACATATAAGTACATTTACTAACGACATCTGTTGAGAGACATTGAAACCACATACCATAACACAGGGTCATCCCTAGCATGGAGGGTGAAATATCACAAAAAACTATTTGTACTTTCGACAATTCATGTATTAAATAAATAAATAAATAAACATATATATTTACGAACATTACAACAAATATTCGGTAATTTTCGTTTCCGGACAATGACACAAAAGGTAAATTTTTGATCGTCTTTTGAAAGGCAATGATCCTGAAGCAAATATTTTTTTATAAATATTTTCATCCCGTGATTTTTCAAGGGTTTGAACTAATCTATAATAATACAGTCTAAAGTCTAAACAAAATTTGATAGACATTGAAACCACATATATATTTACGAACATTACAACAAATATTCGGTAATTTTCGTTTTCGGACAATGAAACAAAAGGTAAATTTTTGATCTTCTTTTGAAAGGCAATGAACCTGAGGCAAATATTTTTTTTATAAATATTTTCATCCCGTGATTTTTCAAGGGTTTGCACTAATCTATAATAATGCAGTCTAAAGTCTAAACAAAATTATAGGTTTTATTTTAAATGTTACAACGTTTATTTTTCGTACGAATTAATTTCCTTGGCAAACCAATAAAATCATTAAGTATAAACCAAGTATCATTAATTCGGTTACTCAAAGATTTCACTTACAATGACGTAGAAGGAGGTTGCTACTAATATAATTCAAATAAGTTTCGTAATATTAGCAAGTCGAATAGGTTAATATCTACGGTCGTAATAAAAAGGAGAAAATGTATTAAATCTTTCTCGAAATAGGCACACATAAAATCAAATATACCTGATAAAACTGATTTCAATTTTATTAAACACATTTGCTTTGATCTATTGGAGGTTTCCGAAGCGCGCTAGTATTGGTTTTTACCTAAAAGGGTGTTACAAAAATATAAAAATATTGTTTTAAATGATTCAGTTAATCGGTTCATTCAATTTGATATAATGTGTGGGTGAGTAGTTAACTTTACTAAAAAATAGTCTTTATGAAAGGGAAATATATAAAATTGATGCAAACAATGTTTGAGGGAACGGGACAGATAAAAAGTAGGTAGGTACTTTAAATTAAAAACTGAAAACCCTTTCCGTAAACCGGTCATAATAATATCAATGTTGCATATTGAAAGACATTCTAAACATAATTATAGTCGACTGTGCAAGTCGGTCATACAAACAAATCAGGGGACCGGAAATTACTTTGAATTTGTTCCTGGATTCTTGAGAAAATCCAAAACGCATCGGGCACGCCAAATGATGAAGACGATTGAAATTCACAAAAATCCCATTAATTTTCATAGAGTCAACGTGGCTTAGCTTAATCAGATACTTTATTGCTACACCAAAATTAAACGCCGAAACCCACTTAATTTAACTAATTATTATACTGGAATACCGACCCCGAGAGGATTAACACTTAAATATCACTTCTACATATCACAAAATATCACTTCTACATGCATAAACACACACTTCACCACAATCTACACTCTGCCTCGACGTTAAGCGACGATGACACTGAGCGAGTTTACAAGTTACTATCTGGGAAATTCGCTCAGTGTCATCGTGTTACTTGCTTACTAGCAGATTGTAGACTATCTTCGAAAAAATTTGAAAGGTCATCAACTTTACTCGCCATACGCTTACTCGTGATTGGTTTAATTATGTTTTCAAAATGGCTGCCAATAAACAGCTGATTTTGACTGTTAAACATCTGACAGAATTAGTTCACGCAGCGTCGTTATTCTCGCTACTGGCGCTAGCAGCGCAACTGCAAGCTCAGTTTCCTACGCTACTGAGCGAGTGGACAGTTTTGTGTGTCATCGTGACAATCTCAGAGCTGTCTTGTCACTTCGGATATCGATATGTTTAATATCAATGAAGCACAATTCAGACAAAAAGCTTTGTTGTTGTTAGTATGATTGTGCTTCATTGAAATATAAATTACTTAAAACTGTTTAAATTTTAAATTAATACTCTTTTAAAACGCATTGAAATTTTATTTTGTAATGTTTTAAAATGAATAAATAATTATAATCCCCCCCCCCCTAAATCCGCCCTTGGCTGTCCGAAATATTGGATAAAGAAGTAGGAAGCGTTACTCATATCCGTCTCCCAAATTGTATGGACGTCTACAAATGCAGTGGTCCCGAAGTGTATGGTTGACCTGTACAATTTACAATGTTGAACATAAAAATGTGTCATTCTTTCGACAATTCGATGATTCGGTAACGATTAATAAAATCGATAATCTTACCTTTACGATTTCGATCATTGAAAATCATTTGACAATTGAAAGACATAGGTTTTTTTTAATACCTAATATTAATTCGTGGTGGAAATCCATTCAATATTAATTATAATTTTGATTTTTACTCATTTACGGAAATATAGATTGTTACCTAAATAATTTTAATCACTAGAGGTTGTGAAATTATTAATTGGAAAACGCAACGAAAGTAATTATAATTATTATTAATATTAGCTATCTTATATCTATAATCTTACTGAATAGTATGCAAAATTTTTATTGACGCCTAATAAAAATAAGAAAGAATTATCAGAGAGAAAGTTTGTTTGGTATTCGTACAAATAAATTAAGATTGCAGTAAATTTATTAATAACTATTCGGAATCCTGATCGTTGAATCATTAATTTCAACTGGGAAACTAGTTTTAACGAATTCCGTTTTAATATGAGAAAATTTATGATCATATCGAGATTAGTTTTTGTGCCGTGGTACCGCCGACCAACACCCCTGCCATACGTCACCCCAAGTGGTTCGCTATTTTTGGTGGCTGTCTGTGGGTGGGTGTCTAGTTCTTGGCGGCGGATGCGTTTGTCCACCCACCGTGTGGCAGGCCGGACCAGAAGAGACTTGTTGAGAGAGACCTATTGACCTTTCCAGACGAACTCTCTCGACCCAACGACTTGCACCGCAGTGGGATGAATGGATTCATACGTCCGTCATTCCTGGATAAACCCCCAGATTCCTACCCACCCTTCATACCTTTTTCCTTCCCAGAACTTCCCCTCTTTCCATTCCCTAAAAAGACTCTCCACACAGCATCCCCAAAGACGGCATATGCCCGAAGGAAATTTTTTTTTCTGGGCCTTCTATGTGGAGCTAATACAAAAAATATATCTTTCAATTCTGTACACGATGAACCACGTAAGTCCATTGCAATTGCAATGGACTTCGTGGTTTATTCTTTAAGGTACAGAATTGTAAAAGGATGTGTCATAATCGTAATCGAATGATTATTGATTTTATTAGTCGTTACCGAATCATATAATCGTCTAATGAATGACACTTTTTTATGATTATTGATTAATATTGTATAGATCAATCAAACATCTATGGACCACTGCATTATTTGTAGACGCTATAAAATTCTCAGAAATGCTTGTTTCTAAATAAGAAATTTAACCTAGATCCATTGGCATTTTATTTGTTGTTAGCTCATCTGGTGGTGAACTAGATGAGCTAACAACAAATAAAATAAAACTTAAATCGCGACGAACTTAAATCGCGGCACACGTTTCGCGTTTTTCCCAGTTGGCCATCGCCATCGCCAAGTCTAGGCTGGGCGTGTGGATGTTTAAAAATCACACCGAATCCAAAATATTTGGTTCCTAAAATTGGTTTACGAAACCATTTATCACACCGAAAGAAAGTGCTTTCGCAGTCAAATGATAAAAAAAAATCATTATTACCTTTTGTTGGTCGGCAAGGATCAAATTTGTCTCCCAATATAGTGTATTTTGTTTATAAAATTACCCATTGGTGGGCCAAATTATTCGATCTATTTTGTAATACACGTCATTCTAGAGTTGATAAATCGGTGATCTTTCCCAATTTGTTATTTCGATTATGCCAGTCATTACCTTCTATACAATTATGATTTTGGTTATCATAATGAACAATTATTATTATCAATATTAGCTAATATCAATGCCAAGTCCTAACAACATTTACGCAAGGAATTTGGGTTTAAATGTCAAGGATGGCCAAATAATCAAATTAATCGTGCACAGTTTTTTTTTCCTTGTCTTCAGCCATTTTATTCAGTGAAGATCTAATTTCCTCTTGTTCCTTGAACGATTCTTGGAAAAACGCCATCTTATCACTGTCACTAACTTGTTAGTAACCAATTTCTTGATATAATTAATTTATTCTTACATTAATTCAAACGCATATAATTTCGGTTGCGGATGCGGACTGTAACGCTGGTTCAATTAACTCGGAATTTATTTATGTTTAATTCAAGTGTCATTTTCAAAATTGGAACTGAGTCAAGAATCCTCACACACTACTAATTTCGATTGGGTGTCTGTCTGTGGGTGATTGTAACTGTGATTCAATGAACTCGGATTTATTTTAAATTCAAGCGTCATTTTCAAAATTGTAACTGATTGCGTCAAGAATTCTCATACACAAACATACTAATTTTGGTTGGGTGTCTGTCTGTCTGTGAGTGATTGTAAGTGTGATTCATTGTACTCAAGCATCATTTTCAAAACTGGAACAGATGGTATCAAGACTTCTCTTACACAAACGTATTAATTTCTGTTCTAACTATACTAACTTTAATATAACTTAACTCGGATAGGTTTTGAATTTAAATATCATTTTCAAAATTGGAACTGATTGTATCAAGAATTATTTTTAAACCACCTCAAAAAGTGAAGTGATGATGACGTTTTTAATAAGTTTGTCTAATAATAATACATGTGTGTGTTTTCTTTTCGTTAAAAGTAATTTTAATTCGAAAAACTTTGCATGGAAAATTTTTTTATTTAAAAAATTGCATGTTTATTTCTAATAATTGAATTGGAAAGCGTATTTCATCACCTTTCAAAAATAGTTTTGAGTTTTCGGATACGTTTAGAAATATTCCATTTATATCGATTTTATTGCAAAGCGAAAATATTTTGGCTTTCTCACAGAGTATGGTCGAGGCCTGAGGGGTTAATGCTTTTATAAATGCGAACCCAAATTTCAATCTTAGTTCCATGCAAATAACAAATAGTGGACGCTTTTATCGTACATTATACAAAGTGCAGCATACTTTGCATACAATGCTACACATACACGAGAGCCAAATAAGTTATGGGTGCTATTTCCAGTTTATCAGAATATACATCTGAACAAAACTGTGTACAGCGTGGGTTCAGAGAGATTGGACGCAAATTATTACTAGTCTAACCATACCTTTTCGTATTACCTGTCTATATAGATATCCAGATATGTGTGTGCTTTGACTTCAAGGATTCGATATTCGACTCGTATGTTATAATAATTCTTAAAGTACGCGTCTCTGTACAACTGTACATACACATTATCTCCATATACATATATGTATTTGATCAAAACCATGTCCGAAATCGATGATGGGGCAATTCATTATAAATACCTTCACCTTGGAGTCAAATTCTTGAATTAATTATCTGAAAAACATATAAAATATTATCTAATAATAGGTCATTTGAAAATTTGTAAATTTCACTTAAAAAACACACACAGAAAATTAAACTCAACAACAGCATATGACCGGCTGAGTTGGCATCGCGTTTGGATCCCACTCAGGAGTCGTGAGTTCTTTCCTCGGCTGGCTAAGTCCTCCATCACGACATAAGCAACCTTTTCCGCTTACTGTGATATTAGTAGGAAATATTTAAGTATCAAGTTATTCGTAACCAGGGAATTTTTCTTTCTAAAAAAAGTAAAATGTATGTATATAAAAAAAAAACAATGAAAAATAACACACCCCCATCCCGCACACACGTGAGCTGCATAGTTTATAATATAAATAACTAACTGGTTCCCGGCTTGCGTTGCAATACCATATTCAAAGAAATAAATGGTTTATCCTTGCATGTCCTTTCCCGTGCGTCCCCGTTCCCCTCCCGCGACCCCTTCCGTTCCCGCGTTCCCCTTCCACCTTCCCCGCCTACCCACTCCCCACTCCCACTCCCTGTCCTGCAAACCACCCTCCCGCGTTCCATATATTCAGTCCCAATACATTTAGTTTTCAAACAGCTCGCGTGCCACCTATTACAATTTTTTATTCAAATTTTCATTTTTTAGATATTACAAATATTCATTTTTGTATATTATAAGAACAATCAATCAAATTAGGTACCTATTTAAAATATCTATAATTTAAAAGATCCACAGACAATATTTTTAATACAAAAAAAACAGCTGCCTTCTAAATTGAATTTCATCAAACGCGCGAACATCCAAACGTGCGAAGTTAAAATAGTCGTTAAGGTTTCTAAAATTATCCAATTTTAGAAAACTTTCTTAATTTTCCTTTCCGTAAGAACCTTCTACAAAGTATTAAAAAAAGATGAATGAAATAGGTAAAGCCGTTCTGAAGTTATGGCGTGACTAAGGGAAACAGGGATTCATTTTTATATATATGGACTATGGCATAATTACCTGCTTACATAATACATTGTAACATTTTTTTGTAAATGATATATCATTACTTTTTAGAATAAATATAAAAAATAAATGTTTTTTGTTCAATTATCATTCTTTTATTCAGGTCAAGCAGATTTGTAAGTACTGTAAGAACACCTCGCTGGAAGTGTCTACTTTCTGCCACAGAACTAGCTCAGGTTATTCGTCCGGCAGAGCAGGTAGAGTCTCCCAACACCAGAGTGGTAGGTTTCCTAAGGACCAAGTGTGGAATACCTAAAATAAAGCCATCCTAAATGTACCTTGTCAGGGCAATAAAACACCAGCTGCGGTAAACATGGTTTGTATTGTAGGGGATTGTTTAAATACAACATGGGTTCATTCACAGTAAATAATCGAGCACAGGTAAGTTAATTGCCTAACCATTCTAGGGGAAAATCTAACAAAATCTCTCTCAATCGTGCCGACTCTAGGATCGATCACAGGTACACGTATTTATAGGGACACACGGCAAAAGAGGAATTACTTGGTCAGTACTCACAGGAGTCGGGCCCGTCGTGGAGAGGTCCCAGGAACGTGCTAGCCAGGCTGCAGGGCGGGCTATGCTTAGCAGGTAAGCCATGATAGGCTTGGGGAAGCACAGGGTGTGCCCTCCTAGGCGGGAGTCTCGTGCATCCTTCTCGGATCGCCGCGAAAATCCGCCCGTTTTGTATCGAGTCCGAACGGAATATTCTAGAATGGCGCGTATGCACGCGTTTGAGTAATGTGGCCTTCGCCTAGGGAGGTGGGGGTTTGACTGCCGAAGCGAATGCAGGCGGCCGCCCGGCGTTGGGGAAAGGAGGTGGGGGTGGAGCTGCGCGGGAGGTGAGGGAAGCCGTCAGCGTCCGCCAGTGGTGTAGTGTGGTGGTTCGTAGGGCTGGGGGTTCGCAGAGCTGAGTTCCGCTACCTAACAGTACCTACAATTCTTTTCATTCATTTCTACTTTTTTCAGTTCGTATAATATACTTGTGTGTTAGTACTGTGATATTTTTGAATGACAGTCAATGTAACAACAAATATAATAAATAAATATACACATTCACAAAGCACCCTTCTTAGGGTGAATTTCTTTTTTAAAAAAATGCACACATAATTATTTTCATCTTATTTCAGCCACACATTAAGGCAACACATTTTTTAAATGTCAACTCTACGCAGAAGGTTCAGAGCCTACGTTATCGATGATGCTATGAGGATGGGGTCTTTACAAGAAAAGTAAGGAACCAACCGTGGCCTTGAAGAGATCCATGTTGTATTTTTATTTTTATTTTTTTTATTATTACATTTATTACATACAAGATAATAACAATATAAAAGGAAGCTTTGACTGTCCAACTAGGAAGATTTCCCGTTTTAGGACAGTCAAATTGGCAGGTTGAATGTACATAATTTCACATTAATGGATTCAATAATAATAAACAATAATGGTACATATTGGTATGAGGGAAGAAACATGAAAACCGGATAACCATTCCTTAATCGAACAACAACCAAACTTCATAATACATAATAATATATCTAACTATATATATAACCTAATCTAAGGCAGGCATTTGGAGCATCACCCTGATGCATAAGTTATCTTTAATATAACACATACACGGGGTGTTAACCAGCCAGCGGCCGAGAATTCATGTCTCGTCGAAAGATTTTCTTACGATCGCACAGGGCGGTTCCAATGAGAAAGATTAATTATTCTCCGTACCAGCTTTTTTAAATTATAACTCAATATCGATTTTATTTCATTTTCAATTTGCTTTAATTTATAACTACATTAAAAAATGCTGAAAGGCGTGATTGTAAAACTATTAAAATTATGTACTTTTTGTAATTATTTTCTGATCGTAAGTATTTATAATTCTTCAATAATGTCTAAGCAAAATAAGAATGTAAAAAAAAACTTAAATGTGTTAGTTTGTAAGACCGTAAATAAATAGACAAACTGAAGTATTTTCGTCACAAAACACGTGTGCGGATCTTTTTTAAATATTTTTATTTAAACTAAAATTAAAATTCTGAAACATAGCTTTCCCAGATAATTTACTGATTTATTTTACTACAAGATTATATGGTTTGAAATGTGAGTTGTGTAATGCAAACTTTTGTTTGAAAATTTAACAAATCTGCCAACGACCTACGGCATAATCATACTAAAAATAAACATATTTTTTCATAATTTCAAACATAGCTTTACTAGATAAAAGAACAATCGTTCGAAATCAATTTAGACTTTTTCGTGAAAAATAGTCGATACGTCTAAAATTTGATTTAAAAATGACATCTTTCCGGTTTTGTCTGCTTATTCCCTCTTAAGGTGCGCACTTGACTTACTTACAGTGGTTCCTGACATTATTTGAAGTTAAAAATGTAAATGAAATTTTGGTCTCCGCTGACTTTTTGATAGACTAATTTTTTCTTCAAAATCAAACAAAAAAAAAATCTTCCGCATGTCGTCATTGGTCACTCAGTTGAGTAACCGGCCAACCTGTTACCCCGTCTCCATCTGTACAACACCTACTATTTTTTAATGTATTTGAAAAAAAAATATCTATAATGTCACCGTACACCAAAATTTCATTTACATGTTTTACTCCAAATAATTTTAATCAGTGGTTAAAGTAAGTCAAGTATGTCCCTTAACATCTTGTACATCATTGTATAAAAATGACCGTGAAATTCTTCATCCTGATAATTCGTCATCCCCCCATAATCTGAATATAAGGTCGGTTTGTATTGATACGGCGCAAAAGACTTGCTAACTTTACTTTTGCAAAATTGTCAAATTGGTAACTTTAGCACACCATTGATATAAAAATTAAAAGTAAGTACTTGCGGTAGGATTGAAATCGAACCCGAAGAATAATATATGTTCGGAAAAGCGACTACATGCAATGTCAAGAATATTACACTACGGGGGTCATCTATTTGCGTAAAACAAGTTGTTATCAACTCCAGACGACACTTAAAACCAAGGTGTGCTATTAAAAAAAAATTAACAATTTTGTGTTTTTTGTCCAATTTATTGAATTATTTATTTTGTATTTGAAATAGGTTTCCGAGGTTTGTCATTAAAAATTTGGTTCTTGGAGAGAAACACAGGATACTGATTATTTTTTATGTTTATCTAAATTCACCTTATTGGGTAACGATGGAGATAACGGAAATATTAACACAGTTGAATTTGTTTGCTTAAAAATAATGAAATAAGTTATTTAATTCCGAACCTAAGAAGGTTAGTGTAATCTCGCACATTCCATATACCTAATTTTAATAATATTAAAACTTTAATAATTTATAGAGTGAATTTTTTTAATATCACATCAATGGTAGGTGCAATTAAATGCACCCATTTATCATTTGGTTAGATTCAATAGTAGTAAAAAATCTAAACAGAAAAAAAAACACTACATAAAATAATAACTCGATAATGGCGTAATTCGATTGAGTGTTTTAGAAATTGTCTGTCATTTTATTTGAAATATAATTGTAACAAAATAATTTTCAAAATGTTATGTAGTGTGCTGAATACATGTGTCACTCGACAGGTCCACAAGTATGACAAATTTCTTGAAAACAGTGATTTTGAAAATTTATCACAAATAATATTCATTGTATTTTTGAATGTAGCTATTACTTTGTGGTTATCCATTATAATAAAATGAAACATAACATATTTACCCGCCATAACACAGGCCATTTACTTGTTTCGCCATTTACTTAACCCGCCATTTACTTGTTTCTAGCATGGAGGGTGAAATATCACAAAAAACTATATGTACTGTCGATAATTCATGTATTAAATAAAAAAATTTAAAAAAAACAATGCAACTTTGTATAAACCACTTATAAAATGTGCAAATCCGACCGGTTTCAGAACAAACGTTCCTTCGTCAGGGAAAGCTTATACTATGTATAAGTACTTATATTATGTTTCCCTGACGAAAGAACGTTTGTTCCGAAACCGGTCGGATTTGCACATTTTATAAGTTGTTTATACAAAGTTGCATTGTTTCATTTTAATATTCATTGTGTTTACATAAACTTAAAAAAAACGTGTGACATAATTCAAAATTAAATGTTGCTTTATAAACATTAAAAAACCAATCTAATTTTATAAATAAACATATAAACATAATAATAATAAAATTTAAAGGCTAATTTTAAAACTGATGAAATATCTCCCCACAAAAAAATACAAATATGAGCTACTAATTTACTTGTTTCTATGCGAATCCCGCACAAGAGACCCAACTGCTCCCAACCGCCTGGAGCCAATGAGACTATGGCTAACCCAATTGGGGTATTTTGCCTTCTCACTCCCGCCCATCCATTGACATATTTTAATCTATTGTTGTAATTATAAAGTAAGCATCACATGTTGATTTTTAAACAATAAAAGAATTTTATTAATTTTGAAATAAAATTTACTTGCGCATACCGGGATTTGAACCCGCGACCGTAGGTTTGCTAGTCGAGGGCCTTACCCCTCGACCACGGAGGCCATCAAAGAGGTAGAATCGATAATTATCTTTAAAATACTTAGATATGCAATATATAGACATTACAAGTTATAAATAATGTTGTATAAACGGAATTATAGTAGGTTCCTGAAATAGAATAGGAGCAGAAGCTGTAACCAAAGCTTATTTCATAAATCTGTAGAGCTGTCATTAATAAATTACAGAATTTTGTAAAAGCATTTAAAGGGAAGTTACAATACAATCGTATACTTTGTTCTCACACAATGGCGTGCACCAATCAATGCAATAAAACAACTGAACAGGTTATTATTCATTGCAATAAAATCATCCTCATCTTCAGTAACGATGCACCCTTTCAATTGCTTCAGAAAATATATCCCCGATATCCTTGAATGATTATAAAAGGAAACGCTGAGTAGACAATATCGGGTAATAATAATACCGGGCGGTTTTCCAAGAGTTGGAACGACTCGTAGGCACTCATTCGAAAAGTTGCCTGTACAGTGTACATAGTGTTGGTATATGATAACATTTTTTTCGTAGATTTTTCAGAAGGTTTTTTAAGAATATTTTTTGTGTTTTGATGCAGAAATATTAGCTCGCGCTCCTTCTACCAATTTTTACATTAAATTAATATAAAAAAATACTAAAATAAAAACAAAGAAACAAAAAAATACACGTTACGAAGATTCGTTCGCTTAAAGCTAAGTCACACAGTTCATTTATCTTTCATTTCGTGATTTCATTCCGCCTCTTTCCCTCGAAATGAACCGTGTGAACACGAAAGTGAAGAGAGACAGTGCCGAATGAAGCATTCCAGCAATGTGGAAGCATTCCAACAATGTTGGAATGCTTCCTTCGGCACTGTTGACTCGCAACCGAAATTTAACATCACGTGACGCGAATGATGTGTGTGAACACTCAGTGAACAGTCTTTCACTCTCGAATCAGTCGGCCGAGAGTGTTCTGGCGTGAGGGCGAGTCGCCGGAGCGGCTTAGACGTCAAAATGCTCCGTTTAGTTCGCTTTTAGAAACAAATCCTACACGTCTCATAGAAATCGTTGTTTCTCCCTTACTATCATAGTGAAAAATATGATCTAAACGGTATTGGAAAGAAAAAATAATGCTCTATATATTCAATATAACAATTAACCACAAAATAATACGAATGTACACTTTTATGGAACCAAAGTTTCTGATCGAATTTGAAAAAAAAATTATGAAACATTGTGAATTATTTTTATATGAAAAAGTGAGGAAACAGAAACGTTTATAATTTATTTGTCTAACAAAATAAGTGTGTGTTTTTATTTTTTTTGTTACCAGTAATTTTAGTTGAATAAAATGCAGGCAAGTGCATCTCCTTGTCTTAGTCCATTGAAGGTCTTTAGGGTGTCTGACAGATCCTGTTGTATTCTGACTCGGCACTCAACATTAGACATTGTGAGCCTTACTTAGTTTACCAGTTTTCTTGGGATATTAAATTCATCCAAGGCTCTGTACAGTCTTTCTCTATTTACCGTGTCATAGGCAGCCTTAAAATCTATGAAGAATAAATCGAGTCAGAATACAACAGGATCTGTCAGACACCCTAAAGACCTTCAATGGACTAAGACAAGGAGATGCACTTGCCTGCATTTTATTCAATTTAGCGCTGGAAAAGGCCATCCGAAATGCAGGTATACAAACCACAGGCCATATTTTTAACAAGTCTGTTCAGCTCCTTGCTTATGCTGACGATATAGATATCATCGAACGCTCAGAATATGAACTAAAATCGGCGTTTAAAAGCTTAGCTACGTCGGCAAGGAACATGGGATTGGTCATCAACGAGGGGAAGACAAAATATATGCCCGTACATGGACGCCAGAAGCCACCAAGTATACAGATAGATAATTATACATTTGAAACTGTCAACGAGTTTGTATATCTCGGTACTATGGTGACAAATGACAACAATGTATTCAGCGAAATCAAAAGAAGAATATTAGCTGCAAATCGATACTACTTTGGGCTAAAGAAGCATATGAAATCTCGCCACCTTACCAGAAGAACTAAAGTCTTACTTTACAAGACCCTTATACGACCTGTTCTTATGTATGGTTCGGAATGCTGGACAATCAGTAAGGGTGATGAAGGAGCCCTAGAAAGTTTTGAAAGGAGGGTGCTGCGAAGGATTTACGGCCCAGTCTGTGATAATGAAGAATGGCGTATCAGATACAACCAGGAGCTATACGATCTTTACGAGGACCCTAATATCTCCAAGGAAATCAAAACTGGAAGACTCAGGTGGGCTGGACATATCCAGAGAACGAGCGAAGGAGATATTCCAAAGCGAATTATGGATGGTGCACCTGGGGGTCGGAGAAGAGTTGGAAGACCAAAGCTTCGATGGCTGGATGGAGTGGTGAAGGATGCAAGCACCATCGGCATCCGAAACTGGCGCAACGCAGCACAACACCGACAGTCATGGAGGCAGGCTCTGCTGGAGGCCAAGACCCGACCTGGGTTGTAGAGCCACAGATGATGATGATGAGTAATTTTAGTTAGAGAGCCATTTTTTTAACATTTAAAAGTTTACATTAAAAATTATTCTATTTGAAGAAAATAATTCTCCTCAGTCCTACGTCATGTTTGGGGATGCTGTGTGGGGGGGTCTTTTTAGAAAAGGAAAGAGAGGATATTCTGATGTCAACGATAATAAGTTTTGCAAAAAAATCACTAAATTGTGTCCGGTATAGTAATCTAGTGTGCGCATAGCAAGGTCACGCCACCTACAAAACAAAACTATGATAACCAGCTAGCGTTCAGTGACAGAATTACACGTTTAATATAAAGGGTTTCGAAAAAATGACGTGGTTATTTATAATAATAAATTTTGGAAGCATATTTCATAACCTTTCCAAAACAGTTTTTAGTTTTTGGATACGTTAATAAATATTCCATTTATATGGATTTTATTGCAAGCCGAGGCCTATTTTGGAATAAAAAAAATTCCATGGTCCAAAACTACTGTTAGATATCAGTTTTCGGGTTATTATTTAACCATGTGTTCATTTTATGGTGCTGATATTTATTTACTGTTTACAAGAATCGCCAATTTCTCGTAATTTAGTTTGATGTTATCGGAAATGTCAATTGAAATCGTAAATATTCCCGAACTTAGCCGTCAGCGTCGGACGAATTCCAATGCGACTACGTTTGATGACTTCGTAGCGAGAATGTCAAGTGAACTCTTCTTTCGAAGGAACCGTCTGAACACGCGGTGAAACGAGAATGGAACATTTCATCGTGTAAACCTTCATCCGAGTGAACCGTGTGACTTCAGCCTTATGGGGCGTTCACACACATCACTCGGATGAAGGTTTACTCGAGGAAACGTTCCATTTTCGTTTCACCGCATGTTCAGACGGTTCATTTCATACAAAAATAATTCATAAAAAATTCACACAGTTTCGTAAAAAAATTTTTAAATTTCGATCGGAAATTTTGGTTTCATAAAAGTGTACATTCGTATTATTTTGTGGTTAATTGTTAGATTGAATGTTTAGTTATGTTATGTTGTTTTCTCTTTCCAATACCGTTTAGATTATATTTTTCACTATGATAGTAAGGGAGAAACAACAATTTCTATGAGACGTGTATGAGTTATTTCGAAAAGCGAACAAAACGGAGCATTTTGATGTCTAAGCCGCTCCGGCCACACGTCCTTACGCTAGAAAATTCTCGGCCGACTGATTCGCGCATGAAAGTCTATTCACACACATCATTCGCGTCACAATGTCGTATCGTGATGTTAATTCCGGTTGCGAATGAACACAGATAATATCTAACATTGTCGGAATGCTTCATTCGGCACTGTCTCTCATCACTTTCGTTTCGTTTCATTTCGAGGGAAAGAGGCGGAATGAAATCACGAAATGAAGGATGAATGAACCGTCTGACTTAGCTATTACAGACAATATTTGTCAAAATCTTGCATGTGAAAAGTCACAACACAACACAAATTATGTTAAAAGTTATTTGTGAATTCAGTAGAACCTACCTATAAACTAGTGTACCAGGATGGTACCTGCCTACATAAATTACAAAGTGTTTTACAGAAAAATACATAGGTACGTATTCTTATATCCCAAAAAATTAATAAACTGACGGTTGAAAACACAACCCAAGTAAATTATGTTGTATTTTATTATATCATGAATTTTTACAGTCACATACATTTAAAAAATATATTTAAAATAATTTGGTTATTACCCTTTAATTAGAATTTTCACATTATGCATAAATAATAAACATTTAATAATTATTTTGATGATAGAAAAACTAAAAAAAAACTAGTGTGCTTTAGACCACACAACTGAAGTAAAACTTTTGCTCCAACTATATGATAGGAAGAGAGAAAGAAAATGTGCGCGCGCACTGCTCTCTCGAGCTCCTACAGTGTGATACAGACAATAGGCCTGCACTGTGTAACGTAACTGGCTATGAGAGAAAGAGAGAAAGAAAATGTGTGCTCGCACCTCTCTTGCCCCTTCGAAGCGTAACTCTCTCTATTTCTATCTTCACAAAGTTATATCTCCCTCTCAACTACCGTTCGCCTCGCTTTTCGTAACGCTCTCGTCACGCATTCGCCAGCTTATTCCCCAAGTCAAGCGTGAGTAAAGAAGTTTTACTTCAATAAATATATAAAAAATACAAGTGACATAGGTACATACCTACCTATTTTGTAAAACAACATTAATCCATGTAAAAAGTAGAAAATAACAACATGTGGATGACTGTGACGATCAACCTTTAAGTTTATCGGTACTACAATGTACCTAGGATTGCATGCAGTTGTAGATGTAGAAGATGTGTTCCATAGACGGAATATAGTCAGAAGAAGGCAATAATAACATACCACAATGATAATAATCAATGTTAGCCTACTACTATTCTTCTACGTGGGTATAATTTAAATAGCCTTCATATGTTACTAAACTTCATCAGTACTGTTCCACGAAATTATTATGTGCTTGTAAGTTCCCGGCATGCGTTGCAATGTCACTTAATTGAAGAAATAGTTTTTTCCCCACCCACGTCCTCTTCCTATCCCGCGTTCCTCTCCACCTTCCACACCTTCCCCCTACCCTCCCCCTGGGCGTGCGCACAACAACTTACCAAAATTAACTAACCATCGCAATCGGATGAATAGTATAGGAAATAATTTCACAACACCAGAGCTCACTATTATGTATAGAATCTATCGCGGGTATGCGCACCTCAAATCACCAAAGTTTCAGCGCAATCGGATGAATGGTTTGGGAACGCATAAAGGAGAAACAAAGAAACGCATTTTTATAATAAAATATGTGATTATATTAAATCACCCAACAATCACCCAAATTTGGTACCTAACATACAGCTTGTCAAATAAGAGCAGAAAATATAGGAGGGCGCCACTATTGTTCAAATGGCAATACTAAAAATATAATCATGGTGGTAATCTAAAGCTGTGTAACCTACATTTTTATTAAAAATTAAAAAGGCATAAAAGTGAAACTGATCTCAAAATTAGCATTGCATATAGGTATATTATTATTATACGTTTGCAATTTTGTGTTAACGTAATGAAGAATAACGAAATTCTAATAAAATACAAAGCACACTTTAGAAATTGCTCACATTTATTTAATATTAGCTTAAGTACCTAGCGTTGCCCGGGCTTTTTAGATCATGTCTTTAATTTTAGATGAATATATTTAACTCATTCAGATCTAAAAGTAGTGTGACTAAACTCACCATTAGTGATTCTTTCTTTCTATCTACTAAATTCAAATTTATATTAAATTAAATGAAAGCAATCACTTTGTAAAACACAATTTAATCAAATTTATGTCATTAAATGGGTACCCTGACAACAGTGCTTCTTCGATTTAAATTTTTTTTTAGAAAAAAAAAGTTTTTTTAAATGTGTATACAGTGTTCTGTATTTTCAGTGTCATTGCACTTTAAAAGAATATTTGACAGATAAATTGGTGTTGCCAGCCTACAAATTTTGTAGTAACATTTTTATATTTTTCTGCTCTTATTTGACAGACTATACGTAAGTGGTACCTATTTAAAACAATATAATTCTTGATTCGATTCAAAGTATTCGAAATGGGTGAGTATCATAGGTGAGTACTTCAATTAAATTTATTATTTATTAAGCAGAATCTATTATAAGATATGGATTAACAATATGGGGAAATACTTCTATAACCAATCTGAAACAAGTGCAAGTTGTACAAAACGCAATTGTAAAATTATTGGTCGTCCCTAATATTTTCAAACAGAGACAAAATAAACCGTTGCTGTTTCAGAGTGCCAAAATTTTACCTGTTAAGGCAATACTTTGGCACAAAATTATAATTCAACATATATTTACCCCGCAGCATAAAGAGAAATTAGAACATAAATACAGCACTAGATTCACGCGTAACGACGGGTTAATAGTTCCGAAATTTAACAATAAGTACGGACAGAGAACGTTTGAATATATCATACCGAAGATATTTAATTTATTACCTGACACTATAAAGCAATGTAATTCTATGAATAAGGTTAAATATATGGTGAAAAATTGGCTATCGGAAAAAAAAGATTTATATTGATTTTGATATGTATGAAAAAATGTTGTATCTGTAGATATAAGATGTAAATTTTAATTTTTAAAAATGTATAAATATGTAACTAAAATATAAGCACCTGTTGACAAGCCGATTCAATTGGCTTAGCAGGACTTGTTTGTTGATTATATTATGTATTATCTATTATTTCAATAAAAATAAAAAAAATAATAAAAAAAAATATTAAAGAGTTTATTCGAAAATTGAATTTTCATTAAGAACAATCCCTGGTTTGCAAAATGTCATTCTCAAAGTTTCGTAAGAGTGTTAGTAATTTTAAAAAGACTTTTCAGATGTATTGTCATGTGGTTGTAATAATCCAGAAACCTTCTCTAGGGTGATATATTTTTAAAGTTTCAAACATTTCCGATGCTTAACATAGCAATACATAAACAGTAAACGAACAAACAAGCAAGCAAACATTCATTCATTTTTTATAATAATGTGGTAAATATCGGTTCGGACTGGCCACGCTTATTACGAATAATTTTTAGAAAAAAACTTTAGATTCGCCTTAATTACTATAAAAGGAAACTTTTTGGCTTCGGGGCGGCGGAAAATAATGCATTTTAATTTTCAATTGCATAAAACCAAAATTCACTTCGTGAACCGACACAGCGAAAATCCGCGGCCGTACCTGTCACTGTTATGTTGGTATCCTTGATAAATTAACAAGAGCTAATACGACTGTAGCCGACTTCGTGGGATAAGGCGCGTAATTATGAAATTTGTCTAGCGGGCTTGTTTGTGTAACATGGTTTGTGATACAAAAGAAAGTGCCCCTTTATAACGCCTACTCACGTCAAGGCAAGAAAAACATCCCAGTTTTCAAGTAGTTTAGCGGCTTTTGTGTAACATGGTTTGTGATTCTGGCGTACAATCTCACAAGACGAAAGCTAATTTTAATTTTACGTAATCGAAATTTAGAATGAAATATTTTCCACTTCCCCCAATGCAAATAGTTGCCTTTTAATGTAATTAAGGTGAATCAAAAGGTTTTTTTTAAGTGCATATTAACCGTTGCCAGCGATCTCCAAAAATTACCAAAAAAATTTCAATGTTAAAAAACTTGCCTAAAGGCCTTTATTCATTTAATATTCTAAATTTCGTAATAACAAATATATACGAATAGAGATTTGTTAACATAATAATTCTGCTATGTTTTCATAATTTCGCGGTATTTCATGTAGGTATCCCACGAAGTCGGCTACAGCCCCAAAGCCAAAAAGTTTCCTTTTATAGTAATTAAGGCGAATCTAAAGTTTTTTTCTAAAAATTATTCGTAAAAAGCGTGGCCAGTCCGAACCGATAATTACCAATAATGTTTATCACATGTTTGTAAAAGCCCGTACAGGCGTATAATAATAAAAATAAATAAATAATATTATACCGATTAACATAAAGGTTGATGATCATTATCATATATTAATAATATTATGTAGGTTCACGAGTAAAACACATTTAATAAGATTATTTGTATGGAAATCCATTCAACTACTGTCACGCTTTTTCGTGTTATTCTTGAATTACTCGATCTTTAATGCTTATAAAACGCTTTGAACATAGGTAATACTAATAGAATTAAATCAATTAATCTAGTTCCTAGCAAGCAAAGTAGCGCTTCTCACATTAGAAAACGACTAACCAATAGTGAATCCATAGGTGGGGCTACTTATAAATTGATTCAATGGTAGGTACATATCTTCCATTGTGCCTAATCCAGAGTGTATTTTTAGACAAAGGTTTGAATGACCCAAGATTGATTGATGTATAAAAAGATGATTGATTGTAACACAGCGCTATGAAACTTGAAAATGTCAGCTCAGACAGTGTAGTAGGAAGTATTTTAAATCCATACTATTTTAATTTTCTTGGAATTGATATTATTTTTAAGTACTAGGGCCAGTCAATAAGTAATGCCTCCTATTTTTTTTCTCCTTTAATTGTCAAGCAATAAAAATGCAATTACAGTGATCGAAAACCACATTATTGACGATTAATTTTTTATTTTTCAATACTATCTCCGTCCATTTCCACAGCTTTGGTCCATCTTTTAACAAGGGTGTGTATCACAGTGTTGTAAAAAGCACGGTCACATCCAGAACACCATCGCCATAACTTTCATCGCCGATTACAGTTTTGATTTCGTCTCCGGTCACAATTTTTTCCAGAAACTAAGAGCTGCACGTGTTGTGAGGCCATTGTTTTTCTTGTTTCTTTATTCTGACCGGTTAAGTTTCTTTGTACCCACCTTGCAAAACTTTTATTGAAAAATCAGTTGTCGAATAATCTTCATCACACTGCCGTTACTGAGGGAGAGAATGCGACATCTGTAGTTATCTGGGGTCACAACCAATGAGTGCAGCCGCTGCAATCAATGGCCTGTGCCGCTCCGCTTTTCCTCAGCTAGCGGTGTGTGTCCTTCAGCTTGGTTACAGTAACGAACCCATCGTCTAGCAGTGCTGACGTCCACTGTTGGATTATGGTACACATTTTTCAGTCTTTCATGAATCTGAATTTTTACGTTTCACCTTCTACAGTCAAGAATCAATCACAGAACGCTATCTATTACGAACATCGATGTCGGCCATTTTGCAAGCGACTGCAGTGCTGCCACCTGTTGACGCAAAAAGTTACTACTCCAGCAGATTGTAGAAGAAGGTTTGAGGAATAGTACCAAATTCAAAATTTTCACTTAACTAACTTTATTTAAGTAGAAAAAAATAGGAGGCATTACTTATTGACTGACACTCGTACATCCTTTTTTAAACAGGCATTCATGCACAAATCTGGGCTTTCCTCTAATAAATATCTCGATACCTCAGAAAGTATAAATTACATTATGTGTTTCAAATCGCAAATAAATGTCATTTAAGAAGAAGATAACAATATATTACGTATATATATTAATTGATGGGAATAACCTTTAAAAGTTATAAAAGAGAGTTTTTCTAATAAAAAATTGAAATTTCATTTGATTAATTTGTATTATTTCACAATTAAATAATTTAAAAAATTATATAGGTACAGAGAATTAATGTACGTACTTGACTTACTTTACCAGATCTGAATAGCCAGATACTTTCCTACCTTACTCTTCCCTATTTCATTCCCCTCACATTCCCTTCCCTATCTCGTTTCCACAGACTCCCCTCCCCTCGGCATCACAACATACTCCAATTGGAGATGCCATTGTCTAGGGTAGCAGTTGGGAATCTTGTGCGTTAATCACATAAAAAAAATATTATTTTATTGAGGCGTGATTGACCGTTAAATGATTAACCTTTGGAATGCACGGAGTTTATGTATGCGTCAAAAATGTATCTAAAAGCCCAGCACCGTTCAGAAAATAAGTTTTTTTGTAGCGATTTTACCTAAGTGAAAAAAAACTCAGTTGATCTTCAGAGAATGCAACCAACTCCAAGTTCATCGACTGTCATTGATCAAAGTTTGTCTTTGATCAACGATTTATACCACTTTAAAACTATTTACGTTTGAATGGATACATGTAGATTTTTTTTAAATATTTATTTTTTACTTTTAACAGTATGTTTTACATGATACTCGTACATGATGATAATTTTACATCTTAGATTATTTACTACTCTTCCATTAGAAGCATATGCTTATGTGTGATCATCTCGGGATCATATTTGATCGTTTCGGGATCTTGGCAATCAAACTTTATACCTCTTGAAAAAACCCTGATACTGTGGTGAACTGTCAGGTTACTGTCGTGAAAAAGAAGACTGATAGAACGCTGTTGCAAAAAAATGCACTTAAACATCTAACGCTGATATTTTAGATGGTGAAATTATGTACTGTACAAAAAAAGTTCCATATAAAAAAATATTGAAATTTATTGTCGGAGGGCCAATTTATCAATTTTAAATATTTCAAATATAATTTACACAAAATATACCTACATACGTAAGTCAATGAGAGACGACAGACGTCAAACAATGTCCGCCATATTAAACTGAATGAAAATCAGTAACAAAATAGAAAACGTATTTTTTCAACCGAATCCATAATATGAAAAGATGAACCATATGGGAACAGGACAAAAAAAGCATAGTGTAAAATGCCGTTAAATCAAATTCAGTTGATTGTGCTCAAGTATATATATAGCTTACTAGGTTACTAGCAATAGTAACTTAGTAAGCAAGTAACACTAGCCAGGTGTAGACAGACGCTAAGCTAGGGAGGTAGCTAGTGAGCTAGCGTCTCAAGACAGGATAGTTTAAGAGGATTTGGTTCTATTATTTGAGCTAGATTCGCCTCAACCACCGTAGTTTCTATCCTAGCTTTGTGTTTACTGTTTAGCTTCGTGTGGCCTCCCAAAGCGGCTGGTAGGGCTAGTACAAGATCGGCAAGTGCGCGGTGGCAACTCGCAGTGTTTTTTTTTAACATTTTTATTATTTTTGTAATTTGTGTACTAATTTTTTTGTCTACTTTTTGATAGAGCATATTTTTAAACGCCGTCAATCTTTTAACATTATATTTTACAGAATTGTTGTTACAAGCAGTGATAAATAGCAAAACAAAAAACAATCTGTAAATCTCAAGCTTTGCTGCTAAAAGACAACTTGAACACTTCATCGATCCGAAAATAGTTAAAGGTGCCTTTATTATTCCTTGGCAGGGGTTAATCAATGCAAATTTTGGACACATTGGTGATTTTATCGAAAATTTCGTGTTTGGAATAATTTAATTAGAACCACTGAAGAAATAAACAGATGGAAGTGTGATTTATACAGATTTGAAAGAAAACTGATGTCACCAATTTACAAAAACCTTTTGACTTCTAACAAGCAAACATGCCAATGAAATTGATTATAATAATAATACTCTCAGTATCGCTCTGTTGAAAGACCACCATCCAGAATCGCAACGTTATAAATATACCCTACATCGGGGATGCAATAGACCCATGGGCTCAGGAGAGCTGGTGCTCTTGTGCAGTATTCACTTTTTTTCCTGTCTGGAGCCAGTAAAACTATGGCATCCCCAATTGGGGTCTGTTGGGAAAATAAAAGTAGTGGAGAGAGGAAGGAGATGGGGGAGAGGAAGGTGGAGAGTATTTCGCTATTCAGATCTGGATACAAATACGGCTACGGTTTCGGCGGTCTTTCACCAGGGAGATACTGAGAATAACTTCCACTCTTGAACGTGCGGCAAATAGAGTATTTTTTTATTTATTTATAAATTACACGATAACACACATTAAAAATTTTTCATATATATGATACATTATATCAACATACTAGGCGGCTGCCTTTTTCATGGTGACCAATGGAATATAATTACTTTGTAGCGTCTAGTGTGAACAAATGGATTAAATATATAAATATGTTGGAAATTGGAAGAATTATAGTGGAAAGTTTAAATTAGAATTAATATATTTTTTTAAAGGAAACTAGAAAATAGAAAAGAAAAGCGAAAATTTATGCACAAAATTAATGGATCATACTCAAAAACATAATTCTTGTTGATATTTTATATGTGTGCTTGCATACATATATGTGCAAATACATGTACACATACATACAACCTCACTTACATTTATGTATCCATACGCGTGCACAAGCATGCGTACACATGACACACATACATACATACGCACATACATACATTTACGTATACCTACATACAAATTAAGACAGTATGTGTATATTATTTTTAATGAATTAATTGTGAAAAAATACAAATTAATTAACTAAAATTTAATTAAGATTGACACTCCGGATTTGTCAGCCGATAGTCTTATCCCTCGACCACGGAGGCTGTCAAATCTTTGAAAATGTAAAAGGTATCAATTTCACCCCAAGTAAGAAAAAATTTACCTTACTTCGGGTATACAGACATGACCACAACGCATTCCATCAGTTCACTTCTTCTGTGACCAGAACTATGCATGCAATAAACATAATCTACTTACATCAAAAAATAATCCTCGAAATTACAATAAAAACAGGTTAGTGTCAGCGAATACTGTTATCGACAAAAATATCTACGAAAATCAAAACCACCTTGACTCTACAGCTACACATGAGGAAGATGAATACTAATTTATTTATTGTAATTCTACTGGAATTAATAATTGTCATTCTAGTCGTGCACAAAAACAGCATTCTAAGTGCTTTTTTCGTATTAAATTATGCAAAATTTTAATGCGTTCCCGTTATCTTGTGGGTTCGGCATTTCTGCCGGGAAAATGACCACACATAATCCGTCTCGTCAGGCCGAAAACCAGGTTTATAAAAGAACTAGCGAGTACCTGATATGCGTTGCAATGCCATTCAAAGGAAGAAATTGTTTCTCCTTGCGTGTCCTTTCCCATGCGTCACCGATCCCCTCCCGCGTCCACTTCTCCTTCCACGTTCCCGTTCCACCTTTCCCGCCTTCTCCCCTCCCGCGTCCCCCGTCCCACAAATCCTCCTCCCGCATTCCCCTTCCCCCTCTCGCATTCTCCTTCGACCTTCCCCGCCTTCGCCGCTAAACTATATGAAATAAACACATTTTTCAAACAACTCGCGTACCTATTGTAAAATTTTTGTACACATGTTTATAATCCCAGAGCCCAACGATATATCATATATCGTCGCCGTAGATGCCAAGGGAGTCAAGCCACAAAACCACAAAGCTGAGAAAACGTCCCTCAAAGATTTTCAGTTGCAAAAAAGTGTCATTTTTTTGTTATAACTTTTTTGTTTTTAAAGATAGAAGGGTGAAACTTTTGACATAGATATTTTGTGATGTTATTTTTATACTATTTAGATTGAACAAATTTAAAAAAGAGTATTTTAAAAGTTATGTCGGTTAAATCTCTTGACCACTAAATTTTGAAATAAACCGATGATACATTTAAGTGGTAGTCAAAAGAGTTAGGCCTCTTACGCCTAAGTGAAGTCTATTAACTCTCTAACCACCGCGCTGTTTCTCTAATGGTTGAGCTGAGAGGATTCGCGGGAATACGCACAACAAATCACCAAAGTTTCGTCGCAATCGGATAAATGGTATACGAAATAATAAGGGACAAACAAAGAAACATTAATTTTTTGTATAAAGTGTAGAGCAGACCCGTGAAAAATTACGAAATAGTCTGAATTCTTGATTAATCTACCTATTCCAATTTTCAAAACGACAATAAAATTATTAAAGTAATTTTCTGTTAAAAATATAACACAACAGGTAGGTAGGTACTTTATCGCTTGTCAGAATTCGCATTTAGTAGAAATTTTGAAAATGACACTGAAATTGAATGCAAATCCGAGTTCCAGAGTCCATTGAACCAGAGTTACGCAGGTGATGAAGAAAGAACTGTCGTTGAATGCAACAATCATCACACCAACGTTAAACCTGTCTATTCCGACATACATAAACACAATATAACGTCACAAAACCAAACACGCTTATCATCACCTACCCACGCAGCAAAAATTTAAATTAACTTAACGTATTACATTATAACTTAAGAGCGTTTAACCAGCCAGCGGTCGAAAATCCACATTTAGTCGAAAGTTGTTCTTACGGTCGTACAGGGCGGTTCCAATGAGAAAGATTAATTATTCTCCGTACCAGCTTTTTAAAATTATAGCTCAATATCGATTTTATTTCATTCCAAATTTGCTTTAATTTATACCTACATCCAAAAATGCTGAAAGGTGTGATGATAAAACTATTAAAATTATGTACTTTTGTAATTATTTTTTGATATAAGTATTTATTGATTATTATTATTTTTTGATTATAAGTAGTAAGTTAAATAATAATGTTAAAAAATATATTAGTTTGTAAGTTCGCAAATAAATACACAAATGGGCCAATTTTCGTCAAGAAACACGTGTAGGTATATATCCAATTTTCGTCAAGAAACACGTGTAGGTATATATATTTTTAATGATTTTATTTGAACTAAAATCAAAATTTTAAAACATACCTTTGGCAGATAATGTATTGATTTATTTTACTGTATGATTATATGATTTGAAATGGGTGTGGTATAATACAAAATCTTTTTTGAAAATTTAACAAATCTGCCAACGACCTATGGTATAACCTTATTGTACTAAAAATAAACATTTTTTCTCAAAATTTAAAACATGTGAATGCTAGATAAAAGAACAATATTTCGAAATCCATTTATAATTTTTTGTGGAAAAGAGTCAATACGTCTAAAATCTGATTTAAAAATGGCATATTTCTGGTTTTGTCTGGTAATACCCTCTTAATACATAAAATAATTCATCATCTAGTCGCCTAATAAAAACAAACTTATTATAATAAACACGGGGTGTCCGGAAACTCCTAGTTCAAGCGGGAAACTGTGAACCGACATCATTTTTTTTCGATCTGAGCCTTACGATTTTTTTCGGCAATAAATGGTTAAAAATACTTTTCCGGGTCTTCACCGCGCTTAGTATACGTATAGAAGCTAAAATTATACCCCTTTATTATAAATTATACCTCTATATTATACCCTTACCGATTTTTTTCAAATTTGGCCTAAAAATTTTCAACTTCGTGTTCGATTTACTCGAAAACAAACTCAAGTTCTCAAAACTTATAACTCCAAATGTCAATTCCCCAGTTTTCCGCTCGTACCACGAGTTTCCGGATACCACGTATAGAGGCTTGACATCAAAACAATACATTTTCATATTAACTCCACAGAGGAGACCGTGAGGAAAATAATTTCCCTTGGGGCCTAAATCATCTTTGGGAATGTTGTATGGAGGGTCTTTGAGGAGAGGAAGGAATGAACATGGTTCTTGAATATTGAAGTGACGCTGTTTATGTTGAGGAAGGAAACTGAGAGACTGGCAAATCGTTCCACAGCCGAGCTGTTGAATGATTTAAAAGTGTCAACTGTGTATAAATTTTAGGCGTGAGTTTGACGTAATTCCCAGCTATCCATCCACCGGTGCCGAAAGTAGATATTAATAATGCTAGTTCCTTAAAATACCTTCCATTGAAATGGAAAATCTTCCATTGAAATATCGGTAAAATAAAGACAGCATGCCTACCTGATGCCGTTTAAAAGACGTTTGTTAAGATGGGGACTCTTATCAAATGTCCGTTTCTGTCAAGAGTTTTTTTTTTATATTTATAGAATCCGGACCAGAGGTGGCTGCCAAATTCGACAGAGGGGCGAACTTGAGATCCGACAGATTTAACAGAGCGGTTCAATCTAGAGAATCTATAGGATTTCATCCGTGGGTCAAACAATTAACTGATCAAGTTTGTTCAGCGGAATATTTGAACAAGATATTTCCGAAAGTCTCGCATATCGTCTTGTCAAGTGGAAACGCCCCCTCGAGAAAGTGGCACAATTCGATATCATCAGGCCAAACTCTTCATAGTACGCGAATTTTAATTTTGCGAATTTACGACGAGAACATACTAGCATAAATATCAACTAATGATCATTTTCTGTTTAAAATATTACAGGTAGGTTACTAATTGAATAATTCTTCACACTATCAGTTCCAATTTTGAAAATTACACTTAAATACAAATCTAATCCGAGTTCATTTTTATGATGTGAACACCGTACAAGAGTCCCAACCTCTTCCAACCGCCTGGAGCCAGTGAGACTATGACATCCCCAATTACGGTATGTTGTGAGGCTGAAGATAGTGAGGAGGAGAAAGAGACGGGGAATATTTGAATGTTCAGACCTGGATACCAAACACGGCTAAAGCCATTTCAAGCAAAGTTTCAATTCTGAAAGTGGTCTTAAACCATGACGATACTGAGAGTATCTTCCACCCCGGAATGTGTCGCAAATGTACCTTACATTATTCTTAAATGAATAAGTAAATTATGGAATAACACAAACCAATCAAATAAAATTTTCTTGCGCACGCCACGATTTGAATCCGCGTCCTCCGGATCGCTAGTCGAGAGCCTTACCCCTCGACCGGGGAGGCCGTATACTACTTATCCCTCTGAATAATGAATCATTTATACAACCAGTTCCAATTTAGAAAATTACAGTTAAATTCAAATCAAATCCGAGTTCATTGAACCAGGGTTGCACTGACTGAACCAAAACCGAAATCAGTAAGTATTTTGATTTTTTCAACAATTCAAAGGGGAAAAGAAAATTTGAGGGTACAAAAATAATTAGGCTTACCAGGCGTTTCTTTGACGTTTGACGTTCTCTGCCCCGATGTCAGCAAGATGAGGGATGCCAAAAACATCCCTGGCAGACTGCTACTCCTCGCAAACATTGTTAAAACTTTTATTTCGGATTTGTCGCAAAGTTTCAAGTCCACCGCCCCGCGCCGATTAAAAACTTTCCTATTTACGAAACAACAAAAACGTTACGTTATTTTTACAGCACTGCCGTTTATGAAAACAAATTAAATTAGCATAGATGCCACTTTCTTTAAATTTTACGCGTTAATGATGGTTGAAGATCAACCTCTGGAAATTTCCTTGTCAACGATGATAAGAATTAAATTACAATAAATCTTTCACAGCGCTTTCAAAATACACTTCCAAAATAGTTAAATACGTGCACTGATTATTATATGTTTGTTTCGTGAAAATTCCCGCCACAACAACAAACGTCAGTTTTCTCAGGCAACACTTCCGTCAAGTTCAAATTTAGTTACAGTTTGATTTCGTAGAAAAATTAAATAACACCACTTGATTCGAAATTTGGATCGTTCTTTTTGTCAGTAGGTAGGTACTTGGATTTGTTATGTTTTTAGCAGTAAATTCGTTTTCGCGCCGTTTCAAGAGCACGTGTGTTCGTTTATGTTCGTATTATTCCGGTGTTTACTTATTGCTAGCCAGCTGACTGCTAGCAATGGCGACTGGAAGGCTGTACGCTGTATGGCCGCCGCTAACTAACAGCAAACAACTACTAAAGTCCCGTCGGACAACTTTGCGATGAAATCGAAAGAAGTTCACTCCGTCTCACGTGCTCGGTATTCATTGGGAGAGGTGGCTCCGCATTTGCTTTTCGGATCTCGGCACTTAAAATATAAGAAATGGAAACTTTGTCATCCAAAATTAATTCGTTGGTTTATAATTTTATTGTGGGTCTATTGATAGGATTTCGTGGGCATTTAGAAATCGGAATCGAAACTCTCTATAATTAGGTATTCCGACCTACCTAATTATTTATTTTTTCAACGCCCGTGGGACTTTTACAAATATATTTCAAATTAAAATTTTACATAATTATGAAAATTCTAAAATAAAAAAACACACCCGGTGCAGGGCCTGGAATAAGACCGTCTCATAAATCTAAAATCTGCACTTTTTTCAGATATACCTTAAGCGGTTATGTACTTAGCATATTATATTTTTAAAGGAAATATATTCCATTTAAATTTGAATCCCGTAGCCGTAGTATCAGTTAGAATGCAATTATCAATTGTCACTTGTTTTGTTTTTCTATTATTTGATTTAAAATATGAGATTTTGTTAGAAGAAACCGTTCAAAGGAAAGTGATATAAATAAACACAAATGTCGTTTCTTTGTTAAAACTTTGCAACACAAGTGTTTTATTTATAAATTTATAGAAAGGAATTAAACCTCTCAACTTATTATATATTTTATCGCAGAGGTTGTTTTATAAGCTTTAATAAAATTTGTTTTTAATATTTTAGTTTTAAATAATAGTTATTTATAAAACACTAAACCAATGACCAATTACAACTAAACCAGATTTCGACAAAGTTCAGCTAAACTTCCTACTAGTCGCAGGGTTTGCCCCTGTGGATATTAAAACATCAGTTTATAATAAAAAACATTTTTTTTTATGTTTTCATTTTAAAAAGTTTGCTGCTTTTTTGCTCAACAGCGTCAAAAAACGGTTTTGCCGCTGCTATAAGAAATAAAGAAGTTACAGATTTATGAAACGATAATGAGCATATGCAACCACTGTGCGGCGCGCGGCGGCGCGGCGAGAGCAAACATAATATAGAGCAGGGGTAGCCAACTTGATTAGACCCAAGATCTACCGTTTACTAACGAAACCCTAAAAAATACTGACGAAAACCTAAAAATACTAAATAATTGCATTCTGAACTATATTATTCCATTCAAGAAGTATGTAATTGGTAGATCCAGGGCGTAGCGTAGGGGGGGGCGGGGGGGGGGGGGCGGGAGGGGCGGGGGGGGGGGGCGGGAGGGGCGGAAAAATTTGACAATAAATAATTATAATATCTTGTAAAAAAATTAACCATTTCACTTCATATTTTGAAATGGGCACGGAATTTTCATGATTTATTCTATGACAAAACCGGGGAAACCCCTTTCATTAAATGAATGTACTGAATTGCAAGAATTCCCCGAATTTTGTTTTGAGCTTGGATTGTTTACGACCAATATTCAGTGAAAATGATTTAGGGAGGTCCGGGGCGATGCTTTGACAATAGAGAACTCCAGTCCAGTTTTTTTTTAATGAATTTAAATAAACCTTCTAACTTAAATAACTTCATTTTTATTTTTATTTTTAGAGTTAGTTTTAATAGTTAAAATAATTTTTAAAGTTTTAATTTTTCAAGATACCTTTATTTTTGAAACATTATTTAAGCCTAAATAATGTTTCAATAAACACAACAATTAAATCTCTATAAACAGTATGTAAATAAACGAATAAATTAATACGATGGCTTGTGTCATATCATACATTCCCATACAATGACTTTACGGTGATGTCACGACACGTCGAACAGTGACGTCAACACTAAAATTTCAATAATGCCAACTTGACGGCGTATTTTTACGACCCGATTAAAAATGGACTTTTTAATATTTTGTTAAGAACTCTGCGTTTAATATTATTAAATAAAATTTATGTATTCAGAATCAGCGTATATTGGTCTATAGTCTATATGAACTTTTTTTAAAGCCATAATATTTTTCACTGGAGTTCCTTATTCCAAGAAAGTTTCATGGATCATCAAACCGTGCTCCAAGTGCAAAAATATGAGGAAAACCATTTTCTTGTTCTGGGTGAAGTATCAATTTATTAAAGCTGGGGACTCGCAAGCAGATTCACTCTCAAGGGGTCGTCCATTTTATCCCCCCCCCCCCCTGGTGATATGTGGTGAGGTTTTAGACTTCCCCCCCAAAAATCACGTGTATTTTTTTTAGTACAAAGTATTTTGAAATTTTCAGAATATTATCACGAAAAATAAATACACGTGATATCTCATTATACCCCCCCCCCCCCCCCCGTTGTGATATTTCGTGATTTTTTACGACCCCCCCCCCCCTGTCAAGCCTCACGTGATTAATGGACGACCCCTAATTTAAAACCAGTTTTATGATCAGAATGTAAAATTCTAGTTGTGGATTCATCTGCTGACACATTTCGAAGGAAAACATTCTCTTATTCGAAGTGCAGTTTTAAAATTCTAGTGGCAGACTATGTATGTGCTGCCAGAATCAAAGAAAAAACATTTTCATCTGCGCATAGTTTTAATTTTCCGAAATTATCCTCTGCCCCGGGCGGCTGACACCCACGCTACGCCACTGAATATCATGTGGTTCATTTGAAATGTATCTACAAATTCTTTAGCCATTTCATTTAATGGAATAATTAAACGGATAACTGAAGAACTCCGCCAACTTCTTAATTTTCTCGAAATCACTAAAGCGATTTTCGAAGTCTGATACCACTGCCTTAATTTCTGATGCGTACTTGTCAGTAATGAAATTGTAGGTAATATTTTTTTCCATATTTTTTTACAAATTGTTGATTTTTTTTCTTTTCGATGTCGACTGTCATAGACGCTGTTTACTTTGGAATGCTGCAACTGGCTACAACATACAGTATTCATAATTTCTGTTAATGATTTATTCTTGCCTTGTAATTCCAGATTATGTTCTCAGTTTTTTGTTTCTCTGATCGACCGGTTGGCCATCCTTGATATAGAGTGTTAAGGGACCTACTTGACTTACCAGTGATTCTTGACATTATTTCGAGTAAAAAACTTATTTGAAATTTTGGTCTCCGGTCTGACATTTTTGTTGTTTTTTTTCTACTAAAAAGTTTAAAAATCACTAGGTAGGTATTGGACAGTTAAGGGCGGGGTAGAAGGTTATGCGGTTACTCGGCTGAGTTACTAGTGACACATACAAAAGATTTATTTGTACCTATATGTTATAATTTATTATGACACCCTGTGGTGTCCGGAGGTAAAGTGCACAAACATCACGAGATGATTCTACATGATGGTAGTAGTAAAACGATAATTAACTTTTTTCGAAATTCCGATTTTTTTTCCCCTACAAAAATATTTTTTCAATCAAACATTCAACTTTTTTATCAAAAATCTACCTTAAAACGCTGGAATTTTGAAAAAAGTTTTGTATCTTTTTTACGTGTACTGAATCACTTCCCGTAGTTTGTGCACTTTGTGGACCCCATGAATATTCACAATTTATGTACGTTTTGAGACTCGTTTTTACCGTGTGACGAAATATATTTTTTTGGCTTTTTCCTTCTCACAAGAATGATTGTGATTTGAACGAGTATGTAATGAGACTGAAACGAATAGAAAACGAACATGAAACTAACTTGAAACAATACGAAGCAAATAGGATACTAATAAGAAACTACCAAGCAACGAAGACGATATTAAAACAAAATGAACGCGAAATGATTGTGAAATTAATACGAAATGAACACGAAATGAATGCGAAATAACACGAAATGAACATTAAATTAAAGTTCAATAAATATTAAGTAATTTTGAAACGAATGCAATATCGACCAAGTTATCTAGAGAGGGCGTGTGAACCTTATGGTAAGCCCACACAGCGGCCAACGTTCCAACTTCAAACGTTTGGACGATCGTGTGGAGGGGTGTTCGTGCGTTGGAAGTTCGAGTTGGAAGGTTGGAGTTCGAGTTGGTCCGGGATCGCCTTCGAGGCGATCCCGACGGCCAACTCACATGAACCAGCCTGCCGCAGCTGTCCACACATCAGTCTGCGAACGGCAGGCGATCAAGACGCGCGTGCCGCGTACTATTAATTACAATATTATTACGGAGAGTGGTATAACAGTTGTTTGAAAACATGTCGTGTAGTAAGTATATAGTTATACGTACGTAATAATTGTAGGCAATTAATAAGATACAACGTAGCTACAGCTGTTCGATGTCCGCCATTTTGGGTTCGGAATTCAGGGTTGGAGGGTTGGCCGCAGCCACCACACGATCGGCCAACCTTCCAACTCCAAACTAAGTTCGGAGTTGGAAGGTTGGCTTTGGTGTGGAAGTACCATTAAAATTAATATTGAAACCAAAAATATTGGTATAAGAAAACATTTATCGAAAAGAAAGTGCATTATCTCTCAGTCGAAAGATCGGAAGAAGCATTGATTTGTACATTTTGTTGGTCTGCAAGGAGAAAATTTGACTTCCAGCTTTTGAGTTCGTCCCAAAGCTTTGTGAAGATCATTTTTCAAAAAGGAAATTGAGGCAGTTAGAAATATTTTAGGTAGGGGTTCTCGCGGGCTTTATCGTTAACAATTTAATCATCTATATTCTATTATTCTATATCATAGATTCTCAACCTTTTTTTGCCCACCGCCCACTTTGAAAATATTTTAATTCTAGCGTCCCCTAACTCGTGAATCCGAAACAGCAATTGACCACAACGGAGGGGGCGCAACGGGATACCACGATGAAGGGGGCGTAATGGGATACCAAGACGGGGATACATTTGCCACAACGGAGGGGGCGTAACGGGATAGGGAAAATATGTTTGTGTATGGATGGCCCCTAATGGGATGGAATGGGGCAAGATAGGATGGGGTGGGTTTCTCTGGGTCTCCTACTGCCCCCCTGAAAGTCTGAAATGCCCTCAAATTTTCTCTTGGTCTTCTACCGCCCCCCCTGAAGGTCTGAAACGCCCCCGAGGGGACGTTATCGCCCACGTTGAGAACCTATGTTCTACATGAATATGTACCATATATACGGCTTCAAGGGGGCATATCAACAAAAATACCAATTGATAAAAAAAATCTTACATTTCTTTATGGTCACGAAAAAAAATTACAACACCGCGTTTGCCACAAAATGGTCGATCTTCGCTGGTTTCGCATACGTTTTCAGAAGCTTTTACAATAAGTTTACTTCAAGTTGGCTGTTAAGCGTTCACACATTATAATCTTAGCGTTCCTATATGGAGCCAATTTAATTATTTTAGGTTAAAACACTTTTTACAAGTTATGCTTTAAAATATTAAGGTGCATTAATTGTTTGCGCACGTACATACGCAATATGAATATGATTGAATAGTTTTGTCCATAAGCAAACTCAAATCTTTCCAGAAAGGCTAACAAATATTATATTGCAGTGGTGGCCAACTTGATTACACCCAAAATCTACCGTTTACTTTTCTTACATTAAAATTCCCTCAGGGCCTATGTCATCTTTGAAGATGCTCTGTGGAGGGTCGTTTTGAGGAGAGGAAGGATAGAACATGTTGTAGGAGGGAGGTACAAATTTATAAATGCTCTCGGAAATCGAGAATGGGATCTATGTAATAGGATTTTACACAGAATTGAGAACACAAGGCAGGTTTTAGCTTAAGATTGATTTCTGCGTTCCCCAAATAATAGTTACACACGGAACAGTTATTTTCTCAGAATTTTGCAGCATTTGGTATGCAACTCAAATGTAAAACTTCACTTGAAACACTATAATTCGGCAACTTGTTATTTTAATGTATCATTATATATCGAATACAAAACTGGTTAAAATTAAATCTGTTAGTGGCGATTTAAAACTACTATCAGAACATAAAATGGTTTCTTTGATTCTGGCAACACATACATAGTCTTCAACTAGAATTTTATAACTGCACTTCGAGTAAGAGAATGATTTCCTTCGAAATGTGTCAGCAGATGAATCCACAACTGGAATTTTACATTCCGACCACAAAACTGGTTTTAAAGTAAGAGTGAATCTGCTTGCGAGTCCCTATCTTTAATTAGAATTACTCTCGTAATATGCGTATGGTTTTCCTACGAATTACGAATTTTGAAGAATGGTTTGAAACAAAATTTTTAACCCCATTCGAAATATTAGAACGATTTTCTTCGAAATGCTTCAGTAGATTAATCCACTACTGGAATTTTGATAGATCATTCGGAACATGAAACTGGATTTAAGCTAAGAGTTAATCTACAATGGAGTCCTTGGCTTTAATTAATACTACACCCAGAACACGAAAATGGTTTTCATCCTATGTTTGAACATTGAACGGATGGTTTGATGGTCCATCGAAACACATGATGATCCATGAAACTTTCTTAGAATTTTCAAAGCATCGCCCACGCACCTCCCTCAATATTTAATCCCTCCCCTCTCCCTCAATAAGCGCAAAACAAAATACAGGAAATTCTTGCCATTCACTACAGATTAGACGTGGGCAGAATGATTCCCAGGAGTGAATCGATTCAGTCTGATTCCCATGGCCTTTTGAATTGATTCCTTTTATTCATTCCTTTAATTCAATTAAATCCCAAAAACAAAAAAAAACAAAAAAATTAAATGAATGAATGGGGAGGCTAACACCGCACAGGAGATCGGGAGGCCACGGAGTACCGCTAAAGAGGAGACTGATTATTCTATCTCATTATCTCGCAGGCTAAAATCTATAGATTAATGTTTGTCTCTTTTTAGTGTCGCTTTTTCGTTTCATCGAATTTAAAATCACAATGAGTGGGGAGGCTACGAAGCACCGCACAAAGAGGAGACCAATAGGCTACGAAACACCACACAAAGAGGAGACCGATTATTCTATCTCATTATCTCGCAGGCTAAATCCTATAGATGTATATGTTTGTCTTTTTTTAGTGTCGTAATTTTTCGTATGTAAAATGTATTTATTGCTAGCAATTATATCTTAAATTATACAGGTTTTCGTTTCACCCTTAAAATTTTATTAATTTTATTTTATTTATTAAACTTATTGTTCCACTTCACGTGATCTAATATAAACATACATTTTAACATCAAGATGAGTATTTTATGACATCTATCCACAGCTAATTGGCCTTATAATATCTGCAATAACGTTATGGATCGTTAATAACATTATGCTCGTCCAATAACGTTATGGATCGACGTTTGAATATCACACAAGATGATACGCGCAGCTCTTGTGCGGGTTCTTGTCCGGCTATGGGTCCGAGTCCTTGGCCGGACCCTTGCCTCCGAACAACTGGTCTAATAGCCGCGATCGGCCGGTTGGTCATCCCTGCTATATTGTATCAGTGATTCAAACCAATATTGTATTTGTTAGCCTTTCTTGTAAGACTTGAGTTTGTTTAAGGACAAAACTATTTATTCAGATTAATATTGCGTATGTACGGGCGCAAACAATTAATGCATCTTAATATTTTGAAGCATAACTTGCAAAAAGGGTTTTACTGTAAAATAATTAAACTTGCGCCATCTATGAAGGAGAAGATTATGAATTCTTGTAAGTATCACCTTAAGTTTATCTTATGACGCATTGCTTTTCAGGTTGGCTATTGGCTGATAAATTCACAAAATGGGATTTGAGCAATAACTTTGTGCTCTGTTTTATTTTGTAGGGAACTTGCATTTACGAGTATATCTAGGCTTGGTATTATGAAATTACTCTTAGGTGATGTTATCTTTAGATTGAAATTAAAGTAGGTATTAGAGGACTAATCTATTTTTTATTATACATATCGATGGAATGCAAATTACAAAAAAAAAATTTAAGGCCAGTTAATTCTATAAAAATATTTTTTATTACAATAATTATTCCTAATAAAAATCTACAAAAAGGGTATCAATCAACAATAATGCATGGCTAACTAAGACAAAATGGAGTTAGTACCTGTACAACAATATTATTTAATTTGGCACCATTTTTTATAATTAATATGGAAAAAATGGCAATGGCGGAAATTTATTTTACCACTCACAGATCAGTTTTTTTAAATTATTTTTTTATCATAATATTCTTACCTGAAATAATTCACAACGTTTTGTAGAATGACAGTAAACAAGTTGTGAAAAAGTATAATTTTAAAATAAACTATGCGGAACATATTTTTTTACAATGACAAAATTGGTTTTAGATTAAAAATATATAAAAATCATTTGATGATACGAGAAAAAGTTTTTAATAATTAAATTTATCAATAATAAACTAATAAAATACACCCTTAACCATTTTTTTACAAACTAAATAACAATTAGGTATTAAAAACACCATACATGTATTTGAATAAATTATTCATATTATGTTGAATCTAGTACAAAAATGAATACTTACATAATATTTTCAGAATAACAATTAGGTATGAAAAATACCGTACATGTACTTGACAAAATTATTCACATTATGTTGAATCTAGTACAAAAGTGATTACATCATATTTTCAGGATAACAATTGGGTATGAAAAGCACCATACATGTATTTGAATAAATTATTCATATTATATTGAATCCAGTACAAAAATGTATACCTACGTCACATTTTCAGGATGACTTTTTTATTTATTTGATAATACCGCATTGCCAAACTGCCCAGTGCCAATGGAGCTACGTCATACACATTTTGGAATGTTGTAAAGGAGAATGAAATATATGAGGGCAGTGGCGGCTCGAGCACTTCTTCGATGGTGGGGACTGACAGTTAACAACTATAAGTTTATTACGATACGCCAAATCCAAAAAAAAATCCAATTAGAATATTCAAGTACATGGTTATATTGTGTATATATCGATATTCACCGAAATACTTAGATAGGTGGCATTTATAATCATTTAGGAATTTATAAAATGTATCAAATTTTTTTTTTGTCTGAAAAAATCTTTAAAAAAAAACACTTTCACAATTTACCATTAATATGTTTGAATATAAATAACAACCAACTAATTTGACGCTTATAGTGATTTATTTTTGGGGTTTTATGCTATGTTGCGCTTCCTCCTTCAGGCAACATTTCAGAAAGCGTTACAGTGTCCATCATCAGAGCAGATGATGACACACATGACAACATGATGACGATATGTCTGACAACATGATGACAAAGCGTCATTGTTTCCACTGTACTAGAAAAAAAACATTAAAAAGAAGCGTAATAATTTCTGAGTGGTAGCGAGAGTTATGCAGATAGCAGTGATGATCAAAGTGACCCCCGATTTAAAAGTCGCCCAATATTGAATATGAAGACTCGATTCTGATATTTGAACAATAGTCACCTGTATAACTGTTATGTCAATTATGAAAACTATGGTAAGGTTTGCCTTGTGCCATTTATTTTTATTTATTTCCATTAAGAACTCTTTAACATTTATATTTAGTACCTCAATGTTATTAAGGCACTGTAAATGAGTATATTTTGTACTTTAAGTTGGCACGTGAAGCTTTAATGAAAGATTTACATTAAGTCTGGTCATTTTGAATAATAATCGTATGAAGGTTATACATTATAAAACACCAACGAAAAATTAAAAATAAATAAAAATATTTCTTTATCAAAGTTAATAGGATTGTTGCGAATATTTTAGCTTTGCAGAGAATTTGTACAGCAAAAATATTTACAGTTATACTTCAAAATAACATTGCAAAGAATCTTACAATGACAAAATTACAGCAAAACCTGAAAATACTGTAATGACTAAATTACAATAAAACATCAAAATAACATAACAAAGAATGTTACAATGACAAAGTTACAGTAAAACCTCAAAATATTGTTACATAGAAATATTGTAATGACAAAATTACAACAAAACCTCAAATAAAACATTACACAGAATTAGAATTTGAAATTAAAACACTTTTGTACTTTCTTCCACTTATTTATTTTCACCAGGACCGGTTTCATCCTATTACGGACATTTTTGGCTAGTTGAAATTCTTATGTTACGGTATTTATACACACTTAGGCAGGGGTACACAACATTGTCTCTATATAATGAATGGGGTAATAAGGTAACAACATTGTCTCTATATAACAAAGTAGAAACATTCATTATATAGAGACAATGTTGTGTACCCCTGCCTAAGTGTGTATAAATACCGTAACGTAAGAATTTCAACTACCAGTCTGAAAATGTCCATAATAGGATGAAACCGGTCCTGGTGAAAATAAATAAGTGGAAGAAAGTACAAAAGTGTTTTAATTTCAAACTCTAATGCAATGGAATTCCACCACGAATTAACAGTTCAAAAACTAGATTCATTACATAGAATCTTACAATGACAGTAAAATTTCAAAATATCATTACATAGAAATCTTATATAGTCAAAAGTACAGTTAAATGTCAAAATAACATTACAGAGGATCTTACAATGACAAAATTACAGTAAAACCACAAAATATCATTACATTTAGAAATCTCACATGGACAAAACATCAGTACAATTTCGAAAAAAATTACATAGAAATCTCAACACGGAAATATATTAAAATTTCGAAAAAGAATTACATACAGAGAAATCTCATTACAGAATTGTATTTTAAAACGTCAAAATAAAATTAACAAAAGTACAATAAGCCCGCATTACAAAAATTACGGAGAAGATTTTATACAGAATTACAGTAATTGTTAAAAATAATATTAATGAAAAACCTCCGCACAATAAAATAATAGGAAAAAAAAACTTTGAAAAAAGGGACAAATTAATACAGGTAAAATCTACTAAAGAAAACAAAAAACAACCTTAGAGTGGAACCTCGCAACGCCATCAGAGGCAAAGTATATAAGTTTTTTTTAAGTACATAGTAAAAAAAAACTTACAATTGCACTAGATACAGGTAAATCAGAATAAAGAGATTCTTGTTTATGTAATGGTGTACTGTATCGTAGGACTACTATGGGACTGTGGGGTAAGAGGGGACTACAGGCGAGTGTTCCAAACTAGTTCAAACTAGTTTGAACTGCTTTAGTTGTGCAAAAACCTTTGCAACATGCGCTCTTTAAATTGATTTGCCTGTACAAGGCGAGGTGCAAAATTAAAGATTCAATAAAATAACTAGTTTTTTAAAAAGAAAACTTACTTTATAAATTAGTCAACTCATGGATATACGTCGGCAGTTCAAAAAATAACGGGAATTTTTGAATTTCGCGGCTTTTGAGAGTCCGATTGTCAAAATTTATTTTTGGTATGTTGGTATACATGCCCCTGAAGTATGATAAAATTTTCAGCTGTATTCATTGTTTTGTTTGTCAGTGACAGCCGCTAAGGTTAGACGTGTTTTTATGAGGTTGGCGATTTTTTTTTTTTTAAATGGATTAAAGAATTTGTATCAAATTTTGCGTAAAAAATTAAATAAAATGTAACAAAGTGTGTGAAATGTTAACAAAAGCCTATGGTGAGTCTGCTACGAGTAAAAAAGGGGATTACGAGTGGTATAAGTGTTTCCAAAATGGCCGTGAAGACGTTGAAGATGACGAACGCCCCGGACATCAACAACCGGAAAAAAAAAAATTCGGAGAGCTCATAAAAACACGTCTAACCTTAGCGGTTGCTATAGACAAACTAAACTATAAATACAGCTGAAAATTTTTAAATACTTTAGGGGCATGTATACCAACATAACAAAAAAAATTAACAATCGGACTCTCCAAACCCGCGAAATTTAAAAATTCCCGTTACTTTTTGAACAGCCGACAGATAAACTTTAAGTCCATGATAAATTTTATAACAAGACAAGACAACACCAAAAAAGAAAAAATTATGTCAGTTCTGAAAAAGAAAAAATTTACGAACAAATCAAGGAATGGACTGTGTTTAAATTCATTGCATACATTATTATTAACCCTTTCCACTCCAAGCCTTTTTTTGTTTATATTCCTCCAACTCCACGCCAAAATTGCATTTTTTTTAAGTTTCATTTTTATAAAATTGATATTATAAAACAATTTTTAAAAAACTTAAGGAGGCGTAGTCCAAAATGAGGATTCGTTTTCATTTAGATTTATATTTTCGGCCTTTGGCCTTTTCGACACATCTTGCTTTATTTTTTTAGACGTGACGGGATCGAGGATTATTACACTAATACACAATCAAGCATTAGAAAATAGAAATCAGGAATAATCCATTCAACGAGTATTTGCAAGATAATAAGTTCGTTGATTCACAGTTGATAAGGAGTTGACGACAGCACGGTGCGATGATTACTTGTGTACTTTTGTAACATCGACGCCTGCACCTCTACTTGCAGTGAGGCGCAGCCCTATACAAAACTTATCCATCCTTCGACCATAGTACTAAAGTAACATGCGATTCTAGAATGTGTTTTTCAATTGTGTTTAAAAAATTTTAGTAAAAAAATCTCTTCTTTCTTAAAATTGTCCGCAAAAAGAAGTATTACATTGGAGCTGGTGGAACAAAATCAATGTCGAGAGACATTCGACATTGGAGTGGAAAGGGTTAATATCGATTTTTTTTTCCTTCACAGCAACCAAAAAAATTATCTGTAAATCAGAAAATCTTTGTGTACGAAGCAGTAACCGCCATCTTTGAAAAAATCTACATTTCCAACTAGCAACATCATTTGTATCAGGAGCTATGATATTGTGAAATATCCATTTAGAGAACTAATATTTAGATTAACGCTGCAATACGACATTTGTGTTGATAAATTCGTAGCCACATTATTTATGCATCAAAAATTTGCCCGAAGGGCTTTTACAATTAAAAGATATTTGGCAAGTATAAACACATTGAACATTTAAGAAATTACAGTCAATTCCTCTTAATTGGTACACCGGTTTATTGGAACAGACGGTTATTTGGGACAAACCCCAAAGAACAGAAACGAAATAAAGAAACTAATACTAATTTAATTCAATTATCTGGGACACAATTCAATTTAATTGGGACAAATTCCGATTTGAAGTCGATGTAAAACGCATCTCATTTAACTGAATTTTAGTTAAGAGGGTCGGGAGTGCAGCATGCGGCGCGGGTGAGGAGAGGGGATGCCAATTTTTCGGGATTGGGTTACAAGAAATTAATAATGTGAAAAAAAAAATATTAGGAGAGAGAGAAAAAAAACAAATTTGAAGTAAGAAAAATGAAGGTGGACCTCAAAATAATATTTAAAGAAATATGCATATATTATTAATGTACACAATAAATAAAGAATAATAATAATAATTTGTGTGCCTGCTTAAAATTGTGTTTTTTCACTTTCAGGTAAAAAAAAAATGTTCACGCCCCCAGCCCCCATATTGTACCTATAGTTTGTACACACATAATTATTTTCGAGAATTTTTTTTTTTCAAAAATTTAAAAAAATATTTTAGAGAACTCAAATAAATGTAATTTGTATATATACATATAAAAGAGCTCAATAAATAAATAAAAAAATTGCCTCCCTCAAGCTTCGCTTATTTGGAACTGCCGCTTATTTGGGACAAAATGCGGCTCAATTAAGCGGAATCGACTGTATATAATAATTTGAATATACAAAATAACCATCATAATATGATATTGGGGTGTATAAATAACCCTAAAACTCTGTAGGGCGTTATACCCCTAAAAATTATTTTTGATTGATGAATCTACTCAACTTACAACAATAATGGCGATTAGCAATCTAATGTGTACATAAAAAGACACCAACCATGTAAAGTAAGCTTCTGCTGCGTAAGCGGCCTTTTAGATGTTTCCAGTCCAAGTTTTGATCCATCACGCACAATTAATAATATTTTATGACGGACACAGTTAGGTTGGGTTGCTCATCCGGAAAAAGTAAAATTCACAATAAGGCAGACCACAATGATTAGGCAGGTTGAATTTTACGTTATGTATCAATAACACATTTGAATAATTCAATTAATTAAATTTTCAGTCCAAAAGGACACTTCAGCGACATCTATGGTCCTGTTGTCATCATTAAGCAGTTACTAGTGGAGACATCAATACTAATTAGTGTCTCCACTAGCCCACAGAGATTGCCATAATTCAACTTTTGCGATATAAACTAGTTTTATCTTTATAATCCAGGTGAAAGAAAAAATTAAAACCTATTAATGATGCCTTACCAATAACAATGGAAAAATCAATCAAGTGATTAAAAAATAAATAACTAAATGTCTTTTAAATAGAGATACAACGACATTAAAAATGTCAATGCTTGAGGAACATTCTTTTCCCAGCGTATTATGTAAGCAGGGAATAGGTGAATGCGTAAAGTCACTGTTATTCAAAATTGCTGACAAAGCGGTCGGGTTCAACAGAAGCGATGAAACTTGGAATAAATTCTATGTTTGCTGACATAATCTTCAAGGAGTTCAATAAGCCAACCTCCTCATCTGATAAAGAAAATTTGAAATGTTGTAAAGGATGTTATTGTTCAGCAGATCGAAAAGATCACATCTGCAGGATCTGCCCTGATTTTTTTTTTTTTACATGAGCTGCACACAGGAGGCCCTGAGGAAAATAATTTCCCTCAGGGACTACGTTGTCTTTGGGGATACTATGTGGAGGGTTTTTTAAGGAAAGGAAGGAGAGGAGAGTTCTGGGAAGGAAAAGGGTTTAAGGGGTGGGTAGGAATCTGGGGTTCAGTATGTCGTGGTCAACCGCCTCCAAGACCTAGACAAACCTCAACCCCTGATGATGGACACTGCAACGCTGTCCAAAATGTTGCTAAAGAAGGAGGTAGCGCAACACGGCATAACACCCCAAAAACAAATAACGAAGATAGAAAAGATTTTTTTTCTTTTCAAAAAATTATATCTGCTGTTTTTAAAGACCTACAATAATTATTTTTTATTATAAAATTAACACTGAATAGATCTTTCAGATTACTTAACATTTTTGTAAAGTTCTAACAGAATTTATTTTATTTTTAATTTTTCAGAAAAAAAATCCTTTTAGCCCCTAACGGAATTGTGGCATCCTAGTGAGCACAGGTACAAAATAATTATATCCTAGAATAGCAGCGAGCTTTTTAAAATAACACTTATACATTGAAGTTATTAATACTGCCATCTATTTCCCGCTGCCATAAACTTATTCAAATTTTGAAAAATAACATTTTTACCGACATTTTTGATATTCAATTAAAAATTTGGAACTAAACAAAAAAGTTAAAAGTACCTCTAAGTTTTATTTTTTTAAATTTATTTCTTTTATATATTCAATATTATTATTCAATTTATAAAATCAGTTTATGTGTAAACAAGTTCTAAAGGCATTCTTCAGAAGGCGAAAGAGCTCTCACACGTAATAATAATTACATTGCAGAACCTGTTTATAAATAAACTGATTTTATAAATTGAATAATATCATTGAAAATACAAAAGAAATTAAAATTAAAATGGAGTTCCACAAATTAAACTTGATAACAATAGATTTTTTTTTTTTAAGTTCCGCTAAGGATCAAAATGCATGTCGTAAAGAAAACACTTATTTTCATAGAAATATTTCGACGACGCAGATCAAATAAGAAAAAAAAGGGAGAAAAATTACAGCATTTCAAATTTCCGTTGTGGATATTATTTATAATTTTGTAAATAAAAACTGCCAATCACCCGTCTCGCGTTCATATACATTCAACTCCTTACACTTCTATCGGTATATCTCTTCAACGGCAACCACTTGAGAACCTTATTGAGCAAGAAACCATTGATAAGTCCCCAAGACTGCCATGGGCTGGCCATGCTGCACAATGCCAAATGCAGTGCCTCAGTGGAACCGATCCAGGGGCAGACTGAGAAAGAAGTGAACTGACTGTTTGGAAGAAGATTGGAGCAGAATTAGAAGATCTGAGAACTGTAGACTAGAGCTGTTGGGAGGAAGCCAAATCCAACTGATTTGAAGATAATAAAAATGAAGCAATGAATGTAACAGAACCGTGATGATTAATGATGCTGGTGCTTGTACTAACATAAAAAAGACTCTTCATTGACTTGGTCAAAATGTGGAAAAAGTGAAAATACTCAAGTCAGTAATAATAACGTCAATACAAAGTTTGTGCTGTCACCGCGTCGTCCACTGAACAAAAAATGTCTAGAAATGTGATCTATACTGATTGCTCAAGAAAGAAATTCATATTTAAAAATATTTGATAAATTTTTTTGTATTTCTTGGACATAACTAATTAACAATTTGTGGACATTTTGTTTTGAAGAGTTTCATTTCATTATTTTTATTTATCTGCTACCGTTTTTGACACATCCGTCATTTACTAGCAGATAAATAAAAATTAAGTAACAAATGTATGTACATGTGAAATAAAACTCTTCAAAATAAAACATTTGATCAATTTCACCAGAAAATTGAACAAAATTGCCCACAACACACTTCTACAGGTTCGTTTTGTCAGTGGCGTCCACTGTGTCAATATATTATCATAGTGTCAAGTGATTACATCATGTTAATTATTTTTTGTCAGGAATTTCGAGCATTTTTTAACAGGGATAAATCAAGAAATCTGATGTAACATCAATTTTTCATAAAATATCTTGGTAATTGGACAGTCTACTTTATGATGTTATCCGTGCAAGGCAATCTAGGACTTGTTGGTGACGCTCCAGCCGAGCGAGCGTTTGAGCGCCTTCTTCCACTCGTTGTACTTAAGTTGGCGCTGAGCGTGCGTCATGCGCGGGGTGAAGCTCTGCCCCTCCTTGATGATGAAGGTGCGGTCGGGCGAGCCGTGGCCCACCGCCCACTGCGCCACCATGGCCGCCCCCAGCGCCGTGCTCTGCGTCAAGCCGGCCTTCACCACGTCGAAGCCGCCCAGGTTGGCCTGCGTCTGCAGTAGCAGGTCGTTGTTGGTCATGCCGCCATCCACCTACAGAAATTACCAATTTGAAAAAGGGTAGAACTGGGTTAGTCTGTGATACTAAATTACTCTGTGATACTAACTTATTCCGCGATACTAACTTACTCTGTGGTACTAACTTACTCCATGATACTTTTTTACTCTGTGAAACTAACTTGCTTTGATATTTTAAAGTTGTTTTAGTCGCTCCCTAAGGATTGCCAGTAAGGAATCAACAACACCCGCATGCAGTAAAAAATCGTGATGTCTAGAGTGCTCCGTTCTATGTATTTTTATAGACACCCGCACATGGATTGGTATGACACTGCAGTTTTCTTTCAGTACACAGGCAAGCGGGAAGTGGTTTCAGTAGTTTCTCAGTATTTACCGCATCTGTGTTTGTCTTTTTGCTGTCACCACTGAGATTTATTGAAGTAACCAATAATTAGTAAAAATTCCAAGTGTTTTCTTACCTTCAGACTATGGATGCTGAGACCACACTGTTTACTCATCACATCCATGATGTCTTTTACTTGGAAGCAGATGGCCTCTAGGGCTGCTTTGACTATATGATGATCCTCCGTGTCTTCAGATATACCGGCAATGACACTGTCCACAAACAAACATCCAAATTGTACAAACATAAAAATTCAATAATTGCTAGCTTCATTTCTTTGGACAGTCTTTCGTTAGAGCCAACCGCATTCAGTCCTCCATTAAAGAAGTTATCTGCATTTACCCTTCTTTCAATACCTTTATCAGCCTTCCCATCTCTCGTAAATATATTTCTCAGTCTCCAACTCATCCACCTGCTCCAAATATTCATCATTCACAACTATATTTTCTAGTAACTGGGAAATTAAATTAGATAATTAAAAATGTTATGTAAAACGCTTGAATTATTAATTTTTTAAATAACAAAAAAAAAATTTTAAACTCAAAACACATTTGTAGCAAAAAGCACCTTGTGTGAATTATATATGGCAAAATTTATTCCCCTTCTGAATGCGACTATATTATCAATTCAAAAAAATACACAATTAAACGAGACAATTGATAACTTACCCTCTGGCCTCGCTCTGCCAGTAAGGCGCAAACAGTCCACTGAAAGCGGGCACGAAGACCACGGAGCCGCAGTCACTGGCCCCCTCCACCACGGCCTGCGTGTTGGCGATCTCGTCCAAGATCTGCAAGTTCTGCCGGAGCCAGTCGAGGGCCAGGCCTGCCACTGCTACCTGGAAAATTGAATATTACAACAATATAAATAATATTCATCCAAAGTATATATGAGTCATGAAAGGGGGCATACATTAATTACGTGAGCAGTTTTTCTTCCAATCTAGACCCCTCCCCCCCCTTGGTGAGATAAATTTGGGCCACTTCGTATATTCTATTCAATTAATGTGAGATTTTGCTGGACCCCCCTCCCCCTTTTGAGCTCACGTAATTAATGTATGCCCACTAATATCAACTTTCATTGATTTGAAGAAAACTACAAAAAAACTATCACGTAACATAATGAATATAATTAAGAAGTAATATAATTTCTAAAAGTGTTAATTTAGCAAATCCAAATTCCGATTCCGACTCTAGCGCTCTCACGTTTTTGGAACTAGATTTCGTTCCGCTGCAAGCCGGGTTTCGTGTACCTACTAGCTTACGCGGAGTTAGGGCTACTACTTGTTTCGTTCAGACTTCATCCTCATCAATGTTGAATTCTCGCTCCCAGAATTTTAATTAGTAGTAGTTATTTGTAATTTGTATATCGAAGTGCATAAACATGAATAGATACAAGTGAAATGTGTAAACACAGTAGGTATAAAGTAGATACCTACATACATGAAAAAACAATTTGTTATATATTTTTTAATATTTTGCTTTTTTTTTAAATTGTATTTTACGGCCATTAGAGTGGAAGATACTCTCACTATTGCCCTGGTGTAAGACCACAATTCAGAATTGAAACATTGCTTGAAATGGCTTTAGGGGGCGTTCAAGTATAAGTATAAGTTATCGACGTAACGCAATTTTTGAAGATTTTCGACCCCCCCTCCCCCCATGTAACGCGCAGTAACGTTTTTCCGTTCCTCCCCCCCCCCCCCCCCCCCCCCCCCCCCCCCGTTAACGTTACGTAACGCCCAAGTGACAATTTTTACCTGAAAGTCACAACTAAGTACCTTTTTCTTGTTTAATCGCGTTTGCGGTAATAAATAAAACAAGAGATTTCGAGAACGAAAAGGGTTGCCAAGATTTTAAGGATAGAAAATTTTAATTCCCTGGTTTTTTTCTAAATAAAGAAAAACATGTTACGTAACGCATGGTTCGAACCCCCCCCCCCCCCCCCCCCCCCCCTTGTAACGCACAGTAACGTTTCACAAGACCCCCCCTCCCCCCCCCCCAAGTGCGTTACGTAATACTTGAATGGCCCCTTAGCCGTGTTTAGTGATCAGATCTGAATAGCCAGGTACCTCCCCACCTTCCTCTTCCCAAACTCCTTCCCCTCCCCATTAACTTCAGCCTCACAACATACCCCAATTGGGGATGCCATAGTCCCACTGACTCCAGACGGTGGCAGTTATTCGCGGTATTCATGAAAAAAAACCAGTAATATTCAGATGGATTGTAAAAAATGTCTCATTTTGAAATATTTATTCGTTTGCAAAATTTTTTATGTTATATTTATGTGCATATCGCACAAGTGACCCAAATGCTCCCGTCTGAATCCACCGAGACTATGACATGACTATGGGGTATATTGTGACGCTGAAGGTGGTTGGGAAGGGAAGGAGATAGGGAAAAGGAAGGCGAGGAATTAGCTGGCTATTCAGATCTGGTCACCAAACACGGTCAAAGTCATTTCTAGCAACGTTTCAATTTTGAATGGTGGTCTTACAACAGGGCGATACTGAAAGTATCTTCCACTCTGGAACATGATGCAAAAATATCATTTTTAAATGAAATAATTGTGAAATAACCCAAATTAGACAAATAAAATTTATTTGCCCACGCCGGGATTCGGTCCCACGACCTTACCCCTTGACCACGCTGGCCGTCAATAGGTAGTATCAGTAATTTGGAAGGCGGATATCGGTACCGCCGCCCCGGGAATCATGTATTGGATTATCAACACCTCTGCCACAGGTCACCCCAAGTGACTTAGCAGAGGAACCAGGGTTCATGTGGCGAGGTTTGTCAGGATCTCGGCGGCAGTTGCATCTGCCCACCAACTACGTTAAGGCCGGATCGGGAGAGACCTTCTTTTTACAATTGCTCAACATACTGCCTATCTCTTCTTTGGGGATGATGTGTGGAGGGTCATTTTAGGGAAAGGGAGGAGAGGAACTTCTGAGAAGTAAAGGGGTAAGAGGGGTGAATAGAAATCTGGAAGTCAGCGTGTCCAGGAGAGCAGATGTATGAATCTATCCCTCCCACTGCGGTGCAAGGCGATGTTCCGAGAGAGTAAGGCTGGAGAAGTCAAAGGGACTCCCTCAACCACTTTCTCCAGATCCGACCTGCCATGCAGCTGGTGGGCAGACGCATCCGCCGCTAAGACCTGAACAAACCTCACCCCATGAACCCTGGCACCCCTGCAAGTCACCAAACGTTGCGAACCACTTGGGATGACCTATGGCAGACGTATTGGTTATCTAATAAATGGTTCCCGGGGCGGTGGTACCCATACCCGATTCTCGTGTTTGTTATTTTTATAATAAGAAACATGGATATAAAAAAGGCCCACCCTCCCAACCCATCTCACCCCCCCCCCCCCCTCCGACCCCCCCATCACCCCCCCCGCCTCCTTTACCCCCCCCCCCTCCCTCAGCCACCCCCATCACCCCATCCCAACTCTTCTTCAACCTCCCTCCATTGGGAGCTGTTGGACTCTTGTGCGGTATTCACAGAACAATAATTCAAAATAATTTTTAAAATTTTTTTTTGAGCAGTTGTAACTCTTGCAATAACTTACAATATTTTTATTTTTTTAAAGAAGTGCTTTAGACCACACGACTGAAGTAAAACTTCACTAACTTATGCCGGGTACCCGCTGTATATAATGTTATATAATGCAGGCGCTTGCATTATAATGTAGTTTCCCGGGACTCGGGATGGAACCATAACAGTTTAGTTTAGCCTTGCAACGCATGCCGGGTACCCGCTGTATATAATTTATTTATTTATTTACAGACAAATAGTCCATTAACAATATAACAAAAACACAAATAACAAGCGTGCGTAAAGGCCCGACCGTTCGCCTCGCCATCGATCACCGTTCGCATCAATTACCGTTCGCATTACGCTTTTCCTAACAATCACCACTTTTTGTAACAATCACCATTTTTTGTAACGCATTCACCAGCTTACCCCCCAAGTCGAGCGTGCGTAAAGAAGTTTTACTTCAAAAAAATTTTTTACAGCAGTTGGGACTCTTGTGCGGCATTCACACAATAATTTACAATAAAAAAAATTTCAAAATTATAAAAATTTTAGCACAAAAATATACAATGAACATGAAATTTTGCGTTCGGGCAACCCTGTAGATTTTTACAAGCGTGAAACAAGGAAATCGTATTTATTTTTAAAGTTTCGCTTTCAATTTGTCATTTCAAAATGTGATGATCCAGAGCGTCGCGGAAACAACTTGTCCAGGCCACGGTTGCGGGCCAAATGAGCTCTGAATTTTTGTTTCTTGCTATCAGAAAAATGTTAAAATGCGGAAGCAGTAAATTAATTAGTATTAGGTCCTCACATATGAAATTGGCGTTTTGCCGTACTGGCAACTTTGATCTCAAATATCTTCTCTTTGGTTAGGAATTCCAAATTCAAATTTATACAGCTATTTACTCATGTATTTGTGTTTCGAAAATTATAATTCATTTATTTTTTCCTTAATTGTTTTTTTTCTTTGCGTCACTTAGTTTACAAAATGGAAAACTTGAAATTTTGCGTTATTTACGAGTACGAGTTCCATCGTGGCACCAGTGCTGCAGAAACGGCTCGGAGGATTAATGATGTGTATGGCGACGGTGCCGCAAAAGAAAACAGTGCGTTTTTGGTTCCAACGTTTTCGTTCTGGAAATTTCGACCTGCAGAACAAGCCCCGTGGACGGCCAGAGACCAAAGTTGATAATGAAGAATTGAAGGCTATTGTGGAAGCGGATCCATCGCAAACCACGTCCGAGTTAGCTGCAGGCTGCGGTGTTAGTGATAAAACTGTTTTAATCCACTTGAAGCAAATTGGGAAGGTGAAAAAGCTTGAAAGGTGGGTACCTCACGAATTGAGTGAAGCAAATCAACAAACGCGCGTTGACCGCTAGACCACACACTGCACAACAGACGGCTACCAAATTAGAGGAGCTTCAATTGGAATGTCTAAGACATCCACCGTACTCTCCGGACCTTGCCCCAACAGATTACCATTTTTTCGAAATTTGGATAACTTCTTGCAAGGGAAAAAATTCAACTCCGATGGGGCAGTGCAAACCGCCTCCAAAGATTTTATTGATTCCTGTCCGAATGGTTTTTTTAGTAAAGGGATCGATGAACTACCTATGAGATGGCAAAAGTGTATAGATAGCAATGGTACATACTTTGATTAAATAAATATATTATATTTAAAAAAAATCGAATTTATGTTCCTCCCATACAAAACGCCAATTTCATATGTAAGGACCTAATATTAAATACTTACTAAAATTATTTTTCGATCAAAATTATTTATGATTTGTCAATAATGTCTTAGCAAAATAAGTATGTAAAACAATCTGAGATATATTAGTTTGTAAGTGCGCAAATAAATACACAAACGGACCAATTTTCGTCAAGAAACATGTGTACGTAATTATTTTTTTAATGATTTTATTTAAACTAAAATTAAAATTCTGAAACATGCGATACCTAGATAAAGTATTGATTTATTTTACTGCATGATTATATTATTTGAAATGGGTGTGGTATAATACAAATTCTTTTTTGAAAATTTAACAAATCTGCCAACGACCTAAGGTATTGTACTAAAAGTAAACATTTTTTCTCAAAATGTAAAACATGCGAATGCTAGATAAAAGAACAATCTTTCGAAATCAATTTATAAGTTTTTGTGGAAATGAGTCAATACATCATAACTTTTGGATTAATTGTATCAATCAGACACAAAGAAGCAATATACAAAAAATTAATCCAACAACCTACAAACGAAGCCTTAAAAAAATACCTAAAAGCATACAAAAACAAACTTACGTATTTAATAAAAAACACAAAAGAAAACTATTTTCGGCGAAAACCAAAAGCAACGGAGAACGATGCAAAAAAAGTCTGGCATGTTGTTAATGAAATTATAGATAAGAAAAAACATTAAAAAAATGATATACATAGTATTACACATAATAATATCAAAATACGATACGAAGAAAATCCATCAGCTGCCGCTAACATATTTAACAACTTTTTTGCAAATGTAGGTAAAAATCTTGCAAATCAAATACAAAAAATACCGTCTAATGACGAACAGAACATTAACGTCAATATCTTAAACAAAATTGACATGTTTTCCCTTACTTCAGCCCAGGAAATCGAACACATCATTTCAAGCATGAAGGGAAGATCGGCACCAGGTTTCGACGGAATTACTGTCGAAACACTAAAAGCTATCAAAAAACATATTTCAAAACCATTAATGCATTTAATCAACATTAGTCTTCACAGTGGAATATTCCCAACGATATATAAACAAACCATCATCACTCCAATTCATAAATCTGGCAACCCAGAAGAAGTGACAAATTATCGTCCAATATCGCTCATTTCAAACATTGCCAAAATCTTTGAAAAAATTATCAAAAAAAGATTAACTGAATTTATTAACAAAAATAATATAATTCACGACAACCAATATGGATTTATGAAAACTAGAAGTACCTAAGATGCGATTGCCAAATTATCGAACATTATTCAGAACACATTAGACAAATCTTCGAAATGCATCGGAATCTTCATAGATCTTAAAAAAGCCTTTGATAGTATTTCTCATGATAAACTTATTAAAAAATTAAACTATGTTGGGATAAACGATAAAGCTCTAAAATGGATAAAAAGCTATTTATTTGAACGACACCAAGTAGTCAAGATAAACAACTCCCTAAGTCTACCACTAACAAGTAATTTTGGGATACCTCAAGGCACAGTCCTAGGCCCCCTACTATTTATAATTTATGTCAACGATATTTTTAAACTACCACTTAACGCAGACATAATATCATATGCCGATGACACAGCTATCATAGTGAATGGGATCGACTGGAATATAGTAAACGAACAAGCAAATAATATCATGAACATCTTAAAACATTGGTTTGATACAAATCTTCTCTCATTGAACACTAACAAAACATACTACATACACTTCTCAATCAACAAACTAAAAACACTCCCCAACACTAAAATAATTATCCACAATAACAAATGTAATAAAATCACATGAAATTAAATATCTCGGAGTGATAATAGAACAACATATGAAGTGGAAGAGCCATATCTGTGAATTGGTTAAGCGTATCAGAAAGTGTATATATATATTCATAAGATTAAGAAATATTTTAAAACTCAACAATCTAAAGAGAGTATACTATGCACTAATCCAGTCATTAATTCAATATGGAATAATTGGATGGGGGGTCATACAACAACATTCTAACCCCGATCAAAGTGATCCAGAAACTAATCATTAAAGTAATCCTAAAGAAACTCTCCACTTATGCAACAGAAACGCTTTTCGCAGATTTCACGGTGCCTCGAGTAGAGAATATCTTCAAGAAAAATGCAATTATCCAAATTTACAAAGAAAATATCATCAAGAAATTTGAAACTCACCAATCAAAAAGATATTTTTATTTATTTCATTTATTATTTAAACACCCATAGGGCTTTTAAATAGAATGCAGTACATTTTTTTAATTACAGTGAAAAGAATGGGTTTACAAAATACAATACACAATACAAGTAACATAATATTTGATAAAAGCGAAATATAGGTTACATAAAATATAAGGGTTAAAAAAAAAAAAAAAATTTAGGTTACATAAAATATAAGCGTTAACAAAATACATGTAACATAAAATATAAGAAACAAAATATAGTCCATAAAATATAGTAGTTGACATAAAGTAGGTAATTTTTAAAATTGTTGTTCTCATTAGTTTACGGGATAGGTAGAAATAAATAGTTGGCACATATGGCGCTTGAAGTTTGCCAAGTTCAAATTATTGTCAAATACATCCAGATTGTTTAAGTATTTGTTACCAAGACTATGCAAACGTTGTATTGGAGAATGTAAATCATAGTTCGAATGAGATGTACGTATATAAAATGTCAATGTTTATCTAGTTGTTCGTGTAGGTACATGTAGATTTATTAATTGCAGGAGTTCACAACTGTCGAATTTAGAGTTTAATAATTTTAATAAAAAAGTTAGGTCGTTTATTTTTCGTCAGTTTTCTAATGTTGGAATATTTAAAGTATTCATTAACGATGGATAATTTATGTGCTCTAAAGGGATGTTAAGTTTAAAATTTACAAAACGTAGAAATTTTCTTTGAATTCTTTCAATAGTATGAATATGAATTTTATAGAAGGGCGACCAGACTATGGAGTTATATTCTATTAGGCTTCTAACAAGGGATGTATACAGTAGTTTTTGTAACGATTTGTAACGATTCAAAGTTTTTAATTGTTCTTAACACAAATCCTAAAGTTTTCATACCCTTATTTGCAGTCTGTTGAATGTGAACCGTGAAGTCTAGTTTCTCATCCATTATTATGCCAAGATCCCGCATTTCCGATACTCTTTCTAAATTTATTTTATTTATTGAATAGTCGAAAAACAGTGATGTTTTTTTTCTGGAAAAGGTCAAAGTTTTGCATTTTTCAAAGTTATAAAGACAGCATCAAAATACCAAAATTTAATACCAAACTAATGCAAAACAATTATATCTATTTAGGAATAAAGTTTTTCAACAACCTTCCCATTGAAATAAAAAAAAACCAAAGACATCAATAAACTGAAACTCAAACTGAAGCTACACTTCATCAGGAATAATTAACTAAAAAATTACCTGTTTTTCTCTTTCTTTCTATTTATTTTTAATATATATTCATCTCTATTTTATTTAGATTTTTCGAATTTCTCCTAAGTGCACAATATCTTAGTATGTAACCGTATCCTATGTATGTTCACCTAAACATATAGATGACCCAGAAGTCTCAATTTATTCTATTATATACTTACTTATTGCATAAAGTTATTCTATTTCAGTTATAATTAGTGTAACTCGCTCATCAAGCACAAGAACTAGCTTCTTCTTTGGTGAGATTGCAATTTTTAAATAATTTCTGTACCAATATGTAATTTCTATAACTCCACTGTACAATTTTATATCTATATTAAATAAAATAAAAAATAAAAAATCTAAAATCTGATTTAAAAATGACATATTTCTGGTTTTCCCTGGTTATGTCCTCTTAAGTAATTTCGATAAATAAAATGGATATGGTTGATCTTGATACTCACTTTGTGATTCACTCGCGATATAGAGGCTTTTGAAACTCAACTGACCTAACATGGAAGATTTAGAAACTCGCGCTTGACATACGATTGGCAAAATAACAGCTTGTGATTGGTTGAATTGCTATATAGCGGGTTTTGATAGTAACTTCCTGAATGATACGGCGTATTTCGTTTCTCACTCACAGTTTTAACATGGTTTTTGGTCTTGGTAAGGGAGATTTTGAAACTCAATTTTAGGTTCCTCTTGTTCCTCACAATAATGTGAACATGATTTCATGATTTCAGATCATTTTGTCAAAAAATCGGATACAGCGGGTATTGAAATTATAGGACTCATATGTACCAATAAATGGAAAAAACCCTAGACGAACCAGGCAAATACTCGAAATGGACAGCAACCCTCTGAGGGAACTGGTAGGACTACTAACGGGGCACTGCCACCTCAGGAGAAACATACAACTGTTGGCAGTGGAAAAACATTGAGATGAAGGAAATGTGAAGAAACTCCACTTGATGGGAACAAGTCTCGGTTACTTGGGAAGACTCGTTGTGGAACCAGGAGGCAGCCAAATATCCAATGGCAACCCTGGTGAACTTTATCAAAGGAATCGGGTTATTGTTAAAGGAATGAGGCGAAATGGGAGATAGTACAATGGGCCCACAGCCTGAGTACTAATGGGGACTATGGTAAACTGTCGCCGCTTTATTAAAAACCTTTTATTTGAAATCTCCACAAGTTCTCAGTGAAAACTTCTGTACTATAAGTCTAAGGTTGAAGGTATTTCTAACTCCGTAACATTTGACGAACATAAAATGGACAATCGCTGCAATTATTAATTTGGGAGGCGGGTATGGGTACCGCCGCCCCGGGAACCATTTATTGGACAACCAACACCCCTGCCACAGGTCACCCCAAGTGGTTCGCTATGTTTGGTGACTTAGCAGGGGTGCCCGGGTTCATGGGATGAGGTTTTCTAAGTCTTGGTGGCGGATACGTTTGCCCAACCACTGCGTGGCAGGCTGGATCGGAGGAGACTGATTGAGGGAGGCCTTTTGACCTCTCCAGCCAGATTCTTCCGACCCTTCGCCTTGCACCGCAGTGTAAGGAATAGATTCATATGTCTGTCATCCTGGTCACACTGACCCCCAGATTCTTACCCACCCCTTACCTTTTTCCTTCCCATATCTTCTTCTCCTTCCTTTCCCTTAAAAAACCCTCCACACAGCATCCTCAAAGATGACATAGGCCCCTAGGGAAATTTTTTTCCTCGGTGCCTCCTGTGTGGAGCCAATGTAAAAAAAAAACGAATTTTTGACACTTGAACAGTCCTCATTAAACGCTGATTCCCAGCCTGTTTCAGCTTTCCATGGATGATGAATGACGAATCGCACTCACCGATCCCTCCAAAGCGTAGCACGCTGGCGCTCTGGGCCCCAGCTGGTAGGCCACCGTGGTGAGCAGCATGTCGGTGTGGATCAGGTGGTTGGAGCCCACGTTGTACAGGATGAAGCAACCCGTGCCATACGTGGCCTTGGCATCCCCTGGCTTCATGCACTGCTGGCCAAGTAGGGCCGCCTGCTGGTCTCCCAGGCACCCCGCTACCGGGATGTCTTTGCACGGACCTTTGAGAATGTTTCCATACACCTAATAAAGAGATTCCAAAATCATCAATACTATTATTACTTTTACATACAACTCTCTTCTTCTTCATATGGTGAAGGTCAAAGTTATTCAACCAGCTTACGGCATCGGGAATCACTTAATTCAGCACAGATTTGCCATAGAACCAGCCAAGAGGACATTATTTTATGATGTCTATATTTATACGGTCTACCAATAAAAACAATAAACTATAACCATTTGATGAAAGAATTAAAATTATTAAAACTCTCAGATAAAAGACTTATTTCTGACTTGACTTTTATTTTTTAAATTGTTAATGGTTTTGCAGATAGCCCTGATTTATTAAGCTTAATTAATTACATTCCATACACCAACAAGAACTACACGATCTAAAATTCTTTTTAATTGCAAAAACAATATCAGGACTGAGTCATATAAATACTCACTTGTAGCTAGATTACCTGCACTTGGAAATGCTTTCTCAGAAGTGGTAGAGTTCAACTGCACGGAATATAGTTACAAACATAGTTATACATGTAGCCACTCGAGCGATAGATCAACTAAAAACGTTTTCCTGGATTGCTCTTGATTTTTTGGTGCTCATTTTGAATATTTTCCACCCACATTAAAAAAAAACCATACCTCCAAATTTTAATATGGAGACACATAAACCGAATGAAGTCCTTTATAGCCAATGAATTCACCTATATTTAAATAATCATCCCATATTTTTAGAATATACAAAAAATTTATTAAAAAATCATAAACATCATAAACGGAAATATTTTCAGGATTTTCTAGCTATAAACTCGCATAGGAAGTTGAATTTTGCATTCACATTAAATATTTTCTATGAAATTTCTCTTAAATGGTAAAGTTCATGATTATACAAATATATGTAAGAAAACTGAATTTTGATACGCTGTCAAGTGTTTTAATTTTTCGTTTTAAAAACTTGACACAAATTTTAGTTGAGAAATGATAATATGTATTTCATTACACTAAAATGGAATTTTCAACGTACTCACCAAAAATAACTGCAACACGTCAGACAGAAACATTAATTATCTCCACAATACCAATTAAATCGATTATTGCTTTATTTATTGAAAATAACTCATTGTCAAATACAGTCTATTCGGAAAATCTACTGTGCAGTAAACACGACCACGAAAAATTTTGTATTACAAGTATTCACTGTATTTTTAAACAATATTGAAGCACGTTGAATGCATTGATAATTCAATCATTATTATACTGGTATACAAATATGTTAGAAAAATCCACTAAAACACAATGCAAAATTACATTTTATACGCAATCATTTTGACAGCGACCGCTTCAGATATTTTTTGTTAAATTTCGTTTTTGTAAACCTTAATATTCCTTAAAAAACCAAAGAGCAGTGACACCTATTGATTATAAGTAGAAGTAGGCTCTCCTAGCTTTCTTATAACGTTAAGTTTATACTGTGAGAACATTAAAAAATATTTCAAATTTTTTTTAAAGAATCGAGGGAATATTTTCCAAAATTGGCATCAAAGCAATCCGAGGTATTTTAAATAGTGCCGTATTGTGGCAAAAAGCGCTCCAGTGGATAATAACATACCCCAATGAATAAATGTTAGCATAATACCTACTATTCTTCTGCATGGATTCTGTGTAATTTAATTAGCATAATAATTTTATTTAGTAATTCAACTCAATTCAATTATTTATTCATTTTAAAACATTATAAAATAAAATTTCAATGCGTTTTAAAAGAGTATTAAGATTTAAAATTTAAATAGGTTTAAGTAATTTATATTTCAATGAAGCACAATCATACTAACAACAACAAAGCTTGTTGTCTGAATTGTGCTTCATTGATATTAAACATATCGATATTCGAAGTGATTCTATTTAACAACAAGACAGCTTTCTCGACTGGCATAACCATTGGCAAGTTAGTTCTGCAAGCCGGGAGATAAAACAGTCTATGCTGTCGATGACGGAGATAACCATCGGGAATGTAGAAACTAATGCTCTCCATGATAGCCGAGTTTTCGAACCTTCCACGAATCAGTCTGAAGAAATGTGTTACAATGAGCGCATCCCTTCTGACCCGTAAATAGTAGCAGTACTAACCTCAGAACTGGATCGTATCTCTGGAAGTATGGAGCGGGGAATATCGAAGAAGGAGAGAAGTTTGTCATCCCACGTGAGAGTCTGGATGTTCATCAACATAGTCCTCGAAGCATTGGTCACATCGGTTATGTGTTTTCCTACAAATATTTAATCTTTGTTAGGGCCAAAATTATTATGAACCGAAAGATGTAGCCGCTAGCTGGCTACTTTTTATTGCACATCTCAAAGAAAAGCTAATACATAGCTGTACCTAATGCTATCAGTTCACCAACAGTTAATAACTACCTCCATTTTGGGAGGGGGGTATGGGTACCGCCGCCCCGGGAACCATTTATTGGATAACCAACACCTCTGCCACAGGTCATCCCAAGTGGTTCGCTATGTTTGGTGACTTAGCAGAGGTGCCCGGGTTCATGGGGTGAGGATTATCCAGGTCTTGGCGGCGGATGAGTTTGCCAACCTATTGTGTAGCAGGCCGGATTTAGAGAGACTGGTTGGGGGAGATTTTTTGACTTCTCCGCCAGGACTCTCTCGACCCATCGCCTTACACCGCAATGGGTGGGATGAATTCATACGTCTGTCTCTCCTGAACACATTGACCCCCAGATTCCTACCAACCCCTCATACCTTTTTCCTTCTCATAACTGCCTCTCCTTCATTTCCGTAAAAAGACCCTCTTCCTACAGAGAGGTACCCTCTTACAGACCCTCCTACTATACCACAGCATCTCCAAAGATGACATAGGCCCTGAGGGATTTTTTTTTTCCTCCGTGCCTCCTGTGTGGAGCTAACGTAAAACAATAACACAATTTACATAAAAACAAATGTATGGAAATATATATTTACATTTTAGCATGTGTTTGTAAACGAATTCTAAAAAAAAGAAACAGTATTTTGCCTTCCCACAGAGGACAAAGTTCGTTTTTAATACTACAAAAAATAAATGAGTCATTAGCTTATACATTAGTATGCTGATAAGACCTTTAATCTTTAATCCGCTTATCAAAGTGTGGAAAACTAACCATTATTATCTGCTTACTTAAGATAAATGGATAATCATCAATCAAAAAGGAGTGGAATTTGGACAATATAATATTTATAACCGTTTGTGTTGTAAAATCTCCCAAATAATCTCTTTCCACTAACACAATCCAGTATTCGCACAAGTATCCACAAAAAAACAAATAATAATGCAAGCTACATCATTTGAACCTAGTTATGCAGAAACCAGCCAGTAAACAATTTTGTCAAAAATAAGATATTGTCATCATTCGACAGACATAGGTCAATTCTACACACAAAAAGTCAAAATAATCGCCTACTGAAATATTTGTTGTTGCGCAAAAAAACATTTAAAATTGTGCAGAAAGCGCTCACGGTACTCAAAACACCTTTAATGTGGCTGTTTCTCAATATGTAGCAGTCGATTGCAGCAAAATACCTAACATTCTAATAATGACATTTACCTAATCAGCAGAAAACGTTATGCGACCTTGTGGTTACATTCATTGTGTTTTTTCATGTTGGGTATGTATTCAGGTTTGTGTAGAAATAATAAAATCAGTTTATAAATAATTGTCCATTTTTGGACAATTATTTCCGCAATGGCAGATTTTTTAATCTTTTTTTTAGTTAGCTATTCTTTGAAAAAATTCTTACGATATTATCATGTAATATACATGAATAATAAGATATATTATCTGGTAAACAGAAAACAATCGCTTTGTTTTTACGTCGATATTTGACCAGAACTCATCAAGGTAATTTACGCACGGTTTTTTGAAATACCACCCAACATTCAACAGGTTAAACGGCCGTTAAATGTTTTTTTTTTATTAGTAACGCTGCTAGTGTTTTTGGTAGCTCTGGCTGTTTCTGCAGAATGCATATTTCAAATAGTATGGTCTGACAATTAATCGCAGAGCTTACATTAAGGCACCACGCCACGGTTCGTGCGCGGTAAAAGGGTTTATTTTTCCTAATTATTTTCAAGCAAACGATGAATGGAATTTTTTTCAAACTCAACATATAAACTGTTTCAAACGGTTTCTTAGAAATGTGTATCTCTGTCAATTTCACGAATTTCTTTAAAACATTTGGTCAGAGAATTCTTAACAAATGAAATTTTTAAAAATGACCGTGAAATGAAATTTACCGTGGTGTGGTGCCTTAACCAAAAATCAATAAAAAACCAACATCTCACAAGTTATAGGAAATTGGTATATATACTTGTTACATATATATAATTTTTTTACGTAAAAAACATTCATAATATTGTTCTTAAAAACATTCATTTGATTATTCAATTTTTGCACAAAAGTGCTTTTATCTCAGTGTGAGTTTTTTTTTGTGGTTGGCTGCTTTCTGCATAATTAAGTTAATTTAGAATTTGTGCTGATCATTTTTTTTATTTCAAAATTCGTGGGAAATGTAGGCTTACTTTTCTAAAGGAGGTTTTATGAGAGATGAAAGGCTGATAGAGATATTGAAAGAAGGGTAAATGCAGGTAACCTCATTAATGGAGGACTGAGGCTATGTTTGGTAAAACCATTTGATTGTGTAAGAAATATGGAGATCCGGCTGACGTAAGCGTAATGAGTAAGATGGATGAATGAATGAAGAAAGAAGTGTAAGGAGCATATATGACGCGAATGTGAATGGTCGAAGAAATTGGGGTCGTCCGAGGAAGACATTGCACGGGCCATGTCAAGAGTCAGAATAATAACCCCGATATAGGCGAACCCTAGTGGGGTTAATAATTATATGCTAAATAATTTATTTTAATTAGTTAGATTTTATGTGATTACATGCTTATTTAATAACAGTTACTCTTACCTGTTAGACTCCCTTATTAAAACAACAGTTACTCTAACCTGTTAGATTCCATAATAACCAGGCGTCCACATTTCCAAAAAGGCATCTCTCTTCCTCTACTGCTTTCCTAACATCGGCCACATTATCCATCAACCAGTGTAACTTCACAGCACTGAAGTAGGTGGCAAGCCTGAGACCACATAAAGGCTACAAACAAAATTGTTACAAGTCAGATTAACCTTCCCGTTACCACCAGGGGTAGATTAATAGATTAATATTACCAAAATTGTATTAATTGTATGTACGAAGGCTGTCCGTAAAATAAGGTCTCCAAGGGGCTACGGTCGCGAGGAATGATTTTACGCGCAATCGTGCAACACAGGCGTGTAGCCTGGTTTCCCCTTGACAAATCCCCACCACTTTGCATCCTCTGTGACGCTTAGTCTCGGTGTGGCAGCCGTTCGCGATGGAGCTTCCACTCGCCGCACCCGCAAGGTGTGAGTTACCCTCTGTAATTCGTTTTTAAACTTTGCTTCGGCGAATCTGAATGAAGCCACTGGAATTGTTCATTTGTCACTAGTGTCGTCTAGTGTATCCGGGTCTCGTCCCCAATCACAATTGAGTCCAAGAATTCTTCGCCATCGATGTCGTAGCACTCAAGGAATTCACGGGCTGCTCCACCCGTTGTTGTTTGTGATATTCCGTGAGCATTTTGGGACCCATGTTGGGTAGACTTTGTGATCTCCCAAATGTTTTGTCAAAATCTTGTCAATATTGATCTTACTGATATCAGGGATCATATCACAGAGCTCCCGAACCGTCACCCGTCGATCTGAAATCATTGTTCTTTCAAACTTTGGCAATTTTTTCGTCTGAAACCGATGGCTGTCCGGCACGTTTTTTTAATTCTCTGCACCATTTGTGCACGTTTTCGCACTTGTACACTGTTTTCCGTGCATTTCAAGTAGCTGAGAATGAATTTTTATCAGGGTTTTGTTCTTTGCACAAAAAACTAATTATAGAGCGTAATTCACACCTGGCGGGTGCGGCGAACGGAAGCCCCATCGCTAACGGTTACCACGCCGAGACTAAGTGTCGAATAGAGTAGAGCTTGGTGGGGATTTGGCATAGGGAAATCAGGCTATACGCCAGTGTTGCCGGATCTTGCGTAAAATTGCTCCTCGCGACCACAGCACCTTGGAGACCTTATTTTACGGATAGCCCCCGTAAGTATAATATATTTTACAGTTTTGATTTTTTTGTATTCCTACAAAACCTATAAATACAATACATGATATGATCTACCATTTAAAAAAAAATAAACTACATATACTTTTTTAAAACGGGTTAAATCAAATATCATAGGGTTCATGTTCGTAGAAATGACATTTGGGCAGTAAAAACATAAAGATAAAAAAGGTGAGATAATAGGAATAATGCAACTCGCCTTTAAAAAGTTTTCATTGCTATTGTGCGGTACTTTTAGTTTCATTAATTTATCAATTGTAGAGGTGGTCCTGTTGTCTAACCACAGAATAGCACTGTGCAAAGGTTTCCCGGTAAATTTATCCCACACTATGGTCGTCTCTCTTTGATTTGTAATGCCAATGGACACCAGATCCTGAAATCAATCAAATAATTTTTTTAATAATTATTATATACTAGCTTTTGCCCCTGGCTTCGCTTGCGTAGTATTAGGGGGTTTCCCACTCCGCCTCCTCCACCTTCCCTATCCCCACTCCACCCTCCCCCCTCCCCCTGCCCCCTTGCCCCCTCCACTCCACCCCTTCTTCCCCCCCGCCCCTCCCCACCTCCCCCACCTCCGCCCCTCCATACCCATTACATTCATTTTTCAAACAGCTCGCGTGCCACCCCACCTATCAAACACGCGCAGTTTCGCATTTATAATATTAGGAAAGACATTTATAATATGACTATATATTAGTGGAGCTTCTAAACTGGAGAGAGCTGGCCCAAAACCGAGATGAATGGAGGAAGACTCTTGAGGAGGCCAAGACCCACCAGGGGTTTTAGAGCCAAGAGTGATGATGAGTATAGATTAATATTTTATACATATTTGAATTTTTACTATCAAAGGAATCTCCATAAAAACCTAAACAAATAAAACAAAATGACAGCGCACATCAAACAATTACTTAGCAATGCTTTGCTTTTCGTCCAGACAATAAACATATAATAAATAATTTCATAACGCCAGAGCTTACCAATGCATACAGCCTATATTACTTGCAAATAATGTAGCTTTCTATTGGTGAAAGAATTTTTAAAGTCCATTCAGTATTTATTGCGTGAAAGAGTAACAAACATCCATACATCCGCACAAATTTTCGACCTTTATAATATTAATAGTTAATAGGAATATCTATTATGAGAGTTGCAGAACATACTTAGTTAGTTACAGTCTTAGTACAGTAGTTACAGTTTGCACTACTGTCTTAGTACTTACAGTACCACTCATATATAATAATATACTCATAGGTAATAATAACGATCCATTTTACAATCCAACAAAAAAAAATTTACTAAAAAGAGGGCACTGTAATAGTTTAAATTGCCATAAATGACAACACCAGACCAAAGAAAAAAAAATTGTTACTTTAAAAAAGCCGTGTTGTGCTATCTCCTTCTTTAGAAAACTTTTCGGAGAGTGTTACAGTGTCCATCATCAAGGCAAATGTGTAATCGAAGATTGTGGTGAAGTATGTGTTTATTTATGTAGATCCAATAAGGTTATGGTTAATTTAATTTTTAAAATGGTTTTCAGAGTTTAGTTTTGGTGGGGCCGTCAATTACCGGATACCAAGAACTATTAAGCTTAGTCTCATTAATTAATATGAATGGGATTTTTGTGAATTTCAACTGCTTCCGTAATTAGGCGTACTCGATGAGTTCTGGGTATTCCCAGGACTTCAGAGTAATGACTTTGGCCATTGCCGGTTGTTATTCTGTTTGGCCTACATACACCGTAGGATTCGAAATAGTCCTGGGTCGATCGATCATTTTACACGACCCGGGTCCGGGCCCAAAATATGAAACTCGATTACGCTTCACCCAGCTACTTTCAACTACCTGAGTAGAGAGAGCGGGTGGCGAAACCCGGGTGTTGACATTCCCTTCGCTCTCTCATACATCTATCTATCGTCGCTTGCCCCGCCACATCCGCACCCGAAACCCAGGTTGCAGTAGTAGAGCGGTTGCGAGAAGTGGGTCGCGAGACCCGGGTGCTGACGAAAAAATGACCCGCTCACTCTTTGGTGGTCCGTGAGCGGGTTTCAATGAGCGGGTTATTCACGACCGACCCAGGACTGATTCGAAACAGTTATGTTTATAAACACCATCTGTCTTTAATCGATTAGTTAGCTACAAACCTTAGCGCTCCCTCCCAAAGCGACCAGCTTCTTCATGGCCTCCTCGATGCAGTCCTCCACCACTTCCAGGATCCTCATGGGGTCCTGCTCCACCTGCCCCTCCTGCGGGGTCTGCTGCTCCAGCAGGATCTGGTGCGAGGTCACCACCTCAGAGGAGCCCACCTTGAAGATGATGAAGCGGGCGCTAGAAGTCCCCTCATCGATGGCGCCCACCAGTGGACCGAGTGGTGAATACATTCTGGACCAAGCTGATAAAGACAATTAAATATTACTAAAAATTCATCAAATTTTAATTTGTTATAGGTAGAGGTATAAAAATGTCCAAGGTACCAACCTTGGACATTTTTATTTTATTTGGTTTTACGCCTAGCTGTGCTTTTACATACATTGTAAGAACCGAATATACCTAGTGAGCTATTGAAAATAATACAAAAAGTTTTTAAAGCCTAAAGTAACAGAAAACTGATGTAAATATGAAATAATATTAGTAAAACAGACATAAAATAAAAGAAACTAAAACAATACTGTAATGCAGGGGTGCTCAAATGGTCGATCGCGATCGACCGGTCGATCGCGAGTGCTTTTTGAGTCGATCTCGAGAAAAAATTGCCGATGTAAATAGATCTATCCACAGTTTTTGCTTCAGTTGATCCCCAATAAGGCCTCAATAAGACTACATCATGCCTTTTTGTTTATTATTTATTTGTATCTTATATTTGTCAATAGTCGCGCCTTTTTTTGTTGTTCACTCTATCCTCATCTATGGTGTGTGACTTCAAAAGTCCACATTGGAAAAAAATCGACTAATTATCGTATATTCATGGTGAAATATTGTCGAAAATTGCCCCCTTAAAAGCCCGAAGTTATCTTCTAGTTTCTAGTATGTGGTTTGGTTTATTCACGAGACAGTCAGTCCGAGTTGTAACTGAAGGCGATACAAAGTTTATTAATAAATAATACAAAATGCGGTGAAGAGAAGTAAAACGTTTCATTTTAATAACAATTTTAATAATATTTCACAATAAATAATAATAATATCTTGAAAATATTTTGAACCATTTCAATTCGTATTTTTGTCGCACCTACGTTTTGGACACGTGAACATTGTTTTCCATGACTAAGTTTCTACCTTGTATTCTCGAATGCATGTACGAAAGAAGTTCATCAGAAAATCATCAAAATTATACTGTTGGTTACCTATTGCAATCTGTGCACAGTTGAAACATTTTTATGTGAAATGTGAATCTTATGTGGACGTCATCAATCCAACCTGCTACATCAACCAGTGAGTTTTACGCTTCCTTATTTCCTACCTTCTAGGAAAGTTCCTTACATACACCATTTTTTACATACACTATGTATGTGCTGCCAGAATCAAAGAAAAACCATTTTCATGTTCTGAGTGTAGTTTAAATTCGCCGCACACAGATTTGATTTAAACCAGTTTTATGTTCAGAATGTAAAATTCCAGTTCTTATATTTGAAGTACAGTTATAAAATTCTGGTTGCAGACTGTGTACATATGTGCAGCCAGAATCAAAGAAAAACAAAAAAATGGATTTCTACGCACCCCCCCCCCTCCCCCCTCCCCAGGGCTTGAAAAATCTGCGGTTCAGTCGATCAATCGTAGTCTAATAATATTGAGGTAGATCGCCAGCAGTTCAAGTTTGAGCACCCCTGCTGTAATGTATCATGATTTCGTACAGTGTTTCTTAACCTGTGGTCCGCGGACCCCTGCGAGTCCGCGAATAAATGTATGGGGGTCCGCAGTCTCATCATTGGAGCATTTAACAATAATAAATAAATGCCACCAAAAGTCTCCTAAATGCTACGCATTTTAGTTTCGATTATTTTCCAGTACCCGACAAAAATAAAAATTGGATATTAGACCTTTTCAACACAGATGTTACTGATATTACTGGCTTGAAAACGGCACAGGAAAACCAATTAATAGAAAACCTTGTGATTCGGCTTTGAAATGTAATTTCATAGAAGCCTCTTTATCAATGTAAAGAAAGATTATAAGGAAACATCAGAGAAGAAATACTGAAACATTTACTGCTTTTCTCAACCACATACCTCTGTGAAAAGGCATTCTCTGCTCTTGTGTATACTAAAAACAAACACAGAAACAGATTACAAGTGGAATCCTATTTGAGATTACAATTTAGTAGCAACATCAACCCGAATATCACTAATTTAATTGCAAAAAACATCTACCTTCGCATTAATTAACTGTTAATTGATGTGAATGTTGGTGTTGCTGTTGTACGTTAATTATTAACGTTTTTTATAAAAAAAAGTTTTTTTTGTATTTGTATTACTTACTAAAAAAAATATCAGAGTGTGCAATTCACAGGCGGTAGAAGTGAAACCTTCAGAAAACTAAAGTAGACAAAAGTGGGGAAGCTGTGAAGCACCATACAAAGAGGAGACCGATTATACTAATACTCTCGCAGAATGTGTTCGTCTCTTTTTAGTGTCGCTATTTTTCATTTCATCGAATTTCAAATCACAACGGTGCTAAAGAAGTTTTCACTTCAAAAATCGTTCGAAATTTATTGGTGGTTTTTTTAAAGGGGGTCCTTGAAAATTGTGCTTGATTTCCTAGGACTTTCCTTGATTTCCTAGCGGCTGAAAAAGGTTAGGAAATGCTGATTTAGTACATATTTTACCATAGTAGTCTATGGGCTCTTCGGGTCACATGGTCTCGTTGTCGAGTTGTGCCGAAGGTGACCGAAGGAAGATTTACAAAGTCATAATTGACTTTAATCAACTTTGTAAATGGTCACATGATGCATGACTATTAATAAATGCTAAAAAAAAAAACAAAGTAATGCATATAAGATCACCTAATGCCAAATTTCAATTTAATCCTAATATTATTTCTTATAATTTTAATTGCATCCATAAAAATATTCCAACTAATTGTAAATGTGAAGGCTTAGAATTAGTTACGGAATACGTGTATCTTGGTGTTACAGTAGATTGTTTTTTTAAATGGGACAAACATATAAAAAAAAACCTGTAAAAGACTCGGATCAATTGCTGGCAGAATGTACACATTAATTTTTTTCCTATCAATTGAAATACTTAAAATAATTTTATATGTCACTGGCAGAATCTATTATAAGATATGGATTAACAATATGGGGAAATACTACTATAACCAATCTGAAACAAGTCCAAGTTGTACAAAACGCAATTGTAAAATTATTAGTCGTCCCTAATATTTTCAAACAGAGACAAGATACACCGTTGCTGTTTCAGCTTGCCAAAATTTTACCTGTTAAGGCAATACTATGGCACAAAATTATAATTCAGCATATATTTACCCCGCAGCATAAAGAGAAATTAGAACATAAATACGGTAACCGACGAGTTCATCGAAAGCAAATTCATCGAAAGCAAATTCATCGAAAACGAGTTCATCGAAAATCAATTCCTCGAAAGCAAATGCATCGAAAACGAGTTCATCGAAAATCAATTGATCGAAAATCAATTCATCGAATGATCAATTCATCGAATCGCCAATTCATCGAAAAACATTTTTTTTGTGGATATTAGAGCTGTCAAAATTAAATACCCAAAAAAGTCTGTTTAACTGAGTTAAATGTGTTTAGCAACTGTCAGTTTCGTAGTGACAATGTAAAATTTATAGGTTATCTCTTCGATTTCCGATTGCCTGATACTGCAAAAAAGAGATATCTAAGGAACGGTGACCAGACAACTCATAATGAAACCAACTCATAAACAACTCAGAAAGGTCATTAAGAGTGATGATAAAAAAAATATTTAAAAATTGGTTAAATAGGTTAAGTTAGGTTAGGTTAGGTTAGGTTATGTTAGGTTAGGTTAGGTTAGGTTAGGTTAGGTTAGGTTAGTTTAGGTTGACCAATGCTTTTTTAACTTCTCGGTCCGCTCGGCATTTCTCTCAAATATCAACAAAATATATTATTTCGATGAATTGGCGATTCGATGAATTGATCATTCGATGAATTGGTTTTCGATGAATTGATTTTCGATGAATTGGTTTTCGATGAACTCATTTTCGATGAATTTGCTTTCGTTGAATTGATTTACGATGAATTGATTTTCGATGAATTCGTTTTCGATGAACTCGTCGTGAACCATAAATACAGCACTAGATTCTCGCGCAACGACGGGTTAATAGTTCCGAAATTTAACAATAAGTACGGACAGAGAACGTTTGAATACATCATACCGAAGATATTTAATTTATTACCTGACACTATAAAGCAATGTAATTCTATGAATAAGGTTAAATATATTGTGAAAAATTGACTATCGGAAAAAAAATATTTATATTGATATGTATTAAAAAAATGTTGAATCTGTAGATATAAGATGTAAATTTTATACTTTTGAATGTAGCTATAACTTTGTGGTTATCCATTATAGATAAATGAAACAATTTAACTTTATTTTAACCACTTTTATACTTGAGTAAATCCGAACGTTCGTTGGAAAAAAAAAAAAAATGTTTTTTTTTTTTTTGGAACGTTTGTTCTGAAACCGGTCGGATTTACTCAAGTATAAAAGTGGTTCAAACAAAGTTAAATTGTTTCATTTATGTAAATTTTATATTTAAAAATCTATATGTAACTAAAATATAAGCACCTGTTGACAAGCCAATTCAATTGGCTTAGCAGGACTTATTTGTTGATTATATGTATTATCTATTCTTTCAATAAAATAAAATAAATAAATAAAAAATTAGGTTAAGAGCGCTCCAGAACAGAATTAGCCTTCAGCCTGGAAGGACATTTGTCCTCAGAAGTATTATTACATTTACAAAACGTCAATAAACAGTTATTATGTTATAATGAAACCTTAGTCTTTCAATAAGCATCCATAAACGTGTTCCGGCGAATACAGGTCGCAGTACGTCCCATATTATATTCTCTGGAGAGAATATTAAGAGACATTACAAATACTATAAGACAAATCATTACAACTATTATACCTATGCTACTACAATTTTTAGGATTCTACAAAGAACTGGTGTTAGCACCAATTATGATTTGGCTGCGTTCGGCTAATTATTTTTGTGCTTATTTTGGAACGAGAATATTTTTGTTCCATGGTGATTATTGTTCCCTCCGCTCCACCCTTCCCGCCTCCCGGTCAGTTCGCAATAACCTGTGTAAAAGACACAACAGTGCAATGGCAGTGCATTTCAAGCAACGTGCATTTGTTATTATGATTCGCAAGTAACCACCGTGTCACACTCTCCTCGTAGATGGTAAAAATAGTATACAATACGCGTCGCAATGTTCATTTAATACGAAGTGAAAACAATCAAAAAAACTCATAGTGAAACGCTGAGAGGAAGCACACCTTCAATTGCGGAGATGCCATTCCCAATTTATTCCTGTGAGTAATTTCCTTAAACAATACAATAATTGTCATTATATAGAAATTATTTTTCCGTAGATTCAAAAGCTTCTAGTTGAAACAGCTGGAATAGATCAAGCTTAATTCTATAAATGGAGTCAGTAAATATATCAATATGTAGTACCCACTGATCATGCATCCTATTGGTTAGTGAGTGTGTCTGATAGTCGGTTGTGTATGTGTTGCAGAAGAATGTTACATTGTGTCTTGTGTTTCTCATCAGTACATGGAATTTAATAGTGGCAACGATGGCAGGGCTTTCAATTAAGTTGTTAATGACTCTGTATGACTCGACAAGCACGTCTAAAATAATTATGTTGTTAGACAGCATTTTTAGATTAATTTGATTTATCAAACTTACATAATTCATGTGTGCATTAAGAAATTTGTGACGAATTCATTCTGTATTGTTTGAGTGAACTTTATAGGTACAAAGGGGACCAAATAGGTGAATTATATTCTAATTGATTTCTAACTAATGAAACACAGAGCGTTTTCATACAATCTAAGGATATGGTTGTAACATTCATGTTGTTGAACGTTGACACCATTTTGTCTTCAAATTAACAATACACTAACACTTTAACAAATTAACTAGCACTTTCTGTTGTATACTTAACTTAAGTTTCAGACGTAAAAGGCAGGCGTGTTTAAATGAAATGATTTTGAAAATTTTACTTCGTAAAAGTAAGTTTTTTTCATAGTATTTTTTTGTAAATATATTCCATAATATGTTAAGTGTGGATAAGTAATTATGTAAATTAATTAAGTTTTACACATCTATTATTATACATTTTCTATTCCTAACCAAAAAAATCTATCGCTTCTTTTTGTTATTTTGGCGTGGTGTTGTACCTTGATTTAGCAAACGAATTGTCACTGCTTCATAGATAATATGTCACATAAATTCAAATGAACTTCTGACTAAATACCAATCCGCATACAGAAGGTTTCACTCAACGGGATTACTACGTGTTTTGTCGGATATAACTCTTGCTATCGAATTGGGTAAACTGGCACTCCTTTCAGTCTTGGACATGAGTGCCGCTTTTGACATGATAAACCATGATTTCCTTACTAAACGATTAGAAGAATCCTTTGGTTTAAACTGCGGTTTAAAGGACTGGCTGATATCTTACTTAGTCAACCGCGTACAAGCCGTAAAAGTGGGGAAAAACCAATCAAAATATGCAACCCTTTCATCTGGAGTTCCCCTGGGGTCTGTTCTGGGCCCACTTCTCTTCATCATCTTCACAAATGATGTCACTAAAATTATCGAATCATTTAGTCTTCTATCTCACTGCTACGCTGATGACCAGCAAGTTTACTTCTACTGCTTACCAGAAGAAATAGACAGTCTTAAAACTCGCATAACTGAATGTCTAGAAGCAATCACTCACTGGATGACCTCAAATAGATTGAAGCTGAATCCTGCAAAGACTGAGTTTCTCTGGACAGCCACAAGTAGACGTCAGCTTAACCCGTCTGCTTGGTTTAATATATTAGCACCTCACAATCCGGAAGCCTCAGTTTCGTCTGAAAAATCAGAAACCGCCACTTTGGATCGAGATTGTAAAATATCTATGCAAGATGGCTTTCATATTTTAAAGACAATAAGCATTATTTTGTTCTCTTTCTGGTTAAAAGAAAAATTTATATGTTTGAATGAGAGGAAGAGAGATATATAGCTTTTACAATGTAAGGTCGCTCGGGACGTTTTTGGTCTTATGAAAGTATAACGCGATTACGTGTTTTGGGATCTATTTATTCCTAAACAACCAGATGGGTTAACATTGATAACTCCCCAATAACCATTTCAGGAAGTGACATCACTCCAAAGACATGCCTAAAACTACTAGGTATCAATCTGGACGCTGATTTTTCCCTTAAAACTCAAGTGAACAGAACTGTAAACACAGGGTTTTTTCAATTAAGGCAAATTAAAGCAGTACAGAGAAACTTGACAACAGAGGCGACTAAATTACCAGTCGATTCGTATGTTGTTTCACGTCTAGATTATTGCAACGGAATATATGCTAGTCTCCCAAAATATCAAATCAACCAATTACAATCTGTGTTCAACACTGTGGCAAGACTCATCACCGGCATATCTAAATATTCCCATATTTCTGAGCATCTCAAAAATCTTCACTGGCTCGCCCTGAAAGAATCCAGTTTAAGCTCTGCTGGATGTTATTCATGTCCCTTAACACAATGGCTCCGGCTTACTTATCGGAAATGTGTATTCCAGAAAATTCCACTTCTCGACAATCAACCCTCAGGTCAGCAACAACATCAGCTATCGGAAGGTTGAAGGAACCAAATCGCACACCAGATACTAAATTCGGTGAACATACTTTCGGAGTGTAAGGACCTAAAGCCTGGAATGGACTGCCACACGAGTTAAGAATGATCACAGATTCAGGGGAATTTAGAGCTAAACTTAAAACTCATCTTTTCAGACAGTCGTATCCATAAGTTAAAAAAACCTTTCACCTTTACCTTCATGGCTCGCGACATTGTAAATAACTAATTGTGTAAAAATAAAGCAAATTCTTACAATTCTCCAGTCTTTCAAAATAAATATTAACTCAACTTTGGCATTAATCTTCTTATAAATATAAAACAAACAGTGATGAGGGTAGCAAAGGTAAAGTCATGCAATGTCCAGTGTTTCAAATGTAATGTCCTCCATGTGCAAAGTCGTATCTTCCCCAAGCATAAACTTTCTAATAAAGTGTGTTTATCAGAAGTGACCTGCAGGTAAGTATGTTTCTGTATCTATTTGTAAATAATAAAATTAGATAGAGCCTAAGAATTCATAATAAATTGTAAAGCGCCCTTGAGGTGATTTTTCACAAAAACGGCACTCTACAAATTATCCTATTATTATTGTATCTCAAACACGGCCTCGGTACAGAGCGTTTTCCATGTAATATTATGTATTCTATGATTAGTATTCTATTATTGTAATAAACATAAATGAAACCTGTGAATTTAATAATCTTTGTTTTGAATTAGCATACCGATCAACGACCCCTTATCACAATTTTTTAAATGTACGTCCTTCAACCGTTCGAGGTACAACATGACTGTTGTACCTTGAACCTAAATCTGCATTTTTTAATGGCTTAAAATCGTAATAAATATTAGGATATTCAAATTCAAACATAAGCATGCTTTGATAAAATGTCTTGATGCTAAAATCAAATAAATTAAAGTTGGCGATTTTACCTAGAACCAGTAAGTAAATGATAAAAACCAAAAAGTGAAAACAGTAATATGAGTTATGTAGAAAATACGAGACTATTGGCTGCATCCCATTGAAGCAAACAAAAAAGATAAAAAAGCAACAACATCGTTTTTTCTTTGGTATTAATTAGAAGGATGTGCTTTTTCTCAAAACGAGGTTGAAGTTTCGAAATTGCCACTCTCGTCTCTGCCTCCAAATTTATTTTCGATTTGTACTTGTTCTTAATTACTGCAACTGCAGAGAAACCTGTCTCGCACAAGTATGATGTCGCAAACGGTAATAAAACCCTAAACGCTGCAGTGCTGATGGAACGATATTCTTGATCAATAAGTGGCGCGGGACTCGGTCGCTCCGAAGTGTGGGTGTGGGAGACGCTATAAAGATTGCCTCACGACACCCCTGGAATGATACCGCGGCGCCCCGGGGCGTCGCGACTCACAGTTAGGGAAGCCCTGCCATAGTCTGTATGTATATATATATATATTTATATAAGAATAATAGAAGAGTATGTATGAGACGATGTATGAATGTGAGTGAGGCAAAGAGTGTGTGCCAAGACCGAGTTGTTTGGCGGTCCGTCCTCTCTGCCTACCCCTGCGGAGAAACGGCGTGATGGTTAGTTAGTTAGTTAGTTCAGTACAACGTTCGCATAGCACATCATACTGAGTAATCGATTGATGGTTGGCAGACTTTTAATTGCAGATAAACTAGGAATGCATTCGCAGCCAAGACCTAGACAAACCTCACCCCAAGAACCCAGGCACCCCTGATAAGTCACGAAACGTAGCAAACCACTTGGGGTGACTATGGCAGGGGTGTTGGTTATCCAGCAAATGGTTCTCAGGGCGGCGGTACCCATAACCGCGTATCAAATTAAAAATAAACAATAATTAAAATGCTTCAATGTTATTTGTGCCTTATGCTCCTTGAGAACGTCTGGACATAGGTTTCCAAGTGATAAACAGTGAAAAAAGCAAAAATAGATAAATATAAACAACAACCAAAAATTCTCATTTATGCAATAAAGCTTTTGTTCCATGAGACTATTTGACGCCTCTGAAATCGGAATGAATTGTAAGTACAGGCTAATTTGATCAAAATCCTCCGACCACACCAGCGCCATCTGCTTCGAGCTATCCAAATTACCTGCAAATTTACTATTGAAAGGGAATCAGTTCCCGGCATGCGTTACAATGCCATTTAAATAAAGGAATTGTTTGTTCCCTTGACTCCTTCCCCCCCCCGCGTACCCCCTCCACCTTTCCCGGCTTCCCCTTCCCACCCCCCGCATTCACTTACACGTTCCCCGCTTTCCCCCCTCCTGCGAATTCCCCTCCCCCTCCCGCCTTCGCTCTCTGCCGCTAAACTACGTGAAATCCACTCATTTTTCAAACAACTTGCGGGTCACCCATTGCTAAATTTTTATACAAATTTCATAATGCCAGAGCTCACCAATATATATAGAAATCTTCAAGAGCATCAACAACTCACCAAAGTTTCACCGCAATCAGATGAATAGCATAGGAAATAATTTCATAACACTAGAGTTCACTATTATATGTAGAAACCGGACTTGCACACATCAAATCCCCAAAATTTAGGAGTGCATAAGGGACAAACGAAGAAACATTCATCTTTATATATTAAGATTTCAAATCATTGGGTGTTTAAATCATTCACATATGTTTTCATGCTGGTTAAGCAGTTGGCCGATCAAAAATTTGTAGTCTGATACTTTCCTCTTCCCCTCCCCTATTTTTTCAGCCTCACAGCATACCACAACATACCACTGACTCCGGACAGTTGGGAACAGTGGACTCTTGTGCGGTATTTATAATAATAATAATACTTTCCTCTTCCCCATCTCCTTCCCCTCCCCTATTCTTTCAGCCTCACAGCATACCACAACATACCACTGACTCCGGACAGTTGGGAACAGTGGACTCTTGTGCGGTATTTATAATAATAATAATACTTTCCTCTTCCCCATCTCCTTCCCCTCCCCTATTCTTTCAGCCTCACAGCATACCACAACATACCACTGACTCCGGACAGTTGGGAACAGTGGACTCTTGTGCGGTATTTATAATAATAATAATACTTTCCTCTTCCCCATCTCCTTCCCCTCCCCTATTCTTTCAGCCTCACAGCATACCACAACATACCACTGACTCCGGACAGGAACAGTGGACTCTTGTGCGGTATTTATAATAATAATAATAATATAATAACGTAGTATTTATATAGCGCAGTTTTGTGATATTTCACTTCAAGTGCGCTTAATTATAATAAACTTAAAATTAATCCTATAGTGTTCCTTACGAGTCCTTACAAAATACAAAATTGATTAAATTATGTGAAACAAAGAATATACAGTATATACAAAGCAATTCCTAAAGAACAATATTAACAAAAAGAATTCATTAAAACTAAATTATAATAAAGAATAAGAGGCAGTCTACGTTTAGAAATAATAATAACAGAGTGCACATAAAACTATAGTAAGGAGGTAATCGAAACCAAACAATTACCAGAAACTTGAGGAACATGGCTTATTATAGTAGATTGAAAACGATTTAAAATTCATGAAAGGTACGATTTTTTAAATAAGTTTGTTTTTAAAGCTCTTTTGAATTCAGCCAAGTTCTGGATATTAGTAAGAGCTGAGGGAAGTTTGTTCCAAATGAGCGGGCCAGTTACACGAAAAGATCGATCATAATAAACGGCTCGATTTGACCTAGAAAGTTCGATTAAACGATTAGTAACATCTAGATCTGCTGACCTTAGAGTAAGCTGCCTATCGCTTAAGTTTTGTCGGACACATAGTTCCGATATATAGGCTGGCGCCATTCCTTGCAATGCTTTAAAGGTCATTAAGCAGATCTTGAACTCTATTCGTTCAGGGCATCGAAGCCAATGAAGGCGATCACATCACAGTGACAGGTACGGCCGCGGATTTTCGCTGTGTCGGATCGCGAAGAGAATTTTGGTTTTATGCAATTGAAAATTAAAATGCATTATTTTCCGCCGCCCCAAAGCCAAAAAGTTTCCTTTTATAGTAATTAAGGCGAATCTAAAGTTTTTTTCTAAAAATTATTCGTAATAAGCGTGGCCAGTCCGAACCGATAATTACCAAAAAATTATCTTCAATGCATTTACTTTCACTTCCCGGTCTAATTTTGTCAACAAGGACGTAAACTTTTATTTTCGGTGGATTCTTTCAGTCGTTGGCTTTTAAATTGAATAATCCTAACTCTAACCTAAACAGGAACAGCTAACTAAACTATTATTTTAAGAAGAGAACTTAAGAAGACACTTACCGCTAACTGTTGCTAAAATATTTGAATTCCAAATAGGTTTCACAAGGGTTTACATAAAAAAATATATGAAAAAATAATTATGATGCGAGAGAAATAATCACACAGATATTGTTTCGTTGGCGCCAAAATGTTATAATAAAGAAGGTATTTTAACTGAGAGTTGAGCACATCACTTGTTGAATTGTATTTGTTTCAGAAGTCATTCTGTAAATACGAGGATTTCATTTATTTACAAGGAAAATTTTGCAAAACGTCAGAAGATTATGTGAAAATTTTGACAGATAAATATTGAGTAATTTAGCTATTCTAATTCTCTATAGATGGCAGTAACAATAAGATTTTAATGTTTTTGAATAGGTAGGTAGGTATATTTATAAAAAAAATAATAATATAAATAATAAATAAATAATAATATAAATACAAAATTTTTATTTATTTTGAAACGAACGCTGCAAATATTCAATAGATTTGTAATCTTCACAAAACACATCACTAGGCATTATAAAATGTTTAGATATTATAATCATAAAAATATGTGTAAAATAAGCAAATATTTTGTACTTCAACCGAAATAGTCGACCAGTTGGCTAGTTCTTATAAAAATATATAATATTTATTGGTTTTCGTGGTCCATCTAAAATCTAAAAACATGGGGTACAAAATTAAAGCAATAAATTAGAATCCAGAAATAAATTAAAGATTTACATTCTGAAGTTTACCTTTTATTTATCAAGACGGTCCAATCACTCCAATAAACGATAACTTAACTACCAAGAAAGCAATAATTCTTACGTTAGTAGTAGGTACCTAGATAAGTTAAATAATTACAAATAATGACTTTACGCACTTTAAATACAAGACTGGCAAACAAATTACGCCCATTTAAAAAAAGGTTGTTTGCTTTCGATTGTTACATTCATGTTGTGTGTAAATCAAACGTACTTTTACGTAAGTTATCTGTTTGTACTTTTGTACTCGGCTCGTAAAAAATGTTATCTTTGTCGTCTATTATCAAAACATAAGCCAAGAAAGTTGCTGATATCAAAGTTCAAATAAGTTTTTCCAAAAGAAAAATCTTGAAGTGTGATAAATACAATTTTTTCCTTCTATCCATAAATAAACCAATCTTCTATCAACATAAAAAAACAGGTAGGTATGTAAGTAGCTAAACGTTCACACCCATCTACATAGCATAAATAAACCAGTCATCTATATAGGGTAAGTGATACAGCTATTGGCCCTGATACAGTAATGGGCCCTTTCAAGTTTGAAACCATTCATAAGGCTTACGGCGTCTCGGTCACATAACATAATGTTATCTTTGTCCATTCCTTGTCTTTCACTCACAAGTTCAATATTTCACCACCATCCGGCGCTAGTGTATTTAATGGCGTCTATCAGCGTTGCCAACTCTACGTCTTTTTGCGTAGATCTACGTATTTTAGGTCTTTCCTGCACATCTACGAACTTAGGCCCAGAATCTACGTATTTTCTTTCAAATTATACAAATTTGCAAAATAACATAACTCATTAGGCTGAAGCAGCACATTTTCCGTAACTTTACCAGACGCTAACTCCAACAAAAGTTCCGTTTCATACTAGAGTTCGCGCCACATAAGAAGTCGCGCAGACGGAAATACAATTCTTCAATTTCAACAGGATTAGCAAATCAATGGGTTTTGACATCATTTTCAAAAATACGAAAAGGCGATTCGTCTCAAATATTTCCCTCATTGGCCCAGTTTGCACAAAACTTAAACATTGCCACATTGCAGAGCAAATGTCGAGCGTCTGTTTTCCGCGATGAATTTGATGAAAACTAACACCCGAAACAGACTCTACTGACACGCTAACAGGCTTACTTTTTAGGAAAAGTGGTTTGAAAACAAGCAGCGAGCCTTCGCAGGAACATATTAAATATTTTAATCAATATATGTACAAATTTAATTTGCCTGAAGATTCTGAATATTGAGTTTTTTTTTACCACAAATGTGGCAATTTTTAATTTTGTATTTATTTACTCGATTCTTATGTGCGTTGAAGAGGTGAATCATTTAAATTTACTAAATTTAAAGTTAATGTTCTTTTATAAATAGAATTTAATTTGCCTGAAGTTTCTGAAAATTGAGATTTTTTTTAATTCTTGTTTTTTTTTCCACGATTATATTTTGATACATTTCAGAAGTAATTTTTTACATGTTTTCTAAATATACATATATAACATAACAAAAGATATAAATAATAAAAAAAAGTAAAAATAAAAAGTAAAAAATATTGCAAAAAATAAAAAATAGTTAAAAATAAAATATAATACCAGGGGTATCTCTTTAAATAACTTGTATAACAAAATACTCATTTTATTCTGTATCACCTACCCTAACTTCTTCATTTCACTAAAAAAAAGTACGTAGATCTACGAACTTTTCATAATTCAAATTATACAGTTTCTACGTAATTTTCTAGTCTGTCCTACATTTTTTCAAAATTCGGGTTGGCAACACTGGGCGTCTTCTCGAAGTGTCTGCTAAGTTTGCTGTCATTTCTTAACATTTTGTTAAGGTAGGTTGTTTTTGTTATTTAGATATAATAGTCAGAGAATGTGTTTTTTTGAACTTCCTTCTGATTTTATATGTAAATACTTTATTGTTAGTGTCAATGCGTTATTTTTAGGTTCAAATTGGCGGTTTAAAATGGGTGGCTAATAACTGTGACTCCAAAACATACAAACTACAGTTATTGGCCCCCCCGGCCAATTACTGTGATTTTTGGTAAAAAATGTATTTGGTTCATTTTCACAACGGACGAATAATGCAAAAAACCGGCTTCGTTGTGTAAATTTGAAGTGAATCAGTCAACAGAAACAGTAATTGGCAGGGGGGCCAATGATTGAGTTAAATACATGCCAATTACTATATCATTTTTTTCTCAATTTTAGTTGTTCGCGAATCATGCCAAAAATACCAAAGTATACGGTGGAGCAACTAGATAAGGCCACTGAAGAAATAAGGAGTGGAGTAGCATTGCGCGCTGCTTCGAAAAAATATGGAATACCTAGAGCTTCTTTACAATTTAAATTAAAAGATCCCACCACAAAATCACAATTTGGACCAACACCGATACTTTCTCCAACGGAAGAGCGAGACTTCGAATATTGGCTATGCGATCTATCTAGAAAAGGTTGAAAGGGTAAGAACGGAAACAAAGGATAAAATATGGGATGTGCAAGGTGCTTTATGAGTGGAAGGGGATGCAAGGACCAGATTTTCTCCTTGCGTATGCTCACTGAGAAGTTTCTGGCGAAAAACCAGAAACTTTTCTGCGCCTTTGTAGATCTTCAAAAAGCGTACGACCGAGTCGACAGGAAAAAGCTATGGAAGGTGTTGTCCAAGTATGGAGTGAATACAAATCTCATACAGGCAATAGAGAACTCCAGTCCAATTTTTTTTATTTTTTTTAATGAATAAAGACCTTCAAACTTAAATAACTGCATTTTTATTTTTATTTTTATAGTTAGTTTTAATAGTTAAAATAATTGTCAAAGTTTTAATTTTTAAAGACTCCCAGAAACGCACCGTATCTATGGTGGTCTTTACCCACCGTCCCCACCGTTAGTTTTTTACTTTTTAAGTTGTCATTTTGAATCAGTGATGTCATGTCGAGGGAAATTTCCCTAGATCTAGGGGAGAAAAATATTTTTTAGGGATAAGGGAAATCAGGACAAAATCTAGGGAAATTTCGAACTCTGGCAAAAATTTTGGTAAATATCGGTTCGGACTGGCCACGCTTATTACGAATAATTTTTAGAAAAAAACTTTAGATTCGCCTTAATTACTATAAAAGGAAACTTTTTGGCTTTGGGGCGGCGGAAAATAATGCATTTTAATTTTCAATTGCATAAAACCAAAATTCACTTCGCGAACCGACGCAGCGAAAATCCCCGGCCGTAGCTGTCACTTGCTGTCACTGTTATGGACTGTAGCTGACTTCGTGGGATACCTACATGAAATACCGCGAATCACAAACCATGTTACACAAACCTAGCGTAGCCGCTAAGCCACTTGAAAACTGGGATGTTTTTCTTGCCTTGACGCGAGTAGGCGTTATAAAGGGCCACTTTCTTTTGTATCACAAACCATGTTACACAAACAAGCCCGCTAGACAAATTTCATAATTACGCGCCTTATCCCACGAAGTCGGCTACAGTCGTATTAGCTCTTGTTAATTTATCAAGGATACCAACATCACAGTGACATGTACGGCCGCGGATTTTCGCTGTGTCAGTCGCGAAGCGAATTTTGGTTTTATGCAATTGAAAATTAAAATGCATTATTTTCCGCCGCCCCAAAGCCAAAAAGTTTCCTTTTATAGTAATTAAGGCGAATCTAAAGTTTTTTTCTAAAAATTATTCGTAATAAGCGTGGCCAGTCCGAACCGATATTTACCAAAATTTTATTACATATGACAGTATTACTGGTATTATTTATATATATACGTATATATATTTTTTGGAATTCCTATGAATCTTAATTATTTTTCATGTACTTACATGCCATGTTATTTTTAACACTGACAACTCAAAATGATATTAGGGAACGTACCCATACTACGTGACACGTTCGGGGGGGGGGGGGGGTCTTCAAAATACCACGCTTGGTACAAATGAGCGGCGGGTTGCTTATGATTTTTATTTTGCAAAGCGTTTTTTTTTTATATTTGGAATTCAGTTTCTAATTCAGTGGTGAGTGTATTCGTACTTTTAAATTATTACTTCACGTAGCAAAAAGTGTTTTATTTGGAAAATCACGGTATTATTAGTATATTTACCAAGTTCCGATATCTTTCCAATTAATTATCATATTAATTAACATATAACAGGATTAGTGTTACACAATCAGGTGGCTACGTAGGTAATTGCGTAAATGTGAAATTCTAGGGAAATTTCACTTCTAACTGTTGGCAACACTGTGAAGAATCCAGAATAATCATGGCGGATAATGACTTTTAGGTGTGAGGTGTGTTTTTTATTCAAGATTAACTGCTTTTAATATAGAAAAACATTGGTAAAATGTCCGCATTTCTCCGCTACTGTTATTGTATTTAATCAAAGTGCAATATAAAAACAATAAATCATCTCTTTCATTGCAAATACATGTGACATCGTGTTTTGTGTCAGGTGTTACTTTGTAGGTACATTGTTTTATGTATAATACATACAGAAACACTGGTATTTATAATACACTGATCATGACGAGTGTGTAACAACTTGTATAAAAAGCCCTATACTAAAAACAATTTGAAAATACATAAAAACAAACGTCAAAATATGACATGACTTTAACCTCAAATAGACAACATTTATTGCAGATTGTCCGCAAATATAGCCCTTTTCGTAAATTGTTGAGGGCCTAAATTATGTTTCAATAAACACAATAACTATTATTTATCTAAATCTCTATAAACAGTATGAAAATAAACCAAAAACACGAAATGTTGAATTGCATAGGTACGCGTGCACTTCAAGTCATTTCAAATGTCAATACAATACAATACACAGGTGACAGGTTAACTGTGACGTCACGGTTAACCATTTCAGTAATGCCAACTTAACGCTGTGTTTTCCGAAGAGGTTTAAAAATGCACTTTTTAATAATTTATTAAAAACTCTGCATTTAATATTATGAAATAAAACTTATATATTCAGAATCAGCGTTTCTTGGTCTATATGAACATATTTTTTTAAAGCCATAATATTTTTCACTGGAGTTCCTTATTATCCATGTATAGATTGAATAACCATGGTGACATTACGCAGCCTTGCTTAACACCTTTTGTGATGTCAAACCACCCCGTAAAATCACCGTTCACCCTAACACATGCAACGCTTCCCTCGTACAGAGACGCAATAAGGAACTCCAGTGAAAAATATTATGGCTTTAAAAAAATATGTTCATATAGACCAAGAAACGCTGATTCTGAATATATAAGTTTTATTTCATAATATTAAATGCAGAGTTTTTAATAAATTATTAAAAAGTGCATTTTTAAACCTCTTCGGAAAACACAGCGTTAAGGGTCGGGTATCAAACCGCGCTGACACTGCAGTTAGGTATTTCTTGTACTTGTAGACAAACACGGCCGCAGCCGGCCGCCTGCGTTTGACTAGAGGAGATGTGGGTATACTAGACACTACGGACTTAGGAAATAAAAATACACTTGCCTTATAAAATTTAGTTCCTACTATAATAATGGATACAGCTTAACATACTAAGAATCATATGGTGGAATAGCGTGGATAGCTCATAGAGACATTTGCGCCTGGGTCAAACTGCCCATTCACTGCAGTTAGGTATTTTTGGTAGTTGCAAACAAGCTCGGCCGCCGCGATCTACTGTGTATTTCGGTTAGATTCAGGCACGGCTGCTCAGCATTTTGATAAAATACGAAATAAAAATACACTTGCTTTGTATAATTTTAATTTATTTCTAACATAATTGATACAGCTTGACAGACTATAAATCATATTATGCAAGGGCAAGGATACATAGACTTTTTAGTCCCTGGACCTTTACAGACGTCTTAGTTTTTGACTCAATGTGACATAGAATCTAATGGTGTTTTGATGTGGAAAAAATTTCTGGTTCATATATGGTTTGTATAATGTTATTATTTTTTTTATAATTTTACCAGAAAATAATGGGTGTGAATAAGTTACGACAACCAGTTTTTACTCTGTGCCTTAGAAATTAAAAAACAGGTAGTTTTGTTTTTGAAAGTTTATTTATATGCATACAGTTTTTTTTTAATACGTAGTAAGAAAGAATATATTTTACAATTTATCTTTGATATACATAAAGTAGAACAAAGCACATTTAGAAAAAAGACAGTAAAAAATATAAAGAAGTTCAGACAAATTTTTATAAAACAACTAAATGTTTTATTTTTATTTTTATGTAACTTACAAAGTCCCAACTGCTATCAATCGCCTGGGGCCAGTGATTGGGGTATGTTGTGAGGCTGAATAAGGTGGGAGGGGAATAATATAGGAGAAGTACCTGGCTATTCAGATTTGGTCACCAAACACGGCTAAAGCCATTTCAAGCAGCTTTTCAATTCTGAATAGTGGTCTTACACCAGGGCGATACATAAAGTATCTTCCACTCTGTTTTTTTATAGAAGGCTATTGACAAGTTTTTTTTTCTTTGTATAAAACACGCTGTAACTCGTGTTGTGCGTGTTACAGGTAAAATTGCAAATGTTATATGTAAGTTCAAAATAAATTAATTATTACCCACAATTATTATAGTTATTTCACAGCATTATCCAAAAATAACAAAGTTACTATTATATACTTGTTTACTATTATATAATTTTACAATTGAAAAATGTCCTCCACAACACAGGTGAATTCCTAGCGTGGAGGACATTAGACTATACATTTGTAATGTAAACTTATTAATAAAAAAATACAAAACAATACAGAGTGATAAGTGTTAGCCCCTCATTTATTCACAAGACTGTCATTTTGTAATGACATCATCCTTTCTCCCGGTCTATTATCGATAATTCATACAGCGCCCTTGAGCTGATTTTTCACAAAAACGGCGCTATATAAATCATCCAAATATTATTTATTAATTCTAAACATTCACAAAAAGTGTGGTAGATCATTCATTATAGCAAAAAGTTTATATGGAAGGCCATTACTCAGGCCGCTTATGTTTATTTAAAAAACTTACATGTTAACTGATAGTTTCTGTTATAACGACGTCATTTATATTGCTTCTGCTGCTTTTCTAAAAAAACATATAAAATAAATTTATTTGTAATAATACGACCCAGAATTTACCCAACATCGAAATTCATTCGATTTATCAATGGATCTGACAGTCGTTGTTTTCAATAAAACTTAGTGACAATTTGAACGGAATCGGTAGAGAACTCAAAATGGTCGTCGAAATTATGCATTTTGAAATTAAATTTTGTTAAATTTTGTTAAATTAAATTTTGATATTAAGTTCGTTGAACCCCAAACTCCTTTAACCTGATTTTGAACCAAATCGTCAAAGTACTTAAGATATTCAAGATGGATGCCGAAATTTTGCATTTTGACATTAGATCCGAGTTCAGTGCACGTCCAAACGCCCTAATCCTGATTTTGAACCAAATCGGTAGATAACTAAAGAAATTCAAGGTGGATGCCGAAATGTTGCATTTTGACATTAGATCCGATTTCAGTGCACTTCCAAACGCCCGAATGCTGATATTGAACCAAATCGGTAGAAAACTAGAGAAATTCAAGATGGATGCCGAAATGTTGCATTTTGACATTAGATCCGAGTTCAGTGCACGTCCAAACGCCCTAATCCTGATTTTGAATCAAAAAGGTAGATAACTAGAGAAATTCAAGATGGATGCCGAAATGTTGCATTTGGACATTAGATCCGAGTTCAGTGCTCGCCAATACTCCCTAATACTGATTTTGAACCAGATCGGTAGAGAACACGAGAAATTCAAGATGGATGCCGAAATTTTGCATTTTGACATTAGATCCGAGTTCAGTGCACTTCTAAACGCCCGAATTCTGATATTGAACCAAATCGGTAGATAACTACAGATAAATTCAAGATGGATGCCGAAATTTTTAGATGTCAAAAAGCAAAATGACTTCAGTCTACCTTCAAACTACCCTTGATAGAAATCAGTAAAAAAAATAAATTTTGACTTTATTACCTTATTCTCCTATTCTTCCAGTGGGAGGGTCTATTTTTTATGGCACGGTAAGCAAGAATTCCTTTATTTTTACCCATTTTGAAGGTACCTGAAGTTAAAAAAAAATAATAATAAAATATGTAAAACTGTAAATCAAGTTAAAAATAATTTATTAGATAATAATAAATATATTTTATTTCTACTTACCCGGTTACAGTAACACCTATCTCCTCAATGATTCCTTCAAAAATCGAATAAACAGCGAACAAAATTGCTGCGAAAAAAATATGCGTGCTGTCGCCTTGACCACTATCTCACAACTGAATGAATTCTGTGAAATTCAACCGTTATATAAGACATCGCGCGGCGTAATATTTTGCCATACATTTTTGTATGGCGGAGAATAGTTGAAAAATTCAGAAAGTTTAGGCGAATTACAATAAAAATCTAGATACACTGAAGAGCTTTTAATTTAATAGCTTGATTTAACATAATGTTTACTCTGAGATTACGGAAGGATTTTTGGTAAAAATGTTTACAACAGGTTCAGGAGAGATAATCGCGAAGGCCTTTTTCAACGTTTTAACTAAAGTTGCAGTATGTATAACTTATAGAATTTGTAAGATTACAGTAAAAAAAATTTAATCACTAGTAACTTTACACATTTTTCTAACTACCTGTATATAATTTTCTAGTATTGCTGCTACGAGACGCGGATGCTACTGCTAATGCGGAGCGATGTTTTCCAAACCCGACCCTTAAGTTGGCATTACTGAAATGGTTAACCGTGACGTCACAGTTAACCTGTCACCTGTGTATTGTATTGTATTGACATTTGAAATGACTTGAAGTGCACGCGTACCTATGCAATTCAACATTTCGTGTTTTTGGTTTATTTTCATACTGTTTATAGAGATTTAGATAAATAATAGTTATTGTGTTTATTGAAACATAATTTAGGCCCTCAACAATTTACGAAAAGGGCTATATTTGCGGACAATCTGCAATAAATGTTGTCTATTTGAGGTTAAAGTCATGTCATATTTTGACGTTTGTTTTTATGTATTTTCAAATTGTTTTTAGTATAGGGCTTTTTATACAAGTTGTTACACACTCGTCATGATCAGTGTATTATAAATACCAGTGTTTCTGTATGTATTATACATAAAACAATGTACCTACAAAGTAACACCTGACACAAAACACGATGTCACATGTATTTGCAATGAAAGAGATGATTTATTGTTTTTATATTGCACTTTGATTAAATACAATAACAGTAGCGGAGAAATGCGGACATTTTACCAATGTTTTTCTATATTAAAAGCAGTTAATCTTGAATAAAAAACACACCTCACACCTAAAAGTCATTATCCGCCATGATTATTCTGGATTCTTCACAGTGTTGCCAACAGTTAGAAGTGAAATTTCCCTAGAATTTCACATTTACGCAATTACCTACGTAGCCACCTGATTGTGTAACACTAATCCTGTTATATGTTAATTAATATGATAATTAATTGGAAAGATATCGGAACTTGGTAAATATACTAATAATACCGTGATTTTCCAAATAAAACACTTTTTGCTACGTGAAGTAATAATTTAAAAGTACGAATACACTCACCACTGAATTAGAAACTGAATTCCAAATATAAAAAAAAACGCTTTGCAAAATAAAAATCATAAGCAACCCGCCGCTCATTTGTACCAAGCGTGGTATTTTGAAGACCCCCCCCCCCCCCCGAACGTGTCACGTAGTATGGGTACGTTCCCTAATATCATTTTGAGTTGTCAGTGTTAAAAATAACATGGCATGTAAGTACATGAAAAATAATTAAGATTCATAGGAATTCCAAAAAATATATATACGTATATATATAAATAATACCAGTAATACTGTCATATGTAATAAAATTTTGGTAAATATCGGTTCGGACTGGCCACGCTTATTACGAATAATTTTTAGAAAAAAACTTTAGATTCGCCTTAATTACTATAAAAGGAAACTTTTTGGCTTTGGGGCGGCGGAAAATAATGCATTTTAATTTTCAATTGCATAAAACCAAAATTCGCTTCGCGACTGACACAGCGAAAATCCGCGGCCGTACATGTCACTGTGATGTTGGTATCCTTGATAAATTAACAAGAGCTAATACGACTGTAGCCGACTTCGTGGGATAAGGCGCGTAATTATGAAATTTGTCTGGCGGGCTTGTTTGTGTAACATGGTTTGTGATACAAAAGAAAGTGGCCCTTTATAACGCCTACTCGCGTCAAGGCAAGAAAAACATCCCAGTTTTCAAGTGGCTTAGCGGCTACGCTAGGTTTGTGTAACATGGTTTGTGATTCGCGGTATTTCATGTAGGTATCCCACGAAGTCAGCTACAGTCCATAACAGTGACAGCAAGTGACAGCTACGGCCGGGGATTTTCGCTGCGTCGGTTCGCGAAGTGAATTTTGGTTTTATGCAATTGAAAATTAAAATGCATTATTTTCCGCCGCCCCAAAGCCAAAAAGTTTCCTTTTATAGTAATTAAGGCGAATCTAAAGTTTTTTTCTAAAAATTATTCGTAATAAGCGTGGCCAGTCCGAACCGATATTTACCAAAATTTTTGCCAGAGTTCGAAATTTCCCTAGATTTTGTCCTGATTTCCCTTATCCCTAAAAAATATTTTTCTCCCCTAGATCTAGGGAAATTTCCCTCGACATGACATCACTGATTCAAAATGACAACTTAAAAAGTAAAAAACTAACGGTGGGGACGGTGGGTAAAGACCACCATAGATACGGTGCGTTTCTGGGAGTCTTTAAAAATTAAAACTTTGACAATTATTTTAACTATTAAAACTAACTATAAAAATAAAAATAAAAATGCAGTTATTTAAGTTTGAAGGTCTTTATTCATTAAAAAAAATAAAAAAAATTGGACTGGAGTTCTCTATTGTATGCAAGAATTGAAAGATGTGGGATTGGGCGCGAAATTGAATAGTCTGAAAGTATGTTGCCTGTTGTATGCTGATGACGCGGTGCTGATTTCTAACACTATGGAAGATCTGCAGTCTCTAGTATCTAGGATGAACGAAGTATGTATGAAGAATGAGTTAATGATGAATGTAAGTAAGTCTAAAGTCTTGGTGTTTGAAAGAGAGAGTACGAAAACAGTGTGCGATATAGTAGTGAATGATGAATACTTGGAGCAGGTGGATGAGTTTGTTTATCTGGGTAGTATGTTTACGAGAGATGGGAAGGCTGATAGAGATATTGAAAGGAGGGTAAATGCCGGTAACTCCATTAATGGAGGACTGAATGCCGTTGGAGCTAATAAAAAACTTTCAATAAAAGCGAAACTAGCAGTCCACAATGGAGTCCTGGTACCTACCCTGATGTATGGCAGTGAGGCATGGAACTGGCAGAGGAAGGATGAAAGTAAACTGAATGCTGTTGAAATGAGATCCCTGAGATGTATGTGTGGTAAAACCATGTATGATCGTGTTAGAAATGTGGATATCCGCAAAGAATGTAAGGCTGATGTAAGTATAATGAGCAAAATTAAGAAAGGGACCCTCAGATGGTTTGGGCACGTAGAGCGAATGAACGAAGAAAGTAGTGTTAAAAGAATATATGATGCAAATGTGAATGGTAGAAGAAGTCGGGGACGCCCGAGGAAGACACGGCACGATCAAGTAAATCAGATACTTGAGACGGGCCATGTCAAAAGTCAAAATAATAGAAGAGTATGTATGAGACGATGTATGAATTTGAGTGAGGCAAAGAGTGTGTGCCAAGACCGAGTTGTTTGGCGGTCCGTCCTCTCTGCCTACCCCTGCGGGGAAACAGCGTGATGGTTAGTTAGTTAGTTAGTTAGTCACAAATCTCATCTATCATATGAATTAAGTGTACTGTGCAATCAATTACAGATATAAATTATTGCACTATATCCTAATGCAACGCGGATTCTTCAACCAGCTGACGTGTCTGTTTTTGGACCTGTAAAGAAAATGTGGAGGAAAGCAGTTCGATAGTGGAATGTGAAATTCTAAATTGAAAAATTGATTCCGATGAAATTGTTTCCAAATCTAATTTTGCAACCATCTTAAAAACTCTTCCTGATAATATATGTGATGACCGTGGCCGGTTATCTACATTACTCTGGACTCCTTGTGTGGATCCAGATTCCTCTTGATGATGATCAGTGGGATTTCAATAATACTACGTGGGTAGATTATTACTGTTTATTCCGAGGTCGTACAGAGGTGCTTAGTAGGAAGCCTAAATGCTAAGAGAGGACGAGTAGACAACATTCACGCCTTTTATACGTTCCGCATGCTGTCTCACTCATACACGCATGTCTCTTTCATACTGCAAGACATACGTTCACTACATCCCTCCACACTTAAATCTGAAGACAGTTACACAACATGATGCGGATAATTATTTACAATACATACAATATTCCAATATTTACAATGTAAGTAATTCATTTATCACATGTTGAGTCGAGAGCTGAGTCCTGTCTTCATTGACTCATCTGTGTGTCCGTGGTCGAAGTCGGTCCTTCCAATTTCCCGACGTGGAAGCCACTGGATCACTGGAGCTGGAAGGAGAAGGAGAAACACCCATTAGTCTGTCATCCGGCACAAAGCTGGAGACATCGTAATCGTCATACGACAGTCTCTTCGTCTCAGACGCGATATAAGGATTGCTGGGTTTCTTTTCCCATGATACACACAATTTAGACAACTGATCAAAATGCCTTTTCCAATACATAAGTTTACCATTTAATTTTACTTCAATTATATAAAGTTTTTTCCCTAATTGTTTATGTACTTTCCCTGGTACCCATTTATCATTGTTTTGGTCTCTGAAATCTCTAACCATTACTTTTTGATTAATCGAAAAACCCTTCGAATCTTTATTATTCCTCTTATAATAATATTTCTGATTTTCCTGACATTTAGACATTTTAATTTCAGTTTCTTTCTTAATTATTTTATCCTTATCTCTCCCCCCTCTCGGTACAAAACTGTTTAAGTTAGACCTTAGTTTCCTTCCAAACATTACAACTGCAGGTTCTAAGCCAGTTGTACAGTGTGGTGCATTTCTGTAATCAATTAAAAAATTTCCTAATTTTTCCTCATAACCTGACTGAAACTTATTTCTTATCATCATTTTTTTTAAAAAAATTTTACACGTTCGAACCGCGTTTTCTGCTAAACCGTTTGATTGTGGATGATTTACCGGAGTAGTTAAATGTTTGATGTTATTCATCTCACAAAACTCTTTGAAGTCCGCTGACATGAAAGCGGCTCCATTATCTGACACTATTGTCTGTACACTCCCGAAATAAGTAAATAAACCCTTTAATATTTTAATAGTGTTATACGAATTGGGAGAATTTACCTCTACACAGTCTAACCATTTTGAGGTTGAGTCAATAATCACAAGAAAATATTTATTTGCAACTGGGCCCGCATAATCAATATGCACCCTACTCCATATTTCTTCAGTTATAGGCCACGGAGTCAATTCGCTCTTTGGTTGAGAAGGTTGAACCTCTGAACAAATTTCGCATCCTCTTGCTAAAAGTTCAATATTTCCATCTATCCCTGGCCACCAAAATATACCTCTGGCTAAACCTTTCATCTTTGATACACCCAGATGAGATCTATGCAATAAGTTTAAATTTTTTTCTCTTAAAATTACTGGAATTATTAGCCTATGATTCCAGAAAAAACAATCATCAATTATGGATAATTCATTCCGTTTAATCCAGTAAACCCATTTTGAATCATCCTTGTTAATTTTATTTGGCCACCCAGTTCTGAGATAATGTTTAATTTCCAATAAAATTTTATGTGTACTTGATTCCGATTTAATTTCCTCGACATCTATAGGTAAATCTCTGTTATTTTTGAATAAACTTAGAATTTGAGTATCAAAGTCATTCTCTACGTGAACTGGTTCCTCGACAGGAACGCGAGACAAATAATCCGAACAGTTCAATGCCGATTTCACGTACTGTACTTTATAATTGAACGGCGAAAGAATTACCCCATAACGTTGAAGTCTGTTACACGCTAATACTGGGATACCTTTCTTATCACCAAAAATTCTACATAACGGTTCATTATCTATTTCTAAAATGAATTCCCTTCCATAAATATACTCAAAAATTTTTTTCAACGCAAACACAATAGCTGTTGCTTCTAAATCCAAAATTGAATATTTCTTTTCTGCTTCAGTTAATTTTCGAGAAACAAAAGAAATCGGTCTCTGTAAATTATTATCGTAACAATGTAAAAGTGTCGCCCCCAACCCTTTTGTTGAGGCATCCGTCACAATCTTCAATGTTACATCCGGATCATAATGAGCTAGCACTCTATCATCACATAAAATTGACTTAATTTTATTAAAAGCTTCCAAGCAATTTTGATTAAAATCAAAATGTGTATTTTTCCTCAATAAATTATGTAACGGATCTAATAGTACAGACATATTAGGTACAAATGACCTGTATAAGTTCACTAACCCCAAAAAACTTCGTAATTCAGTAATGTCTTTAGGTTGCGATACTTTACTAATAGCGATAGTTTTGTCTTTCAATGGTTTAATTCCTTCTTTTGAAATTTCAAACCCTAGAAAAGTTACTGATGACGCCTTAAAAATACACTTGTGAATATTTACGCTAAATCCACAATCTTTTAATCTATTTAACACTGCTGTTAAATTCTCATTATGTTCTTCTTCCGAATCTCCTGTTACCGCAATATCATCTAAAACACAGCTGTTTTTTTCAAACCCTGCAAGCACGAAGCTATCGTTTTACAAAAAATAGCCGGCGCGCTATTAATCCCAAACACTAATCTCGTGAATTTAAACAATCCTAAATGAGTAGATATAGTTGTGAATTCTTGACTTTCCTCATCTAGTTCTAATTGTAGGTACGCTTGCCGCAAGTCAATCTTGGAAAAAAATATTCCACCCGCCATTTGAGAAAACAACCATTCTATCCGTGGCATGGGATATTTATCTACCACTAGCTGTGGATTTATTGTTGCCTTATAATCACCGCAAATCCTTATTTCCCCATTACTTTTTACTATGGGAACGATTGGTGATGCAAACTTACTATAATTTACCGGAACTAAAATACCTTCCGATTGCAAACGGCCCAATTCCGATTCAACCTTTGCTTTTAAAGCAAACGGTATATTTCTCGGATTGCAGAATTTCGGTTCCGCATTCTCTTTTAATTTCAAATGCACTTTATATTTATTGAATCTACCCAGTTTCTCCGAAAAAACCTCCGGGAATTTTCGAATTTATTTATCTACTACACTACTATTATTTTCAACCATATTGTGAGAATAATTTTCACTTCCCTCCTGGGATAAAGTAGATTGTAACCCCGTAAATCCAATATTAAATTTTTTAATGAAATCACGCCCCAGAACAGTAGTTGTTCCATGTTTTACTACACAAAATTCTAACATTTCCCTACAACCGTTAAAATCAACTGTTAATAAGATACAACCCAATAAATTCAACTTACAGTTAGCGTAACCCGTTAAGGTTAAATCCTTTGGTTTTAAATCCAAATGTTTGAAATGTTTAACATAATCTTTGTCTGTTAAAATCGAAACTGCCGCTCCTGTGTCCAATAACCCGATTAGTTCCACATTATTCACTAATATTTTGCACAATATTGGTTCACAATATACTGAGTTTATCCGAAACATTTTTTTATGTTCCTGCGTATTAACAAACACTGAAGAAATATTTTTATTATTTAAACCGTGACATATTTTACTAATATGCCCTTTTCCTCTGCATTTATAACAAAACACGTCTTTCAATTTACAATTTACCGATTCGTGATAACTACCACAATGTTTACATTTCGTTCGGTCTGCTGATTTCGCTCTGAACGATGTAACATTCTTGTCCGTAGGTCTTGAAAAATGTTTACCCGCAGAATTTTGTTTTTGTGACATATTGTTAAGTCTATTCTTAAAAACAATATCTACACTTTCCGTTTTAATTTGCTTATTAATTACCTCGAACGAATCCATGGCAATAGCACATTCTATAACCTTTTTTAATGAAAAGTTTTCAGCCTCTACGTATAATTTCTCCTTAATACGCCCCACTCGAAGACCGGTGACAAAAACATCTTTTAAATTATATTCAAGTCTGTCTTCGAATTTGCAAAATCTAACGAGATTTCTTAACCGTGCTATAAAATCATTAACAGATTCTGTACTTTTTTGTTTCGTAGCAAAAAAAAATTCGCGCTCCTTGAACACATTTCTTTTGATACCTACATGATTCTCTAGTAATAACAATAAATTTTCGACCGTAAAATCTGTAATTTTTTTCGGAAAACACAAATCAATCAATAAATCTATTGTCTCTGTGTGTAAATGAGATATTAAAACCGCTCTCTTTTTCTCTACCGAATTTATTTTGTCATCATTGACGAGGATGAACTGTTCGTACTGAATGACGAATGTCTCCAGCTTGTCCCTCAAATGACAAAACCTGGGCAGTTCTCCTCCCTCCATTTCCACACAGATGCAATCAATTAAAAAAACAGAAAAAATTACAAACAGCACTCAACTCACGACTCTGATGACTGGATGCTGCCCGATCTCGCCCTTCCGCGGACCGTCTCTCGCTCCTGAACCCAAGTCTTCCTTCTATGCGCCTTCCGTGAGGTCTGCACCAGGTCCTAGCTCTTCTCCTGAAGATCCGGAACTGCTGTATCCACGCCTTACGCGAATACTCCTCCAGGGCCTTGATGTTTCCAGGATGCTTCTTCTGCTGCTCTTGCTTCCTTCCTTTATGTTCCTTTTCGGCTGTCCAAATGAGATAATTTGGCTGCTCGTGGTTCCTTTTCCGACCGCGCCAAATGTGATGATTTGGCTGCCCGTGGTTCCTTTTTCGACCGCGCCAAATGTGATGATTTGGCTGCCCGTGGTTCCTTTTTCAGACCGCGCCCAATGTAACAATTTGGCTGCCCGTGGTACTTTTTTCGACCACACCAAATGTGATTGCTGCTGCCTAAATTTTGTCCTTTATCGGCTGCGCCAAATGTGATGACCGTGGCCGGTTATCTACATTACTCTGGACTCCTTGTGTGGATCCAGATTCCTCTTGATGATGATCAGTGGGATTTCAATAATACTACGTGGGTAGATTATTACTGTTTATTCCGAGGTCGTACAGAGGTGCTTAGTAGGAAGCCTAAATGCTAAGAGAGGACGAGTAGACAACATTCACGCCTTTTATACGTTCCGCATGCTGTCTCACTCATACACGCATGTCTCTTTCATACTGCAAGACATACGTTCACTACAATATGCTGATGCTCTAATCTACCGAAGTCACAGCGAAGACGTTGAAGATCTACTATACAAATACCCTAACTCTAAAATTATTATTCTTGGGGATTACAACCTCCCTAACCTGAAGTGGAAATCAAGTGATAGTGGTTTAATTGTAAATGAGGGCGAGAATGATCGTGCACGTGAGATTTTGGATATGACAAATTTTTTAAATCTTTTCCAACATAATTTTATATACAATGCAAATAATCGCTTACTAGATCTAGTAATATCAAATTATCCTAAATTGGTCATTGACAAATGTAATGATCCTCTCTTACCTGTTGATAACTACCACCCCCCTCTTTATATTAAGCTAAATGTGTGTAGCGTCAAACCGAAACACGTTGAAGAGACTCTCAACTACAAACGTGCAGATTTTGAATCTATAAATTATCATCTTTCCCGTGTCGACTGGTCTTTTTTATCGGACGTGAATACTGACAAATCCTTAGATAATTTATATTCAATATTGTCTAGCACCATAAAATCATATGTACCACTATATACTCCTAAAAAACATACATATCCGACTTATTTCTCACCAGAACTAAAAGCCTCACTTCAACAAAAAAAGAAACTTCATAAAAAATTCAAAGAAACTCGATCGATGATCGATTATGCAATTTTCAGTGAAACTAGAAAACAATGCAAAGATCTTTCTAAAATCTGTTATAAAGCATATATAAACTCTATCGAAAACACATCTTTGCACTCAAATAATCTCTGGAAATTTATCAAAACACTAAACAATGACAACACAGACTATCCACCACAAATGCATATGGATGACAAATGTGCTAACAGCACACAAGATATCGTAAATCTTTTCTCAGATTTCTTTAAAAATGTTTACGATGAGGAAACACTAGAAGAAAAAATTCCTTCATACTCATTTAAAAAAACCATACATTTAACAGACTGCTACATAACAGAAGAATCTTGCAAAAAGAAACTATGTTCCTTAGACATTAACAAATCTGCAGGCCCAGACTCCATCCCGCCAATTTTCCTAAAACATTGCTCCTCTGTATTGTCTAAACCACTAACCATTCTCTTTAACCAGCTACTATCTTCTGGACATTTTCCTGTCTACTGGAAATCCAGCTATATTATCCCAATACTTAAAAAAGGCGATGAGACTGACATTTCAAACTATCGACCTATATGCATACAATCTGTATTACCCAAAATCTTTGAATCTCTAGTTCTTGATGAAATATATCCCACGTTAACAGAGATAATAAATGACAAACAACATGGCTTCATTAGAGGAAGATCAACTTCAACAAACTTATTACTCTTTCAAAACTATATATTGGAGTCATTTTCTAAAAACAAACAAGTTGACTGTATATATACTGATTTCTCGAAGGCTTTTGATAAAGTGTCCCACAAAATACTGATCCGAAAACTTCATGCTCTGGGAATCAGAGCAAATATGTTGAACTGGCTAAGTAGTTACGTATCAGGTAGAACTTTATTTGTAAAAATAAAATCTTTTATATCCAAACCATTTTCTGCCACTAGTGGAGTACCGCAAGGTAGTCATCTTGGCCCAATTTTATTTCTTATTTTTATAAATGACATAGTCAACTGCTTTAAAGACGTCAAAGTGTTGCTTTTCGCTGATGACATTAAATTATATAAAGAGATAACTATCCTTAATCACTGTGAAATTCTTCAATCAAATATAGACATGCTAAAAATTTGGTGCTCACAAAACAATCTATATTTGAATGTAGAAAAATGCAAAACTTTGACCTTTTCCAGAAAAAAAACATCACTGTTATTCGACTATTCAATAAATAAAATAAATTTAGAAAGAGTATCGGAAATGCGGGATCTTGGCATAATAATGGATGAGAAACTAGACTTCACGGTTCACATTCAACAAACTGCAAATAAGGGTATGAAAACTTTAGGATTTGTGTTAAGAACAATTAAAAACTTTGAATCGTTACAAATCATTAAACTACTGTATACATCCCTTGTTAGAAGCCTAATAGAATATAACTCCATAGTCTGGTCGCCCTTCTATAAAATTCATATTCATACTATTGAAAGAATTCAAAGAAAATTTCTACGTTTTGTAAATTTTAAACTGAACATCCCTTTAGAGCACATAAATTATCCGTCGTTAATGAATACTTTAAATATTCCAACATTAGAAAACCGACGAAAAATAAACGACCTAACTTTTTTATTAAAATTATTAAACTCTAAATTCGACAGTTGTGAACTTCTGCAATTAATAAATCTACATGTACCTACACGAACAACTGGACAAACATTGACATTTTATATACGTACATCTCATTCGAACTATGATTTACATTCTCCAATACAACGTTTGCATAGTCTTGGTAACAAATACTTAAACAATCTGGATGTATTTGACAATAATTTGAACTTAGCAAACTTCAAACGCCATATGTGCCAACTATTTATTTCTACCTATCCCGTAAACTAATGAGAACAACAATTTTAAAAATTACCTACTTTATGTCAACTACTATATTTTATGGACTATATTTTGTTTCTTATATTTTATGTTACCTGTATTTTGTTAACGCTTATATTTTATGTAACCTAAATTTTTTATTTTATTTTTTTTTAACCCTTATATTTTATGTAACCTATATTTTGTTTTTAACAAATATTATGTTACTTGTATTGTGTATTGTATTTTGTAAACCCATTCTTTTCACTGTAATTAAAAAAATGTACTACATTCTATGTAAAAGCCCTATGGGCGTTAAATAAATAAATAAATAAATAAATAATAATATAAAACCAGAATATTTGATTAACGGTTTCAGGACATGCGGATTGCTTCCTTTTAATCCAGACGCCATCGATTACAATAAAGTCTTGCCAATGGGTCTCCGCAAATACATGACAGTGGTTCAAATAGGTAACTAAAAACTATGGAGTACGACATGTTTTGCAAAATTGTTTTATCAGATTTTAAGAAAGTTGTAGGCCGGAAAATAAAATAAAGGAATTTCGTATATTGTTTAAAATGTGGAATTTTTTAACAATAATGATCTTAATGAAACTGGTACAGAAAACGATATAAATATGGATTCCATTACGCTTTATACCCAAGACAGTGAAGAGCATCGAAATTTAGATCAAATTTCTAATGTTCCTGGTTATATAAAAAAAATTAAAAGAATACCTATTCCGCCCCAAGGAACCTGCAAGAAAGGGAAAGAGGGATATTGAAAAGAATCCATATGCTGTTTTGACAAGGCAGTATCAAGAATGTTTGGAAAATAAAGCAAGACAAAAAAAGCTTAAAGATGACGAAAAAAACAGCAAAATGGAAAAGAGGCAAGAACTACAAGACTCCAAGAAAAGAAAAATACTGGAAGAGAAAGGAAAGAAAAACAGTAAGAAAATTAAAAATAATCCTCTTACTACAAAAACCAATAATGAGCAGTCCGATCCACCGTGCGTCGGCTCAAACTTCAAAGTCTCATCCTGCAAATAACGGTGATTTCATTATTGATGAAAAAGAATGTCGTATGTGTAAGAGACATATTAAAACAGAAGACTCGTACCTAAAGTGCGAAGAATGCAAAAAACACTTTCATGACATTTGTGTACCCAAAAAACACGTTCACCATGTACCTGATAAAGAAGACGACATGTTCTTATGTCATATGTGTTTCATGGTAGCTGGTGATCAGTCCGACACAATGTCAGAAGATACAATGTGCTCTGACATGATGGGCACAGAAGATATTCTACAATTACTAAACTAAATCTAGCAGCACTTACGTTATCATTCGCCTTTTCCCCTCTTTTGTTCGTGTAGTATGGTCTTGTACTTATTGATTTTGTATTATTATTATTATTAAACCTACTTTTTATTGCAGTAAACAAAATGTTTTTATATTACATAAAAAACTAAAGAACTACATTAAAGAAAGTAGGTAATAAGTTCACTTATTCAGTGATTAAAAGCACAAAGATCTTTTAAGATATTGGGGGGCCAATATCAGGGTCAATAACTGCGGCAAGGGGGCCAATAACTATATTCTGTCCCTTTTTTCGTTTCATAAATATTATAAAAATATATATCAATGTACAAGAAAAACTAATTATCAATACAAGTTAAGAAATAAATTACCAACCCATAGGTGTAAATGAATTAAAAAAATGTGATTTATTGAGACAAAAAAAAATGTTAAAGTTGAAAATTTTCTTAAACGGCCAATAGCTGTATCATTCACCCTACTTAACCGCCGGTTAGAAAAATAAGTATTCTGAAGGCGATTCCAGACTCACGGCGAGAAGTCTCGGCGAGAAATTCTCGCGAGAACAAGCACTTATCCACACTCTCATTCTCGCCGAGACTTCTCGCGAGAACAAGCACTTATCCACACTCTCGTTTTTCTCACTCGTGATCTGTTTCCCATCCGGTATGGACGACATTACAGACGATATTAAAAATGCACCAAGTTTGGCTCTGTGCGCCATGGCATATTATTATTTTGTTGTAACTAAAAATAAAGTTAAAAAAAATAGAAAAGCCAGACGATGGTGGGTAACGCAAATTCATCGAAACAGAACAGGGTTGGTAATTTTTTTTATTTAATATTCTTTCGTTATTATTATAATCATGTATTCTTATATATAAACTGTATTCTTTAGTTTCAGTATGCTAAAGCAGTTGGATGAACTAGTTGCTGAGCCAAGCGGAGAATTTAAAAAGTTTACTAGTCTGTTCCACGCATCGTGGATCAAGCTTTTGTCTTTATAATTCCGATGTTTTGCGTCCCATAACACCGGTTCATTTTGAAAATACTCTATAAATTCCAACTCTTGTTGATTGTTCCACATTTTAAAGTAAACAAAATTTTCGATACAAAAACAAAAATATATCGCACGTCTACTCTCAACCGCACACTAAACAACACTGAGACAAAACGTGAGTGTAGACCCTTCTCGCTTCTCGCCCGAGAAATCCTTTGAAGCGGCCAAATTTACCGACAGCCATCCGAGAACAGCCGAGCACGAGAAAGAGAATGCGAGAAACACATCACATTCTCGCTTCTCGGGTGTTCTCGGGGCTTCTCGCCGAGAGTCTGGATGGGCTATCAGATCTCAATAAAATCGAATCAAGTAGGTATTACACACATTCACAAAATAAAAAATAAAAGTTGCTTGGCTTATGGCTTAGGTCTCATTCAGACGTTTCGGTTTTAAGATTTCGTTCATCCATACGTTTCAATTTGGTGTAAGGGAAATCATTAGTGCATGCGTCTCTATAATTTCTGAAATTTTGCGGAACGAACTTGAGAATATTTTATTACATAAAAAAACTTCCTAATTGGGTTAGAAATAGATTCTAGGAAGAATTGAATTAGGTGTATCAAATACTATTTTGAGAGAGATGGTATTAAAATATTAAAACATACTGAAGGGTATCTAAATCATTTACCAATTTCAAGAACAATTTAATAAACTTTTATCTGTCTAAAATTCAAGATAAATTTCAAAAACGGTATACTAATATGAGCAGTATTAAAAAACAAACAAAATTACAAATAAAATGAGATACCTTGAACGGGAGGATTAATTCTCAAGTCTCCACTATTTTTTGCTTTATTTGCTAATCTTAATTTCTTACTGTCTGAATTATTTATTTTTTATGTCTACTGGCGTTGATATACCTTTAGGTATTTTAATGTCAAAAATTCACGGAACTGAACAAATGGGTACCATTTACAATAAGGCCGCTAGCTTAGGAGTTGGCGGTAGACACAAGGAGCTTAAGCTAGCGGCAAACACAGAGCGGCGAAAGCAATTAAGGACCCTAATAAAATTTGGAAAGTTAGAACTTATTGTCGGCAGGGACACACAAAACAATAAAATACAACCCAATATCGCCAAGCCGAGCGAAGGGCCATAAACCTTTTCGTTTAACACTCGATGCCGCCCGCTGCCGCCGATGGAAATAATTCCGAAGATGTGCGCCAGGGATAAAAAAATTTCACCACGAGAGTCAGTCATCATTTGCCCGGCCCAGGGGTTGGTACTCCACTTCACCAACGGAGTGTCCCGACCAGGGATAAAAAATAATAGTAGCGCTTTGCAACCCGGCCAGGGCTTTGCAACGGTCTCCGAACTGCACGCGACTCCGCGCAATTTCCCGACCAGGGAAATTACCAGACACGCTCGCGGATTCCAACCAGGAACCGCCGATACGTTCGCGAACTTCTACCAGGAAGTCTTAACCAAGTGACCGTGAAAATTCCGACCAGGAATTTGCACAAGTTCCACTTTGCACAAATTTTCACTACAAGGACTTTCGCAACTTCCTACCTGTGCAATAACAAGTGAAAAAAATAGATAACTAAGTTTAAAGTGCCTAGTGACTGTGTGCGTTCGCGGAGACTCCATCATCAGCAACCAAAGGGAAGTGACCGAACATTTTATTTATTTTAACCACCAAAGTGATTAGACTCTGAACAATTACATAAAGACTTTACCGTAGAATTAAGCAAACAGACTTTCTAATTTTAAGACTAATCAATTAAGTAGTTTTAAGACTAACACTAGATTAATAATTAACACCTGCCGTTTGTATCCTACTAGAATAAATGTATCGTTTCTTAAATCAGTAGCTTTTTTAATTTGTTCCACCTTAATTTTAAGTTTATAGTTTTAGTTTGAACCCACCATAAGGCGTGGGCGTATCAGCGTCAATCCCGCAACGCCCATTTCGAAAATAACGTTTTTAATGTGTTGTCACGGGCATTTCTATTTCTATACAAACCTTGCATTTGATCCCAAATACAAGGATGGTTTTGATGCAGATCGATAAATCTAAACATCACATTCGACCATTTCAGATATTTTTTTTATTGAAGGTACTCACACCCCTCACACCGCTACCCGCAGGTAGGGTTGCCATTAGTACTGGGCGTTGACGATAATTCTATCCAACGCCAACGTCGTTATCGTTGGCAATTTTCAACTGTTGAAAATAGCTGTTGAAAATAAAGTCGACGTTGGCGCAACTATAATAGGAGATCGACACGATACTAACAAAAAAAACAAACAAAAAATATATCAAAATCGTATTAAGGAATCCCTCTTAACGGGTGGTTCCCCGAATCATTGATGTATTATTAATTATTATTATCTCTATGCCCCACGCCCCACACACGTAATAATAATCCTATAATAACGTTGAAAGTTGAAACTGTTGGAAGACGTTGGTTTCGGTGTTGAAAATATTACCCTGTTGAAATGTTAAAAGACGTTGAAGATATATTTTGCTTGTCACTGATAAATTCGCTTGTTGCTTGGCGCTACGTATCGGCCGTATTGGACGGGAAAATAAAAAAAAAGTGCAGTAGGTTCGTACATTACCAAAAGACCATGTCTAATTGGGTATAATATCGTTCACGAAGTGTGATCTCTTGACCCTTTTGACTTATCATTCCAACACCGTTGAAAACAATAGGTTCAAAACGTCGCTATTATCAATAGGTTATTTTTTTGCTTGTCGTTGATAAATTTGATTATTCCCTGGCGCTGCGTATCGGCCGTATTGGATGGGAAAAAAAACGTGCAGTAGGTATGTACATTACCAAAAGACCTTGTGTAATTGGGTATAATATCGTTCACGAAGTGTGATCTCTTGACCCCTTTGACTTATCATTCCAACACCGTTGAAAACAATAGGTACAAAACATAGCTGATAGGCGACCGACACTGACAATTATCAATAGGTTATTTTTTTGCTTGTCGTTGATAAATTTGATTGTTCCATGGCGCTGCGTATCGGCCGTATTGGATGGGAAAAAAACGTGCAGTAGGTACGTTCATAACCAAAAGACCATTTAAAATATCGAGTAATGTTGTTCACGAAGTACAAACTCTTAACCCTTTTTATTTATTAGGCAGTTGAATCGTTGACTGCGTTGAATAATATTCGCATGTGGGTATTATATTTCAACTGTTGGCGCTAATTATTTTCAACGGCGGCGTTGGACGTTGAAATAATATAACTATTGTTTCCAACGGCTAGTTATATTTTAATACAGTAGTAGTAACAACTAATTGAACCAGTAACAATTAAGTGAACTAATTCTTCAGATGTTTGACAGTCGAAATCAGTTGTTTATCGGAAGCCATGTTGGAAACATAAATAAACCAATCACGAGCAAGCGGAGCAAGCGTGTAGACGAGTAAAGTTGACGACCTTTCAACTTTTTTTCGTAGATTGTCAACAATCTGCTAGTCGCTGCTAGTTAGCAAGTAACACGATGACACTGGACGAGTTTACTAACAGATAGATAGATAAAGATCGACTATTAAATTTATTAATTTATTTAAAATATCTATACCTTCCCGTAAATCCAGTTAACCTTCATTATACTTTTTGCACCCGTATTCTCGAATTGTAATATTATGTAAAAACTTCCTACTTCTTCTGGGGCTAATCTTAATTGTAAATATGTGTGTTAATAAGTCACCAGTTTTAGGTTAGAATCTATATGTCTTAGTCATAAGTCACTAGCTATAAGTCTTAGATGTAAGTCACTAGTTATAATTGTAAATCTTAGTTGTAAGCCAGTAATATAAGTAGCTATAAGTCTTAGATGTAAGTCACTAGTTGTAATTGTAAATCTTAGTTTTAAGCCAGTAATATTAATTCTTTTATATATTATTTGTACAGCGCCCTTGAGGTGATTTTCCACGAAAACGGCGCTATATAAATTAGCCAATTATTATTTTTATTATTATTATAGTGAATTTCCCAGATAGTAGCTTGTAAACTCGCCGTGTGTCATCGAGGCTTAACAAGTGTCGAAACGGTGTGAAATTTGAACGATGACTCAGACTTGAACAAAAGGGGACGGGCTTTCAACTTTAGTTGTTCAATTAAAAACTTGATCAACTTGAAAGGGTATTCACACTTGTCATAAGTCATAAGTTTTCAAATGTCATTCAACAGAGAGTTGATCAACTAAAATTGAAACGTCTGAACGGGGTGTTCGATAAGTTGACCTACGTAAATAAATAACTAATTTTAAATTCTCTGATTGCCCTTCAGAGCACTAAAATAATTGTATAATATTATCATGGGCCTTAGCTAAACGGTTGGAAACAAGCAGATTTTAATGCCCTTTAGATGCTGGTAGCTCTTTCAAACGAGTCGAAGAAATGAACCATTCTCATGAAGCCAACATCAACTACCATGAACGGGTGTTCCGATCATGTTCGTCGAGTTTCACGCATGTGCACAGGTGCACCAGGGATCAATACTGCTAGCTCCTTAGACTACATTAAAATACCCGTAGAACAGACTCAGCATACATTGCTCTCTGCATTAGATCTAGCAACCGTTCTGTTGACAACGGATTGCCTATTAGACGGACTCCTTTGCACATAATCAAGTATTTTGGGACTCCAGCCCAGAGGTGGCTCCCAAATTCAATTTTTGGGCGTATTTGAGATTTGTACACGGTCAGCAGCTGGTCACTATTCAAAAATCTGCTAGCCCAACTGGTCACTATTGAAGAATCGCAGGGGCTCCTTCCAAGTGATGAAATATTTGAGGAATCGATTCCTTTTTCTCCGAGTTTTTCTAACTATTTCAGTTATCAACCAAATCCATCCCTAGCGGGTTCAGACTTTTCAATTTTAGTAGAGCAACGTGGGTGGTTTGGTATATTTATGAGAGCAACTAAACACTTGAAAGCGTATAATCAATGACGTATGCATATAAAGCATGGCAAAGTCAGTGTAAACCTTTTTTGAACAAAGTTAAAACAGTTTTTGTCGTTCAATTTTAGTTGATCAAATCAAATTTAAATGCCTGAACCCGCTATTATATAGTAGTAAGTAACTTCGTAAGTAACTCGTAACTTCCAATTCAATACATCAGCAATATACCAGAAAACTATTAAAATCCATAAATTTAATACTAAGCACATTCAAAATTCCTATCTTTATCTAGGCATAATCTATTATAACAACCTCCCATTAAAATTAAAAACCATCGAAAATATGCAGGAATTTAAGCCCAAATTAAAAAATTACCTTAAACTGCTATAAAAGTCCCAAATATGTTTACTTTGTATCTTAAAGTCTGCTATTTTATAAATCATTCATTCCTTCTTTTTCTTTCATTTCTTAGTATCTATATCTCTGAGTCTACTATTGTATAAACTTAAACTTACACGATTCTTTCATTTATAATGATATTTTTAAATTTATATTATGATTTTTTTAAACTCTTCAGGATTTTTATTATTAAATTTATGAATGATATTTTAACCTACTTATTATATACAATAGCCGTTATTACTAAATTACACGATCTTTTAGTTTACTAATTGAGCCAGAACTCCCTCACCAAACACGGGAGCATTGTCTCTTTATGGTGAGGAAAGGCATTTTTTATTTTTTTGTTAACCTTATGTAACTATGTAACTGATGTAACTTTATATGTATTTTTAATAAGCATTGCCAATAAATAAAAAATAATAAAAAATAAAGTAATTCAGCCACCCTTGCCCCTGGGTGAGGTGAGCCCCTAGCTCCACACTACTGGCGAAGTTCCTCGACGAAGTATTCGGGAAAGTTGACCGAAGTCCGAAGTACGTCGCTACACACACGTTCAACTTCGCGAGAAACTCATTCGCACGGTGGCGCGCGGTGGTACCGTCGCGACTCACACCATCGCACGTCATGACGTTCAAGTAGCTGCTGCTGTTGCAATGTACACGCTCGCGTATTATAATGTACCTACACTACATACCACGTCAGCTCGAAGACATTTCATATACCTAGCTCCTAAAATATTTAACCTTCTACCTGAGACTTAAAAACCGAAACCCAACCCCACACTTAAAAAAAAACATTTATCACAATGGATCCTTACATCTAGAAATGATGATTAGGAACTATGTTCCTTAATTCCTTAATTTAACAAATAATTTAATTACTATTATTTACACGTAATAACTATTATTATCAACTTATTATTTACAATATGCAATTATTATTATAATTATATTTTTTTGCAATTTAATTTAATGTGTACAACTTATAATTTAATTTATCAACCACTAGCTGACCCGGCGAACTTCGTACCGTCTAAGAATCAATAACTGTTGTGTTAACTTATTAGCTGAATTATTTTTTTTTTAAGTTAAAATTAATACTCAAAATAAATTAAGAAATGTAATTCACGTGGCAGCAAGGCATTTGCCTTATTAAAGCGAATCGAAATGATTCACGTGGCATTATTGTACTACTTTCTGTTAAAACTGGGTGGGTTGCACTTGGGTCGATTCCCTTCATTGAAGCACCTTGTGATATCCAACATTTTTCGTTTTGTTGTCATTAGATATCTTCCCAGTTCCACCGGGCGCATTGAGGAATAATAAGCCACCATTTCCATTATCAACAGCCTTCATTAACGTATCGTGCACGTCCTTCTGTTGGGGGTACAACAGTGGTACATTTGTTCAAACTGATTGGTTTAATGCATCTTGATCATATTCACGTTCACGCACCAATTCTTGATGGAAAGCATAATTCATTGCAAGTTTCATTGCATTCATGAAGCGTCGATCTGGCGTTGTTATTCCTAACTTGACTAACAAACTGCCGCACATGAGGTAACACATGTTTTCGATCAAAAACAATGCCTGTTTATGTACATCCTCATTCACCTCGAGATCAGGATTCCCTGAACTGACACGAATTCGATGTAAAATGTCTTCTGACATGTCATCGTTGTACTTGTTCCATAGTTCACGTGGATTCGATGGGAAACATGTCGAAATAATAATAGCAAATAATGTGCGTATCAGACTGGAGATGCAGAAATAATTGCTTCAGTGATTGTCATGTCCCAATGAGTATCTTTTTCAAGCAAATTGATCTGCTGACATGCAACACGAATTGTTGGGCACACTACACCATTGACTTGTGATTCAAACGATGTCGACCCACGAAAATTCACCAGTAACAACCGAAAGTAGAAGCATTCGTTACTTTTTACATGGACTATGTAAATGCGACCCAGAGCATCAGTAGAACGCACAACCGGATGATCAGTAACCACATCGCCGTGCTTCCGACGTGGAAATCTCTTCGACAAAGCGTTCGACAAAGTGTAATAATGTGGCATCTCAGAGTAGAGCAACGTCCGGGCAAACAGATCGCATTGGCAAATCGAAAAGAAACTGGTCAATATTGTTGCTGGAGGTGTTTCAGCACGTTTGGCAATAATCGATGTAATGAAATAAACTCGTTGATCATTCTCCAGATGCATCGCCAAATATACAACAATAGAATGTCGTTCATGAATGGGGAATGAGAATATACGCCAAATCGCCTCATTGTAGCTCACAAACTTGAGAGCGTGTAATTTCATCGTTTATTATTTGTAGTTTTAACGCCAAAAACCGCCATATCGCTGACTTTTGTGACAAATTTCCAGATGTATTTGATTGACTTCACCGAATTGCAATAGGTACCCCACGTCACAATGCGCCTTGAATGTTTTGAAAAGAAGTGGCTGTTTTCCTGGAGTTGTGCAGACGTACGTTCACCATTTGCCCAATTTACGACTGTTGATATTTAGTGTGTAAGAAAGAGAGGCAGCATTCTATGTTTAAGAACAAAATAAAAACAATCAGCACATTGACATTTGACGTTTTTGAATTTTTGTAATTCAAGCAAACTTCGATATTATACCTACCTACCACAATATTCCTGCAGCTCTTTCAAAAGATGAAAATTCGTTCCAAATTAAATGTATGAGGAAATGAATTTTCGTCATAACTTTCTTTTTCGTGAATTTTTGCAATGTTTTAATAGTTATTATCTTATCCGAGGCGGAGACAGATCCAACAAATCAATGATCATCAAAATCGGTTCAGCCGTTCTCGAGTTATAAATAGTGTAACTAACCCGACTTTGTTTTATATATTAAGATTACAAATGTATAATTTCCAATCTGTAAACAATAACACAGGGATATCCCTAGCATGGCGGATGGAATAACACAAAAAAAAAACTAATCAATGTGCAATATTCTTAAAACAAATAAATAAATAACTATGTGCATATTTATAAAAAAAGGAGGAAAAGAAGATGGTGGATGATTGCAATGCACCGGAACAGAATTAGGTTAGTTTAGTCAATTAAACTATGACAAGAGAACTACAGGGAATAAATAAATAAATCTATACAAAAGAATTTTGTTTTTTTAATTTGTTGTATTTTTTTACAGATAAAAACTAATTACTAGCACACACGTGTACTCACGACGACGTATTGAAGCGAACCATAAATAAACCAATCATAAGCGAACTGAATTTAACCGTGTAGTGTAGAGAGGCACTTCGTGTAGGCCCTTCGTGTAACTTCGAGTCCTTTGACTCGGGCGCAAAAACCGACAACAAATGGAAGTCGCCCGAGGCGAGCCAAGGTTGGTCGAAGTGCCTCTCCGCACTATCGTACAAGTATAACCTCGTTCGTTCAACTTCGCGAGTAGTGTGGAGCTAGCACAAGGTTCGGTCATCCAAGGAGCACAACAGTGATTGGTTTGAAAGATAGTAAGTCGTGACGTAGCTTGAAGTCCGCATTCTACTGGGAAATTTGAATTCACTGCCATACGTGGCGTCAGGTGACTGAATGGATTTGCAAATTATTTGTTAATTGTGACGATGATTTTGAAAATGAGTCTCTCAACCGCAATATCAATCAAACACATTATGTTACAGTTTTTTGTTCAAAGGTGGCGCAAATTCATCTTTTTTTTATTTAAATTGTATTGCAGTAAATTCCAATCTCTCAGTGGAGACTGGACTTCCAGTAACGTCACGACTTTCTAACCAATCACCGCTCTACCCTATCAATGAGTACTCATAACGTTTTTATGAAACTTGCACTTTAGGAGGTTCCGACAAGATCAAGAGGCTCTAAACAGGCCCATAGTTTTTGCTTGAGCCAAGCAGTTTCATCGTTTCCAATGAGTCGAGCATTGTGACGCGATTATATGTATGTTTATTATATTACACTCATTTGTCGCGATTATATGTTTGTTGCTTGATGGAGCGGCTGACGCGCATCGAGGCCAGCTTGATCAAGCGTGAGTAAAGTGGTAAGTAATTTAACTTGTACCAACTTTGGCACAAAATTATTTTATTTTTATTCAAACTCAAAGGTGAAGTTGAAAAATTTTTTCTCTGTTAGATTGTGAATTTTGATTTCATACACAGTCAAAATTCACTTTGTGTGACCACCTGCACCAACGAATGAGTCTCCTTCAACGGAAGTAATCTTACGAGCAGGACCTCCATCGATAAGCTTAATGTAACTCTAAGTGATCTCTCAGGTACGGGGGCTTCATCGAAACCAGAGTTAAGTTAGCCTCTCAGAAACTGGGCGTACTGCACAGGGCCCGCAAATACTTTAATAGTGCACAACTTCTAACCCTGTACAAATCGCTAGTGCGCTCCACGGTTGAATTTGGCAGCCACCTCTGGTCTGGAGCTCCAAAATACCTAAAAAAACCCTTGACTCTGTGCAGAAACGGGCGGTCCGTTTGATAGATTCTCCCATCTTAACAGACGGATAGCAATCTTTAGAGCATAGGTGTCAGGTGGGAATGCTGTCCTTGTTCTACCAGTATTACAATGGAAGATCCTCCGAGGAACTAGTGTCATTGATCCCCTCGGAACCGGTGCATAATCGTGAAACACGCCAAACACGCGCCCAACATTTGTACACGGTTGACATTAGTCACATGAGAACGGGTCGTTTCTATGACTCGTTCTTGAGTTCAACGGCTACGAACGATTTGCCGGCCTCTGTGTTTCCTCCCGTCTCTTCAAGACCCATGTTCACTCCTTCCTTTCCTCAAAAATACCCTCCACACAGCATCTTCAAAGATGACATAGGCCCTGAGGGAAATTATTTTCCTCAGGGCCTCCTGTGTGGAGTTAATGTAAAAAATGCCTCTTTTTGAACAAGCGGCTTGACATGTTCGTCAAACTGCTTGAGCCTGGAGAACAAAATTACGTGCCTGTCGTCAAGCCGCTGGACCTTGTCTAAACCCTTTTAGGTTATCATCCGAGAAATTGATACGCTCGCTACTTAACTAACTTTAAGCCTTTTTGTGTCTATCGTCACATTCCTCTGCTAGGGGAGTTATTGTGGAAAAGGTTACACATGTTTGAACCCCATTTACGTGACTTTCTTGGGCTCATGCATTGTTGTAGGGATACTGCCTCTGCCGTTGTTGTGGGGATGTACCTTTGCCTGAGGGCACTGCGTAGCAAGGACTCGGACGTTCAACAGTCTGAATGGTCCGTTCCATACATTGTGTGAACACCTTTTACACATGCTTTTGACCAGATGCCTGTCGCGTAACGTGTTTTGGGCATGATAGGACACGATGGTCGTGGGGGTTCATTTATGGTTGTGGGTCAACTAAATTCGTGAAATAGAGGCTTGGAGAGGCCCCCTTCAACTCCGTTAAACCATTTTTTTCGCTTTTGTCTAATCTAAATATAATATATCAATGGGAACTGGGAACCGTTTAATACGCCCGAGCCTTATGGCGGGACCAAACTACAACTATAAACTTAAAATTAAGGAGGAGCAATTAAAAAAGCTACTGATTTCTACATTAGGACATAAAAGGCAGGTGTTAATTGTTAACCTAGTGTTAGTCTTAAAACTACTTAAATAATTAGTTTTAAAATTAGAAAGTCTGTTTGCTTAATTCTACTGTAAAGTCTTTATGTAATTGTTCAGAGTCTAATCACTTCGGTGGTTAAAATAAATAAAATGTTCGGTCACTTCCCTTTGGTTGCTGATGATGGAGTCTCCGCTTACGCACACAGTCACTAGGCACTTTAAACTTAGTTATCTATTTTTTCACTTGTTATTGCACAGGTAGGAAGTTGAGAAAGTCTTTGCAGTGAAAATTGGTGCAAAGTGGAACTTGCACAAATTCCTGGTCGGAATTTTCACGGTTACTTGGTTGGAATTCCTGGCGGAAGTTCACGAACGTATCGACGGTTCCTGGTCAAAATCCGCGAGCGTGTATGTTAATTTCACTGGTCGGGAAATTGCGCGGGTCGCGTGCAGTTCGGAGAGCGTTTGCAGAGCCCTGGCCGGGTTGCAAAGCGCTACTGTTTTCTTTTATCCCTGGTCGGGATTCGGTTCGCGCAAGCCCCGGTCGGTTCGGGACGCTCCGAGGGAGGAGTGGAGTACTATCCCCTGGCCGGGTAAATGGTGACTGACTTCTTGTCAATTTCTTCCGTCGCCTCAAGGATTGAACCTAATTCACAGCCTTGAAACATTCCCATCGGCCGCAGCGGCTTCGTGGGCCAAAGGAAAAAGTTTATTGCCTTCGCCCGGCGTGGCGATTGGGTTTTATTAGTCTTTGCCGAAAATATCCTGGCTTTCCAATTTTTATTGCGGTCCCGCTTTGCTTTCACCGCTCTGTGTTCGCCGCTAGCTTAAGCTCCTTGTGTCTACCGCCAACTCCTAAGCTAGCGACCTTATTATAGATGGTAACCATTTGTTCAGTTCGTTGAATTTTTGGCATTAAAATACCTAAAGGTATATCACGTTACCTCGACCATCTCTGGCAATGAAGGTGTCGATGGGTGTCGATATATCTATGGTTTTCACTAGTTTTCAGCATTCCAATTTACTTAATTTATTTATGGTTTTCTTTTGACCACTTTTTCCTTTCCGCCGCCAAAAGCAGTAAAATAGAAATGTTCTATGGTCGGTCTCGGTGACGTTATTCTCTTGTTTCTCAGTTATCACCATTTTCAGAGAAATTATTTTGAAACCAGTCTTTTGAATAATGTCTGGTTTTACGGAAAGTGTCCTTATTAAAAAACTTCAAGATCTCAATTACAGTCAGCAGAGTATTCAGACATTATCGTTGTGGTTAATACACCATAGAAAACATCACGATAGTGCCGTGAAGATATGGTTCAAAGAATTTCTAAAAAGTAAATATGCCTAATTTGTTTCTGTTTATTGTGATAAGAGTAATGGATTATTGATTTTTATTACTCCATATAAATAATGTAGGTACCTCGCCAGTACCTGGCTTTAACTACAACAGTATTTCTTACGACGTAGAAACCTAAATTCCGTGAATGCACACGATTCTTCATAATTTGTTTGAAATTGTAAATTTTTAGGTTATATTTGAAAACATTGGAAATATAATGCGGTAATTGAAATCGGGTTTCAACGCAAATGAACGAGAGAAAAGCAAAAAATATGTGCTTAACTGCATTACTTTCTTTATGGTTAGAAATACATACAATACACATTTGGATTTGCATAATTTTTTGTTTCAAATTATTATCTGTCCATTGGTCCTCTTGTGCAAATTTCTGCTGTTTTTTAATCATTGGTTTCAATTGCATTATTATTAATATATTAAATCAATGTCAGTTTAGACCAGTTATAAACGGTATCCCAACTTTTGAACATTGCGATTTTTCTCAACGAAAATTGTTCGCGCTATAAAAGTGCAATCTGCGAAATTTATCAGTTTATTTTAGGGGTCAGCAAACTTTCAAGTGAGAAGAGCCAATTTGTCAAAATACAGGATAACAAATATATCAAGAGAGCCCTAGTATAAGGGGGTGCGGTGAGAGGGGAGTGGAATCTCTTGGACTCTTAACCAGCCTTGTGTTCCAAAAGGTTCCGAAACCATTCTCATACTTCAGAAGACTCATCCAATAAATCAAGCGTTCCATGAGTTGAGTTGGTAACACTGATGCTGATCGAGTCAAAGTTTGTTTGGCTGCTCCATCTCATAAGGCTGGTTGAGTAGAGGTAAAATTGAAATTGATATCTAAACACCTGTGCAAAAATTTGCAAATTCCGACCCCTGGTTTATTCGATTAGAAACATTCGACATCCTAGTATTTCTGCCTTTTTCGTTTTCATGCAAAATGTCTGAGAAAAATGATAACAGAATAATTTAGCAGGGTTAATATTCTTTGATATACTCATGATAATATTCTCCTGGGATCTACTTTTTTTTACATTAGCTCTATACAGGAGGCCCTGAGGAAAATAATTAAATAATGGGACATATGAATCCATCCCTCCCACTGCGGTGCAAGGCGATGTTCCGAGAGAGAAGAGAGTGGGAGAAGTCAAAGGGACTCCCTCCACCACTCTCCCGATACGGTTTGCCATGCAGCTGGTGAACCTCACAAACCTCACCCCGTGAACCCGGGCATCCCTGCTAAGTCATCAAACATAGCGAACCACTAGGGGTGACCTTGGCAGAGGTGTTGGTTATCCAATAAATGATTCCCGGGGCGGCGGTACCCATACCCGCCTCCCAAATTGAAAACTACGCCCTCTAAAACCAATATTAATCAATTCCAAAATCTAATACCCAAATTAATCAGCATATGTCCAAGAAAGTAACATAATTCATTATCTTATATTCTTGATCCATTTTTGTTCTGCTTGATACAATAATTTTATTTACAACAAAAAATGCAGTCACCTGTTTTTCCGGACATAATAATATATGTAAAATGTGCCTGTATAAGATTTTGAACTGCCTTATTGATTCACTTATTTGAATTGCTTTTCGTTACCCCGAATGCAATACCAGATCGAATACCTTATTTTAAACTAGCTGGTCAGCATTAAAGAAATTGTTTCTCCCTGCATGTCCTTTCCCATTCGTCCCGTTCCTCTACTGCCTCTCCTTCCTCTCCCGCGTCCCCTTCCTCATGCGTTCCCCTCCCCCCTCCCAGGTCCCCCCCCTCCCGGGTTTCTATCCCCCCTTCCCGGGTTTCTATCCCCTCCTCCCGGGTTAGCACCCCCCCTCCTGCGAATCCCCTACCTGAGTTCGGCACGCCCCTCCTCCCTCCCCCCCTCTCGCCGTCCCTCCTTCCCAATCCCCCTACCCTCTCCCCCTCACCACTCCCCCCTCCACCCCCCCACTCTCCCCTACCCCCTCCCCCCTCCCCCTACCCCCACCCGAATTCCATGCATTCATTCCCGGTACATTCAGTTTTCAATCAGCTCGCGTGCCACGAACACAAAGAAAAATAATTATCTAATTTGGTGCAGTCGTTTGGAAGTTATGCGCGTACATACATTTCGGTGATTCATTTTTGACTAAGACACCTGAAATATAATTTCCCTCAAATATATCAACATAGTTACCAAGACAAAGATTTGTTTTGCTTTTCGCCCGACCTTATAAATAACTCGCTTTTGTAAGCAAAAATAAACGTATAATAAATATTATGTATTAATATCCATAATTTTATAATGCCAAAGCTTACCATTATATACAGCCTATATGTTATTCTGATGTATGAGCTATATAATTGCAAAGTTTCAATAAAATCCATTCAGTGGTTTTTGTGTGAAAGAGCAACAAACACACATACATCCATACATACTTTCGCGTTTATAATATTAGTAAGATACAACGTTTCATATTGAAATATGCACAAAAAATTTTGCTTGGACTTATCTTCAAATCTTTCAATTAGTGTCCGACCGAAACTAGTTTTTACGGCCGAAACCCTGAGACCGAAACCGAAACCGAAACTTCCATATAAGGTCATTATTTTGTGGAAAAAAAATAGTCAATCTTAATCAAAGCAGCCTTTATTTTAAATTCATATATTAATCATTCAGGCTGATATTTGAACTAAAAATAAACATAGCATAATTGTCACTCCTTATTTCAAATAAATTATTTATGCTTTTTGAAATCGTAATCGTAAATCGCTTCGTAAATAATATTTAAAAAAATAGTAGGTATTACCTATTTGAACATTATTAACAAACTATCTGACCCGACGAACTTCGTACCGCCTCAGAATCAATAACTGTTGAATTAAATTAAGTTTTTTCGTTATTTATTTTTGGGGTGTTAAAACGTTATATAAATTAAGTTTTTTTTATGAAGTTAAAAATTATTACACAATGAAGCAATTATCGATGCCCAACTGTCCGTGTTTTGTTTTTGTCAGTATCAGAGATGGCGTTGTGTATGGATTTACATTTTTTTGTGATTTTCTTACTTTTCCACTTACGGGAATTTTTGAAAGGAAGCGGGTACGGGTGCCGCCGCCCCGGGAACCATTTATTGGATAACCAACACCTCTGCCATATGTCCCCCTAAGTGGTTCGCCACGTTTGGTGATTTAGCAGGGGTGTCCGGGTTCATGGGGTGACTTTAATGCGGGTCTTGGCAGCGTATAGGTCTTCCCACCTGCTGCGTGGCGGGCAGGATCGAGAGAGACTGGTTGAGGGAGGCCTTTTGACCTTTCCAGCTGTATTCTCTTGACCAATGGGTCGAAAGAGTCCGGCTGGAATGATCAAGGTAAAAGGTCAATTCCGGTCAAGGCAGTGGCCTTGCACCGCAGTTGGAGGAATGGATTCACTCGCGGATACACTGACCTCTAGATTCCTACCCACCCCTCATGCCTTTTTCCTTCCCAGAACTTCCTATCCTACCCTTCCTTAAAAAGACCCTCCACACGCATCCCCTAAGATGACATAGGTCCAGAGTGGAGCTTAAGTTAAAAAAAATGCGTTTCATTTCAGAGATTTATTATTATTGTATTTTTCCTTTGGAGGGGTGCAGAGACATAATTTCACCGAATGTCTCATTTTCGACTATTGATATTTAGTGTGTAAGAAAGAGGGGCAGCATTATATGATTAAGAACAAAAGCAAAATAATCAGCGCATTGACATTTGACTTTTTTGAATTTTTGGAATTCACGCACAGCTAAATATTACCTATCACAATATTGCTGCAGTTCTTTCAAAATATGAGAATTCGTTCTATACAAAATGTACGAAAAAATTAATTTGCTTCATAACTTTCTTTTTCGTGAATTTTTGCCATGTTTTAATAGTTATTCTGTTATCCGGGGCAGCGACAAATCCAACAAATTAAAGATCATCAAAATCGGTCCAGCCGATCTCGAGTTATAAATGGTGTAACTAACCCGACTTTGCTTTACATATTAAGATTAAGATAACGTAAAATAAAAGGTAGAAAACAAAATTATTTTTTTTAATCCTAATTTGTTTAGGTAAACTTAACAAAAAATACTCTTTCATCTTAAGAACGAAATAATTTGGGAGGTAGGAATGGGTACCGCCGCCCCGGGAAACTTAATTGGATAACCAATACCTCTGCCACAGGTCACCCCATGTCGCTCGCTACGTTTGGTGATTTTCCGGGGGTGCCCGGGTTCATGGAATGAGGTTTGTCTAGGTTTTGAAGGTGGATGACCAGGACTATGACGCATTTTCTCTCCTTCGTAAACGGCACAAAGATTTATGTCGGAAAAGCAAATCTCATTATTTAACCCGGCGTCAGTACAGTTAAAATATGTAACAACGATAGTAGGGTTGGGTCTAGGAGACCCGAATTAAAAACTGGCTTTGATGTCAATATTTAAAAGAAATTTAGTAACATATTGCAATAATTTGATTAAAAAATACTTTGTTTACGTGATTTTGGGTAAAATAAAACAACTTAATATAAATCAATCTTTTAATGACATTTTTATAAAAGTATACTAATATTTTAACAAAATAGACAACCTCTGTCTTAAAGTTATAAAATTTAAATAAAACATAATTTTTTTTCTCAAAATGTGAACTAATATTATATATATGAATGAGATCTATAGTAGGACTACGAATAATATACTCTACCAAAAGGTGGAGTATATATATAATATACTCCACCAAAAGGTGGAGTATATATATAATATACTCCACCTTTTGTCACATTATAAAATGTATTTATCTCAGATTTTTTTGTCGCTGGTAGATGTATCAGTACTGTCGTCATGATGCAAGCTCGACATAAGTAAAACTACTTAATTTTTTTTTCGGAATATATGAAACGATTATATCTTTCTGAAAACCAAAAGTTAACGAATTTATTTCTTTTCCCCCTGTTTTCGTAAATTTTGAGGGTATTTGTCTTTTATGTTTGCGAACGGTGCCTACAGATGTCAGTTTGTGTTCTTGAACCAAGTCGCTTAGTAATTCATAGCTGGTGAACCAATTGTCGAATGTAATGTTTAGTTATTAATTGGCGCGAAATTACGACACGAAATGTACGGTTAGGTCATATTTACCTTTTTCGGGTTTAGCCACGTCTATCCACCGTCGCGGCCGCTACAACACTGAACAGCGATAGCCAGCGGGGAGGGGAGATTGTTAGCTCCAGCTACTGAGAAGTGTGGCAACGTCGCCTAAAAATTCTAAGAAATAAGCTAATTTTAAAATGGCGCGGGTAAAATTGACCCAACTGTACTGACGCCGGGTTAAGCAACAAATCCCAAGGTGTCCCAAAATGTATGCATCTTGGAGAGCTGAAAGCCGATAATGGAACAGACGTTGGAAATTTATTTTCAGAATATTTCAGTTCGGTTTTCAGTAAACCCTCCAATCCACCTGCCCGTGATCCAACTGACGTCGGGAACCATACATCTAATATAAGCAATGTTGAGGTGACACAAGAAATTGTCTTAAAATACCTTCAGGAAATTGACGCAAAGGTGCCGGTCCTGACGAAATACCTTCAATCCTTAATAAACGATGTGCACACAATCTAGTCTTACCCCTCTCTTTGATTTTCAATAGTTCTCTAACCGAATGGACTAACCCTGTTATATGGAAATCCACTTTTGTGTCTCCCATTTTCAAGAATGGTAAAAAATACTGATGTCAAAAACTACAGGCCAATCTCCAAACAATGCATATTTAACAAAATTTTTGAAAAAATAGTCTATGATCAACCATTTGCTGATCTTAAACCTAGCCTGAATATGAACCAACACGGTTTCATTAGTGGTAAATCAACAACCACAAATCTTTTAACTTTCACAGAGTACCTCCAGGATAATTTAGACAACAGAATACAAGTGGACACTGTCTATACCGACTTTAGTAAGGCGTTTGACAAGGTTGATCACTCAACCTTGTTAAACAAGATTTTAGAGATTGGTATTCATGGCAATCTTTATCGTTGGCTCTCTTTTCATACCTCCAACTGTAGCCAAATAGGTTGCTGGATTTAATCCGATTCTGTTGCTGTTACATCGGGAGTTCCTCAAGGTAGCTTGTTGGGACCATTATTATTTAACATCTATATCAATGATGTTGGTAACTGTTTCTTAAACTCGCAAACCATCCTGTATGCAGATGACATGAAAATCTTTTCACCTATAAACTCAATCAAGGACTGTCAGAAGCTGCAAGATGATTTGCAACGTTTGAGCACGTATTGTAATGCCCATTGTCTGGAAATAAATATATATGTAGGTGCTTCATTGTGCACTTTACTAGAAATAAAAACACATTTATCCATGAATACTCAGTTAATCATGTACCGTTATCTAACAAATTCGAAAGTAAGGACCTTGGGTTATACTTGATACTAAACTGAATTTCAATAAACATATCGACCACATAGTCACTAACGCATCTTCTATGCTTGGTTTCATAAAACGCTCCTGTAAAGAATTCAAAGACCTTATTACTTTCAAAACACTGTTTTTCTCATATGTTCATAATTCTCATTCATGTTCATTCCTTGAATACGCATCTCAAGTGTGGAACCCAGGCTATGCAGTACACAAAAATAGAATTGAAAGCGTTCAAAATAGATTTTTAAGGTACCTCAATTTCCACTCTTTTCTACCTCATGTTAATAATAAAGACTCTGCAAAGTTCTTCAAAATACCGACTTTAACTTGTCGAAGAAATATAGCAGATTCGGTAATGTTATTTAAAATACATAACTTAATCGATTGTCCTGATTTGCTTCAACGCCTATCATTCCATGTTCCGAATCGCAACAGCAGACAGTCGTTTAACTTTAATCACCCTCTTTGCAAGACCAACTCTAACAGTACTCATTTATCTACAGATCCATACACTCATTTAACTTAAATTATTACCACATTGACATTTTTAACTCGACTTTACGTGACATAAAACGAAAACTCACTAATGCCGGCGCCAGACACGAATTCAAAGAAGTGATCAAACAAGTGTTCACATGTGTGGCACGGGCATTTGACACTGTTGTCACATAAGTCATCACTTAAGTGCGCTTTGCCGTTCAGTGTCGGTTTTTTAGCGCACATCAAAGGGATCAAAGTTCAAAGTTTGCGTGCCTGCCACACTGCGCGAAGCTCAGTTGCGCGAGCGTCGCCGTGGAGACTAGTCGTGCGTAAACAGCCAAATGAACTAACAATGGAGTGGAATAATGAGAGCGTTTTCGAGTTTATAGAGTTGATGCAAGTTGAGCCAGATAGATATAAGGGCATAAAAATCGAAATAACATTTTTGTTTATTTATTTGCACATGTAATAAATAATTTATTTATTTATTTACGCCTATTTAGGCTTTTACATACATACAATATATAAAATTATACTAGTAAATAGTGCAGGAAACTACTGTTTAAAACACTTGCACAAAAATAAATACTAAGTAAAAATATTAGGTATTGAATTTAAACCACACAGTATGTAGGTACAAAATATAAAAAATCCGAAATAGTTTTTTTCTTTCAGCCGACAAAATACTGTCAATGTGTTAGTCAATTTTAAAAGCTTTATCAAAATATATTATTTGATGAAAAAGATTAACAAAATATTCCCCTATTTAGACGCACATAAATAATATAAGCAAACTGTGTCGACCAAATCGTCGTCCATGTTATGTGAAGTCTTTTTGAAAACTGTGAGCTCAAAGGAGTGATCAAATCTTTAAACACATGTCTGGCAGATACAACAATATGTGACCAAATGTGTGCGCAAAGTCTTCAAAGAAGTGATCACTTATTTGAACTTCTGTCTGGCGCCCGCATAAGCAACATGACTCAAACTAGAAAGTTCAATCCCTATATATGTTCCTCCTCCCCCACCCCCGTTTTCATATATTATAACTAAAAAATAAATTAATTAAGAAAGCACCCTTATAATGTCACACTTTAGCATTCACTATCTATCAGTGGAAAGTTCATTTGGCATAATTAACTATCTTATTATTGTATTATTATGTAATCTCTGATTTGCTGTCTACTTTCTCTAAAATAAATAAAATAAAAGTAATAATATAACTTTTAATATCTACTTCATTTCTAATCTGTAACCATAATAAAAATGATTGTAAATGGAATTTAATTGATTTATTTTGTATTCACAGTGAAATTAATTTATATATATAAATTGAATGTTTCCTAAATAAACTTAAAAAAATAAATATATATATATTATTTAGGCCAGATAGGTTTTTAGATTTTCATGGCCAAAAGTATTTTCGTTATTTGTTTTTGGGGTGTTATGCCGTGTTGCTCTACGTCCTTCTTTAGCCAAGTTTTGGACAGCGTTGCAGTGTCCACCATCATCCTGATGATGGACACTGCAATGCTGTCCCGATAAAGGAGTAGCACAACACGGCATATCACCCCAAAAACAAGTAACGAAAATATATGTATAAGCGTTTGTATCAGCATTTTGAAGATTTATTTGGGGTTCGACCCTTTCACCGCTAGTAAAGAAATGATTAAAATGCTGATTGAGATTTGTGTTGCTTCCAGTAAAAGACAGCAAGCTGCTGACTTTCATGTATTTGGCCAACGATGTGATACAGAACAGCAAGAAGAAGGGGCCGGAGTATGGCAAGGAATTTGGGGACGTGCTGAAGAGGGCCTTTGAGCACATGGTGGCCACGGGGATGGACGAGAAGACGCGCAACGCTCTCGGCCGCATACTCAACATCTGGGGGGAGAGGGGCGTCTACACTGGGAAACAAATAGATGAATTCAAAATTGCCGGTGAGTACTTCATTTTTATTGCCTTCATAATTACTACCACATTAATTAGCAGCTTTGTGCGACAATGGTATTTTTTAAATTTTGTTATTTGTTCGCTTTTCTGTCCAAACGAAGGAATGAATAATATCCTTCAAACATTCGTAAAGGCGGTTCACATCACGACAGATAAGAGGCCAAGACCGCTATGTGACTTATAATAATGTGATAAAATACATTGTCATTGACAGCGAGTAAAACCAAAATTCAAATAGATGTATTTAAAAAGAGCAGTGGGGCCAGTGCTGAGCCTTAGGTCTCCATTATCTCTTTTTGCTCCCCTAGAAAAACCCTGAAAGTTAGCATTGGAGGTTATCCACCACATACCTGCCCCGGTATAAGTAACAAATGGTTACTCCTTCAGGGCCCTCACAAGGACTCAAATTTTTTTTTAATCAAAAGGATTCTACATTTAATAAACGAAACTGACCTCCATTGTCCCCGCATACGTTATTAGGCAGCATTATGCAAGTGCTTGCTATGTACAATGTTATTGTATAAGAAACGTATAAAATCTTACCTGAACCTCTTTGGTAAGGAAAAATAAAAACAAAAGTAGGCCCTGCCTGATCTTTATGCACACATTAACACAAAACATAAATTAAAATAAAAGGTAGAAGATAGATCCAGAAACGGAGGCGACCAACACAGATAGCCTGGCAGTCCTCTTGAGAGTGTGTCGGTGATCGGGAAAGTTAGCAGTTGCTCCATCAGTGGTACATGTTGCCATCCTCTATGATGTCACAGAGTTTAACCAGGAGGCCTTTATATCACACCGTGTAGTAGGCCGCAGAAAGATCAATGAACGCTGTTGCAGTATTTACACGTTTCTGAAAATCGGATTCAATGTGTGTTGTCGGTACTAACATGCAGCAGTTACAGCCTGGTCTGAAGCCAGCTTATTTTTGTGGAACCAAATGGTTGTATTGGATTAAACATGTTTGGAGGTGTTGTGGTTTCTCCAACATTGGTGGGAATACTTTCCTCAAACTGCGTGATGTTACAGTCTACCTCTGATTTTCATGATATCTGTATTAGACCTTACAATTCTAATGTATTATTCTGACTTTTCCCGACAGAGTTTACCCATAATCACTTACCTATGTTACCCATATTATGAATATTTTTTATAGTGTGCTATAAAAGGCAGTTAGGTTAAATATTATTTATTTTCTTTAATCGTATTGGTTACATTTTGATTGTTTTTTTTATAACTCAGTTTATGTACTTTTATTTATGTGCTATTTCATGATTTACAATTTGATTTCAATATACTTGCTACTTATTATGCGTGAAATACTTCTATTATTTTATTTTCTCTTTTATCCAGAAGGAGGCCCTGAGGAAAAAAATCCCTCAGGGCCTTTGTCATCTTTGGGGATACTGTGTGGAGGGACTGTTTAAGGAAAGTAAGAAGATGAAGTTCTGGGAAGGAAAAAGGTATGAGGGGTGGGTAGGAATCTGGTGGTCAATGTGTTCAGGAGTGACAAACATATGAATCCATTCCTCCCATCAGTAGGTCGGCAAAAGCATCCGCCGCCAAGATCTAGACACACCTCACTCCATGACACCCCTGGTAAGGCCCACATGGGGTGACTTGTGGCAGGGGTATCGATTATCCAATAAATAGTTTCCGAGGTGGCAGTATTTTATATTATACTCTTACTACTTATACTTCAACCGCTGAAAGCTCCATAGTCCACTCTCTTTCTGATACGGGCCTCCTGTTTGGAGTACATGTAATTTAAAACAGCCTCATTTGTTAAAAACGTATAGACGTTATGCCAATATGCATTTGCAATTTGGGAACCATTTATTGTATAACCAACACCTATGCCGTAGGTCACCCCAAGTTGTTTACTATGTCTGGTGACTTAGCAGAGATGCTTGGGTTCATGGGGTGAGGTTTGTCCGGGTCTTGGCGGCGGGTGTGTCTGCCTACTAACAGAGTGGCAGGCCGGATCGGGAGAGACTGGTTGAGGGAGACCTTGTGACCTCTCAAGCAGAACTCTTTTGGAAAATCACCTTGCACCAAAGTGGGGGGGATGGATTCATACGTCCATCACTCCTGGACCCACTGACCCCTAGGTTCCTACCCACCCTTCATACCTTATCCTTCCCAGAACTTCCTCCTTCCTTTTCCTTTAACAGACCCTCCACACAGCATCCCCAAAGATGAGATAGGCCCTGAGGGCAAATATTTTCCTGTGTGGAGCTATTGTAAAAAAAAGCAATATTGCATTCTTATGTACATACACTTAAAGTATCAGTACTGTGACCATTATGTATAATATTTTAGCTATCTCTAGGCAAAGCTTCCACTCCTGCCGTATCTGAAATCCACTAGGGTTAATAAATAAATCTGAACGAGTTTTCCATTTGTGTGAAAAGTTGTGTATAAAGTTGGTCGGAAGTATAAACAGTGTTCTCTGTTCCAGTTGACCCCAGCCTGGCCACCTTGGGGGCCGCGGCCAAGCAGAAGAAGCGCAAGGCCGAGGCGGTGGAGAATAACAACGATAAGAGGTCTCGGAACGGCGAGAGGGAGCGAGAGCGCACCGTGAGCGAGACCAAGGTGGAGGTGGATGGACTCATTGAGACTCACGTTACCTTGAGCCCCAAGACACCCCCGGGAGACCCTCCCGAACCTGAGGAACTCATCAAGGTAGGACTCACTGCTACTTTCACTATCCAACTCGGTCCGTCCAAATATCCAAGCGTTCTACCACTTCAAATTATTAGTAAGGTTGGATAAGTCTGTCGTTTGTTTTATATATCAATATGTTGTCCAGTTGATTATTTAGACATCTCAAAAAAATCTAAATTTGAGTTGAGTATGCAGTTATATGTAGAAGTGCACCCTCTATCTCGTCACCTCATTTGGATAAGGTTCTAACTTCACTTTACCTTGTTCTGAGATATGAGGTGTCAAAGTTTGCAAAGACATGCACTCATTTTCTATTTACCATTTTCTGATTTTGAGGTTGAATCTCGTGTAAAGTATTTCAATTGAACATATTTTAAGGGCCTGCAACCCGAATTTCTACCGATTTCTTACATATCTCCCTTAAACACGTTAAGTTCTAAAGCTCAAAAAAATAAAGTTATTCTTGAAGACAATATCTAGACCAGGGGTGCCCAAACCGTCGATCGCAATCGACCGGTCGATCGCGAGTGCTTTTTGAGTCGATCTCGAGAAAATTTGCCGATGTAAATAGATCTTTTCACAGTTTTTGTTTCAGATGATCCTCAATTAGGCCTCAATAAAACCGCACATTTTTCATGACTTTTTGTTTATAATTTATTTGGATCTTATATTGTCAATGGTCGCGCCTTTTTTTTTTGTTCACTCTATCCTCATCTAAGGTGCGTGACTTCACAACATTATTGCAGATTCATGGTGAAATATTGTCGAAAATTTCCCCCTTTAACCTCTAAACGGCCGAAGACGCGGACTTGCGCGCAGCTTTTGCGCATGCGCGAAAAAAATATTTCGAAATAAAAAAGTTTGACCGCGATTTTGACCCTTCTATGTACAGAATTTGTATGAAAACAAGGTCAGAATCGCTTGCGCCAACATCATTGATGATATAGCCACTAGTTTCATCCATCTGACAACACCAGATTATTTTTAAATGATTTTTATCTGTGGAATCGAAATGTCATTTTTGGCGCAAATTGAAGCTGTCAGTTTTGACGCGTGTTCCTCGACTAAAACATCATAAAACCTATTAATTTACGTAATTAATGCAAGTAATGTTGTTTTGGTGCATAGTTTATTGTTCTAGGAACGTATTTCAGTCAATGAAATATACGATAGCTCAAAATTAATCAACAAAACATTTAATTCAAAATTCAAAATCGTGTTTTGTTACGAAATTTCCGTATTTTTCCTGGAATTTGCGGGCCTTTGACAGGTTAAAGAACGAAGTTTTTGATCTAGTTTCTAGTGTGTGGTTTGGCTTATTTATGAGTCAGCCAGTTCGAGTTGTAAATAAAAGGCGATATTAAGTTTATTAATAAATAATACAAAATGCGGTGCGGCAGAAGTAAAACGTATCATTTTAATAACGATTGGGAGGAAGAATTACCCCGGGCGGCACTTTTAAGGGGCGGCAAAATTTTACAATAAATAATAATAATATCTTGTAAAACTTTTAACCCGTTTCAATTCATTTTATTGTCGCACTTACATTTTGGACCGATTGAAATGAGCACGGAATTTTTCATTACTTATTCTGTGGCGAAACCGATAGCCGTCAACACGCGAACATTGTTTTCCATGACTAAGTTTCCACGTCCTGTTCTCGAATGCAAGTACGAAAGAAGTTTACTAAAATCATCAAAATTATACTGTTGGTTTAATACCTATTACAATCTGTGCACAGTTGAAACATATTTATGTGAAATGTGAATCTTACGTGGATGTTATCATCCAGTCTGCTACATCAACCATTGAGTTTTATGCTTCCTTTTTTCCCACATTATAAGAGTTCCTAAAATTCACCATTTTTTTTACATACACCGTGTATGTGCTGCCAGAATCAAAGAGAAACCATTTTCATGTTCTAAGTGTAGTTTTAATTCGCCGCACACAGATTTAATTAAAACCAGTTTTGTGTTCAGAATGTAAAATTCCGATTGGGGATTCATCTGCTGACACATTTCGAAAGAAAAACATTATCTTATTCGAAGTGCAATTATAAAATTGTAGTTGTTGACTATTTATGTACTGCTAGAATCAAAGAAAAACCATTTTTATGTTCTTAGTGTAGTTTTAATTCACCGCACACAGATTTAATTTAAACCAATTTTGTGTTCAGAATATAAAATTCCCGTTGCAGATTCACCTGCTGACACATTTTGAAGGAAAACATTATCTTATTCGAAGTGCAATTATAAAATTCTAGTTGCAGACTATTAATGTACTGCCAGAATAGAGAACTCCAGTCCAATTTTTTTATTTTTTTTAATGAATAAAGACCTTCAAACTTAAATAACTGCATTTTTATTTTTATTTTTATAGTTAGTTTTAATAGTTAAAATAATTGTCAAAGTTTTAATTTTTAAAGACTCTCAGAAACGCACCGTATCTATGGTGGTCTTCACCGACCAATAGTTTTTTTACTTTTTAAGTTGTCATTTTGAATCAGTGATGTTATGTCGAGGGAAATTTCCCTAGATGTAGGGGAGAAAAATATTTTTTAGGGATAAGGGAAATCAGGACAAAATCTAGGGAAATTTCGAACTCTGTCAATTTTTTTATTACACATGACAATATTACTGGTATTATTTATATAAATATATATACGTATATATATATTTTGGAATTCCTATGAATCTTAATTATTGTTCATGTACTTACATGCAATGTTATTTATTTATCACTGACAACTCAAAATGATATTAGGGAACATACCCATACTACGTGACACGTTCGGGGGGAGGGGGGGGGTCTTCAAAATACCACTCTTGGTACAAATGAGCGGCGGGTTGCTTATGATTTTTATTTTGCAAAGTGTTTTTTTTTTAATTTGGAATTCAGTTTCTAATTCAGTGGTGAGTGTATTCGTACTTTTAAATTTTTGTTCAGTGTTTTATTTGGAAAATCACGGTATTATTAGTATATTTACCAAGTTCCGATATCTTTCCAATTAATTATCATATTAATTAACATATAACAGGATTAGTGTTACACAATCGGGTGGCTACGTAGGTAATTGCGTAAATGTGAAATTCTAGGGAAATTTCACTACGAAATCTAGGGAAATAATTTTTTTGGGCAGAACATCCCTGTTTGAATGAAGAACCCAGAAGAATCATGGCGGTCATGGCGGAATGCTTTGTAATGACTTTTAGGTGTGAGGTGTGTTTTTTATTCAAGATTAACTGCTTTTAATATAGAAAAACATTGGTAAAATGTCCACATTTCACCGCTACTGTTATTGTATTTAATCAAAGTGCAATATAAAAACAATAAATCATCTCTTTCATTGCCAATACATGTGACATCGTGTTTTGTGTCAGGCGTTACTTTGTAGGTGCATTGTTTTATGTATAATACATACAGAAACACTGGTATTTATAATACACTGATCATGACGAGTGTGTAACAACTTGTATAAAAAACCCTATACTAAAAACAATTTGAAAATACTTAACTAAATGTCAAAATATGACACGACTTTAACCTCAAATAGACAAAATTTATTGCAGATTGTCCGCAAATATAGCCCTTTTCGTAAATTGTTGAGGGCCTAAATTATGTTTCAATAAACACAATAACTATTATTTATCTAAATCTCTATAAACAGTATGAAAATAAACCAAAAACACGAAATGTTGAATTGCATAGGTACGTGTGCACTTCAAGTCATTTCAAATGTCAATAAAATACAATACACACTATCACCAGGTGACAGGTTAACAGTGACGTCACCGTTAACCATTTCAGTAATGCCAACTTAACGCTGTGTTTTGAGATGAGGTTTAAAAATGCACTTTTTAATAATTTTTTAAAAACTCTGCGTTTAATATTATGAAATAAAACTTATATATTCAGAATCAGCGTTTCTTGGTCTATATGAACATATTTTTTTAAAGCCATAATATTTTTCACTGGAGTTCCTTATTAAAGAAAAACCCTTTTCATGTTCAGAGTGTAGTTTTAATTCACAGATTAAATTGAGACCAGTTTTGTGTTCACAATATAAAGATAATTAAATAACATGCTAAATCTTTTTACTAGGATACCATTCTCGATCTCCGAAAGCAGTTACAAATTTGTAGTAGCTTTTAAGTAGATTTATAAACATGATTTTTATTGGAAGAATTCTCATCACATGGGATATAAAATGAGGTCGCATTTCTTCCCCCCCCCCTCCGCGGCACTTGAAAATCTGTGGTTGAAGTACCTAAATGTACACATACTTGCAGCCTGTGCAAACTTGAACGATCGCCAGCAGTTCAAGTTTGGGCACCCCTGATCTAGACATTGCCCGCGCCGAAACGTAAATTATATAAAATTCTCTCGATAGAAAAAAATCGCGAAGTATGCTCCAAAAATTATTATAAACACGTTTGTTTCAGTTATTTTACAAGTTATATGTATGAAAAAATTCACAGTGTTTCTTTAAATTCTGTTTAAGGTAATGCCCTCTAGATTTTTGCTCTATTTTAAACGAGTTGTGTTTTACTAAAAATTTTCGCAATTTTCGCATCGATTTTGTCGCTGTAAATGTTGGCGCTCTCCTCTAATTTGTAATTTCGTATCTCTCCATCTTCTTCTTTTCGAGCCCGGTTGCGGAGTCTTAAAGGAAAATACTTAAATAGGACATATGCTTACCATTTTAGTATATATCTAATCATGCAAATAGAACTATATGTAACCAGCTAGGGCTAATAATTCATTGCATAAGATTTTGATTACTTCTTCCTAATGCAATTCCAAGTTAGGGCCACGTCCTAATTAAATATTTTCCATTAAAATATATAATAAACAGCTCTACTGCAAAAGTACAACTTACATACTTCTTCGGGACTGTCCATATGTAAAACACAGACATGTAATATTTGATTTACGGTGGGCATTCGAAAATTACTTTCATCATTATCTCACTCATCAATTAACCTTTCCGGGAGTATGGACGGATTTAAATGACAACACGCACTTTCGGCAAAGGAGTATAGACATCCATAGCCGTCAAGCATCGCAAGCTTAAATTTGGCGCCTATGTGCTGTAAATATGCATCGTACTGCCATCTGTGAACCTATTTCTATAACTTTACACCATTTTTATAAGTTTAACTTCATTATTGACAGAGATATCGGCTGTTATTTATTTTTTAAACTTTAAACAGAAATCTTTAACCATTGATTTCGGTGCCCACGTGTTTTGACGTTTTTCTTGCGGATTTTTAATAGTTTGTTGGTATAACTGAGCAAAAGTGATTGAATTGATGTGTTTGTGTGATTATAAGTTCATAACAAAGTGAATAACATTGTATCAACATATAATTTCCATAGTGTTGAGACTTCTAACCTTTCTTGTGACCAAACCACATGGCGAACAGTATACATTTTTTTTTTTTGGAGTATATCTGAGCATAAGTGATTGAATTTGATGTTTTTGTGTTTTTTTTTTGTGATTATAAGTTCATAGCAAAGTGCATAACATTGTGTCAAAATATAATTTCCGTGGTTTTTAAACTTTTAACCTTTTTAAAATTTTTTTTTGATTGAATCACACTATTGAAAACTTTAAAAATCATGTTAATTGAATATTTCTTTTATGTACAAGGGCCGTCCAATAAGTACTAAGCCTCACCGCCCGATGAGGCTTAGTACTTTTTGGACCGCACCTTTATCGCAATAGAAATTTACTATCGTGTAGTACATTCTCGTAGACGGCTCTGCCGAAATTTCAGCCGAATCTGACTCGTAGTTTTGTTTTGACTGCGTGTGGAAGCGGGCGATTCTTGTTTTTGGAAGGAAAATCGCGCAAAATCAAAGAGCCCTGGATGCTTTGTACGGTGATTCTTCTCCTTCGATGGCGACCGTCAAAAATTGGTTTAATGAGTTTCAACGTGGTCGCACATCGGTTTTTGATGAACCAGGCCCAGGTGCCCCGAAAACGGCTACCACGGAGGATAACATAACAAAAATCCAAGATCTATTATTGGCAGACCACCGACAGAAGGTGCGCGAGATAGCTGAGACAGTAGGCATCTCAAAAGACCGCGTGGGTCATATCTTGCATGAAATTTTGGGCATGAGAAAGCTATCGGCGCGATGGGTGCTGCGTTTGCTCACTCCGGACAACAAGCGAAACCGTGAGACCACTTCAGAGCAGTGTTTGACGCTGTTTGAGCGCAATCTGCAAAGCGTTTTAATATGGATATTTGACCAGAATCACCTGACATTGAACAGGTTAACCCCTCCGCAACGTAAGCAGATATATGCGTTAAAAATACGACAGCAGTCAAGTACAATAAGCGTGTTTACACGTCAGCGCGTGTGTCTCCATAGAAACCGTTATTGTTTTAGTTACATCCGTAAAATAAAAAGTGAAAGGTCGATAGTGAATCATGCTGCACATCTCTATTCAAGTTGTCCATAGAAATACATAAAAAGAACATTCTGTCAGATGCGCAGTCTGACACATAATTTATCCTGCCAAATTTCCTACGGGCGCCCGACATTGTTAATTTCTATTAAATATTTTTATATGAAATGATAAAAAAGTGAGGTGACAAAAGTGTTTATTACACATTTATACAATAGAATAAGTATTGTTGTTTACATAATCTGTGATTTTAGTACCGTTTTCACATAACATCACGTGAGTCATTTTCGCATTTTTTTAATGTTTGCATTCTAAATTTTAATATTTACAAATGTTAATATTTATTTGTAATATAATAATTCGAAAGCTTATTTTGTAACCTGTCTAAAACAGTTTTTACTATTCGGCTACGTTCAGAAATGTTTCATTTATAGAGCTTTAATTGTGAAGCGGTAATAATACAAAGTTTTCGTAAAATGTCATTTCGTTTAAGACACCAAAAGCTAATATTCTCGAAAATTCGGAGGGGTTAACAACCTTTCATTTATTAGAATATTTCAAGTATTTGGCAATCAGGCAATCTCTGTTTATTATTTTGTGTACTGATTAATTTTATTTTGTTTCAGGCCCTGTTGGAGCTAGAAAATAGTGCATCGAGTGACGCAGCTGTGAGAGAGAGAATTGCATCCTTACCTCCGGAAGTTTCAGAAGTCCAACTTCTCTCAAAGCTTGAAGGTAACTTGCCTACTGGGACACTGTTTTCATATTAGCGGTAACTGGTACTCTAGTGTGCTCTAAAGAAATTATATATTAATCATCAGACAGCAGGACTCTCCGAGGGTTTTAGCTTCAATGATGCTCTATAGTAGTTATACAGGGTGTCCGGGGGTAAAGTGCATTAACTTCGGGAGGTGATTCTACATTATAGTAGGAGTAAAAAAGATTAATAACTTTTTCTGAAATTCCAACTTTTTTTTCCCATACAAAAAGACATACCTACTAAAAATCCTTAGTGTAAGGTAGCACTTACCCAACAAAGTTGCTGTTAGCTTGTGCCGGGCGCAATTGTTGCAACTTTGCTTGGTGTGATTTGGCCTGTATCCATGGAAACCGTTGGTAAACAATAACAAGATCGAGAATTTGACGTTTATACAAAATCATATGTTGTAAACCAAATTTTAAAAGAGAACTGCACTTAAATAACAACTGAAGTCAACACAAGCTTTTAAGGATAAAATTATTATAAATTAATTAAAAACTTAACTAATTTCATCGCTTTTTACAAGTTTAACGAATTTTCAAAATGTCCACCTTCAGCTAGTAAGCAAGCATGTAAACGTAAAGTAATATTATTATCAATTCGTACGTTGTGGCGTATCTCATTAATAAATGTCTGCACATTCTTCGTTGGTAAACTAGGTATTGAAATAATAATTTAATAACAAAATTACACGGCATCGACACAATAATTCAATCACAAAATTACGCACATATTAGCAGTACTTCACTTCACTTCTTAATTGTGTCTCTTCATTCTTCACTTCACTTCACAATTCTTCACTTCACTTCACAATTCTTCACTTCACTTCACAATTAAACACAATTTTAACAGTTAGGCAAGTTTGCAACTAAATAAACAAAAGTAAGTCTGAAGAAAACACACACTGAATAAAGTTGTTCCTTTAGTCAGTCTTAAATACACACTAGATAAAGACGCATTAAATCAACCAGTTAAGTTTTTAAAGTGAAGTACTGCTATAAGTAATAAAATTGTTACATTGAAATTCAACACTGACTGACAGAATTGGAGAACGCGAATGCAGGGGGCGGTTATTTGGCAACAACGGATAATAATAATGCTGCCCATACATGCCGGTCTAATTTTATCTTTTTACCACAAAACTACCCCTAAAAGTGGGAATTTCTGTATCTTTTTATTCATACTATGTATTGGAAAGTTATTTATCTTTTTTATTCATACTATCATGTAGAACCACCTCCCGAAGTTAATGCACTTTACCCCCGGACACCCTGTATATCTTGATCTTCCTAACTTTGGTCAATGTGAATGAATTATGAATGACTAATGGAATGGATTATTCTGTATTGTGTGTGTTTTCCCCAGATAAGGAATCAGCCCAGAAGCTGTCGAGTCTGGTTTCGGCCGCAGTGGAGCTGCTTGCAGACTACAACTCGAGACTATCAGCGGAGCTGGAGCGGCGGAGGAAGTTGGCGGCAGCACTGCGAGACTTCACGCAAGCGCAGAAAGACCTCACCAGCCAGGCCGAGCAGAGACTAGAGGTATATACACGGTGTCCGAAAACTCGTGGTACAAGCGGGAAACTGGGGAATCTACATCACATAGAGTACCCAAATAAACATATAGTTTTTCGATATGAGCATTTTTACATTAAAAAAAAATAATAATAATAAAAAAAAATTTCGGGTAATTGAGGGAAAGACATTATAGTGTATTAATAATCCAAGAGCCACCATATTCCGCTACACTTAAAATACCTAAGCATAAATTTTAAAAAGTAAAATACTTAAGCTTTAATACCACAAGAACCACCGGTTTCAGTCGGAACCGGAACTAGACGGAAAAATATGCATTAAAATTCGATTTTCGTTTAAAGTTCAAAATTTCCCTTATAAAAACGACTCTCCATTGCCGCCGTATTATTATTATTGTATTTGACATTTGCGAAGTTTTGTTTCAAACTAAATACGTAAGAATTACTTAATTTAACTAAACTGAGAACCTAATAACCTATTTTGTGTGCGTAAATAGTTGCTTCTTGTAGTAATTGTAGACATGAAGTGTGATTTCCATAATATCTGCTTAAAAATGCGGCGGCTTGTGGATTACCTACCTACTTATTATAAGCACAGGAAGGTACTTAGGTACTTACATTATGTAGCAACGATCCTTTTGCAATCCAAAGCACACATCATCACCAAAATTGTTTAAAATTATCACCTTAGCATAGTTAGCACAGAGCACAGAGGCTATTCGAACTTGTACGAAAGTAGGGTTAAACAACATCTTGAAGGAACCACAGATTCATTACGGTTATGAGAGGAATGTCTTTAATAACTGTGTAAATTTCAATGTAATTCACAAACACGTACTTTGTTTTTTGACGCAAAATGTTGTTAGCAATTCGATAAATGTCAAAACTTCACGAAATCACACACATGCCATGTAAACAAAATCGGGTATTCCCTCGCTCGTGCATTGCATTGGACTCAGTCGCAGAGAAACCCTGCATGCGTCTCGTTCTAGCCGCTGTTTAACAAACGAGACAACGCTAGTTTGCTCAAACTCATGCTCTTTGCAGACAGTGTCGTGTTCCCATGCGTCGCGGCCGCCATTAGCTAAGGGATCTTTCAATTTAGACGTTTCATGTCGGACCGCTGCCGCACGTTTACCGTGCCGCTTGTTATAACCCGCTGCAGTACGGTAGCAGTCCTATACCAAACGCCTAAATTGAAAGCGTATCTGACTGCCGTGCGTTTGTATGCTAGTGATATTTAGACGTGGGTCGTTTGATGTTTTTAATTCATTTGACAGCAGTTAACCGCTGGGAGGCCGGAGACGCGCCGGCGCGCGCGTCATATGCGCATGCGCGAGAAAATAATTCAAATATTTGAATAATACTTCCGACAAAAAACTTTTGGTCGACGATTTTGGCCCTTCTATGTACACAATTTGTATGGAGAACAGTGTCAGAATCGCTTGCGCTGTCATTACTCTCGGAGACGCTACAAGTTTCATTCACCTTGTCACCCTGGAATATTTTTAAAACGATTTCTTCTATGACAATCGGCTGTCAGAATTTGCCGCGAATTTAACGGTCGCAATTAATGGGTGTATCGCGAATAAAACGATCATAAAACCTATTAATTTACGTAATAAATGCAAGTAATGTGGTTTTCGTAGATAGTTTATTGTGATGTGAACGTGTTTCAGTTAATAAAATATACAATAGCTCAAAATTTATCAACAAAACATTCAATTCAAAATTCAAAGTGGTGGTTTTTTAGTGTTTTTTTGCGAAGTTCCGCGAATTTCCGCTAAATGTCATGGCCTTTGACCGGTTAAGCCATGGACTCTGACGAAGTAACATTACTGTTAGTGCTCTTGTTGAAAAACATCCAACAGAAACAGAAACAGAAACGACGCCCCTGTATAAGAGCATCACCGATGTTTTCATTAACATGTAATTTTGGTGATTTCAAAATCTTTACCCTAGGTTAAAACAAGATCCAAACATTTTTTTTTTATTATTTAAGAATGTCTAGAGAATGTTTCTATGAATTACTTGAATTAGTTAAAACTAAAATTCAACGGCAAGAAACCATATTCAGACATACTAATATCAGCTGAAGAAAGACTACATAAATTCTTCCACATTTATATCATCCATTTTAAGCAAACAATATACATGAAAATTCGAAGAAATTAGCTCTCACGTCTTGTCACCGCACTATTCAATAGCGAAATGAACACGTGGAGCTTGCGACGTTTCCGTCCTGTCGTCGAGTGTTCTCGGTACCGACGCCGCACGGTTGCCGCTCCGTGCACTTTACATGAAAACAAATGACCGTTTTTGCGCCATACGACAAACGCACCGTTTCGGCACTGCAGCGGTCCGACACTAATGACGGCCATTTTTTATACGTTATTCGCTCGCCTGTTTTCGCACGTGTGGGTTGACCCGAGAGAAAGAGATGCTAATTTTGTTTCGGAATTTTTATAGTCCGGTCAAAATGGACATTAGAACAAAATTAAATTTCTGACCATTTTTGAAATGAAGAATTCTTTAGCACTGTTCTGATTTGAAACTCGATGAAACGAAAAATAGTGACACTAAAAAGAGACTAACACATACATCAATAGAATTTAGCCTGTGAGAGAGTGAGATAGTACAATCGGTCTCCTCTTTGTGCGGTGCTTCTTAGCCTCCCCACTATTGTCTACTTTAGTTTTCTGAAGGTTTCACTCCTACCGCCTGTTACCTCTAATATTTTTGTTAGTAAGTACTATAAACTTTGAAGTACAAATACAAAAAAACCTATTTTTAATAATTAACGTACAACAGAATCACCAACGTTTACATTAATTAATGTGAAGGTTGGTGTTGCTTTTTTGCAACTAAATTAGCGATATCCAGGTTGATGTTCCTGCTAAGCTGTAATCTCAAATCGGATTACACTTGCAATATGTTTCTGATTTGAAACTCAATGAAACGAAAAATAGCGACACTAAAAAGAGACAAACGCATTAACACATACATACATCAATAGGATTTAGCCTGTGAGAGAGTGAGATAGTATAATCGGTCTCCTCTTTGTGCGGTACTTCTTAGCCTCTCCACTATTGTCTACTTTAGTTTTCTGAAGTGAAGGTCGGTGTTGCTTTTTTGCAACTAATTTAGCAATATTCAGGTTGATGTTACTACTAAGCTGTAATCTCAAATCGGATTACATTTGCAATATGTTTTATTATTATTTTTCGGGCTAACTTGACCGGACTACCTTCCCCCTCCCTCGTCTCTTCCCTCGCGGCTACCTACAAACTGCGAATATGTACGATCAGCTGTTTAACCGTGGAACGACCAAATATTTTATTTTTAAACTGAATTAAATGATGGGCAATTTCAAAACAATGCTCTTAACCCCTCCGAATTTTCGAGAATATTAGCTTTTGGTGTCTTAAACGAAATGACATTTTACGAAAACTTTGTATTATTACCGCTTCACAATTAAAGCTCTATAAATGAAACATTTCTGAACGTAGCCGAATAGTAATAACTGTTTTAGACAGGTTACAAAATAAGCTTTCGAATTATTATATTACAAATAAAAATTAACACTTGTAAATATTAAAATTTAGAATGCAAACATTAAAAAAATGTGAAAATGACTCACGTGATGTTTTTATGTGAAAACGGTACTAAAATCACAGATTATGGTAACAACAATACTTATTCTATTGTATAAATGTGTAATAAACACTTTTGTCACCTCACTTTTTTATCATTTCATATAAAAATATTTAATAGAAATTAACATTGTCGGGCGCCCTTAGGAAATTTGGCGGGATAAATTATGTGTCAGACGCGCAGGCGTCTGACAGAATGTTCTTTTTATGTATTTCTATGGACAACTTGAATAGAGATGTGCAGCATGATTCACTATCGACATTTCACTTTTTATTTTACGGATGTAACTAAAACAATAACGGAATTATAACGGTTTCTATGGAGACTCACGCGCTGACGTGTAAACACGCTTATTGTACTTGACTGCTGTCGTATTTTTAACGCATATATCTGCTTACGTTGCGGAGGGGTTAATCCGGATTCTTTGTTTGTTTTTATTTTATATGGTTTTTATTAGTTAGGTACTATGATCGTCGGTAATAAATTTACAAGAATTTGACCAAAAAAAAAATAAACTTCTGACTCGATTTACTCGAAAACGAAAGCTCAAAACAAAAAAAGTTATACCACAAAATCGACTCCAAATGTGATGTGGAGTCTCCAGTTTCCCGCTTGTACTACGAGTTTCCGGACACCTTGTATATATATATATGTATATATGTATATATATATATATATTTTTTAAATAATATAATGTTTTATTTTTAACTAGCAGACCCGGCCACACGTTGCTGTGGCTAACGAAACACAACGCCACTACCCAATCTTTATAAAATCCACACCACCCGCTTGCCAGCTGCCCGCTGCTCGCTGCTGAATTGAATATTTGAATTTATCGGCTTTTTTCTACTATAATAAGCATGTATTATACATATAAACTAATTAACTCGCCACTAATTATACAATGCTTGCAATGCAACACTGGATATTTGAAAAGGGAAAATCAAATATCTACTTACTCTAGGACATCTATTTTCCAATTTCTGCCGTAGAACGAATTTCAAAAGTGACCATAGTACGGCCCGCCAGCCGTTTTAAATCGCACAAAAATATGTTTTCTTTGAATTTCTCGGCTTTTCTCTAATATAATTTACATGTATTATACATATAAATATTCCTCTTCAATCACTCTATCTATTTGTGAAAACCGTATGAAAATCCGCTGCGTAGTTTAAAAGATTAACGCGCACATACATTTTGAGCGACTTCATTTTATACTATGTAATGATAATGATATTATGTTTTACATGGTATTTGTATGGTAATTATACATCTCAGGTTATTTTTTTTTACTACCCTTCCATTGAAAGCATGTGCTTGTGTATGGAAGGTGAGTGTACATTAATGTTATTAGTTAGTACTAACTTAAATAATTCATTGTACATAAATATATTTGAGCTGCAGTATATTTGATTACAGTGTGTATTTAAAAAAAGAAAGAATGTTATCTAAAACTAAGGATTTTTGTAAGATTAATTAAGTGACAGTGGTTTTTTTCTTAAGAATATTTTTAAAATGTCTCTTGACAGAGAGCAGTATTCGGGTTTTATCAAATGCTTCTGATTTCTTCTGGTAGTCAATTAAAAAAAGTTCTTCCCTGGTAAGTGTAATGATGCTGTGCAAAAGATGTATTTAGTTGGGCATAGAAAAACATGTTTAACCCCTCCGAATTTTCACGAATATGCACTTGAGATGTCTCAAACAAAATGACATTTTACGAAAACTTTGTGTTATTACCGCTTCACAATTAAAGCTCTATAAATGAAACATTTCTGTACGTAGCCGAATTGTAAGAACTGTTTTAGAAAGGTTACAAAATAAACTTTCGAATTATTATATTACAAATAAATATTAAGATTTGAAAATATTAAAATTTTGCATGCAAACATTAAAAATAGGTAAAAATGACTCACGTGATGTTTTTTATGTGAAAACGGTACTAAAATCACAGATTATGTAAACAACAATACTTATTCTATTGTATATATGTGTAATAAACACTTTTGTCACCTCACTTTTTTTATCATTTCATATAAAAATATTTAATAAAAATTAAAAATGTCGAGCGCGGATGAGTTGCCGGTAGTAAATTTGCGCGGGAAAATATTTTTGTCAACTACGCGACTGACAGCTGATTCCTGTTATGTATTTCTATAGACAACTTGATAGAGATTTACAGCTTGATCTACTATCGACCTTTTACTTTTTGGTTTAGGGATGTAACTAAAACAATAACGGAGTTAGAACGATTTATATGGAAACACACACGCTGACGTATGAACACGCTTATTGTAATTGACTGCTATCCTAGTTCTAACGCTTATATCTGCTTACGTTGCGGAGGGTTTAAGTCGAGTTCTGTTTTCATTTAAAAATGGATATTTATCTTTTTCTTTTATAATTTGAATTAATGAATTTTTAATATATTTCATGTTATCTAAATACTGCATCATTATTATTTTCATTTGTATGGAAGTCAGTCTTCTGGTATTCTTCAAGAGGAAACACGGGCACCGAGAAATTTGAATATATGCATTACAAAACTGTTGCTGTCCCTTGCCCCCTTGCCTCCTCAAATATTGAGCGAAAGGAACAACTACTCCTCAGGCTGATTATACCTAAATTAAATTATCAAAATTGAGGTTTTGTATTCCCCTGCTTTCTCCTCCAAAACTGAACCGATTTTCAAGATTTTTTTTTACCAAAGATATTCTATGTTTGTGGGTTTTAATTTTTTAAAAATACATTTGCATACTGAACTTCAGATGATGTCGTTCAAACTAAGCATTTTTAAGGATTTTTGAAGGGTTTAACAAATCAAAACTTAACTACGTAGACAACGCCAGTGGTCGATGTCTATATTATATTAAATAATATTTACAATAGTGTCGTAATCCAGAGAGGAAATAGGGGAATACGTTTGTGTGGGCAAAAAGCTGCCTACAACTCATCCACACCAGCAATTTTTTTTTGCTTGATCAAGGATCACTCTTGATTGCTGCACGCTTTCCATTCAGGATATATATGTTTATTCTTTGTATTTTCTATTGCTTATTGTAAATTAATAATAAATTAATAGTAAATTAATAATAAATTAGTAACTTTAATATCTGTTGATTTTTTTTCATTTGTCGTTACTTCTCTGTGATTCCATAAAAGAGTTTATCGGCACCTCTTCCTCGTGGAAGGTGAAAAGGAAGAGAAAAATCCCTGGCAATGTAGATTCCAACTAAATGTAGACATAGTCCTTGGCTCTTGTGTTCACCCCCGCAATCTTCCATCAATTTTCCAGGAGTATAATGAAAAGCTGCAGAAGATCTACGCCGTTAAGTCAGAGATGAAATCGCATCTGGAGAGTCTCCCGGACGTGACGCAGCTCCCCGACGTGACCAGCGGACTGGGCCCCCTGCCCTCGGCCGGAGACCTCTTCAGCCTGCACCATCGCTAGCCCACCCACCACCAACAACCCGCCACCCACCAGCTTAGTATAACTTACTAACTGTCCTGTATAACGAGTAACTTTCCAGGAGGTGAAAGATAACAGTCACATATGTACCCATCTCAGTACAGGCATTGTTTAGTGAGGAAGTAACGAATGTACAAGTAATATGGCAATAAAATCTGATTTGCAACTAACTAATTTTAACATTTACACTAACTAGCATTCATGGTGAAACTTAGGACAATTGCATGCAAGTTTCAACTGGTGAATTGCTAGTTTCGCCAAGCCCATTAGTGTAACGAGAACATAGAAATGTATTGGTTTGATATTTTGTGACAACCACGGCCCCCTTGTTAGTGTGAATGAACACCAAGAGTTGATCTCGGCAAAATTGCAAACAATTTTTTTTTTCTGTTAGCTTAGTTTTAACCAGTGGCACAGTTATAAATTTTCTTCTCCGACACTTTAGGATGCTGGATGCATCAATTCTAGTCAAAACAGAGATTTCCTATATTTAAATTATAGGAAAAGAAATTTTCACATTTCAAAAATTTTTTGCGAAATTCGTAATTAGCTTGCCGAGGTCAATGTGTAAATGTTGCTCAATAATGAAGGATTTTCACTAGTTTGGCTCCTCTTTTATTATTCTTGGTCACAACAGTTCATCAAAGACACTAAGGACGGGTTGTTTCACAGAATTTGAACAATTGATCAAAATTCAGGTTCTGTGAAAGTTCTGTTATTATTTCAGTATGGGCCGGTTGTTTCACACCATAATAACAGAACTTTAAATTTGATATGTTCAAATTCTGTGAAACAACTGGCCCTAAACTGCCAGAACTCAATAAACTATCACAATGATGATGGTTGTGATTAGAACATTGTAGATTGATTTTACCGAATTACATCACTCGGATGTATTTTTGACCACAATGACCACAATAATAAGTTATTTATTTTATTGATTGTTGGTTTATTTACTGAAATGACTGACTAGGGACTATCTGTCTTGGTTTCATCACTTGTTGAAATAACTTTTAAGTATAATATTATTTTTAATTTAGTTTGTTATGCTGTGCATATTTGTAGCATTTAATACTGTGAACCAAAAATTATACATGTATTATCAAAAATTTTTTGTCATTAAAACCGTTAAATATGTATTAGTTGATGTTATATATACACAATGTATTGATATTGTTAATAATAAGAACACGGTAAGTATGGTAAATATATTTTTGTATTATTCTGATTTCTGGATATTCTGCAATGTTGCGTATTACTATAAACTATGTTTTTTGTGAATGTTGTTCCAAAAATACTCTACACATACAATTCCAAAACTATCTGTTGAGGTTCATCAGCAGTCTATTGACTGGTACATGCTGGCCCACTTTTTGATGTTATCCTCGCTTTGTACATTGTCTCCAATGACTAAACAAAATTCTTAGAAGGACTTGACATACCGATCCAAACACATACCGAGCATTATGTCCAAAAGGAATGGCGGATGGTTTCCAAAGCCTGAATAATATCTATTGGTGACCATGGAAACGATGCATGTCAGCAGTTAATATTCATTTTGCCCTTTCCAGTAACTCGGATATTAGTAATAATAACTGGACATCGCCCATCTTCGCCAAGCAGTCAACCGATTTTGTTATTTTGTGACATTCTTTGTATAGTACCTGCCCCATTAATTAAAAATCTACAGGACATCATACATCAAATATGGAATGAATGAATTCATTTTTTGGCATATTTGGACTGGCCCTCCATGGCAAGTATCTTGGCGTTAAATCCTGGCCTCACCACACGGGGTGGGGTCTCCTTATCTTCACTCATGTTGGTAACACTTTCGAATTCAGATGCCTTAGATTTAGCAGTATTTATAATCAATAACCACTTCTACCATCTCGTTCTTCAAGAAAGTAATTAAACCACTTTTGTTGTTATCGTCGGATAAGAATTTTTCTAGTACCATCATTTTTTTACCAAGGCTTCCCAAGAACTCCAAACAAGCCCACACTGCCGTGTGGTTTCTGCTAGTGCTAATTTGCAAATCCTCTCCCTCCGTTTTACTCGTAAGCGTCAGTTCCACCCGTCGTTCCTGTCGTTTCTTCCATTGGCAGCGGGTGGGAAGCCTTCTTTCTCCCCTGTTCCTGTCCGCGTTCGCTCGTTCGGCTCTCTTCCACCCCCTACACCATTCACACGTCCCACTCTCTGATCTGGTAATCTATCATCCGCCGAATCCTTAAAAAAGATTACAATTGTTACTATTAAATTACAATTGTTACTATAGCCAATGAGCATTGTGTAGATTGTGGTAATGCTGTGTACAATAAGAATGTTGGAGTTTTACCTACCATTAAAACTCTTATTATGTTGTCTTGCTTATCCAGAATATATAATGTGAGAGATATCAGCCCTATTCCCCGCCAGCGTCGGTCTTATCCATTGCTTTAACTTGAATTTCCCGCCATTCCTCTGCAATTCCCTTCAGCTGTCAATTGTCGCCGTGCAGTTGGCATCTTGAGATGCCGTGTTAATTCAATTTGGACTCACCAAGCAGAGCTTAAATATATTCTGGATAAGCAAGACAACATAATAAGAGTTTTAATGGTAGGTAAAACTCCAACATTATGTGTGTCGTTGCTTATCCAGAATATATAATGTGAGAAGTGTTTGTTATCGCTTGGTGACAATTCTAAAGCCAAAATTGTGACTATTACTGTATTGCTTGCAATAACTTGGTCAAAGACTGAGAGTGAATGGGGGGATTCAGCACCTCAACATTGAGACCTCTGATTTGTCTATATTTCTTGAATGTGTTTTCTGAACTCCAGCTTCCTCTTTCCAAAATGGTGTCTATAGGACACTCTTCTAGCCAACTTCTTGAAGCTGCAGCTGATCTCAAACTCCCAGGAGAGGCATCAATCCCAGCATCCTTCAAAATTGTTTTAATCCATCCACCAATAGCAGTTCTCGAGGCTGGCCTTGCAGGCCCCAACGTGGAAATAAACAGACATTCAACACCAGCTTCATGTCTTCTGTTCTCACCCAAAGACATAAGCTTTCGCAACCAGAATATGGAATCTATATTACGATCCTCTGATCTCTGCTTTGTAAAGCTTCCAACCAGACTGTCTATGTGTAGAGGTGTCCTTCTTAGAACCAAAAAATTTGGCAATAATACAATGTGATCATCATTGTCAACAAGATTATCAGAAGATGCATGTAGTAAGGTCAGATCCTGTACTTGTCTTCCTGATGCCAGAAGTAAATTAACAGAACATCTACGAGATGCTTCGAAAAGAGTCAGGTCATTTGAAGGATTCTTACAAAGCTAAGACACCAAGCCTGGATCCCAAGTAAATGCTCTAAGCTTCTTATTTGCAGAAGTTCCTATACCTCTCATCACTTGCTTGACCAAGGGATGATTACTTATCCTCAAATCGCCTATGGGGTCATACAAAACCGACACTACAGACTTGTGAAGTGCTATAGTATTGCCTTTCCTCACTCTTAAGTATACTAAAAAACCGTGCCAGCTGAGATCACGAAGGGTTATTAGGACATGTATTATTAATGGCGCACCATTCCTTCCAGCTCTTCCATGCCATGTGATAAGTTGTAAGCTTAGGTTTGCGCCAACCCGCATTCAATAGAGCTTTTTTCTTGCTGTGACCAATCGTTCAAAGCTTCACTCCACCCCTAATCTTCCACACCTGTAGTTGGAGCTTCTGGACCTGTTCAAGATGAAGTCCTGTCGATAAGTCTATCAAGTTGTCGACCAACATGGGTATTATGTGAGGTCGGTCTAGGGCTCTTCTCTTTAGGTCTGGTAACCAAAACACTTTTGGCCAATTTGGGGCTACAACCAGGTACACCCCTGATGATTTGTTCAGATGTGCCAGCACTCGTGGCATTAAGCAGGGGGGAGGAAAGATACATGCCAAGGGGAAATTCCAACTCCTGCTGAACACGCTGTGAAGCATTGCTCTCTTGTCGTGGGAATCTATCGAGACACACTGATCCACGAAGTGAGCCCTCGAGGGAGCGAATAGATCCACTACTGGACTGCCCCTAACTTGTGAAAAACAGCTCTTACCGCTGGGGGTAGAAGGTGCCATTCTGGTAATGTCATCCCTCAGGATAGATGATCCGCGAGGCCATTGTAGCGTCCCGGCAAATACTGCACTTGTAAAGAGATTCTGTGCTTGTCCAAAAGCGCAAGAATCTGAAATGTTAGATGAAGGAGACCCATCGACTTGGTGCACCCCTTGTTCCTCAAGTAGGCTATGAGTGTCCTGTTCTGAACTTCTCAAATTCTGAGTCAGAGACGTTAAGGCATTTAAGATTGCTGTCATCTCCTTCATGTTGCAATATCCCCCCCTCTAACTGTCTGTCCAACAACCCAACAGAGGTACATAGTCGATCAGGGCTCCCGGCCGTGATCTGCCGCATCCGTAGTCAGAGAATGTGTTGGGCTGGGAAAATGAAGAGTTGAAACATGATCTAAGTTGATCATCCACCATTTCATTTCTGACAAGACCTCATTCTTTATCAGAGACTTTTGCTGAGGGGTCAGCTTCAGCATTAACTGTAATTGTATCAGCCGAGTATGAAGTCGACCTCTGGGGACCACAAAGGTAGCAAAATTCAACTTTCCGAGAATACTCTGAGCTCCTTTCAGAGTCCATCTTCCTTTTGTCACGGATCTCTGAAGTGAGTTCCAAAGACCTTGGCGTCTGTATTTGTTTAAGGACTTCTGTTTCAGATGGGGGTTCTACACAATTCCAAGACATTCCACTGACTGTGCTGGCTGACGGACACACTTTTGGAAATTTACCGACCAACCTAACCGCTCTAACAATTAAAGAGCTTCTCAAGCTTGACTGAGGATCTCTCTGGTCTGATGAGCCAGGAGAAAGTCGTCTAGGTACACAATGATCCTGATAGCCTGTCTACGCAGGATTTCTGCAATCCAATTTGTGATAGCTTTTAAATTGAAGATCGACTGTTTCGAGCCTTCACTCGTTTGAACCAGAAAAAGTGTTGATAGGAAGGTGGCATTGTCGTCAGCTCTTTCCATGTACCATCTCTCATCATTGTCATTTCCGGGATTACTTTCGTTTTGAACCTCCTTGCGGAAGATTGGCTTGGACTTATCAACGAGGGCTCTTGGATGAATGGTATGCGGTATCGTCTTATCGTATGTAAGATGGTCTCTGGGACACCTAAGGCCTGCCACTCTCTCCAATAATCCTGTAGTCTAGTTGACCCGCCCGAAATGGTTGATAGTCACCTGTTGAAGCGGCCACGAGAGGTCTGCCCCCTCGCGCCATGCTTCTGTTCCCTCCCCTTACCCTTCGTACAGGAGGAATATTGGGGGTTTCGCCCGTGGTCTGCCCGCCGGGGAAACAAGGGAAATGCCATCCTTTCCTTTGATGTTTGCTTGGGGGGAAGGCAACAACCTCCTTAGATGTTGAAGGGCGGTTGTGCGCGGCACCTGTTGAAGCGGCCACGAGAGGTCTGCCCCCTCGCGCCACGCTTCTGTTCCCTCCCCTTACCCCTCATACGGGAGGAATATGGGGGGTTTCACCCGTGGTCTGCCCGCCGGGGAAACAAGGGAAATGCCATCCTTTCCTTTGATGTCTGCTTGGGGGAAAGGCAACAACCTCCTTAGATGAAGGGCGGTTGTGCGCCGAGTGGCTACCCTGAGGTAGACGCACTGGACTAAAGCACTTTGCTACACCGCCTAGTTTCTGCAACTGGGCAGAAAGTGCTTCTTCCCCAAAAGGATGAGTGGTAGAAGGAGGAATTCTGCTGAAGAGCCTCCGTTCCACTCCAATCTTACAGCTGTCCATTGTTCCTGTAAAGACCTGACAGGGAACCTTCTGAACTGCTTTCCCATTTGATAAGTTTTTTGGAGAGCCTGTTGAAAGCACTCTCTGCTTCAATGAGGCATGCAATGCCAGCATCTTTTCCATGGCCGTAAATATTGGTGAGGCGGTGACAAATGCCAGCACCTCGCAGTTTACCTCCAGCTCCTTGAAGCCTGGATCAGCCAAATATTCCTTTAAAGCAGATGCATAGCGGACATTGGCCCACTCGCCCGAGTTTGTAACATGCTTGAAACTGTCAAAAGCAGGACCAAACTTTTATAAATAAAGCTGAATTATAGATAAGTCTAACTACATCAAATTGCGTCAAACGATTATCAAACGAACATGAATGTCATGATTTCGTATTTGTAATTTGAGTATTTTAATATGACATCGCCGATGGTCATATTTCATTCAAAAAATATCGATTACTTAAATTCCAAAGGTGGAAAAATGGTTAAATGTGTCTACAATTGATCCATAAATCAGGTAATTACGTAAGACAATACATTCAGCTTAATTTATCTTTAGTAAGAATATAAATGAGTCGCTCCCAGCGGCAATGCCGGCCGGGCCAACACGTGACAGGAGTGGAGCAAGCCCCGAACATCCCGTCACATTCAAAAAACCAGTTTAATAAACTGGTCCCGTATTGCGGGAACTATCAGATATTAAGCTGATAATACACTTATCTTAGCCAACAGGCCGAGAAGCGATTGCTAATCGCCGCGGCGTCCTTCCGTTTTCGAAAACGGGCGACGCAGATTTATATAGCGTAGGTAGTAGGAATACGCTAATCTGTCAAAAATGTTTGCACTAATCACTTGCACTAATTTTTCTTAAAATTAGAATTTGCGGGTAGCAACAGATATTATTTTCGTTAAAACAATTACGAACGAAAAATTTTTCGACCGGACGTGGGCGAAACAACGCCAAAATTGAATTAACACGGCATCTCAAGATGCCAACTGCACGGCGACAATTGACAGCTGAAGGGAATTGCAGAGGAATGGCGGGAAATTCAAGTTAAAGCAATGGATAAGACCGACGCTGGCGGGGAATAGGGCTGATATCTCTCACATTATATATTCTGGATAAGCAACGACACACATAATATAATTTAAAGTACCTGAATATGTAAGCTGCCGTGATTGGCCGTAACTGGTCTTGGATTGTGATGGTCCAGTGAACCCGACGGTCTACATTCGATTGAATCCTGAAAATATTACTATTACCTAAGTGTGTTGCATCAAGCATACCCCACATTGTGGTGATACTGTTTGAATTTATAAAAAGAATTCAAGTTTATAATGACCCGGACTATAATAATTAGTAATTTGTAAAGACATCTAAAAAAAAACAATTTTTGCAGCCGTTGTGTTCAATCCTAATGATTAACTGCTGAGCCGAAATCTCGGCTCAACACTGCTCAAATGCACAAATACGTTCTTCCCAATCACCATGCGCTACAGTTTCATATCCAATTGGGCTTGCTTTTGAGACCGTCCCGGCATCAAGAATTTCCTATTGGAGTTTCAATTGGGCAGTCTGCATACTGAGGAAGTCGCATTGCAAAATAGACTGGACCTTTTGCAATTGAAGGTTTACAGGCTGGGTGTCAAATGCCACTCTTTCTGCCTCAAGTTTGGCGGTAGCAACTTTTTGCAAATCACCAAAAAGCGAGTCCTTTGTTGATTTGTTCAAGCACAGTCGCCTCTTGAATGACCTTGGAATTGAAGGTCGAACAGTTGGTACCACTGGCATCACTGGACTCTCAGGAAGTATGAAAATTGGATTTTCATCCTGAACAAAACATAAGAAGAATATCAAGTTTTATAACCAGCAACAAGCAATTTAAAAACAAATAATGTGTAAACCTTTCAAAAGACCATGTAATAAAATAACATTTTACATAAGTATGGGAAAACAAAGAAATTAAAATATTTTGCACATTAGTTATTTCAAGTTATTAGTTATTGACGGCCTCCGTGGTCGAGCGGTAAGGCTCTCGACTAGCAATCCAGAGGTTGCGTGTTCCAATCCTAGAGTGCGCAAGTAAACTTTATTTTTATTACTTTGCTTTATTCCACAAACTATTGATTTAAAATAATAAATATAGTAAAACTCGCTTAAGAAGTTCCCACTTAAGAAGTTTTCACGCTTAAGTAGTTTTGATTTTCGGTCCCTTGAAAATTCCATACAAAAAATTGCAAAAAACACGTTTTTTTCCCACGAAGTTTTAGAGCTAAAACTGCTTCCCGCTTTAGAGGTTTTAGAAATCCGGCGGTAAAATACACAAACGAAATATTGTGCCGCAAAATACATATTTAAAATGAACCTTTTTCAAAGTCATAAATTGAAAGACATTGGCTTCACAGATTACGCGCAATCCCTAGTACCTGAGACCATAAACAGACCCTTTGTCGGCCGCCGCCCGCCGGCTGTAACCAGTGTAACCCCTAGGTACAATAGCAATGCGACACGTGGGACGAATGTGCAATGCGGAATTATGTGACGAATATGCAAGCGTCTTTAAGGTTGAATTTAATATAACCTTTCATGTATTTTTCGGCCTTAATGACAATGTGGGATAGATCTACATTTGCATACATTTGACGCCTCCTTCAATAATATTCCTTTTGATACTGAACAAAGATGATGAATAATATTATTGTATAAAATTTTTATTCCATCGAATTTGTAAAACACAAAAAACTTTTGATTGTCAAATCGGATCTCGGTTAATACGGAATATTTCACCTTCAAATAAATATATTTAGCTTTATTATTAGGTAGGTACATAATAATATGATTAAATATGGCGGAGGAGATGGTAAAATATGCATTATAATTACGTTTTTTTCAATCAAACTTAAAAATTTGCCATGCATTGTGTTTCATCTGACATTTGTGGTAAATTAAGTTTGAAGGTTAGGAAATACATATGCATAAATTTAAAATTTAGATTGAAACGAAACTTCGCAAATGATTTTTGTAGTTGTTTTGTATTTACCGCGAGGCTGAATTCGATAGTTTTACCGACTTTGGATGCGTGGATTATAATTCCAGCATCAAACCGCTCGTTTGATATAACTTTCCGATTCAAGTCATTTATTTACGCGCGAAATCGTAGATATTCGACGTATGGTAGGTAGGTAGGTGGTAAGGAATTTTTAGGAAAGGATTAAAACATCTTAAAAAATATATGATAGTCAACTGTGCCTGGCGAAAACACACCATAACAATAGACTGTCCGATTTCCGACACGTGAACGCCATTCGAGCAAGCAGCAAGCGTGCAAAAAAGTTAATTCCGCCAAATAATAAACAGTTTGCCGCGTGGGGCTTTGTGAGTTTTTCTGCACAGGGCCATGGCAGGGTTGCAGCACGCGGAACGCTTGCTCCGAGGCAAGTAAAACCCGCTATCATCGAAGTTTGTTTACAAACAAAATTACGTGCAGGTGTCCTTTTATCAAACCGCTTGCTAAAATTAACCAAAACAAGTCTTTCTTTCTCCCTCAGTTCGTACAGAAAACCAAAGCGTAATAAGAGACAGAATGCTGCAACTTTTACTATCCGAATTCGAGTGGCTTTCATATACACTTGCGATGCGCCATTCTCGGAAAAACGTAAGGTTTTTTTAACAGTTTTAACTGTGTTTACTTTCTCTTTTGCCGATAAGGGATTAAAATATTTCGGAATGTGTCAATGGGATGGTTTTGTTTTGATTGGTTTAGTGCTAAAAAAAAATCCTCTGAAATGCACCGTTTCCGAGATATAAGCGTAAATCCAAAAATTGGAACCTTCCCCCCCCCCCCCCCCCCTCCCTCCCCTAGCTCACCACCTAGACGTCAGGACTTTTAGTATGGTCACACCCTAAGCACCCTGATCAAGTTTCTGAAGGAATCGCTTAGGTGCACTCTACACCTCCTTTTGGACCATTCATTTTTTTTTTACATGAGCTCCACACATGTAAATGTCATCTTTGAGGATGCAGTATGGAGGGTTTTTTAAGGGAAAGGAAGGAGAGGAGAGTTCTGGGAAGGAAAAGGTTTTAAGGGGTGGTTACGAATCTGGGGTTCAGTGTATCCTGGTCATCCGCCTCCAAGACCTAGACAAACCTCACCCCATGAACCCGGGCACCCCTGCTAAATCACCAAACATAGCGAACCACTTGGGGTGACCTATGACAGAGGTGTTGGTTATCCAATAAAGGTTCCCGGGGCGGCGGTACCAATTACTGGCCTCCCAAATAATAGAGTAGAGCAATCGAGTATAGATAAATAACAAATAACCAACACCACCAATGTCACGACTACCTGAATATGTTAGAGTTCCATGGATTAATTAGTACTATCAATATACCAACAAGAACAGCTAATGAATCTAGATCATGCATTGATCACATAATGGTCAAAACTAATAAACAAAACAAAAGCATCGTTTACAAATCAACAATTACAGACCATTACACAACAATATTCGCATTACAATCCGACGCCACAAAAACCAAAAGAGATCAGTCAATTATATACAATAATATTAATTTTGATAATTTAAAAAACATAATTAAAAATAAATCTTGGCAAGAGCTTTTACAAATAAAAAACTCAGATGATGCATAGAATTATTTTATTGACTTTTTGAAAAACGAATTAATTAATAATACCACAATTTTAACAAAAAAAATACCTAACAAAATTAAACCCTTGAAATCATGGATAAACTATTCAATTATCAACTGCATTCGTAGAAGAAACGCATTACACAAAAAAGTGAAAGAAAATCCCTATGACATAATATCACTAAACATCTACAAAAGATATAGAAATACATGCGGCGAAGTCATTAGAAAGGCGAAAGAAATCTACTACAGACACAAAATCCAAGAAAGTAACAACGATCCCAAAAAAATATGGCAAACTTTAAGAGAAGCCACAAATACACAAAACGCTAAAGACAAACAGGACATAAGTAAACTTTGCATTGACGGAAAAATTATTGACACCTCAAAAAACCCCAAGCTCGTTGCGGATTACATCAATAATTACTTTACAAATATTGGTTCAAATCTTGCTTCTCGTCTACCAAATTGTGGGAATGCTCTACCTGCTGAAGCAGAACTTCAATTTCCCAAAAGGAGTTTCAATTTTCAAACTGTGTCAGGGGAAGAGATTCTAAAAATAATTAATTCCTTAAAAAACACTTCTTCTGCCGGGGTTGATGGAATAACAACCAAGATTTTGAAAACGCTGTCTACGGAAATTACATTGCCCCTAGAATACCTAATTAACCTTAGCATCAGTCAAGGACACTTCCCCTCGAACCTGAAACAAGGTATCGTTATTCCCATACATAAAGCAGGTAACAAGACAGACATAAACAATTACAGAACTATAACTCTACTGACCAGTCTATCCAAAATATTTGAAAAAATTATCAATGCTCAGTTGGTAAAATTTCTGGTGAGCCATAAAATACTCTCAGAAAATCAGTACGGGTTCCAAGAAAACAAGAGTACCTCAGACGCTATTGCCGCCGTAACTGACTTCATTGTAAAAAACCTCGATAAAAGCAAAAAATGTATTTCCATATTTTTAGACCTTTCCAAAGCCTTTGATACAATATCACACAGTAAATTAATAAACAAACTTCAAATAATCGGTATTACAGGCAACGAACTTAACTTTTTTAAGAGCTACCTTGATGACCGCAAGCAACAAGTGAAAATAATGAACACACTTAGCAATCAGTGCTCAACTCACTATGGGATACCTCAAGGTAGCATATTGGGACCGTCTTTGTTCCTTTTATATATCAACGACTTATGTAACATTAACATTCAGGGAAAAATAGTTAGTTTTGCCGATGACACTGTTTTACTATTTGAAGCTGACACTTGGCAAGCTGTTTACAAAAAAGCTGAAATGGATATAAACATTATAAAAAAGTGGTTAGATACAAATACGCTCACATTGAACACCGAGAAAACTAAATATGTCACATCAAGCATAAATATAACAGGTCAACCTCGTGATGACGCCTCTATTAGAATACACACATGTTTAAATTCCGATGAATCTTGTCAGTGTCCCTACATTGAGCGCACTACACAGATGAAGTATCTCGGCCTCACAATTGATCCATATCTCAAATGGAATATTCACACTCAAATAATTGCAAACAAAATAAGAAAAACCATGCATTTTTTTAGAACGATACGAAACTTTCTCGACTTACAACACTTGAAAATGATTTATTTTGCAGTCTGTCAATCCATTATTGAGTATGGTATCATAGCATGGGGAGGCGGTACTGCATCAGCACTAGACCCAATCATAAAGGCACAGAAAACTATTATAAAATTAATTCTTAGACTACCTCTAATTACAGATTCGAACTTAACCCCTCCGCAACGTAAGCAGATATATGCGTTAAAAATACGACAGCAGTCAAGTACAATAAGCGTGTTTACACGTCAGCGCGTGTGTTTCCATAGAAACCGTTATAATTCCGTTATTGTTTTAGTTACATCCGTAAAATAAAAAGTGAAAGGTCGATAGTGAATCATGCTGCACATCTCTATTCAAGTTGTCCATAGAAATACATAAAAAGAACATTCTGTCAGACGCGCAGTCTGACACATAATTTATGCCGCCAAATTTCCTACGGGCGGCCGACATTGTTAATTTCTATTAAATATTTTTATATGAAATGACAAAAAAGTGAGGTGACAAAAGTGTTTATTACACATTTATACAATAGAATAAGTATTGTTGTTAACATAATCTGTGATTTTAGTACCGTTTTCACATAAAAACATCACGTGAGTCATTTTCACATTTTTTTAATGTTTGCATTCTAAATTTTAATATTTACAAATATTAATATTTATTTGTAATATAATAATTCGAAAGCTTATTTTGTAACCTGTCTAAAACAGTTTTTGCTATTCGGCTACGTTCAGAAATGTTTCATTTATAGAGCTTTAATTGTAAAGCTGTAATAATACAAAGTTTTCGTAAAATGTCATTTCATTTAAGACACCAAAAGCTAATATTCTCGAAAATTCGGAGGGGTTAATCTTTAATATTATGAATGTGTTTGATGTTCGGCAGATATACGCAAAAACAATCCTCACTCATCTATTCACAAATATACATAAATACTATGAAAAAAGATTAAATACTCGCTGTATTCGAAACAATAACAAAGAATTACTACAAATTCCCATAACTCATACTACTTTTGGTCAACGTAGCTTCAGATACCTTGCAACAAGACTTTACAACATTCTTCCAATTAGTATAAAAAAATGTGATTCACAAAAAAATTAAAAAAAAAACAAAAGTTTGGATAAAAAATAATGATAGGGCATTTACCGGTGCACTCACCCAAATTCGAAATTAGTAATGAACCAATGCTGTCACTATTGCACCTATGTTATTGTTATTATAAATGCAACCAATCTATTGTGCGATTATTTTCTAATATAGGTGTAGGTATTTTCACAGAGTTATAAATTGACGTAAAATTACTGCCTCAACACAGGCTAGCCTAGTGAGGCAGGTTACGAGAAACCTACGTTTATAATTATAAATCTCTATTCTTTAAGAAAAAAAAAAAAAAAAAAATACTTTGAAAAAAATTATAATTTAAATGTAGGTATGTAAATAAACTTTTTATAATCAACTATGTTTTACCATTTTTCATTTATTTCACATTCCCACCGTTTTCTAAATAATAGTAATTACCATGATGTGTAACTACTAGAAGATACCACTAACTAACTAACCATCACGCCGTTTCTCCGCAGGGGTAGGCAGAGAGGACGGACCGCCAAACAACTCAGTCTTGGCACACACTCTTTGCCTCACTCACATTCATACATCGTCTCATACATTCTCTTCTATTATTCTGACTTTTGACATGACCCGACTCAAGTATCTGATTCACTTGATCGTGCCATGTCTTCCTCGGGCGTCCCCGACTTCTTCTACCATTCACATTCGCGTCGTATATTCTTCTTACACTACTTCCTTCGTTCATTCGCTCTACATGCCCAAACCATCTGAGGGTCCCTTTCTTAATCTTACTCATTATGCTTACATCAGCCTTACATTCTTTGCGGATATCCACATTTCTCACACGATCATACATTGTTTTACCACACATACGTCTCAGGGATCTCATTTCAACAGCATTCAGTTTACTTTCATCCTTCCTCTGCCAGTTCCATGCCTCACTGCCATACATCAGGGTAGGTACCAGGACTCCATTGTGGACTGCTAGCTTCGCTTTTTTTGACAGTTTTTTATTAGCGCCAACGGCATTCAGTCCACCATTAATGGAGTTACCGGCATTCACCCTTCTTTCAATATCTCTTTCAGCCTTCCCATCTCTCGTAAACATACTACCCAGATACACCTGCTCCAAATATTCATCATTCACAACTATGTTGCATACTGTTTTCGTACTCTCCCTTTCAAACACCATGACTTTAGACTTACTTACATTCATCATTAGCTCATTCTTCATACATACTTCGTTCATCCTAGATACGAGAGACTGTAGATCTTCCATAGTGTTAGAAATCAGCACCGCATCATCAGCATACAACAGGCAACATACTTTCAGATTACTCAATTTCGCGCCCAATCCCACCTCTTTCAATTCTTGCATACAATTATCCATGCATAGATTGAATAACCATGGTGACATTACGCAGCCTTGCTTGACACCTTTTGTGATGTCAAACCACCCCGTAAAACCACCGTTTACCCTAACACACGCAACGCTTCCCTCGTACAGAGACGCAATTGCCTGTATGAGATTTGTATTCACTCCATACTTGGACAAAACCTTCCATAGCTTTTTCCTGTCGACTCGGTCGTATGCTTTTTGTAGATCTACAAAGGCGCAGAAAAGTTTCTGGTTTTTCGCCAGAAATTTCTCAGTAAGCATACGCAAGGAGAAAATCTGGTCCATGCATCCCTTTCCACTCATAAAGGCACCTTGCACATCCCATATTTTATCCTTTGTTTCCATTCTTACCCTTTCAATCAATATTCTTCCGTACAGCTTGCCGACTGAACTTAGCAGGCTAATAGCCCTATGATTTCCACATACCATACGTGACCCTTTACCTTTGTATAACGGCATGATTACAGCCCTTCTCCAATCTAATGGCGTGTAACCCTCCTCTAAACACTGGTTAAAAAGTTTGCACAACCATGTGAGAATAATATGGCTATCTCCTTTAAAGTATTCGGCAGCAATATTTTTGCTATATTCGATATTAGTGAAATCGGTCGATAATTTGAGACATTTTGTGGGTCGCCAGTTTTAAAGATAGGGGATATTACAGATTTTTTATAATTTGTTGGGAATATGCCTTTAGTCAGACTGAGATTAATAAGGTGGTTAAGAGGTTTCAGTAGATACATTTTCATTGTTTTAAGAATTTTCACAGAAATATGGTCAAAACCTGGAGAGGATCCATCTTTCATGTTTTCTATTATAAGTTGTATTTCAGTTTCAGTAGTTTTTTTAAAAGTGGACAGTGTATTTCGTTTTTGTGTATTATTAGTTATAGGTTTTGGTGTGTGTAAAGGTTTAGAGATTTTTTTAGCGAGATTATTTCCAACTTTAGAGAAATAAGAATTGAAAATGTTTGCTGTTAGTTTTGGATCTTTGGATACATCTATTATATTATTTTCATGTTTAAAGTATTTTATAGAATTATTTTTTTTCTTATTTTCAATTGCATAATTTACCGCTTTCCAAATGGCTTTCAGATTATTTGCTGAAGTAGAGATTACTTTTCTGAAGTAGTCATCTTTACTTTTTTTTAATTAAAGTTGTTAATTTATTTCTATATTTTTTGAGAACTATCTTAGCATTTTCGTCTTGTGGATTTTTAATTGTATTTTTATACAGCTTTTCTTTTTCTCTAATAGATTTTATAAGGCCACGAGTGATCCAAGGTTTTATACATCTGAATTTTGAATTTGTGTATAATGAGACCTCTGTTGTGGAGGTTTCAATATGATCCATAAGTTTTTTTTCAAACATACTTGAACATTCTTCAACATCGTTAGTTTGTAATATTGTATACCAAGTTTCTGCTTTCAATTTTTCCTCCAACATGGCAATATTTGTGGTTTTTTTAGTCTTAATTGGAACATTTATTTCTGACTTCATATCGTTATCATATAATAATAAGCAAGAATGGTGGTCAGTAATATTCGTTTGCCAAACTATTGTTCAAATTTTATAAAGGTTTTGTAATTTTATGTTAACCCAAATATGATCTAAACAAGACGATTTTTGTCCACGCATTTCTCGAGTATTTTTGTTTATGCATGATTTAAAATCTAATTCAGTCATACAATTTAGGTATTCATTTTTGAAAATATTTTCGAACTTTTCGTTAATGTTAATGTTAAAATCACCAGCAATAAAACAGGTTTTATTTTTAAGCGGCAGTAAAATATTTTTCAGTTGATTTATAAAATTAGAAATATTTGATTCGTGTGTTCTGTAAATGGCAATAATGTGGTAAATATGTTTATCGAGTTTTATTTCGATTTGAATACAGTTAGTCAGTAATATTGGGTGTTCTAAAATCGTGACAATACTGAATTTGGTGTGAACGAATATTGCGATTCCACTATTTTTATTAATATTTATTTTGGTCGGGATGTATGTATAGTTAGGTAGTTGATAAGCTGGTGACTCATCATTTGTAAATGTCTCTGTTAATATTATGCAGTCTGGTTGATATATTAAGTTATTGATTTTAATAACAAATTCATCAAAATTTTGAAAAATACTACATATATTTTGGTGTAATACGAATAAACCATTAAATTTGTGGGGGAAAAATTCATTACATGTCTCTGTGCTTGCACATTCGTATTCATGGATTGTGTAGTTGTTTTCTATTTGTCTGGATATGAAATCATCCATTTAAAATTAATCGAGTTGAGGGTTTTTCTTTGGATTTTACAATTTTATAATGAGTCATAATAGTTTTTGGTTTTGCAATCTTTAACAAACAATTTTTCCAATTGTACGATGTAATATTTGGAAGATGATCGGTTTGGAGATTTTTTAGTTTATTTTGGTTAGAATTTGACAAATTTGTTAAAAACAGGTGGACTTGATAGAAGAAAGAAAATATATTATTATGCATATACAGTATCATGTTAATTATAAGTCAATAAAATATGGTATATCAATGGAAGTGAATACATGGATTGCATGGACCATCCTGTGTGAGTACTATCAAATGCAGAAGGAATTAAATTTAAGGGTAAAATTGCTATGTGGTAAGGTAATTGTAAGGTAGAGTGGAGTATTAAAGGATACAGTTTGTCGCCTATTTCTGGAGCAGTATCTTCCTCTTTTGCATTAGTATTGGCAATTTGTTTGTTTTCCTCTGGTTTCGTCCTATTTAGTCACAGTGTAAGAAGGGTATTTTCTGATGTGATGAGTATAGCTCTCGATTCAGGGGTTTGACATATATACACTCGTCCCGTTTTTATCCATACGTATGCGAGTTTTTTCTCTGTTGCCGTCTTCTTCGCTAGGTAGAATAATCTTTTATTTGTAGATGTTAGGTGCTCCGAAATAAATACAGGAGTTCGAGGTCCGGAAAGGCCAATGGAGCTGGTGTTAAGTTTATCTTCCCTCGATACTGCATTCATGTTGTACTTTTTTGTACAGTTTAAAAAATCATTTCTTAAATGTACATGTTTGAACCTTACGATTATTGGTCTGGTTTTTGTTGGCGTGGTTTTGCCCGGAGCTCTAAAAGTGGTCTCGATGTCATTTTTGGTGGTGGTTGTGTTGATCTCTTTGCTAATGTTGAATAGTATATTTTGTATATTTTCACCTTCAATTTCAGGTACTCCTCTTATTTCTATATCGAGATTTTTTTGTTGTCTTTCTTGTTCTTCGATTTTGGCCTCAAGTGTTATTAGTTTAACTTCCAGTTCAGAATTTTTTTTTGGATCATATGTTTTTTTCAAATTCTCCTCAAAACCTTCCATTTTTGTGTTAAAAAAAGTTATCGAGGTCTTAAATTCTTTAAACTCATTAAATAATTCTGCCACTTTAGACTGCATGTTCTTAAAACTTAGTAGTTCTGTTTTAATAATGCGGAGTTCATCCATAATTAGTTGTTGTGTGTCTCCTGGAGATGAGCCTGGTTTACTACCGCTGTCCGCAGTCGCAGAGTTCTCTTTGCTAGATGTAGATCTGGTCGTACTGCGTGTTTTCTCCATATTTATTTTGAATTTTATAGATTATATTCACTGTTATATTTTGTGGAACAAATAATGAAAGTAATTACTGTCACTTATTATTGTTGTATGTTCCAGTAAGTATTTTGGAACTAGGATTTAGATTTTTGTTTATTGTATTTTTATTGTTAGGTTCACTCGTAAACACAAATAAATTATTTTATTAAATGCACTGTAAATCACTGCTGCGATTATGCTACTTTTGAAGAAGTATGATTCAATTTTAATTTAACTTTTTCTATTTATTTGTGGAGCAAAGGTAAAGCAACTGTCAGGCAGGTAGTGTTGTTGGGTATCCATCCATTCTTTCGTGGTGTAACATTTTTATTTTAATAAAAAAATTTTTAGGTCAATAAATTCATTTATTTCGCTGTCGTCGACAGAAGGAATGGAAGCGTACCAACTTTGAAGCTCATGTGGTATAATTTTTTTATCACATAAAACCATCAAATCTTTCTTTTTGGAATGTGATATCGGTATCATTTTGTTGTATAATTTTGATATCCACAATTCTGATCAATGACTTCTGGTCGCCTACCCCTGCGTGTATTATGGACATCAATAACAGAATAGTGGTCTGCACTATAATTGTATTGAATTTTGAATGGTGGTTCTTTCGCATATCTCAGTATTTAAATTTTTAACCAATTGACTTTATTACCGCTTTCGTCGACTGTTTTATTTCTTATCGTTTCGAGTGAAAGCTTCTTCAAATCCAAAAAGTCATCATACTGCAGCTCTTTAACTATGTAAGGTTCTTTGTTTTTGTTGCGTCCTCTTTTTGAGGGAGCTAATTTGAAAATATTCATCCACTCTCGTACACTGAACACGTCGTCTGTGTTTTTTTTTGATATTCTATTGCACTGTGCATCGCATCGACTTCCATGTAACTATGACCACTTTCTAGGAATTTCTGCTCAATTACCTTAAGATTCATTGTTTGTACCAGACGAAGTAACACTGCAGATAATTGAACATTCCTGTTCTGACCAGCACACGTGTCGGAAAATATGGAGAGGTATTCGACATCAGAGGGCACTTGCTTGTTGATGTATTCAAATAAACACGTACCTATTTCACAGCTTCCCCTTTTGCCATTCACTTTCGTCCATGCATAACAGTAATCATTATTAGGTGGTCTGTTTTTGTAAATTGTGAAATTGTACACATGTTCAGTTTTCTCAAGTAGTACAAAATGGAAACTTCAGAACTCGGTATCTGAAGCACACTTTGTAGATCCATTGTTATGGTCAAACACGCCGAATCCTGGCTTGATCTTTCTTTGTCCGCTGCTTTCGCTGCCTCAGATTCAGTCTTTCTTCGAATGTGATCATCAAAATTTTCTTTTAATGCCAATTTTTCACCTTCGATAGCCTTTTAATAGACACTACATATTACGCATTGCTCTTTTTTCGGCACATAAAAAGACAAATTGTAATTGGTGGCAAAAATTTTACCATAAGTTAATTGTTTCACAGGAACCTTATGATTTTCGACACAAACTTCTTTTTAGAGATCATACATTTTTGAAATCGACAACTTGCAATCAAGATACAGACGTTTCGAAGACAATAATGACTTTTAACTCGAGGGAAGCTGTCGATGTGAGCTTTCACCCTTTCGATGTCTTCATTACTTGTTTTGTTATGTGGACTATTTTTTTTTCTGGGATTCACGAAATTGCCATATAGGGTCAGTGGGCCGGTTGTGGCCACCTTAAGGATTTTTTCATTTTTGAATGAGCACCAAACTTGCACATAAATGTAAATTATAATTTTTCCAACATTAATGTACAAAAAAAATACCTGTCTTTAATATATGTAAATATATCCAGTAACAGTTCTTTAATTATTTTTAAATAATTTTTTTTCCTTGAACTGGACCCATGTATTAGTTGTGGCCACAATTTAATCAGTTCTGGCCACACCCGTGTGCCGGTTTTGGCCACATGAATCTATGTAGGGAACTTACATTTTTTATCTAAATTAAACACAGTAATGATTATAAATCGATGTTTATTATTCAAGTTATACAATAAACTTATAAAAAAATAAGATTTAGCACAAATTTAGACCTGAGAGTTCGATTTCGAAAGTATAAAAAGAATTTTGCCTTTTTGTTGTACCTGTAAACATTGGTGGTGGCAATATCATTTTAATATCAATCTCAGCAACAGATGCCAAATCAGGAATTTGTGGCATTGTGAATTGGCTACCAGTGGTATTATGTTTTCTCAGGTAGCTTATCTCGAACTCATTGTCTTCGTCTTTTGAACGCAATATTTTGCCGACTTAATAAAAAGTGGCTTTGGCATTCTTGAATTCAACCAGGACATAATCTCCTTCCAGGGGTGTTCGATCTAGTTCTTCGAAACCCGACGGCTTTACCTGTGGAATCCAGTCTTCGCAGTCCGAATAAGACGTACCACGCAAATTTTCTTCCTCTGGCGTCTCTGAAATTTCAATGGTCGGTTTCTTTTTTTTAATGTTCTTATTTATTTTTTTAGCTAGTTTTATCTGTTTTTTTCAGGCCATATGACGCATTTTTTCACTAATTCTGCGGCATTAGTCGGCATATTCAATTCTACAATCTCAGAAGAGGATACAATATCTTTAGATGTTGATGCTGATACGTCCAGGATTTCTTCGTTTTCCGCTATTGGAAATGAAGGTTCAATAACAGGAGTTTCTGGAGGCGTTGTAACTCGGATCTAGATTAATACAAGTAAGATCTGTATTTGGCAATGCAGTATTATCGTCTTTGAAGGCCAGCCATACTTTATACAGGAACAACCCTTCAGTGCTGTAAGTGACTTTGAAATCTTTAAGCATATTTGCTTCAATTTCGCTGGTGCGCGTCCACATATTTTGTTACGCAAGGTACTACGGGGGACTTTGTAGTTTTTACTAGCAGTAGATACCTTCATACCTCCTTTTATAGCATCGAGTGCCAAAATCACTTTTGACGGTGAATAACAAAAAAGTTTGCGTTTTGAGTGCTCAATAGCATCTTTCTTCTTATTTGCCGGAGTCATTTTCACAGTTCTGAAGAAGAAACATAATAATTTATTAAGTTAAAATATCAAAATTAGCGGATATGTACATTTTTTTAGATAATGGCCAAAACTAGTACTGTATGGGAGCCACTTGTGGCCACCAACGTGGCCACAACCCATACATTTGTATAAATTCTTGTGTCAGTAATGGCCACATCGAAAAATCATGTTTAAACAACCAATTTGCTAAAAATAACCTCAAAAACATATTACTTTACCCTTTTATAATGGGTACAACTTGTTTTCAAATAAAACATCAAAAGGATTACAAATATATATTAAGATTACTTACAGTGGGTTCCTTAAGGTTTTGGATAACAATCTCAATAAAAAATTCCGCAACACTTATTCGCATCGACCAAACACAAACTGTTAACAATAAGATTTATTGTGTCACTTGTCAACGAAGACCATTGACAAATATGCATTTTGCCATAGAGTAAAAAAAGAGGAACGTGGAACTCTTACGTAAATCTTATTATTAACAAAAGTCAAGCTGGCCTTAACGCCCTGCGCGCCGTGTCAAGGGTCTGGTGGGGAAGCCATCCATGCTCGCAAAAATTGTTTTATAATGCATATGTAGAAGCCATTTGGATTACGCGTCATTCCTCATTGAGCCCACTTCTAAAAAAAACCTTACAAGGTTAGTCCGTATCCAATCTCAAAGCCTAAGATTAATTATCGGAGCCATGCGATCTTCCCCAATTAACGCTTTGCAGGTGGAGGCTGCTGACCCTTCTCTTTATTTCAGAAGACAGTTCTTGGCAGACAAGTTCTTATTTAAATGTTTCAGACTGTCTAATCACCCACTGATGGACAAAATTGCTGCTCTCTCTGCTCAAATTAGATCACTTCCATATTGGAGGAACAAAACAATCCCACTTCTCGTCAAAAGCCTCCATACTTACAATGCATATAAACCTATTTTAAATCCCCATGACAGACTTCCATTATATATAAATTCCTTTCAAATTCATTCACTCAAACCTAATGAGACAGAAATGGACCGGCTGGAAAACTATTTATACAGATGGTTCTAAATCTCACTTATCTAGCCATGTGGGAGCGGCGCTCCACTGCCCAAGAGACCAAATCAGCAAAAAAAATAAAACTTCATAAAGAAGCCTCAATTTTCACAGCTGAATAAAATTAGCCTTTATTGCTGTTAAACTTATAAAACATTTTTCTGATCTATTTATTATTTTTTTTATTTTTAAATATTATTCTAAATTATCAGAGTTCGGGTAATTATTTTTAGAAACAGCTTGTCTTTCGATATAGGCCTCCTCTAAAGATTTCTATTTTTCTCTATTCTTTGCATATCTGAAGTTCTTTTGTTTATCTTTAAAGGGTCTTGGTCGTTTTCCCCCACGAGGACCAGTCGGCTTGGGGGAGGGTGTGTTGTTGTTGTTTTGTCTTTTTGTTTGTGTTCTTGTTTCCGTTCGCCGATAGTTGATTGCTGTTGTTATTTTCCTGTTGGTTTGGATGTTAGAGAATTAGATCGAGCCCTAATTAAGTAAAATGCATTTGTTCTGTTAGTTTTCGTAGAGGATGTCAACTGCTGTTTCTTCGATTGCGGGTTAGCATACGGGGAGGCAGATGGTTCTCTTTTTCTTTTATCATTAAATCCTGCGCTTTCCTTGACAATGACTTTATCATACTTTAGGTAGGCTATGTTTCCTTTGTGACGTTCTTCATTTAGTTGTGGGAGTAATGCCTTCCTCTTCTCCAAAGTTTCTTTAGTGTAGTCTTCCGAAATATGTAACTCCTTAGACTTTTTCTTGTTTTTCAAAACTTCGCTCCTCTTCCATCCGTTGATAAAGGATACGAGTGTAGGTCTCGGTTTTTCTTTGTTTACTGAATTTCCAATACGACAGATTTTGTCTATCTCGAAGTTTTCTATTTTTATGTCCAATTCTTCATGGAGTTTTTGCCTCGTATTCTCTAGTAGTTCTGTTATAGATTTTTCACCATCTTTCAGTCCATAGATTACTATATTGTTGCTTTTCTTGTCTTTTTCTAAAATTTGTATCTTATTTTCCAGTTTTTCCAACTTAAGTTTTAAATTTCTATTTTCTTCTAACACTGGTTTCAGTTTTTCATCCATTCTCTCCATTATTGTATTAGTTATAAATTCAGTTTGGTTCTGCATTTCTTTTTTCATTTTTTCAAAGAAAATTTGAAATTGATTATCCATGGTTTTGCACGTAAAGGAACGTTTCCAAGTAATTTATTACGCTGGCAACACTGATGGCTGTGACGTTCGCCGACTATGACACTGGCAGTAGTGACGGTGATATCTATGACGTGATCTGTCAGTTCAGTTTGACAGTTATCTATGGTTGGTCGGTTTGGTTGGTAATGTCAACCTAACTGTGCACGCAATTCGTTGTAATAATGAACTAACCTCAAAATCTGTCGGTTTTCCTCTTTCAATATTATTATTGGATGATGTAGTTACACAATGTTGATTATTTCCACCACTCAATGCCACTTAGTTTTTCACTTGGAAACGATATTTTAGTTGAAAATCTGGCTGAAAGAATGTAATTTTTATTTTTGTTTCGGAGCAACAACACGAAGGTGTAAACAATACAAGTACCGGAAACGGAACTTGTAAATTATCAGTTAGTTAATTTCTGAGACCCTTGACACGGCGCGCGGGGCGTTAAGGCCAGCTTGACTTTTGTTAATAATAAGATTTACGTAAGAGTTCCACGTTAGCTTAGAGTCTAGTATGACCCCCAGAAATTTTATCTGAACCTGGACGGGGAGGATTATGTTATCGATTCGGATTGAAATGCACGGGGCAACACGTTTCCTAGAGAAAACGATAACATTGCTTTTGGTTGGAGAAATTTCCAGGCCGTGATTTGTTAGAAAAATGCAAAGATTTTTCATGCTAAGGTTGATCATTTCCTCCAGAAAAGCAATAATTCGTCCTGATATATAGATAAAAAAAATCATCTGCATACTGAAGAATTTTACATGATGGATGTATACTCTAATGCAGGTCAGAGGTGTAAATATTAAAAAGGATAGGACTAAGGACGGATCCCTAAGGCAAACCCTTGTTTACCGTTCTCAACAGAGAAGGGGAATTCAGAACCTGGATTTGAATTTTTCTGGTAAGAAGAAGGTTGATTATGAAACTGGCAAGCTTACGGGGGATGCCGATTTGTAATAATTTTATCTATAGAATGTTTAATAAAATATTGTCAAAAGCTCCGGTAATATCTACGCAAACACCGACAAGAATATTTTTTTCAGCTAGGACCATCTGTATATCAGAAGTGAGAATTGAAATGCTTTCAGTTGTACTTTTTGTTTTTCGAAATCCAAACTGTGAGCTGGGAAGAATTTTCTCACTTTCAACATACCAGTCTAGTCGTCTTTTTATCAAATGTTCTGCAATTCTAACTAAAGAAGAAGAAAGAGCAATGGGTCTGTACGAAAGACCAGAACTGAGGTCGTTTTGGGGTTTCAGAATGGGCATAATTAATTGGGTTTTCCAGGAGGTTGGAATTTTACCTGTGTCAAACATCAAATTTAAAAGTGTAAGAAAATAATTATGTGTAGCAACATCACAGTTTTTAATGAGACTATACGGAATACCATCTTCGCCGGGAGCTGAGTCTCTAAGATCGTTTAAAACCTCTCTTAGTTAAAATAAATTGAAGTGTGAGTCTATCCACCCCGTGTAACCCCGTAAACGAGTATGTGTATGTATTCCGTTTCATTCCAGTTACTCGCAGTCGGAGGAGCTAATTTATCGGCAAATTCCTTCACCCACTCTGAAGAGAGTGGATGAGCTACGGGTGGGACGTAAGAACTTCTGAATTGGCAGATTTAATTCCAAACAGCTGAGAGTGGGGTATCGGGAGATAAGGAAGAACAAAAGTTTTTCCATCCTTGCCTTTTTTTATTTTTGAGCAATCGCTTGGTCTTAGCTTCAATCTTTTTGAAGTTCAGGAAATTCTCAAGGGTCATGTTCAAAGAATATATTTTAGCATACCTCTTCCTGGAATCTATTGCGTCTGCACATTCATTATCCCACCACGGGGCTGGGGGAGGTTTTCCTTTATTGCCAGGTAATTTGATAGTAATGCATGTCTCTGCAGCCGCGATGATTGATGAAACTAGCAACTCGTAACATTCCGTGACATTATCTTTAGTCGGAGAGGGCAGACTAAGCATGGAGAGCTTTATGAGCTTTGAAAAATCAGTCCAGTTGGCCTTCGAGGTTACAAATCTCGGTTTACGATTACGAAACGTGAAAGCCTTGTTGGTATGGATCATGTTGGAGGATTCTATGAAGATTTGGTAGTGATCACTCCCGTGCGGGTCCTCCAGAACTTTCCAGAACAAGGATCCGGCTATGTTAGAGTTGCAAATGGTAAGGTTGACCACGCTGGGTCGTTGACCTGGTACCTGAACTCGAGTAGGGGAACCGTCATTCATAATGCAAAGATCAAGATCGTCAAGAAGGTCAACAATATCTCTTCCTAATCTGTCGCAAGACACAGAGCCCCATAATCCGTGGTGAGCATTAAAGTCTCCCAGTACAAGGAAAGGTGGTTCGATCTTAGAAAGCATTGCTTGAAGAATTGATTTAGAGGGTTTATTAGAAGGGGATATATACAGGGAAAGGATTGTAGTGCCAAAAACCTTTGCGGCCGTCACCTGAAAAGGGCAACCGGCTGGCTTAACATCTACCGGGGAAAAGGGTAGGGATGTTTTAATGAGAAGAGCGGAGCTACCCTTCCCATCTTGGCGGTCGTAACGAAGACAGTGGAATCCTCGAACTCTGAAATGAGAGTCCGGTTCAAGCCACGTCTCAGAGACGGCAGCCACTGCAATGGAGAGTGAGTTTAATGTGTGTAAGATGTCTACTGATTTGTTTCGGAGACTGGAAATTCCACTGAAGAATCCTCATCAGAGGGGCCATTTCTAGAAGTATTTATAATCTGTGCAATCTGTTTGGCAACGTGGGACGGTATTTGTATATTGTTTTTATTTAAAGTCTGAAGGATGTGTAAAAATGAGGTGATAAGTGTAGAATTAAGATCGTTAATGTTATGTGGGTCTGCATTAACAGGTGACTTGAGTATTGTTCTATCAGAGTTGGGAGGGAGTTGTCCATTGGGGAACCATAACAAGGATTCGTGACTAGTGGCATTCTTTTTTGGGAGAACTCGGGGTTTATACTGACCTTTAAAACTGTTTTCTTCGTTGATGAAGAAGAAGATTGATGAGGGGAGGTACTTTTTTTGGATGCAGTTTCAGCATAAGAAATGACAGCCTTATTGAACATTTTGGATGCTTCCGCATACGAAATGTTCTTTACAGCCATTGTATGTTTGATGTTGCCTTGACATTTCAGGGCAAATTTTGCTGGTCGACAAGTGGTTTCCTGAGCAGTTTAAGCACTTATAATTTTCCTCTGTTGTATTACAGCTATCGCCCTATGAGACGAAGTGCATTTATAGCATCGAGGTTCTGATCTGCAGAGGGTCTTCGTATGTCCAAACCTACAGCACTTGTAGCACTGCACAGTTGGAAAAACGTAGAGATCCACTGGTAGGGAGACGTGGAACATGGTGACATTTTGAGGGAGATCTTTGGAGTCAAATGTGAGGACAGACTGAGAGGGTCTCCATTCTATGGCGTTTCCAGTGTTAAAACGATAATTTAGTCTGCGAGCTTTAATGACGTTTCCGTAACCCTGGGGAACCTTAATGTTCTCCAAGATGTCCTCTGTCATCCAGTGTGGAGGAATCCCCTTAGTGACTCCAAGTTTAGTAACCTGGTAAGAAGGAATGAATACGTTATAGGAGTTTTCCTTGGCAACCGCGGATTTAACAAAATTATTGGCTTCAGCCGCTGTCTTAAACTCGACGGAAAGACAGTTACGACCAACCGACTTAACTCCATTCCAGACAGGACTGATTTTATTTTTGTGGAGAAAGTGACCAAAGTCAATGTCATACAATGTTGTTGGACCTCCTTCCTTTGAAATTTTAGTGACATGTGTAATGTATGGTGGCCTGTCTAAATTGTTGTAAATTCGTGAGGGTGTAGGGGCTGGTGTCGGTTTGGGGGCAGGAGTAGTTGGACTAGCAGTGAGCGTTGTGATCGGCGAGTTGAGTGGCTGGATAGAAGGGGTCTGCTGATTGGGCGAAAGAATACCATTGTCTACAAAGATTTTATTTTTATCAAGGGCAGGAATTTTGTGGGGTACTTTTTCGGAATCTGTACAGGAATTTCGCACATGCTTTAAATTTTTCCTTTTTTTTAGTCGTTACTGTAATGAAGTCTGAGGGTTTCCATTGAGCCCACCGAGGAGTCATAAAGAGCCATCGTTGATTTCGTCCAGGGGATCGGGAGGTTTAGCCCGTTCCATCTCTATACTAATATTTTTTAACCTACCTACATCAAATATTTAACAAGTCTTACTGACAAACAGATAAAAACAACACAATATTTAAGGATTAACACAAATACAGTTACACAAACTAAATTACAAACGAATTTAAGCACTAAATGGGTTAAAATAACTAATATGTTTGATTTGGTTTGATTTATGTGGTGATGAGACACTCAAAAAACGACCGTTCGTGACAGCTGTCAGACAATCCTCTAGCCTAATGTAGCCGAATTTTAGTTGCAGTAGCCTAAAGTAGCCCAAATGCCATAATATCAATTTGAATAAAATAAAATGTAAAAATATATATGCCATTTTGACCCTTATGCATAAAGAAACTGTATCAAGAACAAGGTCAGAATCGCTTGCGCCAACAGTATTCTTGATACCGCCAAAAGTTTCATTCACCTGGCAGCACCAGTATGTTTTTAAATTAATTATCTATGGGATATGAATATCAATTGAACTGATAAGTTTTAAGATTTTCACGGCCAAAAGCATTTTCGTTATTTGTTTTTGGGGTGTTATGCCGTGTTGCGCTACCTCCTTCTTTAGCCAACGTTTCGGACATCGTTGCAGTGTCCATCGTCAGGGCAGATCCGGCATAACACCCCAAAAACAAATAACGAAAATCAATTGAACTGTCAAAGTCAGTCAATGATCGGTCACAAAAACTTAAAAAACCTGTCAATTCATCAAATAAACATAAGTAATGTTGTTTTTATCGATAGTTTATTGTTCAAGGAATGTGTTTCGGTACATAAAATAAACGATAGTTCAAAATAAATGCACAAAATATTACTTCAAAAGTATTCTTTTCGAGATTTTATACGAAATGCAATGCTGGCATACAAGAGGAAGAAAGTAAAGTGTAATAGCATTTAAAAAAAATTAAGGAATCGCATGCAACTACCTACACATGAATGTAAGAGGTATGTGTTGCAAAAACTTTCAACCAAGCAATCACACGGTTAGTTATGTACACGCTGGTAGAAAAATGTATGACTCTGGTGGATCTTGCGCCAGATCCAATACTACCGACGATGGCGAAAGTCTTGTTGATGCCTTATTCTGATTCGTCTTCTGCTAGCAATAATAAGGCACCAACAAGACTTTCGCCGTCGTCAGTAGTATTGGATTTAGTTGCTGTGCTAGTACTGGCGCAAGATTCACCGTCGGAGTCGTACATTTTTTTACCAAACTGCGTGTAGACTAACCATGTGATTGCTTGGTTGAAAGTTGTTGCAACACATACCTCTTACATTCATATGGGTACGAATTCTAAGGATGGCGATCAGCATGGATAGTTGCATGCGATTTCTTAATTTTGTTTTAATAGTCCCCATTACGCTGAAAATTCTTTTAACAACAGCATTACTCAAAGGTATGATAGGCATCGTATTGAAAACTCTGCTAGATCTTTAAACATCGGGTTTCCACCAGCATTCTTCATTTTTAGCACTTGTATCCAGAAATTTACGATGTCATTATGAGAAGCAGCTGTTCCGATTATCTCCTCAATGCGGATCGTACTTAATACGCGCCATTGATTCATAACATCTTCTTGATCAATATTTGGTTGACCTAACTGCCAGGGAAAATCTTCAATGTTGGGTTTGCTGGTTGAGAGGCATACGTGGCTTGGTGCAAAGAGTTGAATTTTTTCCACCACTGACACATTAAGTGGCAACCTGTTAATTAATTCTCTTACTAAGCGTATGAGAAAAGCAGTGCATCGTTGTTTAACTTCTTTGGCTTTGTCGGCAGAAACAGTCTTTTTTGCCAGTAAACTATTGAAATTTTCTCCAAAATTGACTGAATCCAGTGGAAGCACTAAATTTTCAAATGGAGCGTCTGCTTTTTCTAAAGCTCGCTTAACAGCTGCAATAGCTGCTTCATGAAGCATTGTTAGTGAGGCATTTTCAGGCTGACTTCTCAGAAATATTGGTTTGAAAACACGTCTTGCAGTGGAAACTAGGAGAAGCCGGAGGTCACTGTATATTTTTGTGATATTTGCATCACTTGCTTGAAATATAACATTCACATTTGTTACTTCTTTTAATATCGGAGACAGAAACAACAAATATAATAAATTCGTGTCATTATACATGGCAGCAAGTTCCCTTGCTGTATAACATCTTTCTGATGATTTTACCATATTAAAGTGAGTTTTTAGCTCAAGCCACTGGTTAATGTTTGTTTTAACAGCTGAATAAAACACCAACCATCTAGTTGCGGATAGTTGGGTTAGTTTCAAGGGTTTTTACTATCATTAATAGTTTCAAATAAGGTCTGATATATTTTCATTCACAGTGGACTGTGGGCAAACCAATTTCTTGTTTCCCTAAAAAAATACATATTTTAGACAAGACGGCAACTCAGTGCACACTTTGGATGCACATAAACTAAGGGAGTGACACACACACTTCAATAGCTGTAAATGGGGTATATCTGCTTGTAAAAGGGTGAAAAGGGAGTGATGTCTACCACAAAGGTTACTTGCTCCATCAGTTCCTATTGCAATTAGATTTTGAAGATTTAAACCCATTTTAGACATAAAACTTTTGAATGATGTATAAAGGGCGTCAGCTGTTGCTTCGAATACTTCCTGAAAGCCTAAAAAATCTACAACTATTTTGTCCAGTTTTGAATTGTAGTAGCGGATGCAATATGCCATGTACTTTTGTGTTGTTACATCGGTGGATTCATCCAGTATAATAGAGTAACTCTGGTTACCAACATCTTCTAAGAGTTCCTTAAGCATGGCTGGTTCTGGAACATTCTTTATAATGGCAGAACACTTTGATCCATGCAGTTGTATGTTTTCAAGAAGACTTCCTGTCCCACAGGTTTTTAAAACTTCTGTCAGATGATCAATGCTGCGGATAGAGCTGTGAGCAGCGACATAAGTAGAAATTTGTATGTCCATTATTTTTTCTTTTGATGAACTGTCACTAACTGAGGAGTAGCCAAATGATGCAAGCGTAGGTTGCTTCTTTGAAAAACTTAATTCTTTGTCTTTGTGTGTTTTACTTTTCATGTGCTTTTCCAAATCAGTTTTGTGTGCATGGAGTGGTGTGACACATAATTTACAAAATGCCTCACCTTTACCACTTTACGTCAGTTGCCCGACAAACAGGTGGTCGACGAAGCCAATCTGCAAAAGAAATTCAAGTCAATAATCCGCCAGCCAGTATGTGTATAAAACCAGGTATTGTACTAGTGGTTGGTGATCATCAGAGATCGGAATAGGTAGAGTATATTTACTTAAAGTTCGACGAAGGAAATAACATAAAGTCGCTAATACCTCCTCTGAAATCCCGGAATCAAACATATGATAATTAAACCCGGTAAGAAAACATGAATTGTACTTTAAGTAGGTGTAATTACAAATTATTGATTTGCTTTAATTTGGAAATGTTAAGACCGGAGCAGTTATCATACCTACCTACCTTACACAAAACGTTAGTATAAAACATTAGTTTTTACTTACTTTTAAATGCTGGTAGTTTTTCCCACTCATCATGATAATGTTTTACATATTTACCGTGTTTACCCATTTTTCACTAATTAAAGTAAAATAGCTACAAAACAACGATACTATTATACTAAACACAATAATCGCACAGAAGTTGTACAACGAAATTGCATCTGACTTTTCACACGGTACAATTTATCAATATAGCCAAGGAATATGCACGAAGTCCCTTATTGACTTAGTTCACTTATTAACTCGAAAAGTATGATAGGTATCACAGAGTGCGTTTTCGTAGACTAAAGAGTGGCCACCGAATGATAAAACTGCATCATTAAGTCAAAACAGCCAAATTTTGACTAGTGCTTTTTCGCAGAATGCCCACGATTGTTTGTAGTTTATGAACAGTACAGTCTACATCGCTAAATTCGGCCAATGTCATAGCACGCTTCATATTGGAGCCCTCATCTCTTATCATACAGTGTACTTGCTCCTTAGTTAAATTCCATTCAATTAGCATTGATTTAAATTTATTTGTGATAACATCACCAGTGTGTCTGCCTTCGAATTCCTCGCACTTTATTTATTTATAAGTACATGTTACATACATAATAAATTTACTTCAGGAGATACATTAGGTCACCATACTAGGCAGCTGCCTGTATCATGGTGACCAACGGAGGATAGTTGTTTGAATTGGAGTCTAGTACTCGTATTAAAACGACTTTTAAACTGGGCTGTTATGCCATGACAGGTTAGACCGAGAAGTGATGCATTCGCACTTGGCTCTGACCATATGTCAGTTGTGAATGACATATATTTGAAATCTGCTAACAGAACTTTGATTTTTTCAGCAACTTTGTGGTACAAAACTTCACAGGTATTCTTAGTGAAAAAATTATGACCCTTTAGTGTGTATTGGGGTGCGACTAACTGCATCAATCTTCGAATTACTACGCTTTCAACTAAGTTAAATAGCAAGTCTTGTAATGCTATCATTTCGCTAATTCGGCAGTCAATTTTTTGAGATAATGGATGTTTGGTGACCCATTGTTTTTTTTCATTAAAGTTTCTTCGATAGATAATTGTTTGGTTACCTCTTTTAGTGGAGTTTCTTGTGGTTTAACCAATCTTGACGCCTGGACCTCTGCTTCGGTTTGAAGCAGCATTTCGTATTCATTTGAATGAACGGTTTTCAAATGTGTTCGCAACGCCGAAGTAGTGCGCCCAACTGTAAAATAAGTTTTCTCACAAACATTGCACTTCGTGCGGTCTCAATCAAATTGCCATATTTCACTTTTCTTTCCCGGTGCCATGCTTTACTTAAAACTGTCAAAATAGCCCAAAACAATTACAAACTCATAAACTATTTGTTTATTTACGTAGGTAACTGATTAGTTACATACAATACAACATTTACAACCGACTGAGGCGACTGACAAGTGACATGACAAATGACAACTAAAACGATACACCAATCAAGGAATCATACACAAACAATGTATTTTTTTATTTTGCAGAAACAAACAGTACATTATTACACAATGGAAAATATTTACAAAGTTATGGAATTAATACAATAATTGGTACCAATGACATGTCGCTGTTGTATACTTATATTTTTGTGAGATAAATACTACATTATACCTAAATTAAGTTAGTAACTTATTGAAGGAGAGGGGTGTGTGAGAGTGTTTGTATTTGTGTAAATGCGCGTGTGAGGGTGAGTTGGTCTGCACCTTTATTCGAGGACCTTCACAGGCCTTTAGACCCAGAATCCGAGGACTCACACGAATCCGAGGACGTCCTCGGATTCGAAATGCGAAAAACTGAATATGTACCTATAATCTATGCATTCTGATTGGTCAACTGTCGAAATTTTGGGCCAATCGGAGAGAGTCCTCATTTTTGTGGTGAAAAATATCGTGTTTAATTTGGCTAGTGTTTCATTAGTACGGGTGTGTGACCACCAGGGCGGCGCGGCGCCGCTAATGCTGGAAATCACACTCAGACCCTAAACCGAGGACTCTCTCAAAGTCCTCGGTTTCGTGTTAAAAGGTGCCGATCACAGGAATGTGAACACCAGGAGGCGCTGCAAGCTCGAGTGTCAAGAAATCTCTCCTACGCCCTAAACCGAGGACCCGTCGTTCGAAATTCCTACGTGCATGTGAATATAATAAGTATTGCACTATTAAGATTGTGCCGACAAGGAATTCAGTTTTTGACAGTTGAAACAAAATTCATTATTGCGTTTAGTTCGTATTGTGAACTATGTTCTGTAATACTGTTTAATTTGCTGTACGGTATTGTAAAATTTAATAAGTAATTAGGACACCTGCTCAAGTATTTCATTAATCCGCGTCATATATTCTTCTTTCACTCCATTCTTCGTTAATCCGCTCTATGACCCTATTACCTACACCTCACAAAAACGCCGCTGTCTGAATTAAGGACAAGGGAAGAATATCGCCACCTGGATGGGTGATGTTGTCAAGCGGGTTAACGAGGAGCTGTAGGAAGGGTTTTATTAATGCGGATCTTGAAGAGTCGGAAAAAATTACTGAAAAAATTACCAAACGCAGAGTAACATGATCATCAAATAAAACATACAAAATCGTTAAAAAAAAATATGGTTTTTTAGGTAGTCTGACAAAAAAATTAAGACAACAAAGTCGTTTATAATTAAAATTATTGAACCAATATTCTTTCCTTCCAGGCATGATCTTATACAGGGTGTTAAGGGACGTACTTGACTTACTTTACTGGAGTAAAATTTGACATTATTTGGAGTAAAAAATGTAAATGAAATTTTGGTCTCCGGTGACATTTTAGAAGTTTTTTTTTTTCCTACAAAAACATAAAAAAATGGTACTTGTTGAACAGTTGGAGGCGGGGTAAGGGGTTCGTCGGACACCCGGCTGAGTGACCAGTGACGAAATGTGGAAGAAATTTTTTGTTTGTTGGATTTTGAAGAAAAAATTAAAAAAAAAAAAAAAATTGTCAAAAAAAGTCACCGGAGACCAAAATTTCATGTACAGTTTTTACTCCAAATAATGTCAGGAATCACTGGTTAAAGTAAGTCAAGTACGTCCCTTAACACCCTGTATTTTATTTCTTGGCGTTCTTTTTTATGATGTTATAAAATGTGTCATTGTCTTAGCCCCGTTCCTAGTTCATCTTTTTAATAAATCTCTGAGTACAGGTGACTTCCCTGAACCTCTAAAGTCTGCTGTAGTTACGCCGATACTAAAAAAATCACAACTTGACCCCGATAACTTAGGTAATTATCGACCTGTTTCAAATTTACCTTTCCTATCAAAAATCCTGGAGAAAATTGCTGCTGCACAAATAACCAGTCATTTGAATTCAAATAAATTATTCACTAATCGTCAATCCGCATATAGAAGGTTTCACTCAACAGAAACCGGAATCCTTCGTATGCTGTCAGATATAACTTTGGCCATAGAGTCAGGTAAGTTAGCACTTATCTCATTCTTAGACATGAGTGCAGTGTTTGACACGATTGATCATGACTTTCTCATTAAGAGATTAGAGGAAACATTTGGTTTGAGTTCCGATATTAAAAATTGGCTGGTGTCATATCTATCCAATCGCTTACAAGCCGTTAAGGTTGGAAATAAGCTCTCTAACTTCGCAACACTTTCTTCAGGGGTACCCCAAGGATCCGTTTTAGGCCCACTTCTTTTCATCCTTTTTACAAATGATGTCGCCAAAATAATCGAGTCATTTGGTCTCCTGTCCCACTGCTACGCTGACGATCAGCAAGTTTATTTTTACTGCTCTCCAAACGAAATCAACAATCTCAAAATCCGCATAGCTGAATGCCTAGAAGCAATAACTCGTTGGATGTCTTCAAACAAGCTGAAGCTGAATCCATCTAAGACTGAGTTTCTATGGGCGGCCACAAACAAACGCCAACATTTCATAGACAATACACCTATTTCCATTTCCGGCAACGATATTATTCCAAAGACAACAGTCAAACTTCTTGGCGTTAATTTAGATTCAGACTTTTCGTTAAAAAGTCAAATAAATAGGACAGTAAGCACCGGTTTTTTTCACCTAAGACAACTCAAGTCAGTTCGAAGAAACCTTCCTACACTCTTACGTAGTCTCGCGGCTCGATTACTGTAACGGCATCTACGCTAGTCTTCCCAAATATCAAATTGACAAACTTCAATCCGTGTTTAATGCAGCGGCAAGGCTCATAACTGGGGTTTCTAAATATTCGCATATTTCAGAACACCTTCGTAACCTTCACTGGCTCAAGTGCCCTGAGAGAATCCAGTACAAATTGTGCTGGATGGTTTTTAAATCAATCTACGAAATGGCCCCACCTTACATCTCCGAATTATGCGTCCCGGAAAATACCGGTCCGAGACAATTAACCCTTAGATCAGCAACTTCATCTGCTAAAGGCAGACTAATAGAACCTAAACGAAAGCCAAATACTATGTTTGGAGATCGTGCTTTCGGAGTAGCTGGGCTTAAGGCTTGGAATAGACTCCCTCCGGAATTAGGATGCATAACAAGCCCAACAGAGTTTAGGTCCAAACTAAAAACCTTCCTTTTTGGGCTCTCGTACCCGTAATTTAAATACCTATTTGAGAGTATCATACTTGTATTGTCTATGATATGTCTTAATCACACTTTTCTTACTGAATTAAAATTACTCGATTCCTTACACATCAATCTGTTTCTTGACGAATCACATTTAGAAAGATCAAATCCTTATAGGTACTACTGCACCTCTCACCTTTACATGTTGCTTTTACTTTCCAAAATACACTCGTCAAAGAATACATTACATATTATGTAATATTAAAATATTTTTCAGGATTAAATAACATGTTTTCACAATAATGTCCTCTGCGTGCGAACTCTATCTAAATTTCCTTAAATGGACAATATACAGAGTTAATTTCAAGCGACCTCCCAGGTAAGTATGGTCCTGTTTTCATTAAATTTTAGGCAGCATCGCGTTCATTGGTCAAAATATTGTACACATATTTTCGTATCGGTGATCAATGAACCGATGTATGCAATTTTTAGCCATAAGTTGTTTATAATTGTTTGCCTAGCTTGTAGTTTTTTAGATTTTAGAAATGTATTATAAGTTTGTACAGCGCCCTTGAGGTGATTTTTCACAAAAACGGCGCTATATAAATCATCCAAATATTATTATTATTGTTATGCACATAAAATTTAATGTTTTTCCATGTTCTGTGTCTTAAATCTGGTTCATTGGTCAAACATTCTTCGCACGCTTTTTTGTTTGGAATTTTTTTTTCAATTAATGGAAGACAGCCATTTAGTTCAGTCAACGAATGCTCCAAAGGGAGGTGTAGAGTGCGTGAGCAGGGACCTAAGCGATTCCTTCAGAAAAATTTTTAGGGTGCTTAGGGTGTAAACATACTAAAAGTCCTGACGTCTAGGTGGTGAGCTACAGGGGAGAGGGGGGGGGGGGTAAGGTCCCAATTTTCGGGTTACCGCTTGTATCTCAAAAACGGTGCGTCGCAGAGGAATTTTTTTTTAAAATAAATAAAAGCTCTACAACTTTTATAATTTATGTAATTTTCTAAATCTCTGCCGTTTTTGAGTTACACGCTCCACAAATGTGGATATTTTCGAAAACAATCATTTTACCTCACATTTTTCATCAAACATTACTTCATATCGTCTAAAATATTCATCACACATAGATATTTATTTTGAAAAAGTTGTAAAAAAAATAATTTTCTTTTAGAATACGTATATATATACATAAATCTCCAACCAGTAAATATTTACAGCAATTTAAATTTTTTTGTAAAACATCCCCATTTTCAGAAAAAGCTGTTTTTATCTTACTACTGACACACCGACGCGTGACGACGATTATGCGATGCTCTGATCGCTTTTAGTCAGGCGTATGGTCAGCTGAAACCACATTGATGCGATCATTCAAAAGCCGAGGAGGCATATCAGGAGGCAGAGGTGTTTCGCACAATGTAGTCAACAAGTGGTTAGTTGGTATGAGCGCAACTCATGAGATCTGCACTTCCCTTGAAGAGTTTTGTGGAGTCTTCTTCACGTCAAGTGAACACCACAAGGACCTCGGACAAGCCCACCGAAGTAGAGATACAGCAGACATTTCCTAACTCAGTCAGTAGTTTGATGCACATCCTCCCTTCCCACAAACCAGTGAAATAATGTCAATTCCCAATGTCTCCCGTCAGCTCGTCGATAAAAATTCACTATGAAAAGGTTGCAGTTGATCCAACGTTTCTGTTTCAGCGGATAAGCAAACGGTCAAGCAAACTGATAGGCAAACGATCAGATGAGGATTTGAAGAAATTTTTTGAGCATAAATTGGCCCCATTTCCCTTGGCACTGTTGAATGAAAGTGGGATGCGAAAGACAACTAAATCGGTCCTGTACAGCTTATTTGAAACTACCAAAAAACTGGTCTACTGTCTCAGATGAACATAGTTGTGGACGGAGGATTTCTACTACACAGAGTAATTTGGCAAAAAGATGCCTCCGTTGCCACAATTTGTGATTAAAATGTGAAGTAAAATGATTTTTTCCGAAAATATTCACATTTGTGGAGCGTGTAACTAAATATCGGCCGGGATTTAGAAAATTACATATAGAATAAAAGTTGTAGAGAATTTTATAAACTTATTTCCTCTGCGACGCACCGTTTTTGAGATACAAGCGGAAACCCGAAAATTGGGACCTTCCCCCCCCCCCCCTCCCCCCCTAGCTAACCACCTAGACGTCAGGACTTTTAGTATGTTCACACCCTAAGCACCCTAAACAAGTTTCTGAAGGAATTGCTTAGGTCCCTGCTCACGCACTCTACACCTCCTTCCTTGACAATCATAAGCTCTTTATAATATAATACAATAATATCGCACGTAATACCCGTTGACTAATGGTTGCATTTTGCGAGAGACATATTATGGTATCTTGTTCAAACCCTAAGTAAGAATACTATTTCGCTGGAGACATGTCGTCGGAACAGTTCGGAAGTTTTCGGTACTTTCCGTGTTACGATCGCCGATCACTAGCCGATCTGCTGTTGCACCGGGCGCGCAGGTGGAGGGGTGCACTGCCTGTCGGGTGTCAGCCGTAATGATCTCTTACCAAATTTATATATTTAGATAGGCAATTCAATTTTATTTTGAACATTTTTTTAAGTTTTGTGCAAATTTATATTTTAAATAAAATATTTAGGAATACGATGAGGCGTATAATTTTGTTGCCTGTTCACCGCATGAGTGAATGTTAGGACGAGCCGCGCCTGCTTCCAAGATACGTGTAAGAAATTCGTTCCACACTATTTCGAGGACCCAAGACCTCCAAAAACTACAGACCACTAAAACGAGGACCTTCCGAGATCCGTGTATTTTACGTATGTGTAATCCTGAATACGTGGACAGGCCTCGGATATGGGAAGTCCTCAGTTACCGGGTGTGTATTCCGGTTTTTTGAGGACCGTTTTCTAGGTGCTTACCGGGTGTATGATGAAACCGAATAGTCAGCAACCATCACGATTAACTTGAGTATACGCATAAGTGTAGAATACATGTCTACTTTATATAATATAACAGGACCTCGAATTCGGTAGCCAGTTGAAGTCCTCGAAATCGGGATTGGACAAACAAGGGTGAGTTGGTATGCACCTTTATTCGAGGACCTTCACAGGCCTTTAGACCCAGAATCCGAGGACTCACACGAATCCGAGGACGTCCTCGGATTCGAAATGCGAAAAACTGAATATGTTCCTATAATCTATGCATTCTGATTGGTCAACTGTCGAAATTTTGGGCCAATCGGAGAGAGTCCTCATTTTCGAGGTGAAAAATATCGTGTTTAATTTGGCTAGTGTTTCATTAGTACGGGTGTGTGACCACCAGGGCGGCGCCGCTAATGCTGGAAATCACACAGACCCTAAACCGAGGACTCTCTCAAAGTCCTCGGTTTCGTGTTAAAAGGTGCCGATCACCGGAATGTGAACACCAGGAGGCGCTGCAAGCTCGAGTGTCAAGAAATCTCACCTACGCCCTAAACCGAGGACCCGTCGTTCGAAATTCCTACGTGCATGTGAATATAATAAGTATTGCACTATTAAGATTGTGCCCACAAGGAATTCAGTTTTAAACACTTGAAACAAAATTCAATATTGCGTTTAGTTCGTATTGTGAACTATGTTCTGTAATACTGTTTAATTCGCTGTACGGTATTGTAATATTTAATAAGTAATTAGGACACCTGCTCAAGTATTTAATTAATCCGCGTCATATATTCTTCTTTCACTCCATTCTTCGTTAATCCGCTCTATGACCTACACCTCAGAAAAACGTCTGAATTAAGGACAAGGGAAGAATATCGCCACCTGGATGGGTGATGTTGTCAAGCGGGTTAAGAAGGAGCTATAGGAAGGGTTTTATTAATGCGGATCTTGAAGAGTCGGAAAAAATTACTGAAAAAATTACCAAACGCAGAGTAACATTATCATCAAATAAAACATACAAAATCGTTAAAAAAAAAAATAATGGTTTTTTAGGTAGTCTGACAAAAAAATTAAGACAACAAAGTCGTTTATAATTAAAATTATTGAACCAATATTCTTTCCTTCCAGGCATGATCCTTTATAGTTTATTTCTTGGCGTTCTTTTTTATGATGTTTCTGCACATCAAATTTAATGTTTTTCCATGTTCTGTGTCTTAAATCTGGTTCATTGGTCAAACATTCTTCACACTCTTTTTTGTTTGGAATTTTTTTTCTTATCCAGAAGACAGCCATTTGCCTTGATACGGCATCCTTCTCAGCAGAAGTCCACATTTTCCTTGCTGTTATTTTCTTTTTCCTTGTGACATGTGCATTTATTGTTGGAATCTCATCCGTACCTACTCCGTGGTCATCTGAATCCCAATCTTCATTTTCCACGTTTGTACCATTGGGAATCGGAGGAATGGATACCGAAGACGGTATAATATTTTCGCGGACACGGATTTTTCTTGAAGGTCGATAGTATCTAGATTTTTGCCTTTATTTTCGGCCAACTTTCCGCCATCCATGGCCAGCAAGAGTTTACTCACCTTGCTCAATTGTATGGTACTTTCAGGAAGACGGTAAAACTCTCTATGAACCCGAATGTCATGGCCCATGTATGTTGCCAGTTGGTCCATTTCGTTGTTTTTGAGGTTCAATAGCTGAGATGTAGTTGCCACTTGCTTCCGTAATTTTGTGGATGTCAGAGCTTTGGGATCTTTAGCACCACATTCCAGAGCGAATTGTCGTAATGATGTGTCTGATCTCATGAACATAAGCGAATTTATTTTAGCAAATAGGTATACGTTTCTATCTAAAATTCCCACAGACGACCTCTTTTCGCAAAGCAAATCAATTTGTAGTTTAAGATCGTTGGTGAGTAAAATAGGAACCTTTTTTCCTCTTTTCCCTCTTGTTTCAAATCGAGCCAAGTTGCTAGCGATTTTTTTTTCAAGTTCACTAAGAGTGTTGAGTACTTCTTCATTTATCGCGGTTTGATCACGTAACTCATATGTTTTTAAATATATCCTGTCGACCTCTCCTGGCCGGCGGTGATAAAAAAGCAATGTTTGAGTCAACGTGATTTCACTCAACTTGATTCATAGAGAAGGGTCACAAGCGACCTTTATTCCGCTGACAACTTGTAGTGCTTTTAGTTTTAAATACTCCGTTAACGTCTTAATGTCTTCAGCCAAGGGCAATATGACCGGCTTATTCCATTTCTGGGTATAGGACGTGTTCAGAGCATGAGTAGACACTTCGTTCGTGAAATTCATGCCTATCAATTCGACAAAATCGTCGACTGTCTTACGACGAGTTATTTCTCCTGTCATTATGTACTGGGATTTGAGTATGTCCGCACAGCATTTAACGGACGTCCAAAGTTTTAAGGCTAGACTTGGTATGCCATACTTGTTAGTGTCCTTGTTAAATAAGGCTACAGTCTTTATGGCTAGTATGAAGGTGTTATAAAATTTGGGCTGGATCATGTCTTCTAAGTAGATAATTTCCTTATTAATATCCCCGACATTTAAAACCAGACGTCCAAGTTGGTGCATTCTTTGCGTTATGTAAGATATTAAATGGGGGTATGCACTGTGGCGACTGTACAGACTAGAACCAAATTTAAATATTAACTGATCATTTCGAATCACATGGTATATTTTGTCTTGGTTCATGGTCGGCAGGACGTTGTCTTGCAATCCTTGGGAGGCTGCGTCCCCTGCCGGGAAAGGTGCTGCACACTTGCGCGAAGGCCCGCTATGCACACCAGTATTACATTTCCTGTAATGCAAGTACAGATCTTTCTTCATTATTGTTGCCTTCGTATGGCGCTGCGCGTTTCAAACCCGGTCCGCTATTTAACTAAAAATAAATCGGTTGAGAACCTTTTTTTAAACATGTTTTTAACATTTACGTGTTCGAGGAGTTAATCCCCGTCATAACAATCCATTTACCTGTCTTAATTTAAACTATATAAGTGATTAATTTCAACTTTATGTGACAAAGTGACGTTTCTTTGATTTAAGTTCTTAGTGTAAATATGTATTAAAACAACATTTTGATAGGTTATAAGTACACACATAGATTTAATTAGTAATATTAATTAGTGATTTAGTGCGCAATTACGATATCAGACGTTGTTTAGTGAATTTTTAACAAAAAGTGTGCCTACGTTCAAAGTAAATTCTCACCGTTTGATAATAATGACATCACACGGTAATTATTCGAGCGATTCTGAGGATGAAGAGGATTCTAATCTAGAGAAATTGAAATCTTTGAGTCCTCAAGAATTGAAAATGATGGCTGCGCAAACAAAACGCCAAAACAAAAAAATGCGAGAAATGATGCAAAAACTGAAAGAATATGATCTACAATTAATTTTATTGGAACAGAAAAGTATACTTTCAGTGGATGATCAGGCAATTCTTAATGGAATAAAGAAATCTAAGAAAAAATTACTTAAATTAATTACAGAAATGACTGGGTCCATATCCCCTTTGGCTCTTCCTGAAACACTTGTGTTGCCACGTTTAGATACTGACAATCCAAATCCCTCGAGTGTTACCTCTCTACATGATAGTGATTCTGAGGACGAAATTTTACCAGCCCCTGGTACTTCTGCTACAGTGATCACAATCGAACAGTCGCCTAATCAAGACAATAGAAAGAGGACGAGGTTCAGCGACTCACCACATGCGGAGCAAATTCGGATTGTCTCCTCTCTTGAACGATGTATGCAAATAGTAAAAATCGTGAACGACGGCACCAACAAAATGAAAAAATCAGACAAGTCAGAAATTATGAAGATCGTGGACTCTTTGATGTCTGATTTCACCTCGCCCGCTTTAGACTTGAATAGTGTAAAATCTCGAAGTGCCACTATTGATGAAATGATGAATGCACAGGTTGAAATGTCTAATAAAGTTGACAAAATTATAGCTGCACAGGCATCTATACCGGGTGTAATGGATTCCGGTGTGACATCACAACCAGTGAGATCGTACGCTGGAATTGTGGCTGGAGACCGATCCGCTAAATTGGTTTATGGTGGAGTTGAGCGACCGATAGTTCCTTTACAGCCCACTGTACTCCTGTACCCCAGTATTCCGGAAGGTAAAACTTCCGATGAAACTAAGAAGATCATCACATCCGTTCTGAACCCAGCTACTGATGGCTTTCAGATTATCCGTTCGAGAAAAATAAAAGGTGCAGGAATTCTCCTGCAGACATCTAATACTGTTGGTTTGGATAATATTAAAAAGAACACTGAAAAATTAAGTGCTTCTGGCATCAAGGTAGTACAGCCTCTTGGCAGACTACCCAAAATTGTATTATATGATGTTCCCAGCTGCGATATTTCCGGTGACCCCGAACTTTTCAAAGAAATTTTTGTTAATAATATTGAGGGTAAATCTATAATTACAAGGGAGGATCATTTGAGAACGATGCGGCGCGTTTCACTCTTTGGGAAACGTGGCCAACCTACTATGAATATGGTGGTTACCGTTCATCCTGAGGTTAGGAAGATTCTAGTGGATAGCGGTCATTGCTTTCTTGGGTGGAACGCCTGTCGCGTTCGAGATTTTATTGGAGCCATCAGATGTTTCAAGTGTCACCTGTATGGCCATGTAAGCAAGACTTGCATTCAGGAAGTAATTACGTGTCGTCATTGTGCCGAAAGTGGTCACGATTATGAGGATTGCCCCAAAAAGGCAGAGGCCGCTGTCTGTGCTACTTGCAGACGTTTTAAAAAAAAAGATGGTCACTCCACGGGTGATAGAAACTGTCCCACACAGCGAGCCGCTATTGATATACAAGTCAAGATGACCGATTACGGTCGTCCTTGATCCTCCTTTCAAGTTTAGGTATGTAATATATTTCTTTTTTTTTTATTGTTTCTTGTTGTGATCTTTCTGTGTATCACTTTTTTTTTTTTATTTAAATTTAAATTTTGTGTGAAAAGAAATTTTTAGTTTTTTTTTTCTTTTTTTTTTTTTTTTTCTTTTTTTTTTATTGGCAATGTTTATTAAAAATACATATGAAGTTACAACAGTTACATAGTTACATAGTTACATAAGGTTAACAAAAAATAAAAATAAATTGCCTTTCCTCACCATAAAGAGACAATGCTCTTGTGTTTGGTGAGGGAGTTCTAGCTCAATTAGTAAATTAATGATCGTGTAAGTTAGTAATAACGGCTATTGTAAATAATAAGAAGGTTAAAAAATCTTGTATAATTTAAAAATAAAAATCCAGAAGAGTTTAAAAAAATCATAATATAAATTAAAAAATCATTATAAATGGAAGAATCATGTAAGTTAGTAACAAAAATTATTGTAATAAGTAAGTAAAGGATACGTAAGAAAGAACGCAAGATTTATACAATAGTAGACTCAGAGATTTAGAAACTAAGAAATGAAAGAAAAAAGAACGAATAAATGATTTATAAAATAGCAGACTTTAAGATACAAAGTAAACATATTTGGGACTTTTATAGTAGTTTCAGGTAATTTTTTAATTTGGGCTTAAATTCCTGCATATTTTCGATGGTTTTTAATTTTAATGGGAGGTTGTTATAATAGATTATGCCCAGATAAAGATAGGAATTTTGGATGTGCTTAGTATTAAATTTAGGAATTTTAATAGTTTTCTGGTATCTTGCTGATGTATTGAATTGGAAGTTACGAGTATTTAACTGTATTTCTTTGTAAATTTGAAGAATTGAATATTTTTTATAGATTTTTTCTATTATAGGCACATTGAATATTGAAAAAAGAATTTCAGTAGGAAATTTAGACGGTTTTTTTAAGATTACCTTAATTATCAACCTTTGGACAATTTTGAGGGGATTAAAAATATTGTCATATGTTCCTCCCCAGCCAATAATACCATATTGCAATATAGATTGAACAGTTGCATAGTACACTCTTTTTAGGTTTTCTAAGCTAAGAATATTTCTAAGTCTAATAAATATATAAATACATTTCCTAATCCTTTTGACGAGTTCACAAATATGTGTTTTCCATTTAAAATGTTGATCTATATATATATTTTACCAACAGAATTTCTTCATTCATTTTCATTTTCAAATTCATTTTTCTTGTTTTATCTATTAATATTACTTTAGTTTATTATGTCAGCTAAACAATAGTAAAAAATGTCATGGTATAACTGAAAATATTCTAGAATATGAATATACATATGTATTATCTTACCAACAGAATAGTCAACACTATAACTTACTATAAGTTACATGTAAAAACATTATCATATTGGAATGTCCTAAAACGGGAATTTGCCTAGTTGGACATTTTAAGTTCATTATATTGTATTATGTAATATTTATAAACAAACAATAAATAAATAAATAAATAAATAAATAAATAAATATATACACCAAGATATTTGATTTTGGGAGTTGGACTAAGTATAGCACAATCTTGATTGCAGATAGTTTTATTACATTTACTTTGGTGTATTATGATGTTTAAATTTGGTTCTAATTTGAATTTATTGATAGAGAATGGGATAAATTTTGTTTTTTCAGTGTTTAGAGAGAGGAGATTTTTATCGAACCAATTTTTCAATATGTTAATATCAATATTAGCTAGATTATTAACAGTATTCCAATCCGTACCTTCAATTATTATGACAGTATCGTCAGCATAAGATATTATTTTTCCGTTTAGTTTTTGTATGAATATGTCATTAACATAGATAATAAACAGTAACGGTCCCAGGACTGTACCTTGAGGTATGCCGAAATGACTCATTTTTGGTGAACTAAGCACACCATTAATTTTTACAACTTGGGGACGTTTGAAAAGGTAGATTTTTATCCATTCTAGAGCTGAACCATTTAATCCAATGTTTCTTAATTCTTATTTTGTCTTTTATTGTGATATCGCTGTGTATCATTCTAGTTATGTGATTTTGGTTGAGCAAAGTTCCTAGAACTTTATATATTTTGTATTGTCTACTCCACCTCAGTCTCTGTATCTTTCAGGTGACTTTACTTGTAATCTTAATATTTTTACAGTTATTATTTTTCTATTGTTTTGAGTGATAGCATTGTTTTTTCTTATATTTTTCTGTAAAGTTTTATAAAATAATATTAATTCATATTCTCTGTATTTATCTCATGTTATGTTCATCATTCATTACACTAACCCATCACCCCATTTTCAGACTAACTCCTGTTTTACAGGGACATTTGAGGGTTTAGCTTCGTGCATCATAAGTAGCTTCGTTTATTAAAAAAAAATTAGAGTCCTTGTGAGAGCCCTGAAGGAGTAACCATCTGTTACTTATACCAGGGCGGGAAAGCGGTTGGATTACCTCAAGATCTTTCTTCAGGTACAACCCCATGCAAGACCCGCATGGAGAAAACAAATCTAATTGTCTCTGGTTCAATTATTGAACCCGTGCCAGTTTTTATTACCTTGGAATTATGCGAATAATTGCCTAGTTGTCTTAGAGTTTCTATGAGTCTTTTTCTCTCCACGGAATTTTTAGGTGTATTAAGAAACTCTATTACTTCTCTCTGTTCTTGATGTTTTCCTTCCAAATGTCGTGGTAATTTGGACACCAATGTATTGCAAAATATACAGTAATGTTTCTTGTCCCTTTTCCGTTGACCCAAAACATTGCTTGCCATCAAAATGTCACACGAGTTTGTTTTTTTTCCGTGCCATTAGTATAATCAATTAATTTCTGAGGCAAATCTTCTGGTATTGTGGCAGGAGACATTTCAATGTGTTTGTCACCTTTTTCATTCAGTGCAGTATTGTCTACTTTTCTAATTTTTTGGAGCGGTTCTTCACCAGAGCTGCTCGGTTCATAGTCAGAGCCACTATCTGAAAATGGTTCAGGTGAAGTACAGCTTTCATAATTCATATGAGTCAATTGGTATCAAAACTGGTCAAATCCACTTTAGGTGAATTTTCAGGAAACTCCAAATTCAGATTTTACTATATGGCAAAACCGTAGAAAGTAAAAAAAATGGCGGCGTATTTAAATATGTTTTGTAAAAATGATTAACCATAAACGACCATATATTCTATACAAAAAACTTACAAAATTGGGTTTTCAAGTTTGGATTTGACTTAGTTTGATAGTGAAACGTGGATTTGTCCGAGTTTGATAGCAAGTTAAGTGGATTTGACTATCTTTGAATGTTAACTGTGGGGATTTGGCTTATTTAGAAAATAACTTAAATAAGGATCAGGGGTTGAAAACCTAAGGTACTAGGTAATAAATTAAAGTGAAAAATAGACAACAAAGTAATTAAAAAATATATATTCATCTTATCAAGTTTTCCATCGAGATATTCTTCGAAACTACTATATTTATAATTATTAGACTACACAATTAAATTTGGCAATTCATCCTCCATTTCACATTGTTCATTTGAATGAAAATGGATGTCAGTGTCTGGTCTCTCAAAAACATTTTTAAAGTACTGTAGCTCCGGTAGAAGCTTCCATTGCTCGCCATAGTGAGTAGTAAGTAGCTTTTTAATATAATTTATTTTTCTTTTTTTACTGCCACATTTGTTGGTACGGTGGTGGGATTTATTTGACTTGACGGTTTTATTTATTTTTTGCAAATGTTTTTAGGTGAACCTAATCTATTTTGGTGGGATTCCTCTGCTCGAACTAAAATATTGCGCTTCTGTTTGTTCCGTTTGATGAAAAATCTCTTACATTGTTTGATTAAAAAATGCAGTCCACCTGTAGTTTTTAGTACTTCAGTATTCGCTTTTTTCCAATCGAGAACCTCTACTTCTTGAAATTTAAAGTTGTTCCATAATCTTTAAAGAATTGGCAGTAGCCTTGTGGATTTGGTATAATCTCCGTTCTTTTAAAAATTTTCTCAATTTGGGTAAATACGCGGTCTGGCGGCAGGAAAGAGTGACCCACTACTGGAAACAGCAACTCCACAGTTTTTATTCGTTCTGGTGCGTAGTCCATAAGATACTTGCAAAGCATTCCCAAAACCGATGTATTTTTGTTTTGGCCGCTGCAACCATCTGCCACTAGGGGTATGGTTGTTACTTTTTGTATTTTTCAACATTAGAGCATAGGCAATGAAAAACAGCACTGGCGATTTCATTCGACGCTTTTGGTAACATGTCTTCATACGGTATATTAGTTGAGTTTGTCCGATCTGGACTATTACGCACGTCATCCTAAGGTAAGGCATATGAAAAATAGCTTCAGCACCAATAAATTCAACAATAAACTGAATTAATATTGATTAAATCAATAAATAGCTTAATCCCTGGCTTTGTTCGAAAATAGAAAATAAATATCATTTAAAATATTTTTTACAATTTTAACGGTTGAGGATTACTGATTCTAGGAGAGCATTGTTCTAAGACTGAATGTTTACTTACCTAGAAACCTTTGCTCTGTTGTTTTTCCATGAAGTTTTATCATTCAAGGGTTTTCTTGATAAATTATGAGCTGTTTCCACTATTTTGTTTGGGTTTTCTTCCATTTTTTATAGCAAATTTTAATTAAAAACACACAGCAGACACGTTTTTGTGGCAAGAACTGATTGACACCAAAAACAATATGGACGATGCGCCATACAAAATTCTTGAAGCTGATTGGTCGGCTCGGATTTGACTTAATTTGAAAATTAATAGTGCTGGATTTGACTATTTTTGATACCACAGCCGCTTTTTAAACCGGTTTCGCTTACAAAATGTGAGGATATGACTGTTTTTGAAAAACACGTATTTCTGATCTAGTAACGGCTATAGAGAGCAAATTTTGTCAGTCAAAACAGAATAAAAATAATCAAAATTTTCAAATATTTGTAAATGTTAAATTATAAAATGTATTAAATTTCATGCTAAAAGTTTTCAGTGCACCCTCAATATGTGATTAATTATTTGAATTGAGTAATAAGATTTCTAGCATATTTGTGAGGGTCTAGAGCAGCGGTCGGGGAACCGGGGTAAATTACCCCAAATGGGGTAAAAATGTTTTTTTTTGGGTAATAAGGAAATTTTTCTAGTTTGCTATTTCATAAACGTGTTAGTATTTTTACAAACTTAATCAATTCAGGTGTGTGCATGAAAAGTAAGAGACGCGCGTTGTGTATGTGCGTTCTGTATGGGCTTTCAAAAGTGAACTCTAAATGTTTATGTTTGATCAAAAGAATATTCTCGCAGATAAATTTAAAAACCCCTCGTGGGTTGCACATCTTGCATATTTAACTGACATATTTGAGAAAATAAATATGTTGAACAAAGAATGGCAAGGAAAAAATATTAATATCATTTAAGCCAGCGAAATACTGTCAGCGTTTGGATTAAAGCTTCAATATTGGAGACAGAAAGCAGAACAGAACAAGATAGCTTCCTTTTCAAAGTTAGCTTTGTTTTTGGAAGACTGAAAATATTACTTTTGATGACATCAAGGATACAGTTATAAAACATCTTACCAAACTCAGAGAGCGGTTCTCTGACTACTTTCCAGATCTTGATATACATACTTTCAATTGGGTTGTAGATGCTTTTAAATGTGAAATTGCTAACATACCAACCTCTGGGTTTGGCAGAAACAATACTTGAACTTCGATCTAATACTGAAGCACGTATTCAATTTGAGAGCAAAGCCAATCTGTCGTCTTTTTGGATGTCAAAAGCTACGAAGGCTTTCAAAATTGCACATGAGAAGGCAGTAAAAAAGTTTGCAACAACCATTTGCAACAACCTGTCTTTGTGAACAAGGCTTTTCCACTCTAATGAACATAAAAACGAAGAACAGAAATCGATTAAACGCCGAAGACAGTATTCAAATTGCTCTTACATCAAAAAGTCCCAATTTTGAAGTAATCGTATCAAACATGAAGCAACATCATTTCTCCAAAAACTGAAAGGGAAACCTGAAAATCTGAATTTTGTTTTTTGTTTGATCCAATTTGAGAATTTTATTTTGTTTGTCCATTTCATACTTACTATTTTCATGTAACTTTTTTTTGTATTTTCCGTGTAAATTAATTCAATAAATAACGTTTATTTAAATATACAGTGATTGTCTTCTTTTCAAAATGGGGGGAAGGGGTAATATCGACTTACTGAAAAATATTTTGGGGTAATGGTTAAATAAGTTCCCCAACCGCTGGTCTAGAGTCTAGATGATATATCATTGTGGGTCTAGGTATCCTTGAATATGCACTTGGAACATCATAAACTTCTTTCGGTCAGCAATAACCAATGAAGTACCTAGTTTGGTTGCCAGCAGAAAAGAAGGAAAACATTCCTTGAATATGCACTTGGAACATCATAAACTTCTTTCGGTCAGCAATAACCAATTATTGTCCCGATCTGGTTTTATTTCAAACCATAATTATTATTGAGAGTGGACTCCTTTTCGTTCTAGCCGAAAAATGTAATATAATGTAAATCTATCCTCTTAATAATAACTACTACCACCTCGGAACAGGCCCAGCCTATAGGGAGGTGATTTATACCATTTGCATTAATAATTTATACTAATATTTGCTTTTACTTTTGTGTTGTTAAAATTGTGTTGTTAAAATTTGTGTAATTTTTGGTCATAAATAATAATAATAAAAAATAAGATAATGGTAGTTCATTACAACAAATAACATTGCAATAATTTCGAATTCGGATTTTTAATGAAAAATAAATGATTTATACAATAGAGGTTAAACATCGGTGATTTTATTTTTAGTAATACAATTATGAAAACAGGTAGATAACTATCAATTAACAACTAACTATATCATTTATAACAAAAATAAACGTAGCTTACCTCGATTTGTAATCTCTTACCAAATTCATATTTCAATTATTTTATTTTGAACCTTTTTTTAAGTTTTGTGCAAATTTATATTTTAAATAAAATATTTAGGAATACGATGAGGCGTATAATTTTGTTGCCTGTTCACCGCACGAGTGAACGTTAGGACGAGCTGTGTCTGCTTCCAAGATACGTGTAAGAAATTCGTTCCACACTATTTCGAGGACCCAAGACCTCCAAAAACTACAGACCACTAAAACGAGGACCTTCCGAGATCCGTGTATTTTACGTATGTGTAATCCTGAATACGTGGACAGGCCTCGGATATGGGAAGTCCTCAGTTACCGGGTGTGTATTCCGGTTTTTTGAGGACCGTTTTCTAGGTGCTTACTGGGTGTATGATGAAACCGAATAGACAGCAACGATCAAGATTAACTTGTGTATACGTATAAGTGTAGAATACATGTCTACTTTATATAATATAACAGGACCTCGAATTCGGGTAGCCAGTTGAAGTCCTCGAAATCGAGATTGGACAAACAAGGGTTTGGATGTGTGTGTTATGTGTGCGAATTCAGTGTGCTAAAAATGTTTTTCTTAAATAGAGGGAGGGAATCAAAAAATATATCAGTATTTGTGGTTTTTTGAATTGAGTTGAAACTTTGAAGGATGCGGGAAATGGGGGAGTTGGCTGCAGCATTCGTATTATTACTGGTTGTGTAAAAAAGGTTGGTGTGGCGAGTTCTTTTAGATGGGATGTTAAAATTTATTTGGGATAGAAGTTCTGGGCAGTCTATTTCGTTATGTATAATTTTATGGAGAAATGTCATGTCAGCTACCGTTCGCCTGGATTTCAGGGATTGGAGAGTGCAGATGTAATTATTGTTGTATTTATAACCGAGATACTTAATAAATTTATTTTGTATGCGCTCTATGTTATTGACGTATTGGGTGTATTTGGGATTCCAGACAGGCGATGCAAATTCCAGTGTACTTCTGACTAGTGAGGAGTAAAGCATTACTAGAGTATGTAGATTTCTAAATAATTTACTCAGACGTAGTATAAAACCCAACATTTTGTAAGATCTATCAGTGATTGAATCAATGTGCGTTTTAAATATAAGTTTACTATCTAAATAGACTCCAAGGTCCTTACATTCATTTTTTGAGATCACGGGTTCATCGCAGAGTGAATATGAAAAGTTAATTAGATGCTTGTTTCTAGTAAAGGACATAGTGTGGCATTTAGAAACATTGAGGTCTAAATAATTAGCTGTGCAATAGTTGCAGAGCCTATCTAAGTCACTTTGTAGCTCTTTACAGTCCGATAGAGAGCGAACCGTTTTGTAAATTTTCATATCATGTGCAAACAATAAAAATTTAGAGTATTGGAAACATGAGCCCATGTCGTTTAAGTATATATTAAAGAAGAGCGGACCAAGGTGGGAACCCTGAGGGACACCCGAGGTTACGTTGATTATTTTAGATATAACTCCATTTATTGAGATAACTTGACTACGATTGCTAATGTATGATTTAATCCATCTAAACAAGTCACCGTGTATTCCAAGACGAGTGAGTTTATTTAACAGAATTGAGTGGATAACGCGGTCGAAGGCCTTTGAGAAATCGGTGTACATAGCATCGACCTGCACCCTTTCGCCCATATTGCTCTGCAAATAGTTGACAAATAGGGCAAGGTTAGATGTTGTAGACCGATTTTTCATGAATCCGTGTTGGTTCTGTGAAATTGTTGTAGTGATAGTCGGGTAAAGTTGGTCGTAAACGATTTTTTCAAGAATTTTACTTAAGATGGGAAGTTGAGAGTTAGGTCTGTAGTTTGTTACGTCATGTTTGTCACCCTTTTTAAAAATGGGAGTTATTACGGCAGACTTCCACTTATGAGGAAACGTACCTTCACTTAATGATTTTTTGAAAATTGCACTGACCGGAGGAGTGATATATTTACTACAGTTACGTATGAAGATACCAGGCAAACTATCTAAACCAGGTCCTTTGTTAATGTCAATGGATGATAGATATTTGTAGGTAATGTCGTCGTTGATTGTGATTGAGGATATAGCTATGTTATTCAGCGGATCAGATTCATGAACATCAGATGCTAAATTTTGGGTGTGATCAGTGAAGACTGTAGAGAAATAGTCAGCAAATAGATCGGTAATCTCCTTACTATTGTGTGCGATTCTCTAGCCATATGTTAGGTGTTCAGGTATGGAAGGAGATTTTCTTTGCATTTTGACAAAGCTCCATATTTTTTTTACATTATTTTGTATAGCATGTTCTAAGTGTGAAATATAATTGTGGTATGTGAGAGTAGCGATTTTCTTTTGTCGTTTTCGGAGCAGTGAAAAAGTTTGATAATCTAGTGGGTTCTTGTGGTGTTTCCAGGCTCGAAAGAATTTGAGCTTTTCTTTTGTAATATTGATAAGAGCCGATGAGTACCACGTTGGGAATATGTTTGTTTTCAGAATTTTCTTTGGAACAAAGTTATCAATTAAGGCGTCAATGATTAAGTAAAAGCTGTTAACCGCCGTGTTGACGTCTTGTACGTTTAAGACAGAAGACCAGTCAGTTTTTGACAGAGCGTCGTTGACTAGGTCGTAGTTGACTTTATTGAATAATTTGATCGTTTGGGGCTGGGAAGTAGTTGTAGGGGCGTGAATATTAAGTTCGACTATTAGGGATATGTGATGTGTGTCCTCCTGAACCAGAGGGGAGTCGGCAGGAGAGACACAGACTGTGGTGTTACAGAGCACTAGGTCAAGTGTTCTACCGTGCCTATTTGGAATGTGGTTGTATTGTTTTAAATCCGAATAAGATAGGCAGTTAAGGAGGGTGGTGGAGCAAAGGTCAGTACCGCGGGGATGATGTGTGGTGTTCCAGCTGATATTAGGCATGTTGTAAAAGGAAGATATCATTTGGGTAGTTTGTGGTTAGATCGGATATTCTGGACGTATGACTATTGAGAAGAGATAATCGCCGAGTGTTCGATAGCTTTGGACCGACTCCGGGTAAGTACGAACAACAGATGTGAATATTAAATATACGACATTTTGGGTCTCTTAGTACTATTGAAATCCAAATGTCCTCAGCTTCCGAGCTCCATGACTCGTGTGAATGTACAGTAAAAAAAAATTTAATACCAATTGCGACACCACCTCCTTTGGTTTTACCCGTGAGGGGGGACGTGTCTCTGTCTTTTCTGTAAACATTGTACCTGGAGTCGAAGAGCTCGTTATCAGATATACTGTCTACTAACCAAGTTTCAGTAATTAAAATTATATCGAATTCATTTATCAGAACATTGTGATAAAGCTCGTTCGTTTTAGTACAAAGGCCACGTGCATTTTGGTAAAAATTTTTTTTTTTTTCAGACATTGGAGAATGAAGTAAATTACCGATTTATTATTGTCTGCCACAAGTCCACTGGAATATGCATTCGGCGAGTGTATCGCTGGATAATATACTGAATGAGCAAGTGTGTAGGTATGGTTGTTGAACATTTTAGCTATTGATACCGATAGAATGAATGTGTTGTTATGATGTGTTGTGTGCACTGGAGTAAAGGGTAGGTAATTATGATTTAAAGAAACATAAGTGATGTGGATAGGAAGGGTAGAAGTTTTTATAGTTATACCAGGTTTGATAATTGCGCAGGGCAAGATATCAGGATTGCAGGAGAGGTTTCGTTCTTTCTTAGGTATATCTTGGAGTTTCGCACCCATAAAAAACTAAAGTTGTTAGCGATTTTAAACTCTTTCGCGGACCGTAATAAATATTTATTTTTTCTTGTGAGATGGTCGTTAATAAATATTTTTCCTCCGACTAAACCTATACTACTGCAGTTGAGTCCCTTCTTCTTTTTGATGGCAGCAATCAATTCGTCCTTCAATTTCTTGCTAGCAAATTTGGCCACAATGTTTCGGGGGCGGGGGTCACGGGGGGTAACAGGTCCAGGACCATCGGGTAGAGGATGTTGGCGTATTTTCAGCCTGCTGGCGTAAAGAATATCGTCTCTGTTTATTGTATATCCCACGTTAGTTGCAACTTTCAAAATGGTGTCAGCAAGGTCCTCGTTGGTTTTTTCTGGGATTCCGAAGATTTCAATATTATTTTCGAGCAGCTGTTGGTCGTGGTTACTATTCCTTATGTCGAGGTGATTTACAATTTTCTTGAGATCAGCAATCTCGCCTTCAAGCCTAACTGACTTCGTTTTTTCTTCTTTTAGATGAAGGTCCATAGTTTTTAGTTTTCCTTTGTAATCGTCGATTTTTTTTGACATAAAATCTATTGTCTTTATGAGGTCTCGGATTTCAGATTTAAAAGACATTTGAAAGCTGTCGAATTTTAGATCGATATGCTTTAATAATTCGGAGTCATCAGACTGCAACTTCTTAGGAGGCATTGCAAATCGTTACAATATTTTAGAAGTTGTTTACGTTATCACGGCCAATAGGAGTGGGCGGTGACAGCAATAAGCCAATGACAAGGCTGCGAGAAGAAATGGCGGTGATTACAAACAATCACAGCTGTCAAAACGAGGATGACAAGTAAATAAGCAGGAGTCACTGATATAAGGTTAGAAATTGTGATTTTGTGTTTGAATTTAAAGCAAGTTATTCTGCACAGAGAACGTGGATAACAGTTTTACTTATGGATTCCACTAAGCTCTATTCGTTTTACTGGAACTGGATTGAGATGATATAGAAATGAACAGTTTTAACGGTTAACACAAGAAGCGTAATTTGAACAGGTAAATGTATTATACTTATCTTTGCATCTATTTCTATTGGTCGAATGAAACACGTGATGCCGGCTAGCGCGCTCATGCGCTTGCGCGAAAAACAAAAGACACGTGGACAGTGGGCGAGTCACGACATGATCTGCACACATTCGCATTCACTAAACATTCGCATCGATTGTTGCAAATGCGAATGTCGATGCAAATGTTTAAAATGATGCGAATTATTCGCATATGCAAATGCGAATGTTCGTAACATCCCTATTTTGTACTATGAGGTTGGATAACACATTTTTGCTGCATTATTTTTTTCATGATGCTGGAGTCGCCATCACCAACTAGTTTGTTGAATTTCAATCCATGCATTTCCATGCTTCTTCAGAACCCTTCTGCTATAATGTGGGCTTCTACGGCATTAGCACTGTCAGCAGTGTTACCGGATTTGGGGGCATACATTAATTACGTGAGCTCAAAAGGGGAGGGGGGGGGGGGGTCCAGCAAAATCTCATGTTACTTAAAAAGAATTTACAAAGTGGCCCAAATTTATCTCACCCATTCGCATCGGGTAAGAGGAGTCTAGATTGGAAGAAAAACTGCTCACCTAATTAATGTATGCCCCCTTTTGAAAAAGACGTAGTTCAGACTAGAAAATTACGTAGATCTACGTACTGAGTGAAATTAAGAACTTGGTTAGGTGAAAGTGAATAAATTGAATAAATACTGTAGCGAATATATTTCTCATAACGGGTGGGGCGAAATGGGATATGGGATGGGATGAGGTGGGATATTGTGGCGAATATATTTCTCCCAATGGGTGGGGCGAAACAGGATATGGGATGGGACGTTAACCCATTGGCCACAGAATTAATGAGCAAAAAAATTGGCCTTCACCACTGAATTAATTTTGTACCAAAAATTGAAAACCTGCTTTGGTGTACTAAATCCATTGTAACTTTTAAACCATGTATTGAAATGAATTAATTTATTTAAATTTATTTACATATTCGATTAAGGTAAAGAAAAACATTAATATAAAATGATAAAAAATATTAAAATATGTGTAAATAAGGATACAAACATAACCTTCTCTTTTTTCGTAAGTTTTTTTCCACATTTTAATTAAAAAAGTTACAAGAAAACATAATATTCATAAATCGAACAATAATAATTTTTGTTTTTTACATACATGTATACTAATAACTAATAAAATAATTTGGTATGATAGTCCTTAAAGCAATCAGGGACGTTCAGGGTCACTACCAAAAGCCTACAACCACTCGCAATTTTGAAGAAATTAAATGGCGGCTGGCAGCATACAAAACTTGGAACACAAATATCAGGGAAAAAACATAAGAAACATATTATTGCCAATTCTATGAAATGAATGAATAATTACCTACAGAGCGTTCAGCATTTAAAATTTTATTCAAAAATGTCACAGTCGTACTCGTTTTCCGTTTTTTGGCGGACCTACTCTAGCCCGTCAGCGTGCCGGGGTTTGTGGTTAAGTACCTGAGTTGCACACCTGGCAGGCTGCCGGGGTTTGTGGCCAATGGGTTAAGTAAAGTAACGGAAAACGTGCTTCTTGTTGTTTTTTGTTCAAATTTCGACAATTTTAAAGAAAATATGTAGATTCTAGACTGAAGTTAGTAGGTTTGCAGGAAAGACCTAAAATGCGTAGATCTACGTAAAAAGACGTAGAGTTGGCAATGCTGACTGTCAGGACAGTTTTTGAAGCACCTGTGCTCAGATGCTCCTATATGTAGTTTTGTAGCTCTAGCACATATGCAGCAGTATGAGTTTCGCACTCCCAGAAATAAAACCTTTTTAGTTCGCAGTCCAACTATGCACTTTGCACAAGATGAATAGCTAAATCCACTTTTATGTGATCTTTTTGCCCAAGAGTCATCTGAAACTACCGTCACCAAAAGATATTCAAGCAATTTTTTGACAGGATGCATTCTAATTTCGATGTATTTGGTCAAAAGAATGTCGTCATACTGGGAGATTTTAATTTACATTCCGCTCGTGAAGTTTCTATGGTTGAATCAGATTTAGACTATCTGTGCACGGCCTTTGGTCTCTCACAGTGTAATGACATTCTAAATTCCAATTCCAGAATCCTCGACTTTGTTCTGTGTAATGCCAATCTTGAGGTAAGACGCTGTGAATTTCCACTTGTACCCGAGGACAGTTTTCATCCGGCTATTGAATTTCAGTGCAGCCTGATGAGAAAACCTTTAAAAAGTAATAGAGTCCCGACCCTTGAACGTGACACTTCAAAGGGATGGAATTTCAACAAGGGAAATGTCATCAACTTATATGAATCAATGAGCCAGATGAACTGGCAAAACCTCAGCACTTTCTGTACAGTAGATGAGGCGGTGCAATATTTTTACAGTTGTATTTATGACGTATTTGATTCTTGTTTTCCCAAAAAGTTTGCAGGCAGTGGTGGTCGCAAATATCCGAAATGGTTCTCGAGAGAAGTCATCTCGAATATAGAGATCAAACACGCCCATCATAAGCGTTGGAAAGCTGGAGGCCTTCAGGGTGAATACGATCTGTTTAGTTTTTACCGAGCGTTAGTTAGGCGCGAGATTCGAGTGGCCTATCGAGCCTACGTGTCTACAATCGAGGAAAACATCACACATGATCCCAAGATGTTTTGGCACTACATAAAATCCCTTCGGAAGGATGGTGGTCTTGAAGACACCATGATGAAAGGTAATCAGGAATTTCGTGGCTTGGGTGTGGCTAACGCATTTGCTGATCATTTTCTATCGGTCTACAATAAAGACTCTCCACTACTAGACATTAATAATGCGGCCACATTTAATACCAGAGGAGCTACAAACGTCGATTTAGGTTTATTTACCGAATCTGACGTGATGAGTGCCATAAAACTCATGAAGAACTCCCACTCTATCGGACCAGACTTCGTTCCCGTATTTTTTATTAAAGGGTGCGCCGAGTTCCTAAAAACACCATTATGTTTTATCTTTAACTTAGCTATTAGTACTTCCACTTTTTCTGAAGTATGGAAAACTTCCAACATATCCTATTTTTAAGAATGGTTCTAGAAAGTTAATCGAAAACTATCAACCAGTTGCCATACTATCAGCTCCTGCTAAATTATTTGAAAAATTAATTTATAAACTCATTCTGCCTCAGATAGACGCATACATTATCCCAGAACAGCATGGTTTCAGGAAAGGAAGATCCACTGAAACCAATCTGATGGTTTTCACCAACTATGTTGCTAGGTCCCTAGACAGTGGATACCAAGTAGACTGTTCGTATCACGACTTCTCCAAAGCCTTTGATACTGTGAATCATGATATCTTACTCATAAAACTTGCCCAAATAGGTTTTTCCCTTCGGATGTTAAAGTTTTTCATAAGTTACCTCAAGAACAGGAAGCAATTTGTCACCCACGGAATCTTCCAATCAGCTGTGTTTCTTGTTTTTTCAGGGGTTCCCCAAGGATCGATCTTAGGGCCTCTTCTCTTTTCTATTTTCATTAATGACATTGCTGGAGTCATTCGTTTTTCTCGCTTTCTGTTGTTCGCTGACGATCTAAAATTATTTCTTTTAATAAGAAATATTGAGGACTGCCTGCGCCTTCAAGCTGATGTTGATAACATTTCAGAATGGAGTCAACAAAACCAGCTTCATTTCAATGTCTCGAAATGCGTTGTTCTGACTTTTACCAGAGCATTTAGTCTCACCTACCACAGGTACACTATGCTCGGTCATAATCTCAACCGAGTTTCGAATATAAAGGATCTTGGGATTATGTATGAAAATAAGCTGACATTTCGTCCTCATATCGAAGGGGTTTACCAGTCGGCCTTAAAAATGTTAGGGTTTGTTCTCCGAACTGTCAGAGTTTTTCGGGATACCCGTGCTCTGAGGATTTTATACTTCTCCCTAGTCCGCAGTAGGCTTGAGAGTGGTTCGCTTATCTGGAATCCTCATGAGGTGGGATGCTCCCTCATGTTGGAGAGGGTTCAAAAAAAGTTTCTAAGATTTCTCTACATGAGGGAGTACGGCCACTATCCATGGCTCTACCCGACGAACTTTATTCTGGGCATGCTGGGACTCCACTCCCTGCTGCGTGGCTATATTGAGAATTCAGCCATTCTGGAGCGCGTGAGTCTCTATGTTCCGGATGACTATCTTAGACAACGCCAGCATAGATTATTCTATCTTCCTGCCTGTTGGAACTATCCTGCCAATGATTCTCCTGGTAGGAAGGAGTATATTGCTCCTGAACCAAATCTCCTCCGAGATTGATATGTTTGGCGTCAGTGAGGAGAGGTTCAAAAGTGAAATTCTTTTGATTCTTGAAAGAGTCTCCTCATTGACGAGATCTTTCACCACTGCCTGAAATTTTTTTGAAATTGATTTTTTTTCTTGATGTTTCTTTTTTATGTATAAATATTTATAAATTTTTTTTTTTTTTGTATACTATTTATATGTACAACGTAATTTCTTATATGTATTAAAACTAAATTTGTAATGTGTAAGAAATTAGTAAAAACATATTATTATTATTATTATACCCACCCTCATCTATATCAGCGCCCTTGAGGTGATTTTTCGCGAAAACGGCGCTATATAAATTAGCCAAATATTATTAAATATTATTATTATTTAAACTGGCTAGCCCTTTTTTCTTCTTCACCAGCTGTGATCATTTCTTCTAAGGCACATTCTTCAATTGTTGGCCCTAAACATTGTTCTATGTTCATGTAAGTTGAACGATCCATATTTGGCACATTTAATACACCACAAATTTCATTCCATTGTGAACATCCATTTCCTGTTCATACTACTCCTTCGAGGACAGCAGTATTTAAGGATACTTTCAGTTTCGGGTCTTCGGAGTGTACATATTCTATTTTCTTGCACATTTGCACTCGAAAACATATTGGCTTAGAAAACCATTTCGCATTCCTTCACCAATTTTAAATCGGAAAATGTGCAGTTGGTGTGTTCATGCTTTATATTTGAAATCTCTGAAAACAAATGTTTTATATCAACATTTCTGCGACCTCCGTGAATATGGGTTTCATCAATATGGTCTGGTTCCATCAGAAAATGTTGATGGTACCGGCATTTTAGAATTTCTTTGACGTGACAGGGAACCTTTGGTTCGGCTCGGAATGATGTGCATTGGTGCACATTTATTGAGTCAATCTCTTGCCGAATCGCTGTTGAAATTTCCTGGCGCATGGTATGATAAAGGACCATTTGTTGCAATTGTGTGGAGATGATCGCCTCCACATTCATTGCCTCTTTCACATTTGGGCGCTCAGATGAGTCTGCTATGGCTTCTGCCAGGTCAGATACTTTTTCAAGTGGAGTATCTTTCTGCATCGCCGGAACTATTTATGTAATGTGAGGTAAGCGTCCCATTCATAGTGTCCTTAGGACATTGTCTGAAATAGTAGTTCCTGCGAGGTTCCTCAGGTGCCTAAGAAATTGAGAAGGCTTTCGATCTACAATTTATTTATTTATTTATTTATTTATTTATTTGAGACACAAACAGGATATTTATACAACATTTTTGTGGGTAGTATATAATAAATTAAAATACAAATATAAGTATCCCTAGATTAATGTGTCTGCATTAATCACATATGCATTTTCACAGAAGCAAACTCTTGAAAAACAATGCAAGTGTTATTTATACATAACTTGAAAACTTAAATACAAAATTGAAATACATAATAATAACAAGTATACAATATTTATAAAGTATTTACTGAAAAGTAAAAAATTTTTTTTTTTTTTTTTTTTTTAAGTGCACAAATTGTGGAGATATTTCTTGAAATATGTTATATTATTTGCAAAAATATCTATGGAACTGTGTATTTTAGCAAGATCGTTGTATGACCGAGACATTCTAGATATAGGATTAAAATATCCAGTATTATTCGTAAAAATTTCAGTCCAAAATATGTTAAGGGTTCTTGTAGATTTGGGCCTGGCGTATAACTTAATTTGGTTGACTAAGTTACTGTCTACACGATTATTCACAATTTTATAGAGCATTAAGAGGTCATTTATGTTTCGTCTTTTAACTAGACTCTCTAATTTTAAATATGTAAGTCTTTGTTCGTACCCGTCTAGAAGATGGTGGACACCTGATCGGTAAGACAAAATCCGTGTAAATTTTCTTTGGACTGATTCGAGTCTAGATACCTGTGTAATATAATGTGGATTCCAGACTGTTGACCCGTACTCAAGAACACTTCGGATTAAGGAATTGAATAGAATTATTAGGCTATTAGAATTCTTAAACAGTTTGGTTGATCTTACAATAAAACCTAGTAATTTATTTGATTTACTCACAATGTATTCAATGTGTTGATTGAATGTCAGTTTGTTGTCAAATATAATTCCTAAATCTTTTATTAATTCAACTGTTTCAAGATTGTGACCACATATGCTATCAAATATAGAATGTTGTTGGTGTTCTTGGTGAAGTTTATAACTTTGCACTTAGCAATATTCAGTTCCATTTCATTGTCAACACACCAGGTAGATATTGTGTTAAGGTCTTGTTGTAAGAGTTCACAATCTTTCATAGATTTAATTGCTTTATATAATTTGAGGTCATCAGCATATAGAGAAAAATTACAGCGGAGTTTATGTGTAAGGTCGTTAATAAAGATTAAGAAAAGTGGGGGTCCAAGGTGAGATCCTTGTGGTACGCCCGACGTAACTAATATTGGGGAAGAGTTAAATCCGTTAACAGTAACTAATTGACTTCTATGTGATAAATATGATTCTAACCAACGAAGCAAGTTTCCGTGAATGCCGATTTTATCGAGTTTATTCATTAAGATAGAGTGACTAACTTTGTCAAAGGCCTTACTGAAGTCGGTGTACACGGCATCTACTTGTGTTTTATTATTCATCGATTTACACAGAAAGTCCATATATTCGAGTAAATTAGTATTTGTGGATCTTTTAGCTACAAATCCATGTTGGAAAGGACTAAGTAATTTTTATAAATATTTATACATAAAAAAGAAACATCAAGAAAAAAAATCAATTTCAAAAAAATTTCAGGCAGTGGTGAAAGATCTCGTCAATGAGGAGAGAAAGATACTGAGCACACATTTGTTACATAAAAGTATGTTATAATTGTGCAATTATTTGTAATAGGTTGCAATCGTTTTTTATATTTAATAGATTGTGATAGTACATGAGGATAATGTTGGAGTTTTACCTACCATTAAAACTCTTATTATGTTGTCTTGCTTATCCAGAATATATAATGTGAGAGATATCAGCCCTATTTCCCGCCAGCGTCGGTCTTATCCATTGCTTTATCTTGAATTTCCCGCCATTCCTCTGCAACTCCCTTCAGCTGTCAATTGTCGCCGTGCAGTTGGCATCTTGAGATGCCGTGTTAATTCAATTTGGACTCACCAAGCAGAGCTTAAATATATTCTGGATAAGCAAGACAACATAATAAGAGTTTTAATGGTAGGTAAAACTCCAACATTATGTGTGTCGTTGCTTATCCAGAATATATAATGTGAGAAGTGTTTGTTATCGCTTGGTGACAATTCTAAAGCCAAAATTGTGACTATTACTGTATTGCTTTCAATAACTTGGTCAAAGACTGAGAGTGAATGGGGGGATTCAGCACCTCAACATTGAGACCTCTGATTTGTCTATATTTCTTGAATGTGTTTTCTGAACTCCAGCTTCCTCTTTCCAAAATGGTGTCTATAGGACACTCTTCCAGCCAACTTCTTGAAGCTGCAGCTGATCTCAAACTCCCAGGAGAGACATCAATCCCAGCATCCTTCAAAATTGTTTTAATCCATCCACCAATAGCAGTTCTCGAGGCTGGCCTTGCAGGCCCCAACGTGGAAATAAACAGACATTCAACACCAGCTTCATGTCTTCTGTTCTCACCCAAAGACATAAGCTTTCTCAACCAGAATATGGAATCTATATTACGATCCTCTGCTTTGTAAAGCTTCCAACCAGACTGTCTATGTGTAGAGGTGTCCTTCTTAGAACCAAAAAATTTGGCAATAATACAATGTGATCATCATTGTCAACAAGATTATCAGAAGATGCATGTAGTAAGGTCAGATCCTGTACTTGTCTTCCTGATGCCAGAAGTAAATTAACAGAACATCCACGAGATGCTTCGAAAAGAGTCAGGTCATTTGAAGGATTCTTACAAAGCTAAGACACCAAGTGTCCTGGATCCCAAGTAAATGCTCTAAGCTTCTTATTTGCAGAATTTCCTATACCTCTCATCACTTGCTTGACCAAGGGATGATTACTTATCCTCAAATCGCCTATGGGGTCATACAAAACCGACACTACAGACTTGTGAAGTGCTATAGTATTGGGATCCAAGCCTTTCCTCACTCTTAAGTATACTAAAAAACCGTGCCAGCTGAGATCCCGAAGGGTTATTAGGACATGTATTATTAATGGCGCACCATTCCTTCCAGCTCTTCCATGCCATGTGATAAGTTGTAAGCTTAGGTTTGAGCCAACCCGCATTCAATAGAGCTTTTTTCTTGCTGTGACCAATCGTTCAAAGCTTCACTCCACCCCTAATCTTCCACACCTGTAGTTGGAGCTTCTGGACCTGTTCAAGATGAAGTCCTGTCGATAAGTCTATCAAGTTGTCGACCAACATGGGTATTATGTGAGGTCGGTCTAGGGCTCTTCTCTTTAGGTCTGGTAACCTAAACACTTTTGGCCAATTTGGGGCTACAACCAGGTACACCCCTGATGACTTGTTCAGATGTGCCAGCACTCGTGGCATTAAGCAGGGGGGAGGAAAGATCCATGCCAAGGGGAAATTCCAACTCCTGCTGAACACGCTGTGAAGCATTGCTCTCTTGTCGTGGGAATCTATCGAGACATACTGATCCACGAAGTGAGCCCTCGAGGGAGCAAATAGATCCACTACTGGACTGCCCCTAACTTGTGAAAAACAGCTCTTACCGCTGGGGGTAGAAGGTGCCATTCTGGTAATGTCATCCCTCAGGATAGATGATCCGCGAGGCCATTGTAGCATCCCGGCAAATACTGCACTTGTAAAGAGATTCTGTGCTTGTCCAAAAGCGCAAGAATCTGAAATGTCAGATGAAGGAGACCCATCGACTTAGTGCACCCCTTGTTCCTCAAGTAGGCTACGACTGTCCTGTTCTGAACTTCTCAAATTCTGAGTCAGAGACGTTAAGGCATTTAAGATTGCTGTCATCTCCTTCATGTTGCAATATCCCCCCCTCTGTCTGTCCAACAACCCAACAGAGGTACATTATCAGGGCTCCCGGCCGTGATCTGCCGCATCCGTAGTCAGAGAATGTGTTGGGCTGGGAAAATGAAGAGTTGAAACATGATCTAAGTTGATCATCCACCATTTCATTTCTGACAAGACCTCCTTCTTTATCAAAGACTTTTGCTGAGGGGTCAGCTTCAGCATTAACTGTAATTGTATCAGCCGAGTATGAATTCGACCTCTGGGGACCACAAAGGTAGCAAAATTCAACTTTCCGAGAATACTCTGAGCTCCTTTCAGAGTCCATCTTCCTTTTGTCACGGATCTCTGAAGTGAGTTCCAAAGACCTTGGCGTCTGTATTTGTTTAAGGACTTCTGTTTCAGATGGGGGTTCTACACAATTCCAAGATATTCCACTGACTGCTGGCTGACGGACACACTTTTGGAAATTTACCGACCAACCTAACCGCTCTAACAATTAAAGAGCTTCTCAAGCTTGACTGAGGATCTCTCTGGTCTGATGAGCCAGGAGAAAGTCGTCTAGGTACACAATGATCCTGATAGCCTGTCTACGCAGGATTTCTGCAATCCAATTTGTGATAGCTTTTAAATTGAAGATCGACTGTTTCGAGCCTTCGCTCATTTGAACCAGAAAAAAGTGTTGATAGGAAGGTGGCATTGTCGTCAGCTCTTTCCATGTACCATCTCTAATCATTGTCATTTCCGGGATTACTTTCGTTTTGAACCTCCTTGCGGAAGCTTGGCTTGGACTTATCAACGAGGGCTCTTGGATGAATGGTATGCGGTATCCTCTTATCATATGTAAGATGGTCTCTGGGACATCTAAGGCCTGCCATTCTCTCCAATAATCCCTGTAGTGTAGTTGACCCGCCCGAAATGGTTGATAGTCACCTGTTGAAGCGGCCACGAGAGGTCTGCCCCCTCGCGCCATGCTTCTGTTCCCTCCCCTTACCCCTCGTACAGGAGGAATATTGGGGGTTTCGCCCGTGGTCTGCCCGCCGGGGAAATGAGGGAAATGCCATATTTTCCTTTGATGTTTGCTTGGGGGGAAGGCAACAACCTCCTTAGATGTTGAAGGGCGGTTGTGCGCGACACCTGTTGAAGCGGCCACGAGAGGTCTGCCCCCTCGCGCCACGCTTCTGTTCCCTCCCCTTACCCCTCATACGGGAGGAATATGGGGGGTTTCACCCGTGGTCTGCCCGCCGGGGAAACAAGGGAAATGCCATATTTTCCCTTGATGTTTGCTTGGAGGGAAGGCAACAACCTCCTTAGATGTTGAAGGGCGGTTGTGCGCGACACCTGTTGAAGCGGCCACGAGAGGTCTGCCCCCTCGCGCCACGCTTCTGTTCCCTCCCCTTACCCCTCATACGGGAGGAATATGGGGGGTTTCACCCGTGGTCTGTCCGCCGGGGAAACAAGGGAAATGCCATCTTTTCCTTTGATGTCTGCTTGGGGGAAAGGCAACAACCTCCTTAGATGAAGGGCGGTTGTGCGCCGAGTGGCTACCCTGAAGTAGACGCACTGGACTAAAGCACTTTGCTACACCACCTAGTTTCTGCAACTGGGCAGAAAGTGCTTCTTCCCCAAAAGGATGAGTGGTAGAAGGAGGAATTCTGCTGAAGAGCCTCCGTTCCACTCCAATCTTACAGCTGTCCATTGTTCCTGTAAAGACCTGACAGGGAACCTTCTGAACTACTTTCCCATTTGATAAGTTTTTTGGAGAGCCTGTTGAAAGCACTCTCTGCTTCAATGAGGCATGCAATGCCAGCATCTTTTCCATGGCCGTAAATATTGGTGAGGCGGTGACAAATGCCAGCACCTCGCAGTTTACCTCCAGCTCCTTGAAGCCTGGATCAGCCAAATATTCCTTTAAAGCAGATGCATAGCGGACATTGGCCCACTCGCCCGAGTTTGTAACATGCTTGAAACTGTCAAAAGCAGGACCAAACTTTTATAAATAAAGCTGAATTATAGATAAGTCTAACTACATCAAATTGCGTCAAACGATTATCAAACGAACATGAATGTCATGATTTCGTATTTGTAATTTTAGTATTTTAATATGACATCGCCGATGGTCGTATTTCATTAAAAAAAAAATCTCATTACTTAAATTCCAAAGGTGGAAAAATGGTTAAATGTGTCTACAATTGATCCATAAATCAGGTAATTACGTAAGACAATACATTCAGCTTAATTTATCTTTAGTATGGATATAAATGGGTCGCTCCCAGCGGCAATGCCGGCCGGGCCAACCCGTGACAGGAGTGGAGCAAGCCCGAACATCCCGTCACATTCAAAAAACCAGTTTAATAAACTGGTCCCGTATTGCGGGAACTATCAGATATTAAGGGTATATTACCGCAAGCGCAGCATATTTAGGGATTTTTGATGCAGTTTTAAGAACATTTCTATATTGTTTATTAGAAAAAATATTATGTTTTGAAAAAAATAAACCATTCTTCTAAATGGTGCGTTAAAAAAATGTGTTAAAATGTTTAAAACAATTGCGTGAAAAAATATTTACAAAACCTCTTAAAATAGCTTAAAGTTCGATTATATCTTTTAATTCTAAATACAGGAGTATTATAAAAAATATACATTATCACCACATCAATGTTGTCTAAACGACTGAATAATAAAATTATTTTAAAAAGCATTAAAACAATGCTTAAATAAATAAAAACAGTTTTTCAATATCACGATATTGTTATTTTGTCTCACGCCATTATATAAACCAAGATACGAGTTATTTCCAGTCAGTATGCGAGATGATTTCAGAGTGAAAGCACGTCAAATTTTACAAAAAATAAATGCGTAAATGTGTAGGCACATAAGAAAAGGGGTCACACTAAAGGTTAGTCGTAATGTTATTGTGTTTTATTTCAGAACCAAGTTGACTTTTTTACTAGAACCTCCATTTCGCGGCCGCCTGTTTGCAACCAGCGGCATAGAATGGTTTAGAGTGCCCCTTTACCCGTATTTTCGTATTCCTAGTTTTATTTATTTACGTCCTACTGTGCTTTCACATAAATTAGGTAAAGATAAAGATATATATAGTATTGTTCATTTTGCAGACATATTATTAGTATTTTTTAGTGAACATAAGATAATAATTGAGAATAGTAGGGAAAAAGTTTCATAATAACACGAAACGATCCTCACCATATATATCTCTCAGTACGAATCTAACAAACCTTGTAGCAATAATTAAAACTACCAAATGTGAATAACCAACAAATTGTGCTATTTCATATTGAAAAATGTTAGTTCACATTCTTGCCGCAAGTTTTTAATGAGAACTATGGAATATAATATGAATATTTTTGTAGTTTCGTAGGCTATAATCTCAAGGGCAAATATTGTGATGTAACTCTTATTTAATATATGCATTGGAAATCAGAAGTTTCGTGCCACTCCAAAATTTCAGACCCCTTAGTAAAGAAGTTTAACTTCAAAAATACAGATCAACATTTAGAAAAGGAAAAATATATTATTTACTAAGGAGTGATATTCTCTTATTTTTCAATGAGGTGTTTGTGAAGAGTTCGTTTCATTACTAATACGGAATCCCCAAATATATCGACAATTTTATAATCTAGATTATGCCGCAGATTTATAGGTGTGTGAACTTGGTAGTTAGTTTGAATAAAAACACAGGTTATATCTGTTGTATTATTAAAAACACAGGTTATAAACCTTTTAAATTGGATTAACTAGGCATTATCACCATGGAGTAGTTGTTAACACTGTCGCTAATAAAATCGCGTTTAATTTTTATTACGATAGTTTAACTTTTTTGACATGTTTCGATATCGCGTATTTTTTTAAAACGTAACAAATGATTAGTTTGACAGAACGCGTCGTTACTTCCAACATGTAGGTACGTTCATCATCAACTTATTAATACAAAAACCAAAATATATCCGTAACCAAAATATATAATTCTGGTGTAAGCTTTGAATTTATTTATTGAGAAAGGAATATAAACTGTTTTTTTTTTACATTCATTGTAAGCAGGTTTGTATCAAACCAATTTTTTAGGATTTGGATGCCATTATTTGCATTTTCATTTACAATTTTCCAATCATTACCCTTAATTATGATAATCGTATCGTCCGCATAAGATATAACGTTTCCACTGAGGTTTTACTATTGACATTTAGTATGTAAGAAGTAGAAGAGTGGGAAGTTTTTTGAATTTTTGGAATTCACTTACTGTTTAATATTATATTTATCACAACATTGCCGCAGCTCTTTCAAAAGATGAAAATTCGTTCCATATAATAAGTACGAAAAAAATAATTTTCTTCATTACTTTTTTTTCTGATTTTTTCCGATGTTTTAATAGTTATACTGCTATTCGGGGCGAAGACAAATCCAACAAATCAAAGGTCATAAAAATCGGTCCAGCCGTTCTCGAGTTATAAATAGTGTAACTAACCCGACTTTGTTTTATACATAAAAATTATTTTTAGTATTCCTAATTGATATGATAATTAATGATAACGTTTATATAAAAAAAGGTTGATCTTATGTTTTTTACAAAACCTAATTATTTGTTATTTAAACGCACCAGATTTAAATGTCCGGGTTAAATTTTCCCCAAAGGAAAAACTAAACCCTTTCACACACTTCCCCAAATGATCATCTAGTCAATCCACGCTATGCAATTGCACTATATAAGTATTATAAATACAAAACAATACAAGAACAACATGTCAACCTACCAGAGACCAAATGGGAAAATAATTCACCGACTCCAGATATTTTCATATCAGAGGGTTCGGCTCTGTGGAATTCCTAATTGAACCTATAAATCCTACTGATCCCTCAATATAAATATTTAAAAAATCTTTTGTAATCCTACATGTATTTAAAATGACCGATTTTTGCATTTTTATATATAAATTCTTTGACAAATCTAATATGCCTAAATTTTGAAAGACAGAAAGTTTCAGAGACCTAGGTATAATGCCAGTAGCCGAAATAACAAATGGTAATATTTTTATAGTCTGAGAGTGCCAAATTCTTTTAATCTCATTTCCTAAATCTATGTATTTTCTAATTTTTCAGAAACGGTTTTTTTTAATATTACAGGAATTTGGAATAGCTACATCAATGATATGTCATGTAAAACTATATCAGGTCTATTACGACTAATTGTTCTGTCTGTTAGTATAGTTTTATCAAAATATATTTTATAAAATTCATTTTCTAAAATGAATTTGGTTCATATTCATAATATGGTAGTCAATCGTACGGTCAAGTATTACGGCAGTCAATCAAGTTATGTTTAATTACCAAACTTTGGTGGATTATTTTTAAAACCTGATTGTGCCTAAATGTATACTCAGACGGCGCTAATATAGAACATCCCGATATAATATGTTCTATAGTTTCCGGAAAAGCCAAACATTTTCTACATAAATCATCAATTTGATTTATATCTTTGATTATATGCTTCATATAATTTTTGTATTAATGACTATCTTGAATGGCAAGCATAAATCCTTCTATTTCTGCGCTCAACTCTCCAATACTCAACCATTTGTTTGACGAAAGTTTGTCAACATACGTTTGGTTGAGATAATTGAAGTGTTTTGCATGAATAATTTTATTTGACCAGGAATCTAATAATTCCTGGTTAGTATTTATAAGAATTTTGGCATTCTCGTCATATAAATTTAAAGGTGTAATGTTTATATCTGCCTTGCAAATTATTTTGTGCATTTCTGAGCTATTGGCTTTCCTATGGAAAAAATTTCTAAGCATTTCTACATGATTGTGTTTCAAAGATGTTATTTTGATTACACCTCTACCTCCTAAATTTCTAGGTAAATTAATTCGTTCTATAGCTAAATTTGGATGATGGCAATTAAAATTTGTTAAAGTTGTTCTAATTAATCGTTCTAAACTATCTAAATCTGTATTGAACCATTTAATTATGCTAAATGAGTACGTTAGTAGAGGTATTGCCCAAGTATTTATTGCTTTTACAAAATTTTTAGCAGATAGATTGCATTTTAAACATTTTCTGATCCTAGTTTGAAATTTAATCCTAATATCATTTTTAATACTAGTGTGATCTAATCTATTCGATAATTAATTATTAATTTATAATCTATTATTAATTTTGAAATTTCTAAATATACCCTCGTCTCCGTCTACAATTTTGCCTTTCTCTATATGGATCGTTTTACATTTATCTAAACCAAAAGTCATTTTAATATCATCTGAAAAATTTTAACTACCTTAATCATTTTCTCTAAATTTGATTCAGAATTTGAAAATAATTTTATATCATCCATATATAATAGATGTGAAACTATACTACTCTCTCTTGTATTACCGTTAATTTTTATTCCAAACTTGCTTTTAATTAACATTTTAGACAGAGGATTCAATGCTAAGCAAAATCAAAGAGGACTCAATGAATCTCCTTGAAAAATCCCTCTTTTTATTGAAATGCCCGGTACTACTATTTTCTTACCTTTTAAATTTACTAGTAAATCTGTATTCCAAAAGGACATAATATTTTTCAAAAATCTAATTATAATTGGTTTAACTTTATATATTTTGATTAGCCACGAGTGCGGGACACTATCAAAATATAACTTTTATATAAATATATAATTTTTATATATATAACTTTTTTTAAACAATAATAATAAATATTGAAAATGACCGATATTTTATTTATCTTTCCAATATATTCAGATATAATTATGATCACATATTACGAAAATAATGCGAAATTGAATACCGTATTGTTTTGACATCTGTCAATGAAGAACTAATGCCTACCGTCCAGCAGTGTAGTTGGTTGTATGGAATAATTTATCAAACAAGTTTGATCAAAATCTGATAAAGAGTCATAAAATCATGAGCTCCTCCTGCAATAGGTAATGTTTCTATCTAAATTTGCCTAAAACATGCGCATTCAATTTAATAAAGATAATTTGAAAGATGCCCAATATTTAACATTTATGTTCAAATCTTACTCAAGTGTACCATCTAGTCTAGATTCTTCGCTGCTCTGACTTCGTCGGTAAACGCGCAGCGGTTCCCCGTTCGAGCATACTTCATACTTCCCCACCCCGAAATATTATTTCGGTTTTGGTAAATTACCCCTTAAGCTGATAATACACTTATCTTAGCCAACAGGCCGAGAAGCGATTGCTAATCGGCGCGGTGTCCTTCCGTTTTCGAGAACGAGCGACGCAGATTTATATAGCGTAGGTAGTAGGAATACGCTAATCTGTCAAAAATGTTTGCACTAATCACTTGCACTAATTTTTCATAAAATTACGGAATTTGCGGGTAGCAACAGATATTATTTTCGTTAAAACAATTACGAACGAAAAAATTTTCGACCGGACGTGGGCGAAACAACGCCAAAATTGAATTAACACGGCATCTCAAGATGCCAACTGCACGGCGACAATTGACAGCTGAAGGGAGTTGCAGAGGAATGGCGGGAAATTCAAGATAAAGCAATGGATAAGACCGACGATGGCGGGAAATAGGGCTGATATCTCTCACATTATATATTCTGGATAAGCAACGACACACATAATGAGAAAGTTTTAAAGTATAATTTTGTTCAAAAGTTAGCAACCGGTTTTTGTGACATTTGAAACACTCTAGCAATTCGTTAATAATTACAACAGAGGAGAAATCGTGCATATAATAAATATTTTGTTGTTGTTTTAAAGAATAGTTAAGTTCAGAAGTTAGCAACAGTTTTTTGTGATACTTGAAACACTCTAATGATTCTTTATGTTTGAATTTCTTTGTGTTTGAGAAGAAGTCGTGCTCTTCTGTTCCTGGGATGAGTTCATCCTATTGATCAATTTGGAATTAGTTTAATGAGGGTTTTCCGGCGGATGGAATATGATGTCACCCACTTCGCTAGCAATAAGAGCCCAAGGATGTATCCGTATTTGGTTGCGTTCGTCGTAACACCAGCTGCCTTCCCCAAATTGTCCGGATCTGATTGACCTTTAATCTGTTAAATGCCAGGCCCTTTCAAGAAAATTCACTAAAAAAGCACCACTTTGAATTGAATGTTTTGTGGATTCATTTTGAGCTATCGTATATTTTATTGACCGAAACACATTCCTAGAACAATAAACTATGTACCAAAACAACACTACTTGCGTTAATTACGTAAATTAATAGGTTTTACGGTGTTTTAGTCGAGGAACACGCATCGACTTTGACAGATAAAATTCGCGGCAAATTTGACATTTTGATGCCACAGATAAAATTGTTTAAAAATATTCTGGGGTTGCAAGGTGAATGAAATTTTTACCCGTCTTATGGGGAAATGTTGGCACAAGCGATTCTGACCTTGTCCTTCATACAAATTCTGTACATAGAAGGGTCAAAATCGCAGACAAACATAATTTATTTGAATTTTTTTCCCGCGCATGCGCACCATACGCGCGTATCCGCACGTCTCGTTTGCTAATCTCGTTTACGTTTCTCTGCGTTTGCGTTCGCTAATCTCGGAAAGTAATCGATGGATTGACTCAGTGTTGCCAACCCGAATTTTGAAAAAGACGTAGGTCAGACTAGAAAATTACGTAGAAACTGTATAATTTGGATTATGAAATGTTCGTAGATCTAAGTTTTTTTTTTTGAGTTAAATGAAGAAGTTAAGGTAGGTGAAACAGAATAAAATGAGTATTTTGTTGTACAATTTATTTGAAGAGATACCCCTGGCCCCTGGTATTGTAAACTTTCATAGGCTGCGGTAACCGTTTACCATGCTTGTTTGCCACATTTGTCGTAGGGTTTTTTGGAAATGCCCACATGAGGTAAAAATTGAGAGGCGCAAATGACGCCGTTCTATTTATATAAGAACAGTAACTTTAAGTTCAGTGCATTTAAATGATTTACCTTTTCAAGGCACATAAGAATCTAGTAAATAAAAAATTGACACATTTGTGGTAAAAAAGAAAAATTAAAAGAATTTCTCAATTTTCAGAATCATCAGGCAAATTAAATTCTATTTATAAAAGAACATTAACTTAAATTCAGTAAATTTAAATGATTCACCTCTTCAAGGCACGTCAGAATCTTGTAAATAAAAAAATTGTCACATTTGTGGTAAAAAAAAGGAAATAATATATTTTTTAAATTACTCAATTTTCAGAATCTTTATGCAAATTAAATTTGTACGTTTATTAGAACATTAACTTTAAGTTCAGTGCATTTAAATGATTTACCTTTTCAAGGCACATAAGAATCTAGTAAATAAAAAAATTGCCACATTTGTGGTAAAAAAAAATATATTAAAAAAAAATCTTAATTTTCAGAATCTTCAGGCAAATTAAATTCTATTTATAAAAGGACATTAACTTTAAATTCAGTAAATTTAAATGATTCACCTCTTCAAGGCACATCAGAATCTTGTAAATAAAAAAATTGTCACATTTGTGGTAAAAAAAAAGGAAATATATATTTTTTTAAATTACTCAATTTTCAGAATCTTTATACAAATTAAATTTGTACGTTTATTAGAACATAAACTTTAAATTCAGTAAATTTAAATGATTCACCTCTTCAAGGCACATAAGAAACTAGTAATTAAAAAAAAAAACAAAAAAATTGCCACATTTGTGGCAAAAAAAAGAAATAAAAAATACCCAATTTTTCCGAATCTTCAGGCAAGTTAAATTTGTACATATACTGATTTAAATAATTTATATGTTCCTGCGAAGGCTCGCTGCTTGTTTTCAAGCCACTTTTCGTAAAAAGTAAGCCTGTTAGCGTTTCCGTAGAGAGTCTGTTTCGGATGTTAGTTTTCATTAAATTTATCGCGGAAAACAGACGCTCGATATTTGCACTGCTGTGTGGCAATGTTAATAAGTTTTGTGCAAACTGGGCCAATAATGGAAACATTTCAGACGAATCGCCTTTTCGTATTTTGGAAACATGACGCCAAAACCCATCTGCTTTGATTTGCTGATCCTGTTCAAATGGAAGAATTGTATTTCTCAGCGTTCTCCATTCACGGTCTAACTCCGTCAGATTAGTTGAACATAACCCTGAAAATAAAGTATTATTGAAAACTAAGTAAAGTGCAGCAGACATAATGCATAAATAAAATATTTGAAGTTATAAACATATTACCTGGAAACATATGCCCCAAATGAGCTATAGATGGTCCAGCACGTTTTAAATTCGAGTCCAGCAATGTTTCAGGGTTTAAAAATCTTAAATTTTTCAGTCTTTGTCTATGCTCATCTTCAAAGGGGAAGCGATTTTTTATTTAGACTTTCAATGTAAAATTGAAGACATTTTTGTCTTAACGGTTTTATTTGATTTAAGTGAACACTGTTCCTGTTCGTTATAATGAAAGCAGAAACATTGCCTCCTAAATAAATATCTTCTGACGGTAAATGGTTTTCTGTTTTTTCGAAATCAATTTTCAATATTTTGGATTCCAACGCTGCAGCTTTGTCATGTACAGGAATATTTGTTTTCTCCTCTTCACTTAATTCCAAATGTTACGGGCAGGTCATGACCCGTTTTGTAACATTATTATTATTATGTTTTTGTGGTATGAATGTAATTAAAATAAGGAGGAAGGTGTTGCAATCGTCCATCCAACTTTGTAGCTTGTTTCACTACGTGCCAAATCTTGTCACCAAGATGTGTTGGGAGGGCGAAGCCAATCTCCATAGAGCCATTATGAGATCTCTTTTCAAGGAAGGGTGACAATACAGCAAATGCAATGGCATAAGGAATGACGGGTAAACTTTAATAAAAGAGATTTGTTTTGGAAAACAGTATATCGATATTATATTTGAACTCAAAAGACAAGGAATGATTAATTATAATGCGAGACATGACTCATCCCAGATCAGACCGTGTAAAGCTATGATTTCTATCTAAACTGACTGACGTTATCATAAAGGATGTCCGACGGAGAAGTTCCACGGTGTCTCATGGACGGAGCCATCACAGAGCCTCCAATCCACTGGTGCTGCAGCATCACAAACAGGCCCGCCAGGGCGAAGTCGGCCCAAGACATGGAGGGCTCCGATACGGGGTTGATGGTCCAGGTAGCCCTTGCACGAGGGAAGTTCAGGTCCCAGACAACGTGGCAGAATGAGTGGAAAGCAAATATGGGGCTTGTCCCAAATAAAAGCTTTATATACTGGAATTCAGCAAACATCGATCGCGGAGCGAGAAGAGATTGTCGTGTACCGTTTAGATTAGCAAATTAAGCCCGCCGGCCATATTCCATGCGCGTACATTTCACTCGCGACTTTTACTGTATTTAACGCGTATGCCACTTCGACATTATTACACGGGTGATCATTTGATCTTCAATCTCCAATAAAATAAAATAAAATCTGTAAAACTACGATCCAGCGATCATTTCACAATTTCAATTTTAAAAACTTAAACATAGCGATGTGTCGTCCCGGTAAGATCCCCTACCCTTGAAACCCGACCGGAAAGTGAAAATCGCCCAAAACGGAAATCCTTTCTACCAACCTGTTGCGCCCAAAGTATGGTTGTTAAAAAAAACCCATAGACAATAATAAAACAATATGCGCCGTGCTTATTTTCATAACACAAATATTCTGACTTTAAAAAACATTCTAATATAGTTTTGTAGGTTACAAAAATTTTCTCATATAGCAAGTAGAGTTTTGGGATTTCAGATTGCATTTCTTTGTTCAAATCATTGAAGTATGGCAACACAAAACTTAAAAACTCTAAATATAATTCTGTGGTCGGTTCCATACATTTATCAAGAATTGACTGAGCTGCAAGCAATCTGTCAGTTAACACAGCACTTTGAAAATATAGTTTCAAAACTGGTAGTTGTTCTAGAAGCCTTTTTACAACTTATAACAGGGACAACCACCTTGTTTGGGCGGGGTGTAATAGTTTGTATAGTTTAACTTTTACAAAACATTGAAACTCTTTGTGGTCTCCAATGCGTTTTGGACTATTCTGTATATAGTTATATACGTCACGAGCAAAGTCCTCCACACCTCGTGGTAATGTTTTGCAAGCATATGAGGCACAAAGGTGAAAAGAATGACATATGCATTTCATTAGAAATAGATTTGGAATATCTTTTGCAAACAATGTGGACAGAGAATGATGTTGTCCAAACATTGAATTGGTTCCATCAGTTGCAAATTCAACCATATTTTCTTTGTAAGGAATATTCTTCTCTTCAAAAAACTTTGTACATGCAATATGTAAGGCTGTAGCCGTAGCATTAACAACTGGTATTAAACATAGGAAACTATCTTCAACGTGAAAATCAACTGCAGTTCTTACAATAAGTGCCAATAATAATGTAAAAAATTGCAAAAAGTTGGTCACGTAGTATGGGTACGTTCCCTTAGCTAGCAACAACTATTAGTAAACAAAATGAGATTGTTATCATTTAAACTTGGACTAAATGCCTTATTCCAATCTTACGAGGAACGACTCCAATATTTTAAGTTTACAACTCTGGAAAAAAAAAGATCAGTTGCTGACTTAATGTCAAAATCATTCATGATAAGCTTGAAACAACTCATTGTCTGAGCAATATTCTTATTAAGGTCCCCAATAGACGTAATTTAAGGAGTCTGAATATATTTCATCTCGAATTATTTAAAATTAATTAATATTGCATACTTCAATCCACTGTCTCGAATGAGTCGTCTGTATAATTCCATTGAATGTAACCATATAGACATCTATGCAAATAGTCTCGCTTACTGTAAAAAGTAAATTAACAACAGACTAACGGCCAGGGGTCGGCAAACTTATTTGCCAAAGAGCCAAATATGTACTTTACTGCAATTAAAAAAAAAAATTGGGAGCCAAATCTGATAATTCATTTAGAAAACATTTATTATACGAGTAAAGTTCAGAATGTAAGTGTACTGTGACCATAGCTGGCTGTATTTTTTTGTTTTTTGGTGGTTGGCCAGCATGGCAGGAACATTGTAGTACGTAAACTCACGTTGTGGTGTCCAGTTACGTGAAAGATGTCGGCAAAAATCCCGCCAAGTGCTGTGATCCGCTTTTTACTCACGGAAGGAATACATCTACAAGAAAAAACGGTGAGGATTTCTGAGCTCTATTGTGAATGGAGATGATAGTGGGTGACTTATTACACGCCTGGAAAAAAAGCAGTCGTCAAAGTGGCGTCACACCAATCTGCCAAAAAATTCAAAACCACAATTTTAGGCAAAAAAAAAAAAAAAAACGTCCGTCATCACACAGCCTTAGCCACCAATACGCTCTTGGACTCATTTGGTTGGGATGATTTGAACCACTCCCCTTATTCCCCGACTTGGTGTCTTTCGATTATCATTTTTTCACTTCCTTGAAGGCATATATGGATGAAAATAAATTTTCAAACGACGAGAAGGTGCAGAAAAAGGTTCTGAAGTGGGGGAAGGAGCAGGCGGTGGAGTTCTTCGAGGAGGGTGTAAAGAAACTTGTGCCCGGCTCACCACAGCACATAATGGTATAGCGATTATGTGAAAAAATTGTGCAACAAGTGAATCAACAATAGTCTGTCTGTTTGTGAACATCCCTTTATTTTAGCACTTTATTAAATTATGTTTCCACTGAAAAAAAACTTGATTTCACACTTAATAAAGATTTTAATAATTGATAAAAAATAATATGTGAAAGGGTCAGTTGCATAGAAAATAGTTAAAGTTACTTTTTAGTTAAAGTTAAATAAAAGTAACTTTTTTTTATCATTTCTTACAAAAATGGGTTGTTTCAACTTCGTTTAAATAAAAGTTAACTAAATAGTTACTTTTATTTAACCCAGCGATGTTGATAGTTTAAAGTTAGATTTTGGTAAAGATGCCAGATGTCATCCGTCACCAAGGAACGAAATACTGTTTGACAATGACGTTTTAAAAACTGTTTGAATGGAAAATAATAATAAATATGTCTTGATAACCCGGGTTTTGATAATCAATTGATTAGAATATATAGGAAATAGGTAAAATAAGGAATTAAACCATGAACCGTGGGAAGAGATGGATTCTATTGTCAGATTTCGGATGTCCAAAAGTATGGTTTGGCAATTAACTTTTCTCATTGCCAATGACAAACTACATTATTTACAAACAAGTGTTTATTCAAACTTATAAACCTACACTTCTCTTGATAATTTATGCTAACATTGTTATATTTTAATTAATGCAACGGAACTGAAACAAAATAAATTTTTGTAGAATCAGAAATCATGATGCTTGTGCTGTGGAACTGTGTACCAGGTTCTAATAACATTGCATTTTTATGAAACGGGAACGATGCAAAGATTTACAGGAGACATCTCTGGGGTGCATAAAAGTATTGTCTTGCATATAATAGGTTAGCAGAGCAATAATAGCCCGCCTTCGGCCACAATATAATAATATCATCAAACGTTGTTCACGTTTCTAAACCGCAACTGTGAAATAACAAATATCCATAAATAAACCGTTTCCCAAATAACATACCCCTCAAACACTTCATAAACGTCAAACAAATACAATCTAAGAAACGGTGTTAACACCCGTAAAAATAATTGTATATTTATTTTTATAGAAATATATCAAATACAAGGAAAATTCGAAGCCATTTCAATGGCAACACTGGTAACTTTAAACTAACTATTTAAATGTTGATGCAACTCAGTTGTGTTGAATTGCAGCTTAACTTTAGTTAAGGCTTAAACTCAGTTTAAATATTTAACTTTAAACCTTACTTTAACTTTTTGCGATGCAATTGGCCCTAAGGAATTCTTAAATTTAAATCATGACAATGACTGGCAAACACTTAATGCGAATAACGTCCTTGCACCTCTTTGGAAAGTTTGAGTAAGTCAGGTTTATATATTGTTACTCTTAATTGTAGGCACGATTCCAGCTTCTCATCAATACGACGACTTCTCAGTTTACTCTTAATTAAGTTCATTGTTCGCATAATATGTAGAATCGAAAAGGGTAAGAACAGCAAACACGATTTTTTTCAGCTGATCATAAGAGTCAGGCTATTCCAGACGTTCAAGATGATAATGTCTTCCATCTCCAGGTCTTTCAAGGCAGATCTGTGTTGTGAACTAAGCTCACATTTGTTCTTCTCCAATATTTACAAATCAACACAAAGACGTTCAAATTTAGAGCTCCACAATTCCTTGTTTTTTTTTTAAATCCAGCAACTGTATTTCAAAGTTACTAATGTCACAAACCAAAAGGAGAAAATTTCAAATCTGTTCTCTCTCTGGTTTCAATCCTGGGATTGGTTTACAGCAATGTCATCTATTCGTTTCTTCCACTCTTCCCTGTCTTGTGCGGCTCTTTTGAAGTCTGCATATGATGAGCAGCGCACGTCCACCAGCAGGTCCTCCAGGTACTCTCGGCGTGGGCGTCCCCTAGCATTTGTCCCCTCGGTCATACCCTCCATTATGGCTTGCAAGAGGCCTTCTTGTCTTATTACATGGCCGATCCATCTTGCGCGCCTTTCGGACAAGGTTCTGAGCAGGTGCCTTCCTCCTTCGATTCTTTGGAGAACCTCTTCATTTGTAATGTGGTCTCTCCAGGAAATTCCTAATAGTCTTCTATAGAACCACATCTCAAAAGCCTCTAGTCTCCGTTTATCTCTTTCGGATAGGCACCATGTTTCGCAGCCGTACATCAAGATACTCCATACATAGGTCTTGATGAGGAGTATTCTCAGTTTCAGGTCTATATTATTCGATTCTATAATTTTCGACCTTTTATTGAATGCAAGCCTAGCCTGGTGTATACGGCTGTCGACCTCGCTCTTAGACCGACCGTCCCATGTTATTTTGCTCCCGAGGTAGACAAACTCCTTGGTGTTCTTTAGTGGAACTCCTGACATCTCTACTCTCTGATGTTGCATTCGGCCTACAGTCAGCAGCTTTGTTTTGTCTTTATTTATCTTCATGTTGTAATTATTTTGAAGAATACTTTGCATGATTGTTAAGGCCTCTTGGAGTTCTTCTTCGCTTTCAGCAACCATAGCAATATCGTCAGCAAACCTTATCATATCCACCTTTTGCCCGTGTATCTTTACATCTTTTCTGTGACTCATTCTCTCTCTCAAGTCGTCGATCGCACTTTGTATATAAGCGTTAAAAAGAACAGGTGACAGAGAGCATCCCTGTCTCACCCCTTGTCTTATACTGGCTTCTTTTGTATCATTGTCACATCTTATTATAGCAGCCTCATTCTTGTATAGCGCCTGGATTATTCGTCTATCTCTATATTTGATGTCAATTCTCTTCAGAATCTCGAAGAGTCTTTTCCATTCTACTTTGTCGAAAGCCTTCTCCAGGTCTATGAATGCGATGAATGTGTTTTGGTTTCTTTTTATTCTTTTTTCTAGTAGTATTCGTAGCGACAATATTGCTTCTCTGGTTCCTACACCTCTTCTTAAGCCAGGTCTCCGGAAAGGATGTTCTCTACTTTTGGTTCGATTCTTTTTAGAATGATATTAGTCAATATTTTTGAGGCATGGGATATTAGGCTAAGAGTTCTGTGTTGTTCACATTTCGTCGTGCCCGCCTTCTTTGGTAATGCGACAATTAGGCATTTCTCGAAATCCTCTGGTATCTTTCCAGTCTTATAAATTGTATCATTTTAAAGAAAGCTCTCAGAAATGTTTTTGGACTTCCCTGGGACACCCATCTCAGAGACATCTATTTAGTTTCCGGTATTCTTCCAATCACAGTCCTTCCTAAACATGAAATCACAAGCACCATCCTACAAATTACCCAACAATAAACTCACACTATCATCAAGCCACTTTACAATCAAGACATCCACACTCACAATACTCGAAATAGCAATAAAATCCGCATACCTCAAACACACACTACAAAATATGGGATAAAATCTCTGAACTATGTTGCCTATACACTATATAATTCGCTACCAGATATGTACAAGGGAATCCAGCAAAATAAAAAATCAGAGTAATGCTTTAAAAGAATATTTTTTAAGTATGTATAAGGATGAAACTTTGTAATTTTCTTGTCATGTTCAATTGTCTTGTTTCTTTTCTCTTCTTTTCTTTTCCATTAAGAGCCCGAGAGGGATTTTTCAATATTTAATGTTTTTTTCGTATTTTTGCGTATTTTCGAAGTCATCTGTGTCGATAACAGCACCTCAAAAAAAAAGTTTGTCATTATATTTTTATAGATACATGCATTTTAGATGCCACAAGTTAAAATTAAATATTTAAAAAAATATTTTTTCTTACTTTATAACTCTTTATAAAAGATCAGTTTTCAAAAAATCGTCAATGTACCACTGATTTTTTTCCATCTGTCGTCATATACGAAAAGAAAAAAAATATTGAAAAATATTTTTTTATAGGACACATATCAACCTATACCCGCCTATTTATATATTTTTATTATGTAGCTTAACTATGACGTATTTAAATTTTTTAAACTACGTAAATTAACGTATTTTAAAATCATTTTTTTGTACTTAAAAACCTTTTTTTCTGTATAATAAAAATATTACCCAATAAAACAGTGTTTTACCTATGCAATGCATAAACTAATGTAAAAAAAATAATGATTTATTTGATGATATTCAATTTTCCTGAGTGTACAAAATACATAAAAACTGTGGTGTTTTCGATATTCTGGTCATAACGCGGAAGTCTCTCCGCCCGGGTGGTTGTCTGCGACGCTCTGTTCCGTGAAGCTGTGTTGAAAAACGTAAGTGTATTAGTTATAAAGACGTAATACATATACTCTGTATGAATGAAACCAAACTGTATAATGTGTTCGTGTAATTTGAAGGAAGCTTGTCAAAAAGGATTTCTAAAACGTGCGTAGCAAAGGACGGACGATCATAATATGCTTAAACTTTTTAACATAGTACCCGTTTATCATTTAATAATAAACATGTCAAAAGGAATTAGTTAACGGAACTGCCAAGGACGCGGCCTTTCCTTGTATATTGTAACTTTTGATGTGTTGGCTGTTTTGTGCGCGCACAGGGTCATTTCCAATATTTTCAAACGGAGCACGTAGAAAGGGACAAAATAACTAGAACACCCAGGATACGAATGTTCACACATATTTTACCTTCTCACATGTTACCTTCAGATAGCCTCGCACAGGGTAGTGCGTGCTTTATTTAAACAGAGTCCTTTTTAATATTTTCAAACGGAACACGTAGAAAGGGACAAAATAACTAGAATATCCAGGACACGAATGTTCACATATATTGTACCTTCTTACGTGTTACCTTCGTTAGCCTCGCACAGGGTACATATTTAAAACTCGGAATAACAAAGCAACTTTTAATTGTATTGTGGTCTCTTTCTCTAGCACGGGGCCGTGGGCATGTCAGAGCGAGACCACGGTAACAATACGTTATTGAAACGATATTCGCTGATATTCGCAGATATCATGTTACATTGGACAAAGGTTTAAGGGTTGTGCAAATACATGATTAATTATTATAATCATTTAAGTATTTAATCGAGCTATTATCGTTATGATTGAAAGAAAAGAAAATTACTTATTATTTTTTTAATTGATAAACTAACTTTTAGACAATATTTTTATGCATAGCACAAAGGGTAAAAATTATTATTAAGCAATAATTATCAGCCTGAAATACTCGTCTACATTGAAAAATCTTCCGAGAAAAGATACTTGCCGCCAACGGGACTTGAACCCGTGTCCTTCTGATTGCCGGTCAGGTGCTCTGACCACTGAGCTATGGCGGCTTATCTAATACCCGCCAAATAATTCAATATATACTAGTGTTTCATTCAACAATTACTGTTTATTATACATATATATATATATATATATATATATATATATATATATATATATATATATATATATATATATATATATAAATATAATAAACAGTATTTAACAATTACTATTTATTATATATATATAATAATAAACAGTATATATTAAGGTATTTAACAATTACTGTTTATTATATATATATATATATATATAATAAACAGTAATTGTTGAATGAATTGGCGGGTATTAGATAAGCCGCCATAGCTCAGTGGTCAGAGCACCTGACCGGCAATCAGAAGGACACGGGTTCAAGTCCCGTTGGCGGCAAGTATCTTTTCTCGGAAGATTTTTCAATGTAGATGACTGTTTCAGGCTGATAATTATTGCTTATAATAATTGTTAGAAAATTACTTGTTCAATAATAGCAAATTCACTTTGTTTAATTAGTGTTTGTATTTTTTTTTCAGTATAAAAATTTAAATATGGGAAACAAATGGCGTTCCAAAACTTGGCGTCAGCTCAATACACTCCGAATGAAAAAGTATGATTTTTAACCTATTTATAGCATAACTACTATACTACAGGGTGTATTTAGACGTATCCGACGACTTTAAGCAGATTTTTTTCAAACAAACTAAAAAAACAAACAAAAAAGCTTTCGCCACTAGTTTTAGATTTCTTTGGCTATATATCTAACTTTATCATTTACAAAGGATACAGAAAACATACTTACCTGGCAGGTTACTTCCGATAAAGAAGAAAGTTTATTCTTGGAGAAGATGCGATGTGCACACGTTAAACGCGTTATACACTACATTTAAAACACTGTACATGGCATGATTTTACATTTGCTACCCCTATTACTGTAGATTTTATATTTATGAGAAGATTAGTGGCAAAAGTAAATATTTATATTGAAAGACTGGAGAATTCAGGACTCATTACAGGACTCTGTGTGAAATGTACATAACTAATACCGGCAATGTACACTCTGTCTATTACCTTGTATTATGTTCCTTGTGAAAAAAAACTGTTGTTTCTATTAAAATTGTTACTAATTCACGCATCTTCTCATATAAGATAGTATAATTTTTTGAGTAAGTAGGGGAATTACTTGGTTATTCAAATCTGGTCACCAAACGAGGCTAAAGCCATTTCAAGCAACCCTTGGATTCTGAGTGGTGGTTTTTGATCAAGGTGATACTGAGAGTATCTTCTTTCACTACGGAGTGTGAAATTTTGATAAATACCAGATTATTACATTTACAAAGGTAAAAATCCTTTTCACTTTCTCCTTTTTATGAGTGGTGCTTCGAGTATTACAGATACGAGATCTCGGTATTATATTCCCGATAGTCTAACATCTGATAATTAACTTTTTTTTTTACGAAATTCTTCTCTTTTAAAATTCGATACCATACGTGTACATCATATCTTTATTTTATTGTTTGTAACACACATGAATAATTGTATCCATATAGCTACATTCTAGCTTTAGTACATAAAATTTTGTTTTATGTCAAGTTTTATTATCTGAATTGTATTAGTTTTTTGATTGGTACAAAAATATAATTTATTGTATTTTTTATGTATGTATGTAAAGGCCACTAGGACGTTTATAAAAATAAGTTAATAAATAAATTCCAACCAGGGAAAGACATTATTCTACTATTTTTGGTTACATTATTCCTCCCCTTCCAAATTTTGGAAGAATTTTTAATATTATGTTTTTATTCATACGCCTAAAAAGTGATGTAATAAATCATTAGTTTATAGCGTACATAGGAAAATACCTAATTTTCGTAGGAAATGATAATAATTTTAATAAAAATACATAACAAAAAACATACAATAATCATAGTTATGTATAGAAGTTAGTTTGTGTTTTTTTTTCTTCGTGTTATAAAAACTATTTTATTCTATTTTGCAAAAAACCTAAACTTTTAAATAAATAAATTAATATTTCAACGTTGTTTTATATTTCCATGTTTTGACATCCCTAACAATTTGCACAGGCGATGATGGACTTCACAGTTCACGCTAGTCAAAACGCCACTAGCAGGTGTTCGGGGTTGATAGGTATAAAAATTCCCAATATTTAGGGAAAATTATGTACAATACACGTGAAATGTGGAAATATTAGTAATATGTAATATATCAATACCCCTCTAATTTCAACTTCATATTGAGAAGAAGCAGATTTTTATAGAACTTGGTAAACTTTTTGACGTTTGTAATTTTTGTTTAAAAATAACATAGAATGTAGTGTTAAAACCCAGTAAACATCTCCCAATTTAATTCTAAAATCATACTTTTTGAATCTTGGATATCTGTGAGTTTTAAAAAGCTGTTCGTGTAATATTTTTAAATTATTTGTAACAAAATAGGGAATCTCGGGGGAAATTTCCCCAAGTCATAGGGAAAAATCAAAATTCAGCCAACCACAAAAACGACCAACGTGTAATATTCCTTTTTCAATTCGTGTTCGGGAATTATCGCCGTCACTTCGGGTTTTTACGAGCGGATACTGAGATCAAACTCATTTGAAGTAACAATGAGCATTAACTTTTGGTGGAATTGATTTAAAAATTCGATGAGGGCGACGCAAGCGACAATTTTTTTAACTATTTTGACAAATTTCGACAAAATCATTTGCCCTGCTCCGCTCTTAAGTTGTAATCATCCATATATGTATAACCTTGTTCCCTTTTCTTTAATTGTTTTCCATTGCTGTTTATTCTACTCAACCTGTATTTTATTTTTCTTCTATATTGTATGTGAATCTTATATTTTAATATCCAAATTCTTATGTAAAATTTTAAATATTTCCTCCCACCCATGATTTGTATGTTCCTCCTGTCCCAAAATGAGTTCTGTAACTCATCGGGATTGCTCTAGCAAGAAATAAAAACAATAAAAAAAAAAAAAAAACAGGGCATCTATAGTTCCTTTTCCTGCTGGCTTAATTAGTTCAGCCGGAACGTCATCGATTCCGGGTGCTTTCCCGTTTTTGAGATTTTTCAGTGCGAGGTCAAACTCTTCTCTAGTGATTGGATCTCCCAAATCATCTGCGTCTACCTCATTTTCTCTTTCTATCAGTGTTTCGTTGTCATTATTTCCCTTTCCATTGTACAGCATTTCGAGATATCTTTTCCATCTCTCTCCTATTTGGTTATTTTCGAAAAATATTTTGCCGTCTTCTCCTTCTATTGCATTACCCTTTTCAACTCTCATCCCAAAGAAGTCTTTCACTGCAGCGTGGCCTCTTTCTACATTTCCTCTCTTGAGGTCGTCGTTTATCTCATCGCATTTATTCTGATAGAATGTTTCTTTGGCTATTCTAGATTCTCTATTTATTTGGTTTCTCAGCACTTTGTATTTCTCTTGTGATTCAGCTCTTTTATCATTTTTGAGCTCTCTTCTATCCATTATCATATTTAAGATCTCATCGGTTATCCATTCCTTCCGTGCTTGGGGTTTTTCCTTGCCTATAGTTTCCTCTGCCGCAGTTATAATCTTCGTCTTTTTCATTTTCCAGATCGCATTCACGTTCTCCTCTTGCACTCTTTTGTCTCTTCCCTAAAACTGTCGCTGATCTCTTTTATCTTTAATACTTTTGTATCCCATTTGAAATTTTTTCTCTTTTTTAATTTTTTCAGTTTTAGAAGACTTTTGGCCATTACCATATTATGGTCACTATCTATATCTGGACCGGAATAGCTTCTACAGTCTTTTATTTGGTTTTTAAATCTATGTCTAACCAATATATAATCTATTTGTAGTCTTTGTCTGTCCCCAGGGGATTTCCAGGTGTATCGCTGTCTTGGGTGGTGTTGGAAACAAGTGTTTGCTATCACTAATTTGTGTTTTTCGCAGAATTCTGTCAATCTGTTTCCTCTGTCGTTTCTTGCACCCAACCCAAAGGGCCCAATGTAAGTTCCTTCACGTCCTTCTCCTACAACAGCATTCCAATCTCCTAGGAGAATCATATTTTCACCTGCTTTTATCTCTAATATAAGTTTATCTAGCGAACTGTATACCTCCTCCACTTCGTCTTCGCTATGACTAGATGTTGGCATATATACTTGGATAATTACAGTGTCTACAGGCTTAGTTTCTATTTTGACTAGAATAATTCTTCCGCTATATTGCACATATCCCTTAACCCGTCTTCCTCACTCCTTGCGCAGCACAACGCCTACTCCTCCTTGGCCAGGTTTATCCTTTATGCATCCTGTGTGGATGATTCTGTAGTTGCCACTCCAGAAGTCTCTGCAATTGGGCCATCTCATCTCTGCTATACCTAGGGCATTCAAATTTACTTTTTGCATCTCAGTAAATCTGTTATCGAAGCATTAAGAGGGTGTTTGAAGAATGCTAAGTTCGCTCTGCTGTTTTAAAATTCCTGAAACTTGCTGAGCAATGCTTCCCTCATATTTAAATAGTGTTTGTCAATGGAGGAATTATTTTCTTGGCGATGCTTCAAACTGTGAAGTGAATTAATGTTTATTTTTCAAAATCTTGAGCAAAAGGGATTCCATCGGCGCGTCTTTCGCGCCTGTCCTTGGACATTTGTGCCAGAGCCGCACTTAACGGGCCAAAGAGCCGCATGCGGCTCCGGAGCCGCACTTTGCCGACCTCTGGACTAACCTAACAAGTAATTGAGAATTGAAAATACATACTTATATTTGATCTTGAACTTGAATGTGAATGGCTGTTTCTTACTCTATTTGTACTTTACTTTTTTGTTTTTCTGTTTTTTACATCTTATATCGATCTTTTTTTTTTATCTTTATCATCTCTATATTTTATCATCACTATTTTTGTTATCTCTTTTTATACCTCTGTTTATATTTTGCTATTTCTAATTTCTGTTAACTTCTATGTATACATAGCGAAAAACAACTATTAAACTGTGCATTCTGTGAACATTTTTAAGTGGACTATTAACATCTACGCTTTTTACAATGCTAATCTAATGACTTTTTTATGTTAATACTCTGTAAATGTTCCAAAACAATAAATAAATAAATAAAACAAATGCGCGCTGATGACGCTGCACGCCGGCTTAACTTTTGACCAATCACACGCACAAACGAATCTGAGAGACACCTCGTCCCGCGACCGCTACCTCAGGCCGCCGGCCGCCTCATGCGCACCGAACGAAACCGACAGATCGCAACTCCGTCCGTGTCAGTCCGCGCTTCGAATAAGACGTTTTTATGCTCGAGTGCAATCTCGTTAAACTCGCGAGATCTCGCCCTTTTTTCGTCCGAGATCAATCTCGCTAAAAAGGGCCCAGATCTCGTTCTCGAACGAGATCTCGCGAGAACGAGATTGCATTCCCTAATTATAGCCGCTGCATGTGAGACCAGTGGAGGCTCGTGACTTTTGGGTGTGCTATAGTGCTGATATTTAAAAAAAATGGCATCATTGATGTTGTTATATCCGAATTTTTTTTTTTTTTTTTTTTAAATCAGTTTTTTGTATGAAAAATTTCAGAAAGTTTCAGTTTGGCAGTGCGCCGCACCGATTTCCTGAAAAATCTTCATACAAAACACCAATTTTTGAAAAAAAAAAAATTATTTTTCGCATACGACAACATCCATGATGCCATTTTTTTAATATTAGCACCCTAGCACACCCAAAAGTCACGAGCCGCCACTGTGTGAGACCACTACGGCAATTAAGTTATTTGTGATATCATCCAGGTGGTTGAGAATGGACATCCTGTCTTCCTTAGTGAGTTTACTATTCCCAAGGGTTCCTGTGATATAACTAATATTTTTCAATATAGGAGTGAGGGTTTCTATATCGAAGGAACTGTCGTCGCCGCAGGGAAAATATTTCTCCTCTCGGTGTCGTTTGCGATCAGTGGCGGCTCGTGACTTTTGGGTATGCTAGGGTGCTGATATTAAATAAATGGCATCATGGATTTTCGTTATTTGTTTTTGGGGTGTTATGCCGTGTTGCGCTACCTCCTTCTTTAGCCAACGTTTCGGACATCGTTGCAGTGTCCATCATCAGGGCAGATCCGGCAGATCCGGTAGATGTGTAATTTTTAGTCGTGAAGTGTGTGCTTATTTACTTCGAAGCGATACCGTGCCGCCAGCACCACTAACTATTCCGTTCCGCGGCGATGACGCCACTACTTGTCACGATTATTTTGTACTGGTGAAAGTTAACCATTGTAATTTTTATTTATTTTATTTTATTTTTTCTTAAATTCTTACCATTGTGATTTCTAATTTTAGATTTCATTAAGAGATGGAGCCACTTCCGTCGGCGTTTCGCAAACGGACTTGCCCCTGGCCAGCATAAATACCACGTTTTAATGAACTTTCTATTCCGTTCCGCGGCGATGACGCCACTGCTTGTCACGATTATTTTGTACTGGTGAAAGTTAGTGGTGCTGGCGGCACGGTATCGCTTCGAAGTAAATAAGCACACACTTCACGACTAAAAATTACACATCTACCGGATCTGCCGGATCTGCCCTGATGATGGACACTGCAACGATGTCCGAAACGTTGGCTAAAGAAGGAGGTAGCGCAACACGGCATAACACCCCAAAAACAAATAACGAAAATGCTTTTGGCCGTGAAAATCTTAAAACTTATCCGGCATCATGGATGTTGTCGTATGCGAAAAATAATTTTTTTTTTTTCAAAAAACGGTGTTTTGTATGAAGATTTTTCAGGAAATCGGTGCGGCGCACTGCCAAACTGAAAACTTCCTGAAATTTTTCATACAAAAAACTGATTTTCAAAAAAAAAAAATTTTTTTTCAGCTACAACAACATCAATAATGACATTTTTTTAATATCAGCACTCTAGCGCACCCAAAAGTCACGAGCCGCCACTGTTTGCGAATTGCCTGGTTGGGGGAGGTTCTCATTTTATTACTAACCTAAGTTTTTTCAATGGTACAGACAGGTTCTTGGGGTGCCTCGCTAGTAGACCCAGCCTCCAGATTCGATGCAGCCTCAAGTAATAAATTGCCATGGATGCTAGTGTATGGTGATATAGGTTGCTCCCGGGAACCGTGGGGGGTTGGGGGGTCAAGTATTGACATAAGATTTTCAAATGCTGTTAGCCTGGGGGATCCTTTCCCCTTCGCCTTACCTTTACACCCCGTCAATATTGTTCTCGCTAGCTCCTTCCGAGCTATCTTCATCATCCGTGTCGGACGACATGTTTCTTTTCTGCTGAAAAGAAACACCCCAAAACTTCGCTAGTGTAGTAGTAATTAGGCAAAGAAAATAAATTAAAAAATTTACAAAAAGACACAAAAAAAGATTGAAATTTACGTATTGAACTACCGAATGTTGAAAATATAATTGTTCAAGGTGTGTGTGTTGAAAATGTATCTGTTGAACTGTCGTGTGCTAAAAGTGTAGTTGTTGAAGATGTGTGTATTGAAAACGTAGTTGTTGAAAATGTCTTGTGATGAATATTTATTGTGGTGAAATGCCACTTTAAAAATGGCGGGCAGAAGTGTTCATAGCCCTCCATATAACGGACCAAAATAAACTTTAGAATGTTAATTTTAAGAACTTCCACTGGGCCGATTTAAAAAATTTAAACACTAAAAAGATGACAATGAATTACTATGTTTATATTAAGTGGTTAATAACTATTAACAAGGAGATGGCTTATTGTTTGTTGCGCCGCGCCAACCGCACTTCAGTTCGAAAACGAAAACGCTGCAAAGCCGGTTTTAATAAAGGAAACACTATTATTTTATATTCACTAGATAGAGTTACTGATTTTACACTAGATGACACTAAAAAAATTGGGTGTTTTTAAACTTTTTACCGACTATTATCGTTTGTTGTACCGCATTTGACCCTTCACTTCGAAAATGAAAACGGGGCCAAGCCCTTTTTTAATAAAGGAGACACTATTATTTTACATTCACTAGATAGAGTTATTGATTTTACACTAGATGACACTAAAAAATTGTGTGTTTTTTAAACTTTTTACCGACTAGAAAGAATTTCTATGCGGAGCAAGTTAAATATGAACCATACCGTTCGGAACTGGAACTGCACATACAGACATTGTTAGGGTCCTTTGAATTGCCACAAGTTGGCTTATTTATTAAAGGGATTTAATTAAGGTGAGTGGACGAAATGGCTTTGCCGGTTAGTACCGGACGCGCCAGGATCTGATCCCGAGGAATCCTCAGCATCAGACCCGCCAAATCGACCAGCACAGCGGTAGAGCAGAGATCCCCCCTCCCAGAGCGGGGAATTAAGTTCTAAGATGTCAGGCATAGGCAGGAATTACCAGGTTTTGTAAATAAAATAAGGTTAATTATAATTGGACTAACCGTATAGGTTTATTTCAAATATTGCAAATAATAATACAGATAGGAAAGAACTTACCCCCACAGACCATAACCGATAACTAAAGCTAAAGTAATCTGACTATTAACGCGGTCGTTTAGACGATGAGGGATCCTCCCGGAGACTAAGGTTGGTGCAACTGCCCACGTCCCACGGTGATGCGAGCTGACTATAATGGCGGCAGGAATCCTCTGTCCTCTGCAGCATGAGCAAATACTCTGGCGCGAGCAAATAAGGCTACTCCACGTCCCACGGTGGAGTAAGCTGGCGCGGATGGCAAACGATGTCCTCTGCAGCATGAGCAAATACTCTGGCGCGAGCAAATAAGGCTACTCCACGTCCCACGGTGGAGTAAGCTGGCGCGGATGGCAAACGATGTCCTCTGCAGCATGAGCAAATACTCTGGCGCGAGCAAATAAGGCTACTCCACGTCCCACGGTGGAGTAAGCTGGCGCGGATGGCAAACGATGTCCTCTGCAGCATGAGCAAATACTCTGGCGCGAGCAAATAAGGCTACTCCACGTCCCACGGTGGAGTAAGCTGGCGCGGATGGCAAACGATAAAGTCACGCACGTGTATCGTGAATTGATACACCAGGAGATTTCCTGGCGGAGATCGGGTAGAACATTATATTGGCCGGAAATCACACTAGCCCACGGTGTTTCTGGGACTAAAGGCAGGGGCGTTTACTGTCCAGAACGAAATTTCCTATTCCACGACAAAATACAATTCGGCCATTGTGTGAACACAACATTTATTTCCGGAGCGCGACTCGCGGGGTCGAAACCATAACGGGAACTCAAATAAACTTGTAACGGCACTATAATAACCGCCCGAACTTTACGGGAACTTCGAATCTCTCTGATTAGGCACCGATGCACTCCATCTTGCCCGATTCTCTCCCAAAAACTCTCACGGCCTCCGGCGGGCCTTACGCCCGCCGGGGGAAGTGCCACCATCACATTTCCGCTCCTCTCTGGTGTTGCCAGGATGAAAAACAATAGACAATGCTATCGTGCCGCCTCATAGATTCCAGTTCTTACTTAAAACGACAATTAACCTATGTTTTATACATAACATTACCCCGCTCGCCCCCAAGGTGTTTGCCCTCAAACACAAGGAGAACAAAAGAAAAGCCTGAGCTAAGAGATACCCTAACTTGGTCTGATGGGTTCCTAAAAACATACATAAACATAATATCATAAAAATGAGTTGTACATCAGAAAAAAAAACAAAACTACCAGCAACAGTATGCTTGCAAATGGGTGCGTGACAAAATCAGTCGCGCCCATCATGCTGAAGACATGATGGTAGAGTCTGCGACGCATCCATTCGAAGTTAGACAATTAGATATAATTAAATCAGTACTTAGAGTTAAAGACCTTAATTGTAGACAATTTGTAGACAATAAGAAGATACGTGAACGGGGCCCGTAATCACCCACAGCATATAAGACGCTGGGTGATGTATTCTGACTCTCGTCTGGGACTACCGTAGACGTAGCATCTGTAACAGAATAGAACTTAATATTAGAATAGATATTATCACCAAGATATGACATCAATAAACATCAACACATTAAATATGCGTAAAGCATCACTGTTCAGAACACTTTTAAGTAAGCCAAAGTAGGCTATACACTTAGATGGTGTACCATCTGCACTTCAACACTGATTTTAAATCCATTCTGGATAAAAGAGTTCCTCTTTAGAAGAGCCTACCTATCTAACTCTCTAACTGGTCTCGTGGGATAAGTTTTTCTGACAGTTATATAATAGAAAACAAAATATAAGTTTATTAGAACATTTGTATATGAAATACAGGATATAACCAACCATTGTGACTGAATGGTGTTAAGGATAGTCATACAATCATCGCATGAATGATGCCAATTTATTTATTATTCAACCATTGTTAAAAATGGTGACAATAGAATGGTTAGCGACCATCGTAAATAAATGGTGCTATCAATAGTCAACAACCATCGTTAAAAAAATGGTGCCAATTAATTAAGTATGTGACTTTTGTACCAGAAGGTGCAGTAGGTATTAGTGCATCGTAACTAATTACTGAAGTTCTCGCAGGAACTAATCAATCACACTCATAGCTTGGGAATTGATTAAATTCTTCAAATTAATGAAATTTCTGAATAATTATAGTAAGTTATTTTTATTGTTTAGCAAATGTAGTTAAAACATTATTAAATTGAGAACATATTGAAATTTTGGGCGAATACCTCTTAATGTTCTTAATTACGTTTATGCAATATAAAAGTATATGAACACAGTTCATATGAGATTGAACTTGGAATACACGAGGATATGCGGGTTCATATTATCGTATATTCCAAGTTGACAAAAACTTAGTAGGACAAATACAGAGTATTTTAAACTGTATGGACTCAGAATACAAAAGGATAAGCGGGTTCATATTATCGTATATTCCAAGTTGACAAAAACTTAGTAGGACAAATACAGAGTATTTTAAACTGTATGGACTCAGAATACAAAAGGATAAGCGGGTTCATATCGTCATGCATTCTGAGTTGACAAGGAAATAAACTTAAAGATAAATATAAACCATAGTGAACTTATTATATATATATATATACATATATGTATTTGTACTTCGAGGCATCTCATAATTGTACATAAATAACCTAACAAATCTTAATTATTATTTTAATGTGAAATTATACTCGAGTAATCAACTGGAGTAAGATTTTAATTTTCTACAAAAGACCACTTAAAAATTAATTATTTACTTATGTATTTTATGTCCAATACTGGTCAAAGCAATCCGGCTGATCAAGCTGAACTGAAATGAGCTGTATTGAAGAGGTTTAAATTAAAGATAGCGCCTGTGAAGATGCTTTATGATAGCCGACTAAGCTGGTATGCTATCTGATTTAAGTATATCCTTAACATGAAAATCGCATGTTAAAATCGGGATCCTTCGGCGGCGGTACCTCCACCTCAGAACTCGAGTCCGAAAGAACTGATTAACTTGACGGAGCCAACTCTGCCACTCGCACTTCCTCTGCGCAAAGGAAGGCGCGTGAGCAGAGCGACTCACATCTAGTTTTTTGAATCCCCATGTTTGACAGAAGCAACTTTCGGATTGGAATTGTTTTGTCTTCTCTTCCTACAATCCGATAGTAAATGACCTTTTAATTTACAAAAAGAACAATAAATATTGTTTTTGGTAGAATTTGGTTCAGGATGACACATCTCCTTTTCTCTACAATCATTAGAAGTATTCTTTTTAGATTGATTATTATAGAAAAAACGAGTATTATTGATATTAGCAGAATTGCCACTATATTGTTTATTATTATTATTATAATTATTATTATTATAATAATTATTATTATTTTGTTTATAATTATAATCCGTAGAACGATTATTGTAGGTACCACGATACGAGTTACGATTAGAATTGAAATTATTATTATTACTGCCCCGTGAATTAGTGAAATAATAATTTTTTTTATTATCCTTAAGTGGATTATCATTAGAAAAAGAAGAAGAATTATTTTCTAACAAATTAGACGTTGAATAAGACTCCAGTTTATTTGTAGCTTCGGTAAGTTCTGAAAATGAGTTGAAATCTCTAGATGCCAGAAGGTTGATATAAATGGGTAGTAATGCCCTCATGCATAATTGTAAAAGTTCAGAGAGTGGTAATTTAGAATCAAGCATATTATTGTGCTTCTGCATTCTTAACGTAAATTCAAAGGCTGACATACCAGCTGGTTGTTTCATAGAGAAAAGTTGTGATTTTAATTCAATCTGTCTATTATTTGTTTCGAATTGTTTTATAAGTAATATAGATAATTCATTCCAAGTCAAATCAGGTGTATAAATTGATCTGAACCATAATAATGCCAATCCATCTAAAATATCAGGAAAACATCTCACTAAATCGTCATGACGAACGTTCCTAATTCTACATTTCTCTTCTATTTCCAGTATAAAGTCTCTTACGCAACTATTACCATCAAATTTAATATTCCAATTATTAATAGTACTTGTGGATGAAGATGAAGAAGAGTTTGATTCATTATAAATAACTTTTGTATATTTAATGTAGTTTGAGCCAAATTCGCTGTCATTATCTGGGTTAACACTTATCTCATGATGCTCGATAGCTTCAGATATTTTAATATTTTTGTTATGCCTTCTGGCTTGAATCCGCATTTCTTCTAAAGTACCGTCTGGTGTTATATTCCTTGATAAAAGTTCCGCAGAAAGTTCATCTTTCGATCTACTATTGATGTTGTCTATTGTAGTCGACATTTTGAAAAGTATAACTGTAAAATTCCAATAATTAAATGTACAATGTCAATAAATTAGCTAGTAACGATAGCTACGAATATATTGCTTACCCGCAGAGCAATTATATAATTAATCGTATTTATAAGCGCTTAATAGTATTCATTGTACACGACAATCTTAAAAACTTAAAGGTGTAATTACATTTTGACAGTTGTTGTCAAAATGCAATGTTTGTTTACGATTGACATAGCCGTCTGTCAAATTGACACTTAGTATTCGTGTTGCCCGTAAGTCCGAATAACTTAACCCACAAACAAATATATAATAATAATGTGTACAGAATTATCATCAAGTTGGCTGTATTGTTGACAGATTGATAACTTCGCAATATTTACGTGTATACCGGAATGACATTTAAAGGTTATGTTTTATGTGAGATGCTTCGAAATAACAAAAACAATTATTGATCGATTACAAAACAAAACTATAGTAACTCCAACCCAAAACCTAGACAAATAAGAATTATACGAGCCCAGAACACAGTTGTAGGCGCCATGTTAGGGTCCTTTGAATTGCCACAAGTTGGCTTATTTATTAAAGGGATTTAATTAAGGTGAGTGGACGAAATGGCTTTGCCGGTTAGTACCGGACGCGCCAGGATCTGATCCCGAGGAATCCTCAGCATCAGACCCGCCAAATCGACCAGCACAGCGGTAGAGCAGAGATCCCCCCTCCCAGAGCGGGGAATTAAGTTCTAAGATGTCAGGCATAGGCAGGAATTACCAGGTTTTGTAAATAAAATAAGGTTAATTATAATTGGACTAACCGTATAGGTTTATTTCAAATATTGCAAATAATAATACAGATAGGAAAGAACTTACCCCCACAGACCATAACCGATAACTAAAGCTAAAGTAATCTGACTATTAACGCGGTCGTTTAGACGATGAGGGATCCTCCCGGAGACTAAGGTTGGTGCAACTGCCCACGTCCCACGGTGATGCGAGCTGACTATAATGGCGGCAGGAATCCTCTGTCCTCTGCAGCATGAGCAAATACTCTGGCGCGAGCAAATAAGGCTACTCCACGTCCCACGGTGGAGTAAGCTGGCGCGGATGGCAAACGATGTCCTCTGCAGCATGAGCAAATACTCTGGCGCGAGCAAATAAGGCTACTCCACGTCCCACGGTGGAGTAAGCTGGCGCGGATGGCAAACGATGTCCTCTGCAGCATGAGCAAATACTCTGGCGCGAGCAAATAAGGCTACTCCACGTCCCACGGTGGAGTAAGCTGGCGCGGATGGCAAACGATGTCCTCTGCAGCATGAGCAAATACTCTGGCGCGAGCAAATAAGGCTACTCCACGTCCCACGGTGGAGTAAGCTGGCGCGGATGGCAAACGATAAAGTCACGCACGTGTATCGTGAATTGATACACCAGGAGATTTCCTGGCGGAGATCGGGTAGAACATTATATTGGCCGGAAATCACACTAGCCCACGGTGTTTCTGGGACTAAAGGCAGGGGCGTTTACTGTCCAGAACGAAATTTCCTATTCCACGACAAAATACAATTCGGCCATTGTGTGAACACAACATTTATTTCCGGAGCGCGACTCGCGGGGTCGAAACCATAACGGGAACTCAAATAAACTTGTAACGGCACTATAATAACCGCCCGAACTTTACGGGAACTTCGAATCTCTCTGATTAGGCACCGATGCACTCCATCTTGCCCGATTCTCTCCCAAAAACTCTCACGGCCTCCGGCGGGCCTTACGCCCGCCGGGGGAAGTGCCACCATCACATTTCCGCTCCTCTCTGGTGTTGCCAGGATGAAAAACAATAGACAATGCTATCGTGCCGCCTCATAGATTCCAGTTCTTACTTAAAACGACAATTAACCTATGTTTTATACATAACAACATTGGAGGGGACCCCACCGCTTTCCCAACGGCGTTATAAGGAAACATATGGTTTCCTCCTTCACCGCACACGTCAAGACTCTACTTTTTTTTTTAACAAAACTACATTTATTTGAACGACTCTAGACCCTCCAATGTCCATGCATAGTAAGCAGTATGCAAGTACTTACATTTTTTTTTACATTAACTCCACACAGGAGGTCCTGAGGAAAATAACTTCCCTCAGGGCCTATGTCATCTTTGAAGATGCTGTGTGGAGGGTCTTTTAGAGGAAAGGAAGGAGTGAACACGGGTCTTGAAGAGACCTATGTTGTAGGAGGGAGGAAACACAGAGGCCGGAAAATCGTTCCACAGCCGAGCCGTTAAACTCAAGAACGAGTCATAGAAATGACCCGTTCTCATGTGACTAATGTCAACTGTGTACAAATGTTGGGCGCGTGTTTGGCGTGTTTCCCGACTATGCACCGGTGCCGAGGGGATCAATGACGCTAGTTCCTCGGAGCATCTTCCATTGTAATACCGGTAGAACAAGGACAGCATTCCCACCTGACACCTGTGCTCTAAAGATTGCAGTCCGTCTGTTAAGATGGGAGAATCTATCAAACGGACCGCCCGTTTCTGCACAGAGTCAAGGGTTTTTTTTCAGGTATTTTGGAGCTCCAGACCAGAGGTGGCTGCCAAATTCAACCGTGGGGCGCACTTGCGATTTGTACAGGGTTAGCAGTTGTGTACTATTAAAGTATCTGCGGGCCCTGTACAGTACGCCCAGTTTCTGAGAGGCTAACTTAACTCTGGTTTCGATGGAGCCCCCGTACCTGAGCTGGTCACTTAGAGTTACACCAAGCATATCGATGGAGGTCCTGTTCGGAAGATTGCTTCCGTTGAAGGAGACTAGATTTTCATTTCAATCCCTTTTAGACGTTATCAAACATGATTGGGTCTTCGAAACATTAAATTCAACGAGGTTATTCTTACCCCAATCGAAAACACTTCGATAACCGTCCATTCTTTGTTTCAAAGCCCTCCGAGCTATTGGAGTTTGTGTGCCCTTTGGGGGCTTGTCAAACAAAAAGCTATCATGGACTGTACTGACATCCGCGTAACCATGAATCGGTGCACATGACAAGAGGTCATTGGCAAACTAATTTTTGGAAGTGAAAAACCGAGACTATTTGATGTTTTATTAGAATCTTCCTTTGGTGGAAAAACTGCCAGATAATTCGTATGAATTTCAAAATACATGTTCATAAAAGTTTTGTATTTATTTTACAAATCGGTTAGGTCTGATTCTTTACTTTTTGATGTTTCTAGAATCACATAAGATTCAACAAAGTCATTCCTTTGTTTTTCGATATCCTTTATTCTAACCAGTAAGCTATTTCTATCTATTAAATTACCAGTAATAACTACTTTGATCGATGAATCATGGATTTCACGAAGGCCTAAAATTGCCAATTTATTCCGAACAACAGCAGAAGCAGCCATTTTTAATGAAAATAATCAATTAAAATCAACACAACTATTCTGACAATCGAAAATTAGTTTTATTTTAATATATTATTATTCTATTTTATACGCAAAGATTGAATAATAATATAATAATAATTTTGCTAATATTTTAATAGAATTCAACAACCGAAAATGCGAAATTTATCACGAATTTTAACCCTTGTGAAGGTGACACCATGCCCAATTCGAATGCCGAAATGCCAGGAATATTAGGAACACTTGGAAAACACATGCAAGCATCCAACTCCAAAAAACTCAAGAGATCTAGCACGATTGGACCAAAAATGTTGCATCCGAGACTGTTTCGAAGTTACAGCCTCAAATGCAACTGGCGAAGATGGACTGTAAATCAAAAAAACAAATACGAAAATGTTTCTCTGAAGTTGGATGAATATCTGTGTGGTAAATTATGGAATGCAAGGAGAAGGAAAACCAAGGCACTTACCAAATTCGAAGGCGAACACATTAAACACAACTAGTTGCTACAAAATGTCAGGTCATCTCACTGCACTGTATTGGTTGTTATTGTGGCCTGCTTTTTTCAGCAAATGATAATGTGCACGGTAGGAACTGTGCACATTATCATTTCAAAACCAAACAGTTGGAATGATAAATATTTGAGGATTCAATGAGGATGTGGTAAAAATCACTCCCATGAGGGTTATCTGAAACCTTCCATAACAGGGATGCGGCTATGCTGAAATTGCAAATAGTAAGATCAACCATGCTGGGTCGCTGACCAGGCACCTGAAGACGGGTAGGAGAACCATCATTGATGATACAAAAGTCTAATTCGTCGAGTAGGTCAACAATATCTCTGCCCATTCTGTCACAATTTTGAGCTCCCCAATCCGTGATGGGCAATAAAATCTCCCAGAATAAGAGAAGGGGGAGTGACCTTGGAAAACATTGCTTTCAGGATTGATTTTGAAGGTTTGTTAGATGGTATATATACAAAGAAATGATTGTAGTCTCAAAAACCTTTGCGGCCGTCACTTGAAAAAGACAACCAATTGGTTTTACATCTACTGGGGAGAAGGGTAATGATTTTTGAATGAAAAGAACGGAGCCGCCCTTTCCATCTTGACGGTCGTCTCAAAGACAGTGGTATCCCCTGACTCTGAAATCAGAATCCGGTTCCAGCCACGTCTCCGAGATGGCAGCCACTGCAATTGAGTTTGAGTGTAATGTGTTTAAAAATTCTTCAGTCTTATTTCTAAGACTATGACAATTCCACTGACGAATCCTCATCAGAGGAGCCATTTGTAGTTGAGTTGATAATATTAGTAATTTCTTTAGCAACGTGGGATGGTATTTTTTTTATTTTTTTTGTTTACAGTGAATGCCGCACAAGAATCTCAACTGCTCCCGTCTGGAGCCAGTGAGACTATGGCATCCCCAATTGGGGTATGTTGTGAGGCTGAAGGTAGTGGGGAGGGGAAGGAGGTGGGGAAGAGGAAGGTTGGGAAGTACCTGGCTATTCAGATCTGGTCACCAAACACGGCTAAAGCCATTTTCAAGCAACATTTCACTTCTGAATGGTGGTCTTACACCAGGGCGATACTGATGGTATCTTCCACTCTGGAACATGCCGCAAATATACTATATATTATTTTAAATGAATTAATTGTGAAATAACACAAATTAATCAAATAAAATTTATTTGCGCATGCCGGGTTCGAACCCGCGACCTCCGGATTGTGAGTCAAGAGTCTTACCCACTGGACTACGGAGGTCGTCAAAAATTTGAATGTTGTTTTTATTTAAAGTTTGTAAAATATGTAAAAATGAGGTGATTAGTGTAGAGTTAGGGTCTATATTATACTTTAGGTAAGTATTGAAATTTGAACTGGAAGGAAGTTGTCCATTAGGGAACCACAGAAGGGATTCGTGATTGGCATTATTTTTTTTTATTAGAACTCTAGGTTTCACAACCCTTTCAAAAGTTTTTCTAAATGAAGAATAAGGTTGAGAAGGGGTGGAATTTTTAGAATTTTTGGAAGTTACTTCAGAATAAGATGGAATGGATTTGTTAAACATTCTTGATGCTCCGCATAAGAGATGCTCTTCTCGGCCATTGCGTGTTTAATATTGCGCTGCCTTGACAGTTCAGGGCAAGTTTTGCTGATGGACATGTGAATTCTGGAGCAGTTTAAACATTTATAATTTTTCTCTGTTTTATCGCAGGAATCGCCACTATGGGACGAACTGCACCTGAAGCAACGGGGTTCTGATCTGCAGAGGTTCTTCGTGTCTCCAAATCTGCAGCACTTGTAGCACTGCACAGTTGGGAACACATAGAGCTCTGCTGGTAGAGAGACGTTAAACATAGTAACATTTTGTGGAAGGTCTTTGCTGTCAAAGGTTAGGACAACGGATTGGGAGGGTCTCCATTCTACAGAGTTCCCCGTATTAAACCTGTAATTTAGACAATGCGCTTTTAAAACTTTTCCGAAACCTTGAGGAACAGTAATGTTCTCCAGGATGTCCTCTATCGACCAGTGCGGTGGCATCCCTTTTGTGACACCTAACCTTGTAACCTGATATGTAGGTATGAAAACGTTGTACGGGTTTTTTTTGGCAACATCAGATTTTCCAAAGCTATTGGCCTCAGCTGCTGTCTTGAATTCAACAGAAAGACGGTTACGGCCAACCGACTTAACTCCATTCCAGACAGGGTGGATTTTATTTTTAAACATAAAATGTCCAAAGTCCACATCGTATAAATTCGATTGTTTTTCAACCTTTGAAATTTTAGTCACGTGTGTAATGTATGGTGGTCTATCAAGATTTACAGACGTGACATCTGTAAAGGAGTATTGTTTACCAGTGGGACGGGTGTGGTGGAAGGGCTTGCTGGACTTGGGTTTGAAATCGAGAAAGAAGTGGACGGAATTACATCCTGTAAAACAGAAGAATTATTTTGAAGGGAGTCATTTTGCGTGGAGGGTATTTTACGATGTATCTGTTCAAAATCTGTTGCATTTCTATTATCTGCTGCTTTAGCAATTTTTCTTTTTTTTGACGTAATCGTTACGAAGTCTGAAGCCTCTGGAATATTAACCGCAATCATTTTTTTCGTAACACCCGAGGATTCAGATAGCAAACCATCATCTGGGGGGATCAGGTGGTTTTTCTTGATCCATTTTCGAACAAATCTAAAGGACACAAATCAAAAAAAAATCTTACCTTAACTGCTCCGAAGAACCAATTACATAACACAAATACTTACTGTGAAAGCAAATATACAAGTTTAAACTATATTACACAATAATTTAACAATACTATTTTATGAAGAAGAATGAAGATTGAGAAGAAGAATGAAGACTATTTTAAAGCTATTATCTATATAAAATGATTAATTTTGTAAAGAGGAATGAAATGACACTGGCACAGTTAGACGGTAGCCTTTCCACTCCACTTGGACTCTCTGTCCATTTAACACCACGGTGTATTCAGTTAGAGGAGGACAACACTATAAATCATTGTTGAATATGAGCAGAGGCGCGCGCGTTTTCTTACAAATTTTGAGGTAAGTTTAGTTGCCAATGGCGTCAAGCCACACATAATATAAAATTATTCGGAAATCAAAAGATTTATGCGGCTTGTCGTCAGATTGTTTTCATCTATGTGTATTAGATCTATTGGCATTTTCAAAAGACTCATTAAATGGAGTGTTTTATGGCTCAAATCCATTGACCACGGCAACTTTGAAGGTTTTAAAACACTTCCGCATACTTAACTCATTTTCGAAAAATTTGTGGCTTGGCTCCCTTGACATCTACGGCGACGATATATTAACTGACTCACATAATTTTATATTTTTTTGTGCATAAATACTTTTGCAGGCGGCCAACTTTATAAAATATCAATGCGGGGAACTCTTGTGGATAGGGGCCACACTATTCACAAGAAGACTGCAGGATGTGTCTGTGGTGCACTTAAATTAGAAACTAACAACATAACTACTGAATGAATATTTATTTTTAAAATCATATTTTTTGAAAGAGAGGCATTTTTTTTTTTTTTTTTTTTTACTAATTCTGGGTTTTGGTTCAAAATTTTACAATGTGTATAGCACGCTACGTTTCAACCTTAAGTGATGTTTTTTCCGATGTCCATAAGGCATTCATCAATGAAAATACTCGTTCTGTGGGAGCGTTCGTCCCTGCAAACAAAGAAGGTACTGGACGACGGCCAGGCAAATCTGAAATGGTATTCTGCTATTTTTAAAATGTTTGAACAACTCTATCCATTGTTGTTCTGTACTGTTCTTCATCTCCTGCAATCTCTTTAGGACATCGTTGTTCACATAATTTGACACGTAACTTACTTCGTCGAACAAACTATCTTCTTTTAAAGTTGTAGCCGCTGTAGGCATCTGCACCAATAACTGTTGGTATATCTGCTATGCATACATCAGCCCATTTTTTTTATTTATTTTATTTTATTTATTAAATAAAACATACAACGAATTTGCACTCCCATGAGTTATCAAAACTCATTAAGGGATCGCCAATTGATACTTTTGAAAAGTTAGACCCAACCCAACCCAATATGCAGACACAATATATGAAGAAAAATTTTACAAAACATTTCACAGAAGCAACATACAGACACAACATATCGCTCATTTGCGACAAGAGCGTGACAAAGTAAAAATCTCAATTTGTGATAAAACGCATTTGAAAGTTTAAAATGCCTGAAACTTTTTAATTATTATGTTTAGACTATTCAGCTCAATACAACATAACTTCAAGGTTTTCGTTTTTTTGGATCAAATTGCATTCAGACCTTTATGTCAGTTATTAAATTTATTATGATTATTTATTTAAAAAAGGGTCCTCCTTGTTGCGTTATTCTTGTAAAAAATTTGCAGTATTGCAAAACAAACAGATATGTACCGTTTTTCTTGAAAAAAAATTGAATAAAAATCTAAACCTTTACAAGATATGTCGTATTGTTACGTTTCTATTGATAATCAGTAATCTAAATGTATGGAACATTTTAATTAAGACACGTTACTGTCGTAGAAATCTCTGTATTTTTTGTATTTTATTTTACAAAATGAAAGATATTTTAGCGAAGTTATTGTGTAACTTTCGCTGAAATACAAGTAATAATCATATTTAAAAAAATATTATAATTATAACCAGACACTAATATCAGTAGTTTTACTTTTACTCACAACCGTTAGCAATTATAACGTTATTAAATATTTAGGAATGCCATATTAGCATAAACATCACAAGCCTCTGCTTATCTCAGTAATATTAGGAAACTAATCTTAATTAAGTCTCACATAAATCAAATAACCATCTTAGCAAAACAAATCACATATAGGTAATCAACCATTCAGTACAAAGATTATCCTCTAATCTATTATTGCTTTTAATGGCACAAAGTTTCAAGGCATTTCTGAATTCACAGTTCACTTAACAATAATAAAATCTGAGTAAATGAAACAAAAAACTTAACACTTAAATCTACAAAGATTCGTAAAAAGGTCTGTAGTACCTTGGAATGTGGTTTTTGTTGATCAGTTCCATTAGATCAGCCTTCTTTCTTTCAGCTATTCCGGGTTTAGTTGTGTAGGCTTTTTTAACCTCAATATCAATGTCTTTTTTCTTCTTTATGACTATAGCTCTTTTAAACTCCTCTTCTGCGTATGAGTTTTTGTAATAAATTGCCCGAGCATCATCCTTTATTGCTACGTCCAGACTGAAGCCAACCTTCCAACTCCGAACTTAGTTCGGAGTTGGAAGGTTGGCCGATCGTGTGGTCGCTGCGGCCAACCCTCCAACCCCGAATTCCGTACTTCAAAATGGCGGACATGAAACAGCTGTAGCTACGCTGTATCTTTTTCAGTTGCCTACAATTATTACGTACGTATAATCATATACTTAAATATACGACATGTTTTCAAACAATTGTTATACCACTCTCCGTAATAATATAGTCATTTTAATAGTACGCGGCACGGTGTGGAAAGCTGCGGCAGGCTGGTTCGTGTGAGTTGGCCGTCAGGATCGCCTCGAAGGCGATCCCTGGCCAACGCGAACTCCAACCTTCCAACTCGAACTTCCAACGCACGAACACCCCTCCACACGATCGTCCAAACGTTTGAAGTTGGAACGTTGGCCGCAGTGTGGGCTTACCATATGACTTTTATAATCTTGACTTCACTGATTTTGACTGGAACGTTTTCGTCATCTTTTTGTATTGCAAAAGACATTTTTATTTATTTATTTATTATTAGTTTCAATAGCAAGGTTTGTACATGTATGTATAATGTATAGTATAAGTATAGATTCATTTTATTTTTTTTCACAGACCTCCTCACTAGGATTTCCTGTTCTGAGGTGGCCTGTAGTCTTTTAAAATATTTGTATTTGGTTATGGATTGTCTTTATATCGTCTTCATGATGTTTGTAATTTTATTATCACTTTGATCTCTCAGCCATGTTTTTACTTTTGTTTTAAATATATTCATTTCCTTTATATTTTTGATTTGATCTGGTAGAGCATTGTATCATTTCATAGCATGGAATTTATTATTTCTCTGTCCAAAAGATGTTGGGCAGTGGAGTATACATATATGTTTTTTTCAGTTTAAATAAAATATTTTTTTAATAAAGTTTCTGTACATTGAAGACTTGAAAGTTATTAAATATTTCTTCCGTCGGAGTTCTAAGCGGAACTTTCAGTATTGTCTTTAGTACTCCTTTTTGGGCTATATTGAGTCGCTCTGTGTGAGTGCTCAAGGCAGACCCCCATCCAGTTACACCGTACTCTATTTGTGATTGACACAAAGCATAGTATACTTTTTTAATATCGTTTATGTTGAGGATATTACGAATGTTTCTAAAGAAGTATATGTACCTGGTTAGTTTTTTGTAATTACGTCAATTTGTGAGTTCCATCGGAGATTATCATCAATTTCAATTCCAAGATATTTGATGCTTTTGGAGTGTGCTATAGTGGGACAGAGGCATGATAAGACTTGATTTTGTTGATAAATTCCTTGGCATGTGTGTAATTTGAGATTTAAGTCCTCCGACGGCTGCCCTCTGGCTGTTATAGAAAATGTAAGATATTTTGTTTTATTAACATTAAGCGTGAGGGAATTTCTTTTAAGCCAGGTTTGCGAGAGACTAAACCCGTGTTCAGCTTCTTTGTAAGTATTTATCCAATCTTTTTCGTTAAATAAAATTACTGTGTCATCAGCAAAACTAATAATTTTTCCTCTTGTTTCTAGGTTACAGATATCATTGATGTATGTCAAAAACAATATTGGTCCTAGTACGCTTCCTTGCGGTACGCCATGGTTGATAAGGAGAGGTTCGCTTTTTCTCTTATTAATTTGAACGCTCTGTGTACGCTCCATCATATAGCTTTTTAGCAAGTTTAGTGTTGTATTTGTCATACCGATTTTTGTAAGTTTAGCAAAAAGTATTTTGTGGTCTATTGTATCAAAAGCCTTTTGTAAGTCTATGAAGATTGCCAAAGTTTTTTCTCCACTCTCTAAACTTTTAGTGATCATATCTGTAATTTTTTCTATGGCGTCACTAGTACTTAAGTTCTCCCTAAAACCATACTGTGTTTCCGATAATATTTTATTGTCTTCTAAGTAGGATAAGAGTTGTTCTTTTAAAATTCTCTCCAATATTTTTGAAAATGTGTTGAGTAGGCTTATTGGTCGGTAATTGTTTATGTCATTTTTACATCCTTCTTTAAAAATTGGTATAACAGTAGCTTTTTTGAGAGCCGTAGGGAATATGCTTTCAGTTATAGACAGGTTGACTAAGTATGTTAGAAGTACGATAAGTTCTTTACAGAGATATTTTATTGCATTGGTTGTGATTAAGTCCTCCCCCGAAGAAACATTTGATTTTAGAGAAGAAATTGTGTTTTTGATATCATCAGCTGTAATTTGCTTAAACTCGAGTTTCTTTCCTTGTTCAGGGGGTTCATTTATTAGTATAGCGTCATTACATTGTGTAGCTTGCTTTGCTAGATTTGATCCTATATTTATGAAAAATTTATTGACGTATTCGAGAATTTGGTCAGGATTATCAGCGTATGTCCTTGGGACATTGTTTATATTCAGCACGTCAATTGATGTCATGGTAGCAGATTTAGAACTGGTTATTTCATTAATTATTTGCCACATTTTCCGGGGATTTTGTTTACAATCTACAATTTTTTTCTTGTAGTAGGTTTCTTTTGTATATGTAATAACTTTTTTGCAAATGTTTCTATATCTTTTGTAGAATCCTAACATGTGTATATCGTATGGATTTTTTTTTAGTTTCTTGTGTAACTCGTCTCTTTTTCTTATGCAGTTTATAACATTCTGTGTAATCCATGGTTTAATGTGTACATTTTTATGTGAGATTTTCTTAATAATTTTTGTGGTATTAGAGAGAATATTATTCTGAAAGAGTTCTATGAAGAAATTCCATGCATCATTTGCATTGTTCATACTTTGCAGTTTTTTCCAATCGGTACATTGTAGATTATGTTTAATGTCATTCCAGTTTATTTCAGTTTTTTCTATCGTTTGTGGTCTTTTCTTGATTTTATTTGACTTGTTTATTTTTATTGAAAGTATAGTTGTATAATGATCTGTTATAGTTGAGTTAAATACAATAGTTTGAGTAATATCTTTTGTTTTACTCATTATATGATCTATGCAACTTTCAGTGCTGTCCACTTTTCGAGTAGGTACATTTATTAAGCTTACCAGTCCATGGGATGCTAGCATCTGCAGATATTGAATTCTCTTGGGATGTCCATTTTCTAGGATATCTATATTTACATCTCCAATAAAAAATATGTTTTTCGTGTCTTTTAGAAGGCAGAGTTCCTCGTCTACGGATTTAAGGAATGGGTCGATGTTTCTTGTAGAAGGCGATCGGTAGATTGCTAATATAGCCTTTTCTTTTCCGATTTAAATTTTTAGACAATTGGCATCTGTGATAATAATTTCCTCAACTTCGGCTTTTATTTCGTTTTTAATGTATATAATTACACCATCGTTTTGTCTTTTGTTATTCAAACTTGAGTAGGTGGTATATCCAGCTATTTCAAAATTCATGTATTTATGATTTATCCAACATTCAGTAAGTATTATTATGTGTAGATTAACTTTTAAATATTTCAGTAAAATTTGTAATTCATCAAAAAATTTTCTGATGCTTCTTATGTTTTTATGCAATATATTAAAAGAGTTGTTGTTTATCAAAAACTGTTTAAACTGCATACATTCTTCCAGTCATAAAAATCTTCAAAGCACATTTCGTTCACTCGGAATGGCTCACTCTTTTTACGAGCAGATTTGATAGCACTGATGAATGCATCGGGCGTGTACATAGGTCCTCTTCGCAATTCTCTTCTCACTTGTCTTTCTATTTGTGAGTGTGCCGAATCCCCTTCATTTTGGGTACGTCCTCTGATTAAATATTTGTGTGTTATTGACTTTATATTTGGAAATTTCAGAACCGTGAAAAGGTACATGGCCACCATAAATTTGTTTTTTTGTTGGCCAGCACAGTTATCAGAATAAAATATACATTCATATTATTATCTTCGGTACCATTTGATATCCGCTCGAGATACTTAAATACACACGTACCTATTTCGTTCACACCTCTGCTTGCATTTGCTTCATCCCATACATAACATTCTACAGTATTCTTCTGGACGTCGTATACTGTGAGATTGAGTACATTCAATTTGGATTTGTAGTAAAACACGGATATCTCGCCTTTCGGACACTGAAATACTGCTTGCAAATCATATACGCATACTGTCAGTTCTTCGTTTTTCTTGTCTTTTTCTTTTTCTAATCGTGATAGCCTCTTCTCTTCATGATGTTTTTCATAAGCATCCTTTTTAGCTTCTTTTTCTTCGGGTGATGAATTTTTAAACACTTCGCATACGTCACACATATCTTTTTTTGGTGTAAAAAATGATATGTTGTGCTCTTGAGTAAAAATCCGGTAGAACATTACATAGCTGATGAAAGGAACTTTCTTTTCCTTACAGATTTCGACGTAATCGTGGTGCAGATCAGCAATGGTTTTGCTTCCATCAATGAAGGTTCTTCTTGAATGGGCTCGTGTATAGTGAGATTCAATTATGGGTATTGAATCTATGAACTGCTTGACTCCTTCTTTAATATTATCGTCAATTTTTGGTTGCTTTCCATGTCGTCCACGGTTATCTGTCATCAATGAAATATTTGTTTCCTTATTTTTCTTGAACTCTCAATTCTTCGTTGATCTTGAACTAATTCGTAGTCAGGATCCTTCACTGAGTTTTCAGAGTCTTCAATAATTGATGGTATTGATGATGAAGAAGTGCTGCTGCTCAAAGAACTAGTCGAGTCGCAACGAGGCCGGTTACATTGCAGTTGTTGTTCTTCCGGTGCTGATTCACATGGTGAATGTTCATTAATTCCTCGGGCAAGATTTACAATCTTCCTAGACCGTGATTCCATCTGAAAAATAAATTGTAATTAGATAATGTTTTTATCATTTATAATGCAACATTGTAAGCTATTCGTTGTAAAAATTTATTATTTTTTATTAAGAATGTGTTAACTTGAGATAACCAACATTAAGACCAAACATTTTGTACTTTTATTATCAACTGTAATGGAACATCTTAAATTAACCAACTAAAAACATTGTTTATTTCAGCAACAACGGTACAATCCTATGTAAACCATAGCATGCGATTACTATTTTTACTACAATAATGACCCACATACAAAATGTCCCGTTATAGCTGCAAAAATAAATCACTAAAAAAACAAAAAGCTGTATTTACCTTTCATCAAAACCGTGACACCATGAGCTGTTACGTTTTTGCCACAATCGGGCAGCACTTTCCTCCTCAAGCGAGCGGCGACAACTAACGTGAACCGATCTTGCATTAAACTTAAGGGTGGAAAGAGATGGCGCTAAACCGATAGTCGCCGACCTTTTCCCTCATTACTCGGTCATTTTCGGCGCTAGAAATATCACGTTTTAGCAGCAAGTAGAGCGCGATGCGCCGGATTCTACTGTATCATTATTCCATAAGCATACATATTTTCGTTAACACGTTCTTGTCGCAAATGAGCGATATGAAGATCACTTTACAAATATTTCACAGAAACATGTCTTATAAGATTTTATGAATTATTATAACCACTCATTTGATTTATGTACTGTTAGTGTCAAAAAGTTAAAATAAAGTATCCTCCATGATGGACTATAGAAATGCATAAAAAAACAAAATCAGGAAAATACTTTAAGGTCAGTTGGGGCAATTGCGGCATCAAATGTTTTTTGATTTTTTTTAACAGTCATCTTTACAGATCACCTGACTGCAACTCATTGGATTTTAAGTTGTTTTTTTTTGTGCATAACTCATCAATAATAATTTGTTTTTCAGAAAATGTTTGCTTTAATTGACAAAAGCCTCTTGATTTCGTTAAAATGAAGTGAAAGTATAAAATGGAAATTAGACGCATTTGCCCCTCTCTTGTCCGCTCTATGAGGTAAATGCGTCCAAGACGTATTTTTTTACCTAAATTTCAAATTCCAATAACAAAGATTATTATCTTAATTGTTCATACATTTTTGCTTCTGATCAAAATACAACAATATATTTCCAGATAAAGATAGCCGAAATATATTTTTTTTAGAAATTACGGGGCAAATGCGTCAATTTAGTGAATGCCGCAATTACCCCTTCTACTAAAGATGCATTGCCAACCTTTAGTTTTGTGCCTACATAATAAGATAGATGGAATATAATATGTCGAGGGAACTTATCTTCTTTAAATATATTGCGACTGTCTTTGTTCTAATTTGAGTTGTTTTAAACACTAGCGGTATATTAAAAACAGCGGTTAAAACCTTTGGTATTTCAAAAAATAAGTAGATAAGGTAAGCAGAAGGCCGTCGGTTCGAGTCTCATTGGCGGCATGTATCTTTTCTCGGGAGATTTTTTTCAATTTGTATTATTCTTCTCTTACAATTTATACGCACCAGATTTAAATGTTCAGGTTAAATTTTCCCCACAGGAAAAACTAAACCCTTTCACGCACTTCCCAAATGATCATCTAGTCCAGGGGTCTCCAAACTTTTCAGCCGGAGGGCCACATTGACTACTCCAGTGAGTTCGGAGGGCCAAAACTGTTTTAATTTCTAGACACCCATATTTTCGTCCCCAGATATGACGTGAAATCCGTTAAGTTGGCAATACTGCGCTTACGCTAGTGTTCAATTACTAAATTGTGTTGTATTGTATTGTCACAACTGCGACGCTTGCGACACCTCGTGGTTACACGCGGAAATAAGTAGTGGTAGTACCCTATATCCATCGCTAGCGGCGAGACCGGCGACCGCGAGCCGCGAGTCAGTCCACCTGGGGAAACCAAATGAAGCGGACCTGTCTGTTATGAAATAAGGTAGTGCGTAACTCCTTTAAACGTGTTTGTGTGTTTTTAAAAGACATCTGTGTAACAGTTTTTTGATGAGACTGTTTTTTTGGTGTGATTTACTATGGAAAGTATGGCAAAGAAGCGAAAAGTAGACCGCGAGTGCAGAGCATTCAAAGATCAATGGAACTTTCAATATTTCGTAATTGAGTCCAATAAGAAAGCGCTATGTTTGATTTGCAATGAAGCCATAGCCGTTCTCAAAGAGTATAATGTTAAATGTCATTATGAAACGAAACATTTTCAAAAATACTCACAATATACGGGAAGTTTGCGGACAGAAAAATTTGAAGCTTTGAAGCGTGGATTAAAATCGTAGCAATCTTCGTTTACGAAACTCAATAATGAACAAGAGGCTGTAACTCGTGCCAGTTTTCATGTGGCTCTTGAAATCGCAAAACGTGGAAAACCTTTTACCGATGGAGAAATGATCAAAGAATGTGTAATTGCAGTAGCGGAAGAAATGTGCCCTGAAAAGGTAAATTTATATAAAACTCTCAGTTTGTCAGCAAATACTGTAGCGCGGAGGGTAGAAGACATCGCAGAAAATATATCATCTCAACTGTCTGACAAAAATGGATATCTTGAGTGGTATTCTCTGGCCTTGGATGAATCAACGGATGTGTCAGATACTGCTCAGGTGTTGATTTTTATTCGAGGAGTGGATAAAAGCTATGAAGTGTATGAAGAACTTCTTGATATTGATAGTATTCACGGCACAACTACTGGTGAAGATATTTTTAAGGGTGTTGAAAATGCCATGATTAAAAAGAATCTTCGATGGAAAAACTTGAAATCTATCACAACTAACGGAGGAAAAAACATGTGTGGTAAAAATAAAGGAGTAGTGGCTCTTGTGTCAAAGGCTGTAGAAAATGATGGTGGTTCAAAACCATTAGTCTTACATTGTGTCATTCATCAACAGTCTCTATGCTGAAAATGTTTGGATATGTCCGAAGTTCTAAAACCAGTCATATTAATTGTTAATTTCATCAGATCCACTGGGCTGAATCACCGAGAATTCTGTGAATTTATTAAAGAGATCGGGGAAAATGATTTGCCATATCATACTGCCGTACGCTGGCTAAGTTGCGGACAAGTCCTTCAGCGCTTCTTTGAACTTCGATCAGTGATCGAAATTTTTTTGAATGAAAAGCATCGCCCTCTTACCGAATTGCAAAATAGCGAATGGCTGTGGAAGTTAGCATTCTATGTCGATTTGACAAAACATATGAACGAACTGAATTTGAGATTGCAAGGAGAAAATCAGCTTCTCCCTGATTTATATACTAATGTCAAATCGTTCCGGCAGAAAATAATGCTGTTTCAATCACAATTAAATAAAAAATGTTTCACACAATTTAAAACATGTGAAATATTTAGCCACACTACTGAGACTGAATTTCCCGTCGATTTTGCAATCGGAGCTTTGAGTGCTTTGAAGATAAATTTTGATACTCGTTTCTCAGACCTTGATATCATTGCGAATCAAATCAAGATTTTTCAAAATCCTCTTGATATCGACATCGAAACCTTGACCCCGGAACTTCAAATGGAAATTATTGATTTACAATGCAGTGATATAATTAAGAACAAATATCAAAACTCATCTTTGTTGGAATTTTACAAGAGTCTTCCGCTGGCACAATTTGATAATTTGCATAAATTTGCTCGTGGGCTATTTTCTGTTTTTGGTACTACTTACTTGTGTGAGAAAACATTCTCCAAAATGAAGTACACAAAGAATTTTTACAGATCTAAGTTAACCGATGAGCATCTTAAAGCTCTTTTAATAATTGCTACCACTAAAATTGATCCACAACTACAAATTATCGTCAGTGGAAAATCACAATTACATAAATCCCATTAGTATTTTATATGTTTATGTGTTTATACTCGTATGTTATAATGTTTTTATATGTTTATGTGTTTATACTCGTATGTTATAGCATGTAAATAAAACCAAGATACTATCATTCTGAGTTTTTTATCCACCTTATCACAATCACAATTAAAACAATAAGACCAGGGGGCGATTTTGCCACGTATCGTTTCGCACGTATATTGCATCCAGAGGGAGTGTGAAACGCGCGAGCATTTGGAACCATTCCTTGTCACAATTTTGCCGCTCCATTTCCCTTGATACGTGTACTCGTTCTGCAGTTCCCGCGTAAACTGGACGTAAGTCTGGCGAACTACACACGATTTGCGCCCGTATTTTTCGCGCGATACTTGTGGACGCAATGTATTGGTGCCCAGTACCTCGCCAATGAGCATATATATTCGCATGAAAAAATTCGCGGTGAATTCGCCCCTTCTGAGTAAGGTCTTAGCCATTAGTTGTCGCGGGCCTGATTGATGAAAATGGTCATAAGATGTCGCGGGCCGGATGGATGACACTGGCGGGCCGGACACGGCCCGCGGGCCGTAGTTTGGAGACCCCTGTTCTAGTCAATCCACGCTATGCAATTGCACTATATAAGTATTATAAATACAAAATAATACAAGAACAACATGTCAACCTACCAGAGACCAAATGGGAAAATAATTCTCCGACTCCAGATATTTTCAAATCAGAGGGTTCGGCTCTGTGGAACTCCTAATTTGACCTATAAATCCTACTGATCCCTCAATATAAATATTAAAAAAATCTTTTGTAATCCTACGTGTATTTAAAATTACCGGTTTTTGCATTTTTATATATAAATTCTTTGACAAATCTAACATGCCTAAATTTTGAATGAGTGACCTAGGTATAATGCCGGTAGCCGAAATAACAAATGGTAATATTTTTATAGTCTGAGAATGCCATATTCTTTTAATCTCATTTCTCAAATCTGTATATTTTCTAATTTTTTCAGAAACAGATTTTTGAAAATTACAAGAATTTGGAATAGCTACATCAATGATATAAGTTATTTTTTTTTAAATTTTGTCATGTAAAACTATATCAGGTCTATTATGACTAATTGTTCTGTCTGTTAGTATAGTTTTATCATAATATATTTTATAAAATTAATTTTCTAAAAATGAATTTGGTTCATATTCATAATATGGTACTATATTACGGCAGTCAATCAAGTTATGTTTAATTACCAAACTTTGGTGGATTATTTTTAAAACCTGAGTGCCTAAATGTATACTCGGACGGCGCTAATACAGAACATCCTGATATAATATACTTTAAGTAAATAAATAATGAAATAATATGCTTCAATGCACAATTGAAAAAATATACCATTTATGGTTGTCGATATCTGGAAACGGGGTAATTGCGTCTACTGGAAGCATTTACCTAAAAAAATAGGCGCATTTACCCCGGGTCACTATTAAACAATCGTATTTTTTCAGTTTTCATTTCTCCAAAATACGCAATGGTTTCTTTAAAATAATTATTTTAATTGAAAACAGTATTACTTTTTCTTAACTCACCGTAAATTCAAACTCCACACTCTAGTGATCACAGAGATATTCAAGAATATAGAAGACCACAAAATGCGACACGTCACTCGTTTTTCAGTCACTTTTTTTAAATGGCGAATTACTTCCAACCTGTCACCGAAAGTGTTGCCTGCATACTTCCAAGTTGTGACATAACATACAAGAAAACCACTAGATGGCATTAATTACATCTATTTTAAACATTAAACAAAGCAGGATGGATAGACGCAGTAGCCCCATAGACGCATTTACCCCAGCTGATCTTAATACGTTAGTTACCCAAAGAATTTAATGCAAATTATTATAATCTTTCACACCATCTCTACGTATTATAAATTAAAGTCCTCAGCGGCATCTGTCTCTTTTCGCGATAAATTAAAATACGGCGGTGGTTATAAAGGTTGGATAACCATCCAGTAGATGACGTTGTGTTTTATTAGCCACGGCAACGCGTGACCGGGTCAGCTAGTTTTGAATAATATTTAAAATGGTGTTTGTTATCTCAAAGCTAGGAACAATCTTAAATGACAATACAAGTTCGTGACGGTAAATATCTTTAACAGGTGTATCCCAAGGCAAACCAAAAATGTTACGTAGGGCTCTGTAGGGGCGTGTAAATAGCCCCTGACACTAGGGATGACTACCCTATGTAAAATTAACGAAAATTGAATTCTTCCCTATGTGACACAAAAAAACAGTTGACCCAGCAATCTCAAAAACCAAAGTGAAAACAAACAAACACTCACTCAGAGAATGCAGCTCAGCCACGATGTCCACACAAAAAGACACTTCTTTTCAATAAAAATGTCAAGGCGATATTGCATAATCTTGACAGATGTTTCGCACAGCAAGGAAGTTTCAACCATCAAAAATTTGCATATTAATAATGCGTGCCAAAAATCCAATCTTAGGTACAACAATAATTCACTCACTGGATGAATTATTCTTATGACTGACCAGGAGAGACATCTCTTGGCCTTTTACTGACACTCCCGTCAGACGTAATTGCTTGATTCACAAAGGTAAGGAAACGCATGAATACACTGCATCTCAAGTCACATAGGTTCAATTCAATACAATACAAAACCCATAGATGGCGCCCTTATGGTCTTATAGCATAAATTATCAATTTAAAGAAATTAATGCCCAAATATATTTATGGCGCGTATCCATATTCCCCGCCTTGGAAGTTCGTAGAGCTTACAAAAGAAAGAATATAAAAATACAAATGAAACAAGAAATGAAATAGAAATAAAGTGACTATTCACCGGTAATATTCAGGAATGACACGCATTGGAAATTCGCAGAATCTCACAAAATAAAGAAAAATAACTAAAAATACAATGTAATAAAGTTCAATTGACCAAGATAACGGATATTAAGTAATGCCATGTCTGGGTCAGAGATCATTGAAACAATGACTAAAATCAAAAAAAATAAATAAATAAAAATAAACAAAAATAGATAAAATATAAAATTATTGCGTTGGAATGGGATATAATTTGACAACCGGACGTTTAAAAGAACCAAATCTTGTCTTTACCGTCGCAACGCGAACAATTTTATCCATTCCGGGATGGATTTCAGTTATCACGCCTAAAGGCCAATTTAACGGAGGGGAATCTTCTTGTCCCACTAGTACGACAGTTCCGATATCAATCGGATGATCAGAAGTAGTCCACTTCTGCCTGACTTGCAAGGTGTGCAGATACTCTGAACGCCACTTCTTCCAGAAGGACTGAACCATGCTGTCTAATAATTGCTTACGCTGAGTCAAATTGATTTTACCGTCTGCCAGGACAGAAGCAGGCAAGTACTGCAATGGTGTCGACATTAAAAAATGCGCAGGCGTAAGGACTTCTGGATAAGGGTCAGAAGACATAACTGTAAGTGGACGCGAATTCATTATGCACTCAATTTGAACTAGCACAGTCTGTAACTCCTCATAGGTGAGAAGCTGAGTTCCAATCACACGGTACAAGTGTGTCTTCATGCTCTTTATGTTCGACTCCCACATACCCCCAAAATGAGGCGCGCGTGGTGGAATCATTTTCCACTCTATACGACGCTTAGCGAGTTCGCGCTTTAATGAGGGCTCATATTCAGATTCAACCAAAAACTTGTAGAGGTCATCTAATTGTGCCTTCGCACCCACAAAATTAGTACCATTATCTGAATACAAGCATGTTACCGGGCCACGCCGAGAAATAAAACGGCTGAAAGCAGCCAGGAAAGCATTTGAAGTTAAGTCAGAGACCAACTCAATATGAATAGCCTTGGTCACAAGGCATACGAATAGACAAATATATGCCTTTTGAGAATGTTGTCCTCTCCGACGAGTCAGCGTAATACGGAGTGGACCTGCGTAATCTACACCGGTATGTACGAAGGCCTTTGCTTCTGCAACACGATATGACGGTAAATCTGCCATCTTCGGTGTAGGATGCGATGGATTTAAGCGGAAGCAACAATTGCATTTCCGCACCATCGCCCTAATAACAGTCCTAGCATCTAATATCCAATAGCGTTGACGTAAGATAGACATAAGAAGTCCTGGGCCTGTATGACAGTTCACGACATGAAAGTGAGCGATGATCAGATCGACAACACAGTCATGTTTGGGAAGCAAAACCGGATGTTTAACCTCAAAAGGTAAATCCGATTTAGAAAGCCGCCCCCCAATACGTAACAGATTATCTCCATCAAGAAATAGAGATAAACTCTGAAGTCTTTTGGAATGAAATTTGCCTTCCTGGAGTGCAGCAATATCTCCTGCAAAATGAATACTCTGCACAGCACGAATCACAGCCTTTTCAGCAGTCATAAGATTATTGACCGTTCCAGAGGAAAGTGATATCTTTTTTATGAATCGGAGGACATAAACAACAATCCTTAGTAGTTTATCCCAAGTGGATATACGCTGAGCCAGTTCACTCAGGACCGATTTTTCACCCTGAAATGTTGCAATGAGCACATTAGCCTTGTGTTCAGGCATTTCACCAGTATTGGTAGGGTGAAACGGTTTTAATGGCCATTCCAAAGGTGGGCTGCGAATCCATGATGGGCCGTTCCACCATAAATCATGTGAAACGAGTTGGGAAGGAAGCATGCCACGAGAAAGGCAGTCGCTCGGGTTTTCACTACCAGCAACATGGTAAAAGTTCTCTGGAGACAAATTTTCTTGGCACTGAGCTACGCGATTACTAACAAACACCGACCAGCGATGCGGTGAAGAATGTATCCAAGAGAGCGCAACGGTAGAATCGGAAAACGCATATGTTCCTGCAATAGGAAGACGCTCAGAATGATTATCTTGAACCGTCCGTATTAATTTGGACATCAATACTGCGGCACAGAGCTCCAAACGAGCGAGGGTCGTCACTTTGGTGGGAGAAACCTTTGATTTTGCGCACAACAATCTCACTGTAATTTTTCCAAACAGATCAGTGGTGTGCAAATAAATCACACAGCCGTAACCATTCATGCTTGCATCGCAGAAAGCAACAACGAGGACCGTACTGTCTTTCAGGACACCAACATGGCGAGGGATTTTTATCATTGAAATTAGCGGAAATTCCTGTGTAAGCGCCGAAAACCGACGAATAACGCTATCAGGGGGTGTATCATCCCAACCAATGTTGCAGATGATAAGTAATTTAGCGTACAGAATGACAGGGGCGACCAAGCCGAGGACATCAAATAAACGGGCGACTATGGAGAGTATGCTCCGCTTTGTGCACTTCTCCTGAACATAAGATGTCGTAAAGAAGAAGCTGTCATCAGCTGGTTCCCACGAAAGGCCCAACACCTTAGAGGTATTGTTAGAACCAACAGTGAAGTCCACTGGGCTGCGGTGAGAATCCGGGAGGTTCTCAAGTACAACTTGAGAATTACTAGTCCATTTTACTAAATCAAAGGCACCGGACTTAAACAACGAGATTAATTCTCGAGAAAGACGTATGGCGCTGGGCTCATCTGCAATAGAATAGACCAGGTCGTCCATATACAGCTTGGACTCTGCCACTTTGGCAGCATCCGGGTAATGTGGTCTCATATCCTGGGCCAACTGGCGAACCGTCCGCATTGCTAAGTATGGACTTGCCGTCAAGCCGAAAGGAACTCGATTGAACTGAAAAGTTCGTATGAGACCATTATTTGAGAATCGAAATAAGATCCTCAGGTATCTGCGATGCTTGCTAGGAACTTCAATCTGTAAATACATTTGCTTTATATCCGCAGTCATAGCGATGGGAAAAAGACGAAAGTCAAGCAAAAGCAGAAACAAATCGGCTTGCAAATTGGGACCAGTATGAATAATGTCATTCAGTGACAGCCCTGTGTGTGTTTTAGCACTAGCATCGAGCACAATACGAGGCATTGGTTTGTCTGGACGAGTGACAGCATGATGTGGGATGTAATATCCATCTTCTGTGATATCAGACTCTGAGACTTCTGATAGGTAATTATTTTCAATATATTCACTGATAACCTTGTTATAATTCTCCTGCAAAGCAGGGGAATGTTTAAATTTTCGCTCCAATGCCAAAAATCGGCGTTGGGCAGCAGTACGAGAATTACCCAATTGTCCTGGATCTTTACAGAAAGGTAAAGCAACAGAATATCTACCATCATCAGTGCGAGAAATTGATGAAGTAAAGAGATTCTCACATTCTGTCTCCTCCGGACTTAGAAATTTTATATTAGGTATCTCTTCTAACAGCCAAAATTTTTGCACTAAATCATTTTTTTTTTTTTTTTTTTTTTTTTTTTTATTAGAAGAAAAAAGTTATAAAATATTACAGGAAATCAAGTAAAAAAATAAGATATTACAAAAAAGAAAAGTCCCAATAAACTACTTTTAAGTAGTTTGTCAATGGGTGCTTTTACTTTGAAGTTTTTTTTTTTTTTTTTTTTTTTTTTTAAATAAAACTTATAATGCAGTTAGACATTTTTGTGTTACGAGTACTACAAGAATGTTAATACAAACTTTTTCTTTCGGCGAGCCAATTTTTCAATATAATATTTGTTCTTACATTATTTGTACATTTTTTAATTTTAGCAGGTAACATATTTAAGCATGTAGGTATCATGTAGTCCAGCGTTCTTTGTCCATATTTGTTTAAGTGCTTAGGTACGATTAGTCCTTCATTTAACGTAAATCGAGTATTGTAAGTGTGGTCCAGTCTATTTATGTATATAGGGCTATTCATATGCTGAAAAATAATTTTATGCCACAGAATTGCTCTTACTGAGAGAATTTTAAGATTCTGGTAAAAGTACGGAACATTGTGTCTTTGCTCGTATAAACTTTTATGAGCTAATAATTTAACTAATGAATTTTGGACAGATTGAACATGATTAACATTTGTCTTACAGGAAAGTCCCCAAGCTGTAATTCCGTACCTGATAATAGACTCAGCTAATGATAAATAAATTATTCGAAGTGTGCATATTGGAACATAGAATTTAAGTTTATATAATCTACTAACAATAGATCTCAGACGTTCACAGACTTTATTTATTTGTAAATCCCATTTGAAAAAGCAGTCAATAATTACACCTAAATAAACATATTCTTTAACCACTTCAATATTTTCGCATGTACACAATGCTGGGATACCAACATGTAAGCAATCTGAACCGTGTGTTTTTATTTCTGGTGTAATAATATTTGTCTTGGCATTGGGTGATCTAATATGTATCAATTTGGTTTTTTTTGCATTTATGATTAAACCAGAGTCATGAGACCATTTCAAAAGCTCAATGTAATCCTTTTGTAAGAGTTCAATACATAATTTTAAATCACTGCGAGAAATCACTAGTGCAGTATCATCCGCATATACAAAGTGTTTTACATGTTTAAAGATGTACTTAATAAAAGATACATAAATGATATATAAAATTGGACCTAATATGGAACCTTGAGGAACGCCAGCTAAAATTTTTCTTTTTTTACTTAAAGTGTTCAATAGCTTTATTTTCATGCATCGGTTGTTCAAGTAATTTTCAAATAGTTTTAGGAGCTTTCCTCTTATTCCTATGATTTCTAGTATCTGCAATAATTTTCTATGATTAATAGTGTCAAATGCTTTAGAATAATCTATAAATAAAACTAATACATGATTTTTACTATTTAGTTCATTATTTATGAAACTGGCAAATTTTTGAAGTAGCATTTCGGTACCCTTTTTTTTCTGGAATCCATATTGATTTGTATCAATAATAGAAAAATCTTCTAAATATTTTATTAATTTCAACTGAATGTATTTTTCAAGAATTTTTTCGAGTGATGGCAAAATACTAATCGGTCTATAATTACCCAATAGAGTGTGATCACCTCCTTTATAAATGGGTCTGATAATACTACATTTTAAGTCATCTGGAATTTTTGCTTCAAATAAAATTCTATTTACAAAATGGGCTATGATTGGAGCTAAAATTATTATATGTTTTTTAATATCACTCATTCTGATATTATCAATTCCAGGAGAAGAGCTTTTAAGTTGCCGCACAATGCTTTCTATATCAGAAATTTTGGCCCTTGGTAGGTACATGCTTTGAGGCCTCTTCTCTGGTTCAAAAGCAGTTGTCCTGTAATTACATTTATGTAACATATTGCAAACACTGTCAGAGAAATAATCAACAAAATCATTAGTTACATTTTCTTTGGTCCGATCTTTCATCAAATATTTGGAGGCAACTTGGTCACAATTATTTTTACATTTCTTACCTAAAATTTGATTACACTCGTCCCATGTCTTTTTTGAATCTTGAAATAGATTTTTGAATTTGTCATTATAGTATGAGGTTTTTAATTTAAGTAACAATTTATTTAAAACATTTCGATAACACTTATATTCCTTTTCATAGTATTTATTTGTTGGGGCATTTTTCCAACGCTTATATAAATAATCCCTTTTTTTAATTTTATATAGTGCATCACTAGATATCCAATCATTTATGGCATAAGGTCGGCTTTTAGGTTTTTTGCTTATTATAATTGTGCTGTTTTTATACAAGTCGTCAAAATAATTTTTAATTTTTAAATAAATAACCGAACATTCGGTTTCCTTTAGAAGCGACTTCCAGTCATAATTACAAATACGTTTATCAATCTGTTTTTGCGAAAGAATTTTGACGTTATTAGAATCGCTAGAATTGAAATTATCTACCGACTTATAGAGTATGCTTACAGCTGTTGTATTATGATCGGCAATATTATAATCACATACGCACGCGGAGATTGTACTGGTTAATCCAGTAGGTAACTTTCCGCTAACTCGCACAAAAAAGTGATCTAAGCAAGAACTAACAATTTTCCCTTGAACTATTACTTCTCGTGTAACATTATTTATACATTTTTTTAAATAGTTATTAGTAAGAATATTTTCATATTTTATAATGATAGCATCATTTTTGTGTAATAAATTTAAATTTACATCACCGAAAAATATTACACTTTCATTTGATTTAATATTGTTTTCAAACACATTGGATATTTCTGACAAAAATGCTTGCTTATTTAAATTCGGGGGTCGGTATATTGCCAAGACATTTAGAGTACTGTTATTTGGAAGTGTCAATATTCCAAAAACGTTCTCAAAATATTTACTGTCCAGAAATATTTGCGAAAAGGAGAGGTTATTCTTTACATATAACAAAATGCCTCCACCGGATTTATGGTTTCTGCAATAGTGGTACGAATTGAAACCGGGAATATCATAAAGATTAACAAGTTCCGAACGAATTGCAGTTTCGCAAAGCATGAGTACGTCAATGTGATTTAAGCAGTCTTTAAAATAAACATGAAATAGGTCCCAATACCTACCTATAGATCTAATGTTTAGTTCCACAAAATTGAGTTTACTCGTTTCACGTTTCATTGTGTCTTGCTTACGAAGCCATTCGCACAGGTTATTTATCTTACAAAAATTTATGTCATTATCATCATCTATGAAACTAAAAGACATAATGTGTGTAACTAAAATACTTAATAACTAAAATATAAGTATGCAATTTTATTCCTGGCATTGGCATTTCATACTGATTTACGCAATTATTATAACTAATTGTTAAAATTGAAATTGACATTGAATGCATATTTAAATAAATTCGCAGCAATAATAATATCACGAATAATAATGAATAATAATAATTCATGCCCAAAAATAGTCCATCAAGGTTGACTTCAATTTGTTTTGGTGACAGTATTGAATAAACTGTCATTGTATTTCTAGTGATAATGTTATAGAGAAGAAACATAGTATAAAGTATATCAATTTTGTTTTGTGTAAATAATATTTCACAAGCCTTAACACTTTGAGAACAGGCTAAAATTTGAATCCATCGTTTTTGTTTTAAAATTTTACTGAAAAATATAATTAAATAATTTTTTAATATTTCTAATGATTCTTTAACACTTAAGTTAAGTGCGAGTGCCGAGAATGATGTGTTTGTGCTGAGCACATTATTGGGGTAATCACCCATCAACACGAAACCGAAAGCGGTCGATAACGCGGGGGGTGCACTAGTACCCGATTCAACCCTGTTCCCTAAATAAATATATGGGAACAGTTGTGCACCGATGACGACATCCACGCATCCAGGAATATTCCATGTTAAGTCTGCGAGAGGTATGCCCTCTAAGTACCTCATATCACCCTTGGCTATATAGTGATTAGGTAATTGGTCGGTGATACTGTCAACGACAAGCGCATGTATATTATATTTATTCTCTGGGTATACGCGAGACTCAATATCCAAATACACGTAACCGAAAATTGGTCGAGACGTTGATCCAATTCCTTTGACAAACGAATTACTCAAAGGAATTATTGGTAAATTCAGCGTCTTACAACAATCGACCGTAATCAAATTATTTTGAGAGCCATTATCAATTAGGCACCGAATAATAACTTTATTTCCGTTTTTAAGCTTCGCGTATACTTGTGCGGTCGAAAGTAAAATAGAAGAGTTCGGTGTTACTTTGGCACAAAGCGAACACGAAGGATTGACATTCGCGGTCCCCTCCACTTGCTTATCACCAATGCCAGTTCCATTGATGCTGGATGACACTGGAGGGGGGACTGACGGTTCTTCACTGGTAGGTACTTGCGACGTATGTACATGAGTATTGGTTTTCATATTATTCACACTGCCGAAATGTAAGAATGTATGATGACGTTTATTGCACAAATCACAAACTAACTCCGATTTGCATGACTTGATTGTATGTGAACCACTAAGGCAATTTACACAGGCATTTTTCGATTTTATAAATTCAAATCGAGCCTGTGGGGAACTCATACATTTAAACTTTGAGCAAACGTTGATTAAATGATCAGTTTTGTTACACAGAATACATCCTTTCGGCGGAGCTGGGAAGCGCGGAATATTCGCATTACTCGCGACGAACGATTTAGTATTATTTGATCGGGAGGACGAAATGGGATGCGTTTTATTTACGACACCATGCGAGTTACTCGTTCGTTCTAAAATCTTTACTTGATCTTGTACAAACGAAACTAACTCATTATAAGAAGGAATTTCTTTATTACGAACTGTCAGCTCAAAGTTCTGAGCCGTCTGTGAATCAATTTTTCTTACCGCGCAGTGAAACAAAATAAAATCAGTTAAATCTTCAATACCTAACTGCTTTAATGCCGACACTGACGAAGAATATCTTTCAATGAAAGAATTGAGACTGGCAGATGTATTCGTGCAGTTTTTCGCATCGAGAATATTATTTAAATAATGTGTTCCTAGTGTACGTTTATCTTGATATTTTTTAACTAAACTCTCCCAAATGATCTGATATGTATCACCCGAAGGCACAATGCCTGCGGTTATGTTCAAAGCCCCGTGTGTGAGTTTTCCGACTAAGTACTGCACACGCTGCGAGTCAGTTAGCTGTCTATTATTATGGATATTGGCTTTAAATGACTCAAAAAATTTCGACCAACTTTCATTCTTACCATCGAAGGTTGGAAGATCTATTGCAGGAAGATTAATCATACACGGCTCCCGCGACTTATTTTGTGACGTCAGTGACTCTCTTACAGAAGTTTTCATATTCGATCTAGTTCGTTTGACCTTCAAAAAAAGATCATCAAAAGCATTTAAAGCTTGAAAATCTGGTTTAAATTCTGGATTTAAAGTTAACTGACGATCATTGATGCTATCTATAATATTTTCAAATTGACTTCGCATTTGATCAATCATCTCTGACTGAGCCATAAACACTTCGTTATTTCTTGACTCAAAATTAGATATATTATTTGTTGCATTATACAGATCGTTCATACGAACAAAAAGATTTTCCTTTTTTGCGGTTAAAAGAATAAGCGATCTGTCTTGAGCCTCATCAAAACCCTCCTCCGTAATTCTTGGCATTTTTTATATATGCGAAAAGATTACCACAAAATTTTACAATAATGTTACAATGTTAATAATTAATTAATAATAATTTTGCGAATAATTATCCAAAATTACGACAATTCTGCGAACAATGTTAACAATTAATTAATAATAATAATGTTGCGAATAATTATCCAAAATTACGATAATTCTGCGAACATCCAAATATGTCATCCAAAAGCAAAAAACAAGACCAGCTATAGTTCTCAAAAAATGAGAGGTACTTCAAATTTACCAAAAAAAATACGTAAATTCAAACATCCATGTAATTAAGCTATAATCTCGAATTGAATGTATGAATGAATTAATAATCCAGGCTACGAAGGACCAATAAATATGTAGGGGCGTGTAAATAGCCCCTGACACTAGGGATGACTACCCTATGTAAAATTAACGAAAATTGAATTCTTCCCTATGTGACACAAAAAAACAGTTGACCCAGCAATCTCAAAAACCAAAGTGAAAACAAACAAACACTCACTCAGAGAATGCAGCTCAGCCACGATGTCCACACAAAAAGACACTTCTTTTCAATAAAAATGTCAAGGCGATATTGCATAATCTTGACAGATGTTTCGCACAGCAAGGAAGTTTCAACCATCAAAAATTTGCATATTAATAATGCGTGCCAAAAATCCAATCTTAGGTACAACAATAATTCACTCACTGGATGAATTATTCTTATGACTGACCAGGAGAGACATCTCTTGGCCTTTTACTGACACTCCCGTCAGACGTAATTGCTTGATTCACAAAGGTAAGGAAACGCATGAATACACTGCATCTCAAGTCACATAGGTTCAATTCAATACAATACAAAACCCATAGATGGCGCCCTTATGGTCTTATAGCATAAATTATCAATTTAAAGAAATTAATGCCCAAATATATTTATGGCGCGTATCCAGGCTCTATTTTGGATTATTTGCACCTCCGATATAATTTTTTTGGTAGCAAAACCCCAGATACTCGAAAGGTATGCCATGTGGGAGTTAATCATAGCATAGTACAATGATCGCAGTATGGCTGTGGGAAGCAATCTATGTGGTCTGTACATTACACCGGTCACCGGAGCAATCTTCGATTTAATATGGTCAAAATGGTTTTTCCATGTAAGCCGTGAGTCAATTAAAAGTCCCAGGTACTTCGCGACATCTGTTTGTTGGTTGGGTTTCAAGATATGTTCTCAAAGCCCTCTTATTGATGCTGATGTTTATGTTTGGTGGTATTCTGTTAGAGTGGTGTTTCAAAGAGTTTTGGTAATCTAACATCATTTTACTATGATCACTTATCTGGTTATCAATATTGGAGGTGGTTGAGGATATGTTTTCTCTATTTGATTTAATATGGTCTAAAAGAGAACTGCTGGTTTCCGTAACTCTCGTGGGATATGTATTATTACATATGAAATAATTATATGAAAATAAAGTGTTGATATATTTTTGTTGTTGTATCATTTTTTTTAAGAACATTAATGTTTAAATCCCCGAAGATGAGTGCATCTAGGATACTTTTTTGTAAAATAGATTCAAGAGATACTAAAAAATCATTTCTATTGTTGTTATGTTTCCTGTATATAACATGTATATATTTAATGGTTTAGAATGTTTATATTGTACCCTAACTCCTAAAAAAGAGTTATTCGTTGATCACTTTTCAATAACTTCACAGTTAAATGTATTGTGAGTATATATCGCCACTCCTCCTCCTCTTCCAGTTGTACAGGAAGCAAAACTACCTCGATAGCCATTGATGTTGAATAAAGATCCTTCTCCATCTCCCAGCCATGTTTCGGTGACAACTAACACGTGCACAGTATCCGTTATTCTTTTGAGCGTTTCTTCTATTTTGTCTATTTTTTTTCTAATACTTCTGGCATAAATGTACAGGACTCTCAAGCTATTTTTTATAGGCATGTAGTCGTTCACCGATTGGTACTTCCTTTATTTTATTTTAATTTTATTTTATTTAAGGAGAAAACACAGATACAGACAATAATTAACAAAACAATATTATGAGCAACAACTTGAGAATTCGCCTGCACCCTTTGTATGATTGATTGGTCAGCAGCAGCTTTTTCAAATTCCGGCATAGTCCACTTTTTCCCTAACACGTTCATCCATCGTCTTCCAGATTGGACATTCTGAGCTGGTGGCTCCGTGGTCATTATGACTTACTTTATTACAGTTGGTACACGTAGGCTGCTCTTTTTTGTTAGGGCAGGACTCGAATTTGTGGTTGCCCCCGCAGTGAACACAGGCCGTTTCTTCTTTGCAAAACAATTGGGTGTGTCCGAAACCCATACATTTATAGCATTGGACCAATGGTGACTGATCCTCCACTTTTAAACGTTGGTATCCCATATTGATATGGCCAGCTTCTATCTAGGGGGGGGTCTTCAAAATTAGGGAAGGCTTAGGTTTTAAGTCATCGGGGAGGGGGGGGGGGGGGGGTTAAAAATTGCAAAAAGGTGGTCACATAGTATGGGTGCGTTCCTTAACTGTCCTAGGTTTTAAATGACTTGACTTTATTGGAATATTTACTCTAAGTTGTCTTGACATAAGAAGTTGTGACGGTGTCAGTAAATTATCTTTTGGAGTATTTCGATAATGTAACAATGCAATATATACATATATATCAGTTTTTGATTTGTGACATTTTTTAAAATATGTTCTTTACAATTTTAACTCCACTTTCAGCTTGACCGTTGCTCTGCGGAAAGTTAGGACTAGTTGTAATATGTTCTATGTCCCAATCATATACGAAATTTTTAAATATAGCTGAAGTGAATGGAGGACCATTATCGCTGACAAGTTGTAATGGTATCCCATGACGAGCAGATATCACTTTTAAATGCGTGACGACAAGGTTAGCTGTATAACCTGAATGTAAAGAGACTATTTCTATACATTTAGAATAATAATCCACGACGACTCAATAAATGGTATTATTAAATTGAAGCAAATCTACACCTACTCTTTTCCAAGGAAATGAAGCTATAGAATATGGAATAAGTGGTTCTTTGCTGTTATTTGCTTTTCCAAGGAAATGAAGCTATAGAATATGGAATAAGTGGTTCTTTGCTGTTATTTGCTTTTCCAAGGAAATGAAGCTATAGAATATGGAATAAGTGGTTCTTTGCTGTTATTTGCTTTTCCAAGGAAATGAAGCTATAGAATATGGAATAAGTGGTTCTTTGCTGTTATTTGGCTTAAATTTATTACAAATACTACATTGATCTACTTTATTCTGTATATCTGAATTCATATTTGGCCAGTAAATAATATTTCTAGCTAAATATTTTGACTTTGAGATGCCTTGATGATTCGCATGAATTTTATTAAGCATGACAGGATTGAAAACTAAGTCATTGACGACGTGTATTTCACCTTCCATGTTCCAGTAAGGTTTTGTTGACGGTTCACATTTGTTTTTTTGTTGCGGGCCAGCCATTTAAATAATATTTCTTCAAAACTCCTAATGTAAAATCTTGATTTGTAGCTACTTTTATTTCCTGCAATTTATTATTGGAAACTGCTAGACTCCAAATCAGTAAATTAGCATGTACCTGCAGTTCCTTTTCTACTTCCGTTATCTCTGTGTCTGGCAAGGGTGCACGAAATAACGCGTCTGCTACATACATATATTTGCCTGGTACATAGGTGACATTTAGGTTATATTTTTGTAACAACATCATCATTTGTTGTAATCTTATAGGTACATCCGAAAGTGATTTTTTGAAGAAACTGACTAGAGGTTTATGATCCGTTTCAACCTGTACAAGTTGTCCATACAAATACTGGTGAAACTTTTGGCAACCAAAAAGAATAGCATGTAATTCTTTTTCAATCTGCGCGTAATTCTGCTGACATTGCGTTAGCGATTTAGAGCCAAAAGCTAAAGGTTTATTGTTGCATAATTACTGCTCCGTCTGCTGACTGACTAGCATCGACTGAAATAACTATCGACTTGTTCATGTCATAATGAGCTAAGACTGGCACTGTACAAATAATATTTTGTAGACGTTTGAATGCTAGATCATGGTTTGCATCCCATGACCAAACAGAATCCTTTTTTAAAAGGATTCTGTTTGGTCTTTTTTAAAAATTTCTGATTCTGCTGACAATTTTTTTATAAAAGAACCTAAATAATTGACCATGCCTAAGAATCTTTGCAAATCTTTGACACACCTAGGTTTAGGCATTTCTTTAATGGCTTTAATTTTGGCATTATCTGGCTTGGTTCCTTTATTATTAAAAATGTGTCCTAAAATTTTTATTTCTAACAGATTAAAATGACATTTATCAATTTTAAATTGACTTCTCTAGCACGTTGAAAAACTTTTTCTAGACGTTGATTGTGAATTTCCTCATTTTCTCCGAAAACAAGAAAATCGTCAACAAATATTAGGCTCCTTCTATGTCTGAAAATATTTCTGTCATGACCCTAAAAAATATTTCTGGTGCTGAGTTTATACCATATGGCAAACGTAAAAATTGATGTCTCCCAAATGGAGTTTGGAATGTACAAAGATCTATGCTTTCTTCATCCAATTTCAGCATCCAAAAACCTGAATCTGCTTCTAAATTAGAAAAAACATTGGCTCTGTTCAGTTTGTATCTGAGTTCTTCTAATATAGGAAATTGAAAATGTGAGCGCTTAATAGCTTGATTTAAATTTCTGGGATCTAAACAAATTCTTAAATTTTTATTAGGTTTTTCAACAATTACCATGGGGTTAACGCACGACGTTGGTTTTGTGATCTTTCGAACAACCATCAACTCTTCCATGCGGTCCAGTTCCTCCTTTAGACGTGTGTGTAGTTTGAACGGGACGTGCTGCTGGCGTTAAGTTTAGGCATCACGTTTTGGTCGACGGTGATGTGACATTCGTGAGGCAGGAATCCAAGGCCCTGAAAAACATCATTATACACTTTTAGCATGTTTTTTTACATAATTATTATTGACATTGGCAGTGGTACATACTCTTTGTATTAAGGTAGCATTCGGATCTTGGCAGTCGCGGTCTGGCAGCCGCGGCCCTGCAGCCGCAGCCGTGGTTGCGCTGTACCGCTTTGTAGGGATTTGTATGCAATAGTTTCCACCACAAGCGACCGTGCAGCGGCCGGGGGGGCATGGCCTGCGCGCAACCTTGGCAGCGACGCCGAGCCACTCCGGTGGCAGTATGGTCAGTAATTGCTAAAAATCCACCTCTTTACGATTCTCGACTCAAAACCTATAAAGATAACGTTGTTCGAGATAATATATGGGAGCATATTGCAAGTAAACTCAATGAAACTAGGATCAGCGGCCGGCAGCAAGTCAAAAAAATGACCTTTAGTTGAAAGACTGACTTTTTTGGAAAATGTTCCCACTGAAAGAAAAACTATCTGTAATATTGAGAGAACTAATGATGGTAATGATAGCGAAAACGAAGTATCAAATTATGATGAAACCAGTTTCAACAAATAGATTAACGTGGAACCTAATGAAATAGAAATTAATAGCAAAGGAACAAGTGGAACAGTAATGGTCAATGCGCCATCGAGTGCAACAGAGGTAATCGTTGAAGAAACGGCTGATGAAGAAGAACAAAACATAAAAGCAGGAAGAAGGGGCGTATTGAAAAAAAAGAAAAGATGTGGATGGCATTAAATCGTTTTGCTCGCACGTTGGGACAATGTTAAGTAAGCTTACTCCTGCATTAAGAATAGAAGCTAACACTAAGGTTTTCAATATTTAGCAGATTATGAATTAAGGAGTCTGAACCAAAGTTCTAGCACTTCTTTAAGCAGTCCCCCATTTGATCAAAATTCGCAATTTTCATCAACAAATCCTAATTCACCCAGTTCAGTCAGTGAAGCTACTGACTTAAGTGTTTCAAATACTTCTAATTTGCCAACAAATACTTCTGAAAACATTTCTAATACATATTTCCAGCTAGATAACAGTTCTTTTTCATATTTATCTTAAAGTGAGAAATAGTTTTTCCTCAGCTGTGATTGAAAATTAGTTTTATTTAGTACAAATTAGTTTTAGCTGTACAAATTGAAATTGAGTTTAATTTAGTCTGCAGTATTTCCTGAATTTCTGATCCTTTTGATTTAAGTGCCGTTTTATCAGGATTTGATAGCTGCCTTCATCGACTGGATGTATATAATGAATCGATTTTATTCCTTTTTGATGAAAGTAAGAGCAACATTATTTCATCATCCTCTTCTTCGTCCTGTATCAGTCTCTTCACGAGTTCTCGCTTTCGTTCATTGAAATTGTCAGACATAGTTACAGACACTGATTCATAGCTTTAATTTTTAAGAAATGTAGCATTAATTATTGAAAAAAAAAGCTTTTATAGCTTTAATTTTGCATTTTCATAGCGTTTATAGCTAAATAGGATAACGTCAAGGAATGGGAGTCGGCAAGAGGGGAAAAGCAATTAAATTGGCAAAATCACTTGAAACATATTTATTTTATTATTGGTTGAAACTCAACATGGCACATGTTTCTACAGTAGAGTGTGTTATGTTCGTTCTACGATCTGTCAATACAAGATTATAGCAACTAAAAAATCTTTCTGCGTCGACACTATTCACAGGGGCCCACACAGTCATCAGATCTGCCTCAGCAAATTCACTGTGAACAATTTTTACAGCTAAGAGTAGCTGAATTATGTCTACAGTGACTCCATCCCTCACTTGCTCTACAAGATGTCTTTGAAAATACCTGTTACCTTCCAGGAATTAACTGTCATCAACAGATTTAAACGTTGGAGCAAGCCTACTTTTACTTGCTAAAAGAATAGCATCTGATCGCTGGACATTCTGACCTACAATTGCAGGATTGAAAATTTTACCTGCGTGCTCAAGAAATTGATTAGTGCTGTTGTCTTGACGGTTCAGCATATGAGATGCCAGTTTCACAGAACAGCGCCCTTGAGGTGATTTTTCACAAAAACGGCGCTATATAAATCATCCAAATATTATTATTATTATTATTAACTCTTCTGACAACTCTCTCTTATTTGAATTTTTATTTGGGTTAAGACAACCCGGTTCTTTACCTCCTGCACAGCCTTTAAGGTTTTGGCAGGGGAAACACCATCACTCAATTTTTGTAAAGAAACACCATAAAGGGACACCAAGTCCTCCCAAAGCAAATGAGCGTATGGATATTTTGACCCTTCTAATACATTTACCAATTTGACAAATTGGCCACACACTTCGTCAACAAATGTCAAATGAATACATATCAAAGTTGCCTTACTACTTATCTGCAAACTGCTCTAAAATGTAATCAATACTCAAGTTTTTGGGTTCATACTCCTTCATGAAAAATCGCTGCTATTTCGCATTTTAACGTTTTTATCGCTAAAAACACCATTTATCGCTTTAATTCGCGAATATATCGTTAATGCGATGAATCAGTGTCTCTAGACATAGTTAATGTTCGATACACGACTGCAATGCACAACTGATCGCACTGACTTCTGCTTGACTACTACGGTTGGCAGTCGCTGCCCGGACCGTGGACGCTGCTATCCGAAAGCTTCTGGCAGCGCCGCACAGCAGTGATAATGGGTCGCCGTAGCTGGTCGCAACTGCCAAGTCGCGATTGTCGAGATCCGAATGCTACCTTTAGACACAGATCTTGATGTGTTTGGAGACCTATGATTGTATGACAGTTCATGGGTGTTATTACAAAATTTATATTTGAAATTTTATTTTCATTATATTGACAAGATAAAATACAATGTCCTCGTACAGGAATATTATTACCAGAAAACGACTCTAATTTTTGACAGTAATTATTGATAATTTTATTGGATGTTTTTAATTTTTTTAAAGTATTAAAAGCCATTTACCATTGCTCCGGTATCTAGAATACAAGTGACATTTTTGTTGTTAATTATTAAATTAAAATTCGACACTGACGGTAGAGAATTGACATTTTGTTTTCTATTGTTTTGTGACATTTTGACTGATTCTATATTATAAACTTCATTAGAATATTTATTTTTGTTTGTCTGACTGACATGTGAGATGACTGATTTATTTTTAAAACAATAACGACTGAAGTGACCTATTTTATGACAAGTGTTACACTTAACTTTCATAGCTGGACACGAATGACGGTGTATCTGACCACATCTTTGACATATTTTGCTGCTGGGGGACGTACTTCTCCTCTGCAACTGGAGAGGAGAAGTACGTCCCCCAGCAGGGGGGACGTACTTCTCGGACTGCTCGGCAGTTAAATAAATTTGTTAAATAAACCAAATAAATCAACACCTATGTTTCAATTGCACAACATAATATTTATTAATTAATATAAAATACTTGAATTCCTCGCAAACTACATGAAACCGTTACAACTTCATGCTTGCCATTTTTATCAACTAACTCCCTCTCCTCCTTGTATTCACTACTGCCATCTATCTTCACAAAAGCTAGACTCTGCAAAATCACCTTTCTCAACACACCTTCTTGATTTTGCAAGAGTTTTTCACAGCACATATTACATCATTTTTAATCCCAACAGTTCGCGGAAGTTTACAAACTTTGTTTTGCCCAATGACTTGAGTGAGTATGTCAGCTAGTTGGTCGTCAGTATGAATATTTTCAACATTAACTACTTTCTTTTTCTCATAATCATAAACAAAGTGGTAACTAGTATCAATGTGTTTTGAATTTTTTGAAAATTTACCACGTTTAGCCAAAGCTATAGCACCTGTATTATCTAAATTGGTACAGGACCAGTCAACTGAATATCAAAATCATTTAAAATACTTCTGATTGGCAAAACTTCTTCCACACAGTCTGCTAGCGCATAATACTCTGCATGAGTAGATGCTCTTGAAACTACTTTTTGCTTGATTGTTTTCCACAACATTACATTTCCAAAAACTCAAATAATAGTGTCAACAATATCCGATGCCCAATCAGCATCTACGAAAGCATCCATTTGTATTTCATAATTTGAATTGTAATCTAAGTTGAGTGATTTTGTCCAGTACAAATACTTCAAAATTCTTAGTGCATACTGATAATGTTCACGATCAAAACCCCCTTGGAATCGACTCAAATAATTAACTGAAAACGAAATATCAGGATGTGTTCCATTAATAATAATGCTCCGATTAAATTTCTGTATTTTATCGAATAATCTGAGATCACTACTGACTCTAATTTTAGATTTACTTCCATAGGAGTATCATACTTCTTTGTATTCTCAATTTGATACTGTTTTGCAAGACTCGATATATTTTTCTTGACATAGGAATAATTCTTTCTTATCTGAATCGTACTCAACTTCAATACCCACATAATGTTGCACTTGACCCAAGTCCTCCATACGAAATCTTCTTTTCAATAGTGCTTTTAGTTCAGTATTTCTCCTTCGTTAGAGCCACAGATCAACAAATCATCAACATACAATATCATGTACAATTTGTTGCCATTCATAACACCTGTACATAAACAATAATTGTATTTAGATCTCTCAAACTTTAATTCTGTCATATATTCATTGAAACATTCATACCAGTCACGTGGACTCTCCCTTAAACCATACAAAGCTTTTCTCAGTAAACAAACTCGATTATTACTGATCCGATACCCTTCTGGTGGGTGAATAAAAACTTATGACTTGATGATTTATCCATTGAGGAAGACTGTTTGCACATCCATCTGCTCAATTTTCCATCCATTAACACAACCAATTGAAAGCAAAATCTTTAACATGTTCATCTTTGCAACGTGTGAGTAAATTTCCTCATCTTGTTGAAAACCCTTTGCTACGCCCCACGCTTTATATTTCCCATTAGATTTAATCGTATAAATCCATTTAACTTGGATAATTGGTTTATCTTCAGGAATTTCAACTACAGACCAGGTCTGATTTATCTTTAGACCTATTTCTTAGATTCAGAACTGTTAATTGCTTCTTCATAACTTTCTGGTACATTAGCATTAGTATAATTTACGTACACTACATGATCATCAAACTTTTTTGGCCCTGAGGGAAATTATTTTTCTCAGGGCCTCCTGTGTGGAGTTAATGTAAAAAAAAAAAAAAAATTTATAACACAATTGTTGGTAAAATGTTTTTTTTTTTTCAATTATTTCTGGCTTTCACCCTTCAAGGGTGTTCTAGGCCATCATTTATAATTACAGAGAAAGGAAAGGTGAATTTATATATTAATTTTATTTAAATGTGCAAATTTCAGAATTTTATGGAAGATTGGAGTAGAGTTCAGACTTAGAAGAGATGAGATGTTGAATGGAGGAGAGGCAATTTTTGATAACGCTTGATAGAAGAGAGGATATTTATTTAGAGAGGGACAATCAAAAAATATGTGATCTAAAGTTCCCACATCTAGACCACAGAACGTACAATCTGGGGAGTCAAGCACATGAATTTTATAAAGGTGAGAAGGAACGGAACAATGTCCGATTCTCATACGAATAAGTAAGGAAATTTCTTTTTTGGAAAAATGGGGGAATTTTTGAAACCACGGTTTTGATGGGATAGTCCTTTGTATTGAGGCGTAGCGGGCACCCTTGGATTGACTAGCAATGTTCCAATACTCTGTCCAAACATTGCGGGATCTATCTTTGATGATGGAAAAAATATCAGACAGGGGAATATGGTTTACGAGGGTAACGGTAGGGTTAGACGCTCCTTGTTTTGCCAAGGAATCAGCAATATCATTACCCACTATGCCAACATGTCCAGGAATCCAAATCAGAGTGACAGTTTTTCCAGAGCTTTGAATGGAGGTTATCAATACTCGAATAAGACATACAAAGTGATCATCAGGATGAAGAAGAGGACTTGTTTTAAGTTTTTGGAGGGAACTGAGAGAGTCAGAGAGAACAAGAGAATGTTCAAAATTATTTTTTATTATATATTTGAGAGATTCAATAATCGCAATGCACTCGGCAGAAAATATTGAAAATTGGTTTGAAATTGAATAAAATATTCTTTCATTAGAATTATTGTGGTAAACGTTAATACCAATACCACAGTTAGGAGAGTCCGGAGATTTGGAGCCATCAGTAAATAAAAGAGAAGAGTTGGGCCATTTAGAAGAAATAATGTCATTGAACATATTATTGACAGTACGGGCTGGGAGATTGGAATGACTTTTAAGGATGCCGATCCCCTCTAAAATCGTTGGGGATAGGGTGACGTGACTATATTTTAATTTGTACAAAGGAAGAATATCATTTTTGATAATTTGAAGCTCTGAGAGAGAGCGAAAATTTTTACAAATGGCAGGGAGAGGTTTAGTTCGAGCTCTGATTGTAGATGAATGTGTTGAGTCGTTGAACAACGAGACTCTGGGAATAATCTGATGACTTTTAGAATTTAAACATTTAAGAACAAATTTGTCAGCAAATAATTGACGCCTTAAATAAAGAGGAGGATCAGAACATTCTACTTGAAGGGAATTGATGGGCGACGATTGCATCGCGCCAGTTATTATTCGCAATGACTTAGATTGAATTTTGTCTAATTTACTGAGTGCATTTTTGGATGCAGTACTAAAAAGTGGGCAGGCATAGTCGAGATGACTTCGAATAAGTGCATTGTAGAGCAACTTAATGCAGATAGGATGAGCACCCCACCAAACGCCAGTCAATGATCTGATAATATTTAAATTTTTTTCACATTTAGTAACTATATTATTAATGTGGGAAGACCATTTAAGTTTCCTATCAAATGTTACTCCCAAAAATTTTACTTCGGAAGCATTGGGGATTGGCGAGTTTTTAAATAAAATTTGAACAGGGGGATTATTATGACGATTTGAGAAGGTAACACACTGACTCTTTTGTACTGAAAGTTCAAGACCATTTAAAGTAAGCCATGTGCAAAGGGCATCCATGGCTTCATTAAGATATTTGACGGCGGATGGAATGATTTTGGATGATAAGAAGAAAGCTATGTCATCTGCGAACTCAACGACTTTTACTTGAGGGGGAATGGTGACATGCATATCGTGTGTGTATATATTATACAGTAAGGGGGATAATACATCGCCTTGGGGTAAACCCTTCCAAATTGACCTACTCTGAGGAGTAACATCTGGTAGCTCAATGAAAATTTTCCTATCGAGAAAAAGATTAATAATAGATTGGACAAACATGAGGGGTAAGCCAAGGCCTAAAAGTTTTTTTTTAAGAATTGGGATGGAAACATTGTCAAAGGCGCCTTCTATGTCTATAAAGACTGCAAGACATACTTCTTTGTTAGAAATGGATAAATTAATATCAGTGCTGATGATGGCAAGGTTATCTTGTGTAGATTTCTTTTTCCTAAATCCAAATTGGGATGGAGAGAGAAGATGATTACTCTCGACGAAAAATTCTAACCGGTTTTTAATTAATTTTTCATAAATTTTACTAAGGGTGGATGAAAGAGCAATTGGCCTGTAGTTGGATCCAGAATTGGGTGATTTGTTTAATTTTAGAATTGGGATGATTATTTGAGAACTCCAGTCATCAGGTATTATGCCAGTCTGGAAGATTTTATTTAAGATGCTTAAAAAGTGATTTAGAACATTATCATTACTATTTTTGATAATGCTATAAGGTATACCATCTCTGCCTGGAGATGAGTCCTTGACTGTTGATAAACAATTTTTTAATTCAATTAAAGTGAATGGAGAGTCAAGCCAATGATCAGACATAGGAGTGTTGTGGATTGGAGTTATTTCATCTAAGTTAGGTACAGAAGGGGGGGCAATTTTGTCCAAGAACTCGTCCATCCATTTAGAATGAGAAGCTCGAGGAGATGTTGGACTGAAGGAGGATCGAAATCTTCGAATCATAGACCAAACTTCCGAAATTGGAGTGTTCGGAGATACTGAACTGCAGAAGTTGTACCACCCGGATTTTTTTTTTGACCTCAATACCCTTTTGGCATTCGCTTCGGCATTTTTGTATATGAGATAGTTCTCCATAGTCATATTGTGACGATAGGAAAGAGATTTAGCTTTCCGAATTCTCACTACTTTGGAACATTCCTCATCCCACCAGGGAGTTGGAGGGAGTTTTTTGAGAGATTTGGTTTTAGGGGGAGGATTTGATTTATTGATTGCAGTTACGAGCATTGATTTGAAGTTATCGTAGTCATCTTTGACAGATAATGTATCGGTATAGGATAAATTTTGTATAAACTTATCCATATGTGAGTTAAATTCGTCTCATTTGGTGTGTTTTGTTTTAATCTTTGTCGAAATATGGGACTTGTCTGAATGGAAAGAAGTTTGATAAGTGATGGTGATCGGGAAATGATCACTGGAGCAAGGGTCGGGGGACACCACCCACGAGGAGAGAGGTGCCAGATTAATAGAGCATATGGAGAGATCCACTGCACTGGGGTTTGTGTTGGGGCGAGAGATTCTAGTAGGAGATCCGTCATTCAAAAGAAAAAGGTTGGATTCATCTAGGAAATCCATCACACTTCGACCGTCTCGATCACAGAAAGCAGAACCCCAGACGGGAGAATGGGCATTAAAATCACCCAATAAAAAGAAAGGAGGGCTTAGTTGACGGACAATTTGCAACCACGCTTGTTTATTGAAGTGCGATGTTGGGGGAAGATAGATAGAAACAAAGGAAGTGTCCTTTATTTTAGCTGCAACCATTTGAAAGTCAGCATTGGGGGGTTTGATATTATTTATTGGGAAAAACGGAAGGGATTTTTTAATAAAAAGGGCAGCACCTCCGCCCGTACCTTCCGGGCGATCATCGCGGAGACAGGAGTACCCTCCCACATTAAAGTGGGTGGATGGAGTAAACCATGTCTCCGAGACAGCAGCCACAGAAACAAGGTTTGAATTTAATAGGTTAAGAAGGTTTGATTTGTTAGAAATAGCACTGCGGCTATTCCACTGAAGAATTCTGACATCTTGAAGAGCCATTTTGAATAAATGATTTTAATGTGGAAATAATAGAAGCAGCGTTGGACGGTAGATTAGTTTGAGAAGAAATTAGGTCAATTAGAAGCATAATAAGAGTTTGAATAAATGAAGAATTATCTTGGGAGAGTTGTTCAGAAAGCTTTTGATAGTTTGTTGAGGTTGAATTATAATTGTTTGCGCACCCATTTGTGGCGTGTGAAAGAGGAGAACCATTGGGATTTAAGAGAAGTGAGTTGTGTTGTTGCTGATCGTATCCACGAGCCTGTTTAGAGATAGGGTTTTTGTATGTGAATTTTGTTGAACGGGAAGATGTTGAGGAGGAGGCGAGAGGGTTGGATGAAGAGTTACTGGATAAAACCTCGGAAAATGATTTTTTGACAGGCGGGAATAATTTAGAAGCCTGCAGAAAAGACAAGTTCTCAGAGGCCATAGAAATTTTTATATTTTTTTGGCGAGATTGTTCGGGGCAAGAAGAGTTAATGGCGGAATGAGCGCCTAAGCAGTTAAAACATTTAGGTGAAGAGAGAGAAGAACATTGGTCAGCCGAGTGGTTTTCTCCACATTTGAAACATCTGGGAGGGGATCTGCATGCAGCTTTGGTATGACCAAAACGGCAGCAGTTGTAACATTGAGTGGTGGGATAAGTGTACATTTCAACTGGTAAGGAGTTGAAAAATAAATAAATATGGGAGGGAAGAGATTGTCCTTCGAATGTGATGACGACAGATTGGGAGGGCTTCCAGGAAACGATGCCCTCAGAGGTGTCCTTATAATTTAGCCTCCTGGCTTTTATGGGATTGCCGATATGTTGGGGGGTTGAAAGTGAGGACAGGATTTCTGGAATGGACAGATCGGTCGAGATACCCCTGACCAGGCCCATTCGAGTGACATTGAAAGTTGGGATGTACGCCTTGAATTTAGAATTTGATGAAATAAATATATTTTTGATAAAGTTGTTGGCGGCTGAACCTGACAGGAATTCAACAGAGATTCGGAAGCGACCCTCGGCTTTAACACCTCCAGGTTTAATCGAAAGGTTCTTGTTATTTGAAAGAAATTTACCAAATTTAAGAGGATGGATGGTTTTACCTTGTTCAGTTTTTTGCGCATATACAATGTAGGGGCCACGGGAATGAGTAGAGTAAAAGATTGTTGGAGGAGGTTGAGGAAGAGCTGGAGGGGACTGAGAAGACAAAGGCGAATCATGTTTTTTTGGGGAAAGGGGACTAAATTTTCTTTTTTTAATTGAGGTTAGGATGACAGATTCATTGTCTGAAATGTTTGAATGTTCTGAAAAGTCTATTTTATCTGAAATGTCTCCATCTGGAGGGTCAGGAGGGGGATCTGGGGGCTTTGTAAGGGGTACAGGAGGGAAATCCTCCTCCATTGTTCAAAAAATTACAGCTAATATAAAAAGTGACAGAAGTAAAAAAATTATATAAATATCTGAAAATGAGCAGCAAGAAGTGACTCCTGGAAGATCAGGGGGGAGAAGATTCCAACACACTAAACTGTTTACAGCCAAAACACAATAAAAAGATTGGTTTAAGAATATTTTTTGAAAGAGCAAAACAAAAGAACTGATGACAGCCAAATGTTATTGTTGCGAGTCCTTGGTAAAATGTTATTTATTTAAAGTAAGTTCACAGATCACATATAGTAAAAATAGTCACAATGTATCAATTCACAATAATAATAATTAACTGAGCAAGGGATCGGAGGGAACCTTGCTGTTTAGTCTTTGGGAACAACAAAACTGACTGTGGTTCTGCTTAGAGGGTCGTACCATAGGACGAAGCGCAACTAAGGCAGCAGTCGGGGTCTGGTTGGTGCTTTACTTATGGTAGTAGAATACTCCTTAGAGGGTCGTGCCAAAGGACGAAGCGCAACTAAGAGAGCGTACTAGTCAAGAGCGAGCTACAGACGAACTGGTTTAATTTAGGGCTCGCAGCTCTTTATATAGGCCATTCCTTGTTGCGGGGCGTGGTTTATGTAGCGACTCGAGAGTAGGAAATGCGCAGAAGGCGTCTGCGCAGCCTGGTTCGCCTAGTTTTGGGTGAGCAGGATGGCGCTGTACGGGGGAAAGAGATGGTGTAGTGGCAAGCGTAAAAATGGCGCGCTACAAATTTCATTTTCTCTGCCCAACGCAATATACTCATTTATTTCACTCTTATTATCAAAGTCATCCATCTTTAATCTAATATACTCAGTGTCTTTCTCAATGAACTGTACATTTCCACTAATAATTATTATTTTGTCTACCAATATTTTGTAACCCATATCTGTGTATCCAATCAAAATACCTTTTACTGCTTTCGGATTTAATTTAGATTTTCTACATTGCTCGGATACCCTTACAAATGCTTTACTTCCATAAATATGAAGATTACTTACATCGGGTCTCTTATTAAAAAAATATTTCATAAGGACACTTATCAATCGTTGTGTTTGCAATGTATATGCTGTCGTATACACGCATTCAGGCCAATAAAAATTATCAATCCCTGCCTCTTCTAATAAACATCGTGCCCTGTCCATTATAGTATGATTCAGTGGCGCACACAGAAAAAAAAATTCGGGGAGGGTTTTTACAAAACATAAAATGCATGCTGTATCCATATCTATTCAAACGTTTATATACTAATGTACAGTGTATATCAGAGGTTCCTAGCCTTATCTGGCTCACTGCGCACTATCCAAGTAAAGTATTCTCTTCAACGCCCCTCCCCCCTTCATTAAGAAATGCGTGACAATACGCATGGAAAAAGCGCCACAGGCGAAATTTTTTTGAATGTGAAAGTTACATAACATTTGCAAGGGGAAGCTCATCAACGCCCCAGTCAGTGGTGCGGTATTGCCCCACTTGGGAATCACTGGTGTAAATAAATAAAACACTCCATTAAATTAAATTTTAAATGACAATAAATTAAAAAAATTTTAAGTAGGCACGACGAGTACATTTCTTCGCGCGGTGCGAAATTATTTGACTCTGAATAAGCCATGACAGTTTACATCAGCAATTAATATAATTATAAAATTATGTAACATAAAATAAGAAGCTCCGATAACAATCCAAAAACAACAGCAAACAATAAACAAAATAAACCAGCCAAAGAAATTAAAGACGAAAATAAAGTTTAAAAAAATGCTAATGAAAATCCAAAAATGGGCTAATGTATTCAACTCCTCCGCAAAAGTTGGGCTAAACCTCGCCAAAAAAATTAGTGTTACAAATGGATCGACTACATTGATGATATACAAAATCTAAACTAATTTTATGATTTATTATGGTAAATAAATATTATTATAATTTTCGTACTGATTAAATTAAACAAATAAATACAAAAGTTAATTCAGTTGAATGTCTAATTTCGAATCGACTGTTGGAGTCATGTTTCTGTACACATGCAGAAGAGTCAACTCATTTAACCTATTTTCCGATGTATAACTCCTTAAATAATTTTTTAAGGAGTTCTACATTGGAAATGCAATGTGGAAAATGTTCTTTCATTTTCTGCTGTAGATACGGGTAATACTGCTAATATATGCAGCATTGTTTTTATATTCGGAAACATATTATTATCTCCACAATGCTTCAGGGCACTTAAAGCATCTCTTGGCCATTTGTCTTTTTCCAGCCTAGCGATTGCTCTGTACCAAAACTTCTCCACCATTAGTTCGTCAAGGTCACCATCCAGATCGTTTTTGTAGAATTAAACCAATTTTTTAAATTCGTTCAGTGTTTCATCTGTAAGTGTAGGTAGTGGGATCTGTTGGCATTAAACTTTTTTTTTTTTTTTTTTTTTTTTTTTTTAATAAAACATACAACGAAGTTGCATTCCCAAGAGTTATCAAAACTCATTAAGGAATCGCCAATTGGTACATTTGAAAAGATAAACCCAACCCAACCCAATATGCAGACACAATACATAAAGAAAAAATTTACAAAACATTTTACAGAAGCAACATACAGACACAAACATATGAAGAATCACTTTACAAATATTTCACAGAAACATGTCTTATAAGATTTTATGAATAATATTATAACCACTCATTTGATTTATGTACTGTTGGTGTCACAAAGTTAAAATCAAGTATCCTCCATGATGGACTATAGAAATTCATAAAAAACAAATCAGGAAAAATACAATAAAAGGTACATGCTCAAAAATACACAGACCTAATACAAGATGTTTACATAAAAAATACATGATAAGATTTTAAAAAGATATAAACTGCGCCCATCATATCTGGATGTACAAAGTTTGATACTTTGGAATCCAATCAAAATGGATTTATGCTTTGAAAATCTTTGATCTAAATTATTTATAGAAGCATCTAAAAAAGGGATTTTTTTTTTACGTGAGCTCCACACAGGAGGCCCTGAGGAAAACAATTTCCCTCAGGGCCTATGTCATCTTTGGGAATGCTGTGTGGAGGATTTTTTTAAGGAAAGGAAGGAGAGGAAAGTTTTGGGAAGGAAAGGGGTTTAAGGGGTGAGTAGGAATCTGGGGTTCAATGTGTCTTGGTCATCCGCCTCCAAGACCTAGACAAACCTCACCCCATGAACCCGGGCACCCCTGCTAAATCACCAAACGTAGCGAACCACTTGGGGTGACCTACGGCAGCGGTGTTGGTTATCCAATAAAGGATATAAATTGAGATGCGGTAATAGTCCTCTGGACTCGCAACATTAACATTGCATCTTTGTTTTTGAGTATTTGTGGTTCTTGGTTTGTTCATAGTAAAGTCAAATTTTTCTGCTTTTTCATTAGCTTTCAAAAATAACAGTTTAAATTCTGTGTTTGCATTGTCCCTAAGTTTTTTTAATTTCAAGTACAGTATCTTCCGCCAAATTGGTTGCCTTTTTTAAATCAATATTTTTATTTTTTATTATTTAATAAATGTTATAAAAATTACATGTTTTTGTGTATTCTAAAAGTTTTTTGTAAAAAAATATATATTATTTAATATGTCTTACACCTTTTTATTGAGCAAAGCTCGTGTTAAAAAGGCGGAGACAACGAATGTAGAAAATAATTTTTATTTAAGTTTAAAATAATATATAATTTTTTTTTTTAATATACATAGAGATCAAATAATGGATAATTAACAGTAAACAAAGAAAAAATCGTATATATCATATAATATGCATCTATAGTTTTATATATATAAAACATATAATAGAACGAATGTAGCAGAATGAAGAGGAGATAAAAAAGAAAGGAGAAAAATAAAGAAAGAAAAAGGATATCAGACATTACAATTGTGTTTAGAAATAAAATTTTATAAGATGTAGTGATTGTAATAAGTTATATATAAAGAGCTTTTATTGATTTTTTTTATAATTTGTTTCCAATTTTAAATTAACTGGTAATTGGTTAAACCATTTAACTCCAATATATTTAAGCTGGGAACATACTAGGCCCACGCCACGCCACGCGACGTAGGTAGACGTCATCATTTCCATATCTGGACTACTTACCATCCATACATTTTCTATGGAAACGGGTGCTTTAGAATCACACTAGCCCCACGCAACGCAAACCGACGCCCCCTACGCGACGCGGATTTGCCGCAGCCAGATCGGCGTGGGCCATGTGGAAGGTGGAGGGGGTATGGTCACGCCTACTACGAGATGATTTTACATCTTTCTGGTGTTATCTAAGCATCTAATGTTATGTTTCGCAATATCTGTGGTTGTTTTTTGACAGATATTATTCAAAAATGTATGACGAACAGTTCATTGAAATTGGACGGCACGAAGTTATTTATAAAATCAAATTACAGGATTATAGAGATTCTGCATACGCAGTGCAGCTTGGGAGGAAATTTCAGCCATTCATGGCATGAGTTTCAATATTATACCCCTATAATGAATGACAATCAAACATGACATAGACACACTGCCAGTCTTTCTCTGATCCGAATGGACTTTCGTGTTTTCTTTTTTTGTCATATTCAATTATGCTGTGAAGCTCTTTAAATACCACTTTACTCATACGGAAGTACATGAAGAATCGTCCGTCATCAGATTCTAGTTAAATAGATTAGTTAACTAGATTCTACTAAAGTATGGAACTCTCCAAACATTTGTCTTTGTTTGTTAATGTTGTGGACCCAAATACTTCTCACTTTTTTCTTTTTACGAGAATATTGATTTAATAATAATAATCGTAGCAAATCATCTTCAAATTCACTTTCAAGACATGGCAAAGCTGTCATCTGCTGAGAAGAGAATCACATAAACATAACCTAAAAAATAAATGTCAAATGTGTCAAATCAAACGCGCCTGCGCACAACCAGAGACCCCTTGTCACGTGGTCACAGCGACGCGTACGTATGTCGGCCAGTGTGAACGGGACAGGAACGTTGCGTCGCGTTGCGTCTGCTCAGTATGATCCTTGCTTTATAGTATCGTTGAGCTGTGGTGGTGTTACAACGCGGGACAGTCATAGAGCCCAGGATATTTGTTCTAATGCTATTTGAAAAAGTAGTAAAGCTCTTTAACTTCATTGTTTGGATAAGGTTTTCAGAAACTTCTATGATGATGTTTTAAGTATACTAGTAAGTTCATTTTCCGATAGTTCCTTCAGCCAACATTTAATGCCCTTAATGTAGCTATTTTTTGTTTTGATGCTCAGTGGGAGTTTGTTATATAACTTTACTGCTAAAAATTCAGAACTTCTTTGTCTAAATAAAGAGTTACACTTTAGTATATTAAGTATGTCTGTTTGTTTGGCTCTGGTTTTATGAGCATGTGAGGTGTCTGCCTCTGAATCATTTTTATGGTGATGTACTAGAATGTTTAAGGCATAGATTTTCTGTACGCTTGGAACATGAAACTGTTTAAAAATTTCTGTTGTTGACGTTCTTATGGGGACCTTTAGTATGGTCTTTCTGATGCAATTCTGAGTTACCTTAAGTTGTTTTATATGATTAGATGCTGCTGAGCCCCACCCTATTACTCCATATTCCAATCGAGAGTGGCATAAAGCATAATATACTCTCTTTAAATCCCTTATTGACAAGATGTTTCGTAATTTTTTGAAGAAGAAGAACTCATCTAATGAGTTTTGTTAGCTTTTTGGAGGTAAAATCAATGTGTGAATTCCACTGTAGTTTTTCATCAATTTCAATCCCAAGATATTTAATACTTTTTGTTTGGGTTATAGACGGGCAGGAACATTGTGGAAAAGTATTTTGACATTCATGTAATTTGAGGGTATGCTCATTCATTGGTTGTCCTCTTTTGTTTTTGGAGAAAGTTAGATATTTGACGACCTCCGTAGTCCAGTGGGTAAGACTCTTGACTCACAATCCGGAGGTCGCGGGTTCGAACCCGGCATGCGCAAATAAATTTTATTTGATTAATTTGTGTTATTTCACAATTAATTCATTTAAAATAATATATAGTATATTTGCGGCATGTTCCAGAGTGGAAGATACTATCAGTATCGCCCTGGTGTAAGACCACCATTCAGAATTGAAACGTTGCTTGAAAATGGCTTTAGCCGTGTTTGGTGACCAGATCTGAATAGCCAGGTACTTCCCAACCTTCCTCTTCCCCACCTCCTTCCTCTCCCCACTACCTTCAGCCTCACAACATACCCCAATTGGAGATGCCATAGTCTCACTGGATCCAGACAGGAGCAGTTGAGATTCTTGTGCGGTATTCACTGTAAAAAAAAAAAAAAATTTAGTTTTATTAACATTTTAAGAGTTTACTTTTAGTCAGTTTTGAAGTACAGCCAGGCCATGTTCCGCCTCCTTGTAGGTTCTTGTCCAATCTTGTTCGTGGAATAAAATAACAGTGTCATCTGCAAAGCTCATTATGTTTCCATTGATTATTATGGGAAGATTCATAAGGTCTTTTATATAAATCAGAAATAGTATAGGTCCTAATATTAGGTCCTGGGTATTGTGTCTGTGGACAAAATACCCAGCAGCGCAATGGGACAAACTGAGGGTGTGCTACAACAATGCATACAGGCAACTTATGCAACTACCGAGGTTCTGCAGTGCCTCCACGATGTTCACTGAGGGGAAGGTGCACTCATTCCCAGCCTTACTTCGCCACCGACTAGCCAGCTTCTGGAGCAGGACACGGACTTCAACCAATATCATTGTCGTGGCTGCATCCGAGTGGCTCAGTTCCCCAATAAATGAGCGATGGATGCAGATGATGACGCGACCACCCTGATGGACAATCCTAAAATATCTTTTTATTTTTTAATTCTGTTTAATTATTATTTATTTTAATTTTATGCTTATTTTTGGTTATGTGTGTGATGAATTTGGTTTTCATTTTATGTTTTAATTAGGTACCTACCTAATATGTAAACAATTCTTTTTCTTCTTTTATAGTTTACAGTTGTTTATGTAATATGGCAGACTGGGATTGCACTACCCTCCCAGTCCTGCTGGAATAAAAACTTAAATAAATAAAATAAAAATAAAATAATACGCTTCCCTGGGGGACCCTGAATTTAATTGGTAGAGATTTGCTCTTTCTTTTACCAATTTGTTCCCTTCCAGTTATGTAACTTCTAAGTAGGTTTAGAGTTGTTTCAGTTATTCCATTTTTTTTTTAGTTTTAAGTACAGTATTTCATGATCAATTGTATCGAAAGCTTTTTGAAGATCAATGAAAACTGCTAAGCATTTTTTGCCTTCATACAGTTTTCTCATAATTATTGTATTTGTTACATTAGCTATAGCATCACCCGTACCCAGGTTTTTTCTAAAACCATACTGCGTAGGTGATAATATTTTATTAGTATCCAAAAATGTAGGCACTTGTTTTTTTATTACTTTTTCCAATATTTTCGATAGAGGAGTTAATATGCTAATTGGACCGTTTTTATATAATGGTATGATCGTAGCAATTTTAAGACAAGCGGGAAAAACACGTTTTGATAATGATAGATTTACAAGGTATGTCAGTGGTTGGATTAACTCATTTTGTAGGAACTTAATTGATTTGCTTGATATCAGTTCATTTCCCGATGATGTATTTGTGTTTAGGGAGGCTATAATATTTCTTATTTCATCACTTGTTATCTTGACTATATTGAGGCTGTTTTCACGATTTACATCATCATTCTCATTTTTTTCGACAGTAGTAGAACTTTGTTTAATTTTATTTGCAAGGTTAGAGCCTATATTGCAAAAGTAGTTGTTTATAAAGTCAAGAAGTTTTTCTGGGTGTTTCGTAAAAGATATGGGAATCTCATCAATGTTTAATTCTTTAATGTTTCTTTAGCGTAACGAATTACATTTTTACATGTATTACGATATATTTTGTAGAATCGAAGTGTATGGATATCATAAGGGTTGATTTTTACTTTTCTGTGCAGTTCATCTCTTTTTCTGATTGAGTTTATAATATTCTGACTGATCCATGGTTTAATGTGAATATTTTTGAGATACCTTTTTTCTGTGGTTTTAGTGTTTGATAGAATACTGTGCTGTATAATTTCTATAAAATAGCTCCAAGTAGTATCAGTATCACTTTTTCCAGAAGGCTGGTCCAGTCATTCATTGTTAACTCCCTTTTGACGTTTTCCCAATTTGTTTCAGACTTCGTTAGGAGTGATTTCGTATTTTGGTTTACATAAGAATTATTTTTGTTATAGACAGAATTATTGTGTAACGGTCTGTCAGTGTGGTAGTATATCTAATGGCTTGAGTTTTTTTATTAGTTTTACTAAAGATATGATCAATGCACGTTTTGCTTTCATTAAATACACGTGTAGGTTCCTCAATTAGGCTGTTACATCCATGGTATCTAAGTGTCCGCATGTAATCATATATTTTTGGGTGGCCATTTTCAAGGATATCAATATTTATATCACCGATAATAAACACATCTTTAGTGTTTTTTAGTAAACTCAGTTCAAAGGATAAGGTGTTTAGAAATGGCTCCAGATTTTTTGTAGATGGAGATCTATAAATTGCGAGTATTATTGTATCAATGCCGATTAATATCCTTAGACAGTTAGCATTATTAATACCGATCTCTCTGACATCAACTTCAATATCTTCTTTAATATATACGATGACACCATAATTTTTTGAATTATTCATAATTGTAGAGTAAGGGACATATTTATCGATTTGTTGGGGATAGTACTTATCAGTTAACCAACATTCAGTAAGAATAATTATATCCCAGTTTAAATTTAAACTTTTTATCAATATTTGTAGTTTGTCAAAGTTTTTATTGATACTTCTAATGTTTTGATGCATTATGTTAAAATTATTTCTTATGGATGATAAGTTTGTTGTTATTGTGTTATCCATTTTTGCAATGTAAATTAATTATGTTTTTATATTACTTACTAAATTATTTTCACCATATCATCAAGGTACTTATAATTTTATCTTCATGTTTTTTACGTATGTTTACTTTACCATGTTTGTACCACACATATTGGTATTTTTTTCTATGGCTAATTGTTTTGTTTTCCATAGTATTTCTTTATGATACAGGCTTAGTTCTTCCCGATGAAGATTTGAGAGGTCGTCAGATTCTTTCTTTTTATCAAGGAGGGAATCGTTTTGTCTTTTCTCAGAGAAGGTGACAAGCAGTTTGGGTGGAGCTCCATTTCGCCTGTCTGGGACTCAGATGACTTCAGTAATATCTGTATGTTTTATAGTTATCCCGGCTGCTGCAGCAACTTTCCTTATGATTTCAATTGGTTGTTCTCTTATTTTTTGGGGAATCCCAGCCATTTCTAAAGTATTACATTTGAAATGGTTTCAATTTCTGCCAGTCTGATTTCAAGTTTTTTTATTGTATTATTTTTTTTCATTCATATCTTTTTTAATATTTTCGAAATCAGTTTGTATAACTTGGTTTAAATTATTTGTAACATCATTTTTTTTTTAGTATTTCATCATATTGAGCACTTATAAATTCAATGCTTTTTGTTGTTTCTGTGGTCTGAGATTCAATTTCGATAAAAATGGGAGGCGTCTACTAATATCTACAGGAATTCCAAAAACTGAACAAATCGGACTAATATCTATGAGAACCAAAGTGAAGACGAATATCTACAGCTTAAACTGCTGAGTAATATCAATGAGAACCAAAGTGTGGACGAATATCTACAGCACTGGCAGAGGTTGGATTTGCAATTATGTATAGCATATTGGAATAACGTAATATTGCATATGCAGTTTAAAAAGCTTAATTTATGTATGTATGTAAAAATCCCTAATATCGGACTATTGGACACTTTTAGTTGATTATTAAGGATTTGGGTTTTTGTTTTAACAGCTTTCTTTATTTCGAGTGCTTCTAAATTATTTAGTCTGTTACCATGACCATTTCTATGTCAGTTGGGTTAGGTTGTGGTGCCGTGTATTTCGAAATAAATAAATATCTTTGTATTATGACCTCCATGTTTGTTCAATAAATTATTGTCGTCGTAAACAGCAAAACACGTAATATTATGCAAAAACTTCATGTATGTACTTATAGATATTCGTCCGACCTTAGCTCTGTAGATATTAGTCCTCACTCTGAAGTTCATAGATATTAGTATCTGGAGTCATAAAAATGTCCCTCTTTAAAGTTTCAAATTTTATATCTATATAGTCGATAATTTTGTCCATGCTTATTTTTTCATCAGAAATTTGGTTTTTGCTTTGAGTGCTTACTTAAGACTATCATTTGGATGATCAGCATAATATTGAAGTTTCAGTCAGCTCTAAAATGTTTTCTGCTGGCAAATTTAGTCGGTTGGTCGATGTACCCCTTTAAAATGGTACCCATTAAAAACATCAATCATAGAGCGCACAAAGAAAGCTCCGCAGTTGAAAATTTTTCTAGCCCAAAGATTAAACTAATGAATGCTGTAAGTTTTAATTATGTGGCCTGCCAGTTGTGCATCACTGTTGTAAATAAATAATAAGATAACTAGTACAAATTAAAAATGTGACGATATTGTTTGCTCTACTCATGGCGGTCCAGGACTTTTTTAATGTGCAAAGTGATGGCATGTATCGTCTATCTAGCATGAATTTGTTGTACGGCTGGTGATACGATCCTTGCATGCAATGCTCTCGTGGAGAGACCATCGCGCCGATTCCATCATTCCGTCATTTGTTTGACAAATACTCGTTTGGATGGCTGTCATCCTTGTGGTTGACAATTTGTAAATAATCGTATAGGATTATTGAAGCATCCTTGACCCACCAATTAGATTGGTGTGCACAAGAGATTAATCACATTTGTTCACCACCAAATTGACATTCATTGAAGTTTTTAGCATATGCATGGTCCGTGTACTGATTCTCTGCTCGTTTCAGTATATCAAATTGTGATTGTGATGCCCTGGCATAACAATCTCATGCTGGTATGCTCGCTCATCAGCGGTTCATGTCAAAAATTCAAAACAGCCCTCAGTCGATTTGGTGGTCCATCAAATAATGTGATTTAGTTGAAACACCCTAACCCCTCATTTGGTGATTTTACAATGAACTTGGCTGATTATCGTAAAATTGTACTTATACATAGTGTGTGTTGTTATTGTAATTACGGTAGCCAACCTCCTCCAAGAGCGGGGCACCAAAAAGTTCTTTATAACTCGTTGTAGCTGTTGTCTCATACCGGTGGCTACCTACTCTTGTCAGTTTTATCAACATTTTTAGGGCTAATTATCATAATAATTAACCTAGGATCTTATGCGTGTGATTTGTATTCCTCGAGATTCAAGACTTTACATGCACAAAATAATATTTAAGGTTTATTTTATCATAAAAGGATTGTTAAAAAATATAAAATAAAAACGATTGTTGCAAATATTGTAATTCTTTTACTTCAAACCAAACCATATAAACATCTTACACAAAATAATAATAATGGAAAGACTTATTTATGCGTGATAAAACACAAATAGTTCGGTCAATAAGTGCTCCAAAAGGAGGTGTAGAGTGCGTGAGCAGGGACCTAAGCGATTCCTTCAGAAACTTGTTTAGGGTGTAAACATACTAAAAGTCCTGACGTCTTGGTGGTGAGTTTCGGTGGGAGGGGGGGGGGGGAAGGTCCCAATTTTCGGGTTTGCATTTATATCTCAAAAACGGTGCGTCGCAGAGGAAAATTTCTAAAAGATAAGTAAAAGCTCATAAAATTATCTACAACTTTTATTCTATACGTAATTTTCGAAATCCCAGCCGTTTTTGAGTTACACACTCCACAAATGTAGATATTTTCGAAAAAAATCATTTTACATCTCATTTTTCAAACATTCCTTCATATCGTCTAAAATAATCATCAAAGAAAGAAGTTGTGGAGAATTTAACCCCTTCGCAACGTAAGCAGATATAAGCATTAAAAATAGGACAGCAGTCAAGTACAATAAGCGTGTTTATACGTCGGCGCGTGTGTTTCCATAGAAATCGTTCTAACTCCGTTATTGTTTTAGTTACATCCCTAAAACAAAAAGTAAAAGGTCGATAGTAGATCAAGCTGCACATCCCTATCAAGTTGTCTATGGAAATACATAACAGGAATCAGTCGTGTAGTTGACAAAAATATTTACCTGCGCAAATTTGCTAACGGCAGCTCCACCGCGCTCCATATTTTAAATTTTTATTAAATATTTTTATATGAAATGATAAAAAAGTGAGGTGACAAAAGTGTTTATTACACATATATACAATAGAATAAGTATTGTAGTTTACATAATCTGTGATTTTAGTACTGTTTTCACATAAAAACATCACGTGAGTCATTTTTACCTATTTTTAATGTTAGCGTTCTAAATTTTAATATTTACAAATGCTAATATTTATTTGTAATATAATAATTTGAAAGCCTATTTTGTAACCTTTCTAAAACAATTTTTACTATTCGGCTACGTTCAGAAATGTTTCATTTATAGAGCTGTAATTGTGAAGCGGTAATCAAAAAGTTTTTGTGAAATGTCATTTTGTTAAAGACACCAAAAGCGAATATTCTCGAAAAATCGGAGGGGTTAATTCCCTTTTAGAATACATAGACATAAAAATGTATCCCCAACCGGTCAACATTTACAGCAATTTTAAGTTTTTTCGTAAAATGTCATCATTTTCAGAAAGCTGTTTTCATCTTATTACTGACACACAACTCTTGTTCGTTCGCCTAATAATATGTGTGAACACACTTTAAAGTCAGTCATCAAATAAAGTAGATAAAAATCATATTACTTAAAAAATATACAAGGTGTCCGGAAACTCGTAGTACAAGCGGGAAACTGGAGACTCCACATCACATTTGGAGTCGATTTTGTGGAATAACTTTTTTTGATTTGAGCTTTCGTTTTCGAGTAAATCGAGTCAGAAGTTGATTTTTTTTTTGGTCAAATTCTTGTAAATTATTACTGACGATCATAGTACCTCTAATAAAAACGATTTAAAAGAAAAACAAACAAAGAAATCCAGATGTAAAGCATTATTTTGGAATTGCCCATCATTTAATTCAGTTTAAAAATAAAATATTTGGTCGTTCCACGGTTAAACAGCTGATCGTACATATTCACAGTTTGTAGGTAGCCGCGAGGGAGAGGAAAGGTAGTCCGGTCAAGTTAGCCTGAAAAATAATAATAAAACATATTGCAAGTATAATTCGATTTGAGATTACAGCTTAGTAGTAACATCAACCTGAATATCACTAATTTAGTTGCAACATCACAGCAAGCAACACCAACCTTCACATTAATTCATGTAAACGTTGGTGATTCTGTTGTACGTTAATTATTAAAAAAAGGTTTTTTTTTGTATTTGTACTTCAAAGTTTGTACTACTTACTAACAAAAATATTAGAGGTCACAGGGGGTAGGAGTGAAACCTTCAGAAAACTAAAGTAGACAAGAGTGGGCTAAGAAGCACCGCACAAAGAGGAGACCGATTATGCTATCTCACTTTCTCACAGGTTAAATCCTATTGATGTATGTGTTAATGTTTTTGTCTCTTTTTAGTGTCGCTATTTTTCGTTTCATCGAGTTTCAAATCAGAAACATATTGCAAGTGTAATCCGATTTGAAATTACAGCTTAGTAGTAACATCAACCTGAATATCACTAATTTAGTTGCAAAAAAGCAACACCAACCTTCACGTTAATTAATGTAAACGTTAGTGATTCTGTTGTACGTTAAATATTAAAAAAAGTTTTTTTTGTATTTGTACTTCAAAGTTTGTAGTACTTACTAACAAAAATATTAGAGGTCACAGGCGGTAGGAGTGAAACCTTCAGAAAACTAAAGTAGACAAGAGTGGGCTAAGAAGCACCGCACAAAGAGGAGACCGATTATACTATCTCACTTTCTCACAGGTTAAATCCTATTGATGTATGTGTTAATGTTTTTGTCTCTTTTTAGTGCCGCTATTTTTCGTTTCATCGAGTTTCAAATCAGAAACATATTGCAAGTGTAATCCGATTTGAGATTACAGCTTAGTAGTAACATCAACATGAATATCGCATATATGGCATAAACGCATTAGATAGATAAATCTGCTGGACCGGATGGTATTCCTCCCATATATATAATATAATATAATAACTTGCATTGATAGTTTGATATATCCCTTACACAAACTTTTTAACAAATCCTTAGCATCTGGCTGTTTTCCGGCTCTGTGGAAAAAGAGTTATTTAACGCCTATTCATAAAAAAGGTGACAAAAGCGATATATCAAACTATAGACCTATTTGTATTAGGTCTGCATTAGTATTAGATACCATAGTAAAACCTATCAACTATAATATTGTTCCTAACCAACATGGCTTTATCAGAGGTCGATCTACCTTAAGTAATTTAACTATCTATAATAATTACATATCCGAATCCCTTAGTCTGAAACAACAAGTGGATTCTATATACACCGATTTCAGTGAAGCATTTGATAAGGTTCGACATCACATTTTTATATCCAAACTCCGACTGTTAGGCATCAAAGGAAGTTTATTGACATGGATTATCAGTTACCTCAGTAATAGAGTGCTTAGTGTCAGGATTAATTTTATAGAATCCTATGTATTCGAGGCCACAAGTGGTGTCCCGCAAGGGTCCCACCTCGGCCCAATATTCTTCTTAACCCCTCCGCAACGTAAGCAGATATATGCGTTAAAAGTACGACAGCAGTCAAGTACAATAAGCGTGTTTACACGTCAGCGCGTGAGTCTCCATAGAAACCGTTATAATTCCGTTATTGTTTTTGTTACATCCGTAAAATAAAAAGTGAAATGTCGATAGTGAATCATGCTGCACATCTCTATTCAAGTTGTCCATAGAAATACATAAAAATAACATTCTGTCAGACGCGCAGTCTGACACATAATTTATGCCGCCAAATTTCCTACGGGCGCCGGACATAGTTAATTTCTATTAAATATTTTTATATGAAATGATAAAAAAGTGAGGTGACAAAAGTGTTTATTACACATTTATACAATAGAATAAGTATTGTTGTTAACATAATCTGTGATTTTAGTACCGTTTTCACATAAAAACATCACGTGAGTCATTTTCACATTTTTTTAATGTTTGCATTCTAAATTTTAATATTTACAAGTGTTAATTTTTATTTGTAATATAATAATTCGAAAGCTTATTTTGTAACCTGTCTAAAACAGTTATTACTATTCGGCTACGTTCAGAAATGTTTCATTTATAGAGCTTTAATTGTGAAGCGGTAATAATAAGTTTTTGTAAAATGTCATTTCGTTTAAGACACCAAAAGCTAATATTCTCGAAAATTCGGAGGGGTTAATATTCATTAATGAGATTGTGAACATATTTAAAGATGTACAAGTCCTACTTTTTGCAGATGATTTAAAATTGTTTAAAAGAATACAAAATACATATGATTGCCTAATTTTACAAGCTAATTTAGATGAATTTTTTAAATGGTGCGAACAAAATATGTTATTTTTGAATTTTTACATGAATATAATTTAAATAATGTTAAATTAACACCAGTATTACAAATTCGCGACTTGGGAGTTATATTCGATTCAAACTTAACATTCACAGCACATATTTTTTTTTTTTTTTTTTTTTAAATTTATTTATTTTAGTACATACAATAATGACATTACATTTTTCAGATACATTTTTTATATAACGTGATTCACCTTTTTTTAGAGCATGCTCGTGTAAAAAAGGTGGAGCAGCGTGTGTGAAAAACTATTTAACATATTTTTTTAGAATTATAATATATATTTTTATATATATATATATACATATATGTACATATATATATACATATATATAATACATATACATATTCAAAACAAGATATATGAAATAGAATGGAAAAAAAGAAAACAGTATAAAAAAGAAGAAGAAGAGAAAGAGGAAGAGAGAAAAGAGAAAAAAATATAAAAGTAAATGGATTTCCAAAGTCAATTGTCGAGAGACATTCTATTGTATTATTAAATTGAATTATTGTAATATGCTAATGATTTAGTGTTTTTATAGAACTTTTGAATTTTTTATAATTAATTTCCAATCTTAAGTTAAGGGGTAACTGGTTAAACCACTTGACTCCAATATATTTATAAAAATGTTGGGCTGTAGTGGTATATAGATGATATAAGGCTTTAAAAATTCTTGGCTTCCTTTGTAGAACCCTAACTGATTTTAAGTCCATGGATTGCATGAAAACACTCTACATTTCATTAGTTAGATGTCAAGTAGAATATAATTCACCTATTTGGTCCCCTTTCTATAAAGTACATTCTAACAAAATAGAACGTGTTCAACACAAATTTCTTAGGTACGTAAATTTCAAACTCAAAATTCCAATAGAAAACATTAATTATGTAAGTTTAATGAATCGACTAAATTTAATTACGCTGTCTGACAGAAGAATCATTTCAGACCTAATTTTATTGTACAGAGTTATGAACAACCTAATTGACAGCCCTGCCATCGTTTCTAGTATTAAACTCCATGTACCGACAAGGAATACTAGACAAAATATAACATTCTTTTGCAACACATACATAACCAACTATCAATCACACTCACTTACCAATAGGATGCATGATTTAGGCAACAAGTTTGGTGGTATTGTAGATGTATTCGCTGATTCCCTTTACATTCTAAAATGCAATTTAAACCAACACTTTGTGGAATCCTACAAATTATTGTAACGTGGGTATAAAATATTTAACGATTTGATGTGTTATTGTAATGTTTTATATTATATTTTGTTCTATGTTATTGTTAAATATTACATTGTTTAAAATATTTCACAGTTTTACGCAAGAATATACAAGTGTTTTTTTTCTTTAAAAACTACTTGTATATTCTTAAACGTTTTTTCACTTTTATAACTTTTGGTATAAATTCTATGTATGTGTAATCCTCGATATCTTAAATATTATTTTATAATCTATGTAAAAGCCCCTACGGGCGTATAACAACAATAAATAAATATCACTAATTTAGTTGCAAAAAGCAACACCAACCTTCAGATTAATTAATGTAAACGTTAGTGATTCTGTTGTATGTTAATTATTAAAAAAAAAGGTTTTTTTTTGTATTTGTATTTCAAAGTTTGTAGTACTTACTAACAAAAATATTAGAGATCACAGGCGGTAGGAGTGAAACCTTCAGAAAACTAGAGTAGACAAGAGTGGGGAGACTAAGAAGCACCGCACAAAGAGGAGACCGATTGTACTATCTCACTCTCTCACAGGCTAAATTCTATTGATGTATGTGTTAATGTGTTTGTCTCTTTTCAGTGTCGCTATTTTTCGTTTCATCGAGTTTCAAATCAGAACAGTGCTAAAGACTTCTTCATTTCAAAAATGGTCAGAAATTTAATGTTGTTAATGTCTATTTTGACCGGACTATAAAAATTCCGAAACAAAATTAGCATCTCTTTCTCTCAGGGTCAATCCACACGTGCGCGAACAGGCGAGCGAATAATGTCTTGAATATTAAAAATGGCCGCGTTTAAAGCCCGTCTTCCACTGTTCGGTCGGAATCCGCTCGACTAGCAAACGTTGACTGCATACTACAAGTGCTTCTATCAAGAACGTTGCGAGCGAAGCAGACTAAACGAGTTAAATAGGTTTGAACGAATCCGCTCCGCTATTTGGAGGTGTTTATTGAAGCCGTTTGCCAATTTTAGTGTTTATAGGATACGACTAGCAAAGAATGTCGCAATGTCGTCAAAAAGGATGCCGCTTGGAAAACCATCATCGAGATGAAATTGCCAGAAATAAGAGAGTTTAAAACAAATTTAAAATTAATTTCATGTTTTTTTTTAAGCAAACATTTCTTCATTGCCTACGCGTAAAAAAAACATCCTCACAAGAAACAGTACTTGAAATCGGAGGCGTCTACTAATATCTACAGGAATTCCAAAAACTGAAAAAATCGAACTAATATCTATGAGAAGGAAAGTGTTGACGAATATCTACAGCTCAAACTGTTGACGAATATCTATGAGAACCAAAGTGTTGACGAATATCTACAGCACTGGCAGAGGTTGGATTTGCAATTATGTATAGCATATTGGAATAATGTAATATTGCGTATGCAGTTTAAAAAACTTAATTTATGTAAGTATGTATGTAAAAATCCCTAATATCGGACTATTGGACACATTTAGCTGATTAATCCAACCTACGCTCTGTAGATATTAGTCGACACTCTGAAGTTCGTAGATTTTAGTTCAACATATGAGCTGTAGATATTCGTCCGACATACAGAGGCTGTAGATATCTGGAGTCCTTGAAATCACAGAATCACTCTGTTCACTTCGAGACGGAACATCAATGACTAGTTACCCGCTCAGCTAGACTCTTTTCCGCTCGCAGTGGAAGGCAGGCTTTAGAGTATAATGGCCGCCATTGGGCTGTTGTTTCGGAAATTGTTTGTTTACAAATGCAATGGGCAGTTTTGTTCACGCGTTTGGTTCGTTGACATCTTTCTACAACAACCCTTTCGTAATTAAACTTTAAAACAAAGTGTGCTTGTGAATTATTTTGTGTTATTTTCATATTTTGACGTGATTAATTATTGTGTTATTACAATGGAATATACCAACGCATATAAATGTGTTTTTTTGTGATGTACCAATGACATGTTAATGCGTTTTTTGTGATGTACCTAGTGTTTTTGGATTAGAAAAGGAATATTACTACATATATGTAAGTTAGAACACACCTATGCTAATAATTTCTCTCACAAGGCTTGTTCGAATTGGTCCAGTTATATCGCCGAAAATCTTTCAAGTAGAGTACATTATTGCCCGCCGTCCGTTTCAAGATGACGGGTACACATCAAAGTAAATACGTTAATTTAACCATATTATAATGCTTAGAAGAAATGAAATTTTAGAAAAGGTGGAAGAATAAATTAGTGGGATGAAAATAAATAAACTATGAACACGAAAAGAGATTAATGGCAGCTTATAAATTTTGTAGCATCTTCGTTCTACGACATTTCCACCTATCAGATGAAATTTTAACCCTAAATAGCCGAAATTTTCTTTTTTAAAATCTTAAATGTAAAAATGCTTAAATTGAAAATATTTATGTTTATTTGGGTTCTCTATGGGATGTAGGTTCACCAGTTTTCCGCTTGTACTACGAGTTTCCGGACACCGTGTATAATTGTGTGTCGTTGCTTATCCAGAATATATAATGTGAGATATGGGCCCTATTTCCCGCCAGCATCGGTCATATCCACTGCTTTATCTTGAATTTCCCACCTTTCTTTTGTAACTCCCTTCAGCTGTCAATTGTCACCGTGCAGTTGGCATCTTGAGACGCCGTGTTAACTCAATTTTGGCATTTATTTCGCCCACATCGGTCATAAATTTTTTCGTTGGTAATTGTTTTAACGAAAAGAATATCTGTTGCTACCCGCAAATGCCGTAATTTTATTAAAAAATAGTGCAAGTGAATAGTGTGAACATTTTTGACAGTATTAGCGTCTTCCTACTACGCTATATAAGTCTGCGTCGCTTGTTCTCGTAAATGGAATGACGCTGATTAGCATGTCCAGGTCAAGACCTTCCAAGATTTGTCGTGGACAGGTCAACCCAGGAAGCTACTGTCAGCACACCAAGTATAGTGCATAAATAAACCAATCCCTAGATCGATATGTGTGACTCGTACGGGTGACCCTGTCGCGTGTTCCCGTATGATCTAGTGGCTAGGATAGCTGGCTTTCACCCAGCAGGCTCGGGTTCGATTCCCGGTACGGGAACCAGTTGTCGGCTGGCGGTGAAAAGCCCCTCCGACGTTGGTGTAGCCTTCGGGCCTTCTCCATACTAAACGATAAATTAAGCTGAATGATATGTGAAAAATGAAACAATACAACTTTGTATAAACCACTTATATAATGCGTAAATCCGACCGGTTTCGGAACTAAGGTTCCTTCTTCAGGGAAAGCTTATACTAATTTGACAGTTTCGAACAATGAATGATATATCTTGTCTTACATAATTACCCGATTTATGGATCAATTGTAGACACATTTTAACCATTTTTCCACTATTGGAATTCATGTAAACGATTTTTGAATGAAATATGACCATCGGCGATGTCATATTACAATATTCAAATTACAAATACGAAATCATGACAAATTACAAATCATGATAATCGTTTAGTGTCCGACCGAAACTAGTTTTTACCTACTAGTTAGTTAACCGAAACTGAGTTTCGGCTTCGGTCTCAGGTTCGGCCGAAACCGAAACATGTTTGTCATGTTTTCGTGGAAAAAAATAGTCAATCTTAATCATTCAGCCTTTATTTTTAAATCATATATTAATCATTCAGTCTCTGAGATTTGAACTAAAAATAAACATTACATAATTATCACTCCTTATTTCAAATAAATTATTTATGCTTTTTGAAATCTTAATCGTAAATCGCTACGTAAATAAAATTAAAAAAAGAAGTAGTAGGTATTACCTATTTGAACATTATTAACAAATAACATAAAATAAAAGGTAGAAAACAAAATTACTTTTTTTAAACTTAATTTGTTTAGGTACACTAAACAAAAAATTCTCTTTCATCTAAAGAACAAAATAATTTGGGAGGTAGGAATGAGTACCGCCGCCCCGGGAAACTTTATTGGATAACCAATACCTCTGCCATAGGTCACCCCATGTGGCTCACTACGTTTGGTGATTTAGCAGGGGTGCCCGGGTTCATGGGATGAGGTTTGTCTAGGTCTTGAAGGTGGATGACCAGGACACACTGAACCCCAGATTCCCACCCACCCCTTTTCCTTCTCAGAACTCTCCTCTCCTTCCTTTCCCTAAAAAACCCCTCCACGCAGCATCCCTAAAGATGACATAGGCCATCAGGGGAATGATTTTCCTCAAGGCCTATCATGAACTAAATCATTTCAATAGTGAAATAAAACTTACCTATTTCGAAATATAAACACCTCCAATTTCACAACAAATAAACCAAACTACCGCAAAGTTTGCGAAACGAACACAAACAATGAATCAAGTCCTGACACGACTATGAGCGCGGACGCAGCAAAATGACACTTCGTGGCTGGCAGTTCAGTTCACCGAACATGTCCGATCGCAGAACGAAACCTCCCAAATTCAGTTTCGGTTTCGGCTGGATGGCGGCCGAAACCAAAACTAAGCCGAAACTCGTTTTTTGGCCGAAACCGAAAGTTCGGTCGGACACTATAATCGTTTGACGCAATTTGATGTTTAAAGTTAGACCTATCTATAATTCAGCTTTATTTATAAGAATTTGGTCCTGCTTTTGACAGTTTCAAGCATGTTTCAAGCTTAAAGCCAACTCTGGCGAGTGGGCCAATGTCCGCTTTAAAGGAATATTTAGCTGATCCAGGCTTCAAGCAGCTGGAGGTAAACTGCGAGGTGCTGGCATTTGACACCGCCTCAACAATATTTCCGGCCATGGAAAAGATGCTGGCATTGCATGCCTCATTGAAGCAGAGAGTACTTTCAACAGGATCTCCAAAAACTTATCAAATGGGAAAGTAGTTCAGAAGGTTTCCTGTCAGGTATTTACAGGAACAATGGACAGCTGTAAGACTGGAGTGGAGAGGCTCTTCAGCAGAATTCCTCCTTCTACCACTCATCCTTTTGGGGAAGAAGCACTTTCTGCCCAGTTGCAGAAACTAGACGGCGTAACAAAGTGCTTTAGTCCAGCGCGCCTACCTCAGGGTAGCCACTCGGCGCACAACCGCCCTTCAACATCTAAGGAGGTTGTTGCCTTTCCCCTCAAGCAAACATCTAAGGAAAATATGGCATTTTAAAACTGGGCGTACTGTACAGGGCCCGCAGATACTTTAATAGTACACAACTGTTAACCTTGTACAAATCACAAGTACGCCCCACGTTGAATTTGGCAGCCATCTCTGGTCTGGAGCTCCAAAATACCTGAAAAATACCCTCGACCCTGTGCAGAAACGGGCGGTCCGTTTGATAGATTCTCCCATCTTAACAGACGGATTGCAATCTTTAGAGCACAGGCGTCGGGTGGGAATGCTGTCCTTGTTCTACCGGTATTACAATGGAAGATGCTCCGAGGAACTAGCATCATTGATCCCTTCGGCACCGGTGCATAGTCGGGAAACACGCCAAACGCGTGCCCAACATTTGTACACGGTTGACATTTGTCACATGAGAACGGGTCGTTTCTTCGACTCGTTCTTGTGTTCCAACAGCTCGGCTGTGGAATGATTTGCCGGCCTGTGTTTCCTCCTTCCTACAACATGGGTCTCTTTTAAGACCAATGTTCATTCCTTCCTCTCCTCAAAAAGACCCTCCACACAGCATCCCAGATGACATAGGCCCCGAGGGAAATTATTTTCCTCAGGGCCTCCTGTGGGGAGTTAATGTAAAAAAAAAAAAACCCTTGTTTCCCCGGCGGGCAGACCACGGGTGAAACCCCAATATTCCTCCCGTACGAGGGGTAAGGGGAGGGAACAGAAGCATGGCGCGAGGGGGCAGACCTCTCGTGGCCGCTTCAACAGGTGACTATCAACCATTTTGGGCAGGTCAACTACAGGATTTTTGGAGAGAATGGCAGACCTTAGATGTCCCAGAGACCATCTTACGTACGATAAAATTCATCCGGGAGCCCTTGTTGATAAGTCCAAGCCAAACTTCCGCAATGAGGTTCATAACGAAAGTAACTCTGGAAATGACAATGACGAGAGATGGTATATAGAAAGAACTGGCGTCAATGCCACCTTCCTATCAACACTTTTTCTGGTTCAAAAGAGCGACGGCTCAAAACGGCAATTTAAAAGCCATCACAAATTGGATTGCAGAAATCCTGTGGAGACGGGGTATCAGGATCATTGTGTACCTGGACGACTTTCTCCTGGCTCATCAAACCAGAGGGGTCCTCTTGGTGGAACCCCCATCTGAATCAGAAATCCTTAACCAAATACAGACGCCAAGGTCTTAGGAACTCACTTCAGAGCTTCGTGACAAAAGGAAGATGGACTCTGAAAGAAGCTCAGAGTATTCTCGGAAAGTTGAATTTTGCTACCTTTGTGGTCCCCAGAGGTCGACTCCATCGACAGATACAATTACAGTTAATGCTGAGGCTGATCTCTCAGCAGAAGTCTCCTATAAAAAGGTCTTGTCAGAAATGAAATGGTTGATGATCAACTTAGATCATGTTTCAACTCTTCATGTTCCCAGCCCAACACATTTTCTGACTGGGGAGCCCTGATCAACTATGTACTTCTGTCGGGGTATTGGACAGACAGTTAGAGGATGAGACATTGCATAGAAACGATTTTTCTGTTTTGTTCAACGATGTGAAGTAAAAATTGCTTTTCTTCCTCATTCTTAGGGAGTATCGTGTTGTAATCTTCAAATAGTTTAACACCTCTCTACGCTGTATCATTAACACGCAAATTTTTGACTCAGCTTTTGCCTTGAAGGTAATCAACATTATTATTCCAAGTCTCAGGAGGTAATTGCAAGAAAGAGTCCTTGACATCAAGAACTAAGAGCGTTTTCAACGTTCTTTGTGTTGCAAAAGCTTCTAATGTAACCTCTGAGGCAAGCTTAGCAGAATCACCTCATACTGAATGATTACCACCATCAGAATTTATTTTTTGAACAATGGACTGTTTCTCAAACATCACACAGCAGAAAACAAGGTAGATGCGACTAGTTCATCGGACAAATACCTTCTGCTGCCAAAGACGTTTCGATTCAAACTTTGGTGTAGATGATAACTAACAAATCGAACAATTTGTTTTTCTTCTCTCTTGATTAGTTTAAATCTTGTTACGATCAAGCGCACTGGTAACTTAATGTGTAAATATGTCACTTGTAGACAGTTCAACGCACTACAAACTCATCTTTGGACTTATCCTATAGTATGCTAGCATTACTAGAAGTGCTACTGAAGCTGCACTCAAGTTCTAACTCTTGTCTCGACACCACCGAAGATGAGAAACGCTCTGTCTTCCGCAATTTTTATCAAATTCAAAGCGCTTGCATGGGCAATATCAAAAAGTTTGTCTAGTTCTTTTTTAAACAAATACTCTCCTTTTCTTTGAGCTTCAAAATTTCTTCCTCTACTTTTCTTCAATAGCAGCCAGTTCTTAACCCCTCCGAATTTTCGAGAATATTAGCTTTTGGTGTCTTAAACGAAATGACATTTTACGAAAACTTTGTATTATTATCGCTTCACAATTAAAGCTCTATAAATGAAACATTTCTGAACGTAGCCGAATAGTAAAAACTGTTTTAGACAAGTTACAAAATAAGCTTTCGAATTATTATATTACAAATAAATATTAACATTTGTAAATATTAAAATTTAGAATGCAAACATTAAAAAAATGTGAAAATGACTCACGTGATGTTTTTATGTAAAAACGGTACTAAAATCACAGATTATGTAAACAACAATACTTATTCTATTGTATAAATGTGTAATAAACACTTTTGTCACCTCACTTTATTATCATTTCATATAAAAATATTTAATAGAAATTAACAATGTCGGGCGCCCATAGGAAATTTGGCGGGATAAATTATGTGTCAGACTGCGCGTCTGACAGAATGTTCTTTTTATGTATTTCTATGGACAACTTGAATAGAGATGTGCAGCATGATTCACTATCGACCTTTCACCTTTTATTTTACGGATGTAACTAAAACAATAAAGGAATTATAACGGTTTCTATGGAGACACACGCGCTGACGTGTATTCACGCTTATTGTACTTGACTGCTGTCGTATTTTTAACGCATATATCTGCTTACGTTGCGGAGGGGTTAAGAAACTTAATCAGTTTTTCAATGCAGTGATTTTGTTGTCTGGTCGGAGTACTAGTGTTCAGGATCTGTACTTCCGCTCTCCTGACAGAGCAATCCGGCGTGGTAACACCAGATTCCAAAGGGAAGTGTGGCTGGAGTAACTCTTCAATAATAACTCCAGTTCTTGAATAATTGGTCTTTATTCACACAATAAAGACCCGTAGGGTAGCTCATGTAAGGTGAGCCCAATGATGCTATCTCTCTCCGCGGTTTTATAACCCACATGAAGTGAAAACCTGGCAGCAGACGTTTTGCCAAAAACGACCCGCCCAAGACGGATGGTAACAAGAGAAGAAGGAATTAAAAATCCGTGGCAATACGAACTCGCCCTGGCAATTGCCAACATAAAAAAATGTTGCCACAACCATTAGGGTGACAATCACAAATATTAATATTTCAGTACCTGAAATCTTAACATATTCCCGCCCAAAAACGAGTATTAAGGAATAGTCGTTTTTTCATACAATAATATAAGAAGAGATTGCAACATTGGTACTCAGAATTTACCCAACGAGTTCACATACTAAAATAAACAATATTCAATATATGGATATCAAAATAATAACAAAAAACTTATAACTAAGTATATAACCCTATGTCAGACTTGACATTCAAAAATAAAGTTTAATAACGTAGAACCGTCTGGTGCGCTGCACCCACTTATGAGAAAATAGTTTAACACTTGGCACTGATGAGCCTGACGGCACTTTGATTTACACATCACATCACTTTTAGCGTTGTAATTGGTTCTTAATCCAGGTTGGAGGAAGGATCCTCCATGGGAAGTAGACAGAGCTGTGTCACGGCTCTTTTGGTGACACCTCTGGCCGTCCTCAAGGAGACGACGCGGACGCGTCCGTCTTGGCCAGGGTGGATCTCCGTCACTCGCGCCATCCTCCAGTACTGCGGAGGTAGTTGGTTGTCTTTGATGATGACCATGTCACCAGGCTGTAAACTGCGTTGACGTCCTTCTTGCCATTTGACTCGGTTCTGCAATTCTGCTAGGTATTCCCGGCTCCATCTGTGCCAAAAAGGTTGAACAACGGTAGACATCTTTTGGTAAATATTAAGCCTGTTTGTAGGCAGATGGTGGATATCAAGCTCAGGCAATGCTAACAGGTTGTCGCCAATAAGGAAGTGTGACGGAGTGAGTGTGTTTAACCCTTCAAAAATTTGGCATTTTTTTCGGATGGTCAAAATATTTTCGCTTTACAATAAAATGCAAATATTTGGAATATATCTGAACACATTCAAAAACCAAAAACTGTTTTAGAAAGGTGATAAAATACGCTTTCAAATTATAGAATTCGAATTTTTTTATTTTTTTTTATTATAAAATTTTTGCATACAAACATAAAAAGTTTTCAAAATGACTCACCTTATGTTTTTTCTAACTTAAGTTACTGATAATAAAAAAAAATAAAAACACATACATGTTTTATTAGACAAATGTATAACAAACACATATTGTAACCTCACTTTTTTGTCACACTATGAAAAAAAATTTATAAAAAATTCCCGAAGTTTCAAATTCTTTTTTCAATTAGCGATTCAAAATTTTGCGTACATAAAAGTGTACATTATACTTTTTTGGTGGCTATTTTTTAGATTGTAATATAAAGCATAATGTTTTTGCTTTCTAACACCGATTAGAATATATTTCTAACTATGATAGTAAGGGAGTTACGGCGTTTTATATGAGACCTATGTGCGTTGGGACAAATATGGTCTCCTGTGATTAAACGGGTTAAGTCATTTGGATCTGATGTTAATGGAGTCAGAGGACGGGAATTTAAACAAGCCTCAATCTGTATTAGTATGGTATTCATGCCTTCGTATGTCAAAACAGTTGACCGCATTGCTTTTTTTAAATGTAACTTTGTCATTTTAACTGCACTTTCCCAAAGTCCTCCGTGATGTGGTGAGCGGGGGGGCAAGAAACTCCAGCTAATATTCTGCTGGGCCAAAAAATTATGGATTTCTTTATCAGATGCCTTCAAAAAATCAAATAGTTCAGTAAGTTCCCTATAACTACCTGTAAAGTTAGTTCCATTATCAGTAAAGAGTCGTGAGGGTTTACCCCTCCTAGCTATAAATCTTTTCAATCCATTCATAAATGCCATTGAAGTTAAATTAGTCACTAATTCTAGGTGAATTGCCTTCGTTGAAAAACAAATAAATAAACATATGTAAGATTTTACACTCTTAGCATTTCTGGTTAAACCAGACTTAATTAAAATTGGACCTGCAAAATCTATGCCGGTTACATAAAATGATCTTTGGATTCGGAATCGGTCAGCAGGAAGGTCACCCATGAGCTGGCGACACTCGCGCGGACAGACTCGGAAACATACAATACATTTATGCAGTGCTCGCTTCACTGCGTTTTTACCATATATTGGCCAAAAACGTAAACGCAGTAATGCGAGCAGAGCATTACATCCTAAATGTAAATTCTCATAATGCAGATGGGTTATTATTAAGTCAGTCAACTTATGATTTTGTGGTAACAAAATTGGATGTTTTTGAGAGAGCGAGGTAATATCGGATTGTGATAGTCGACCTCCAACACTCAACAACCCATCCTGCATAAAAGGATTTAGTGCCTTTACCTTGCTCCGCCTAGATACAAATCTTCCATTACTCACAGACGCTGGTAACGATAAATTTTTTAGTGGGGCTACACGAGATTTAGCGCATATTAACTGTGATTGGTGAATGCCGTGTTCATCGGTAGATCTTAAATACAGATAAGCGCCATATGCTCCTTGAGATGCATCGCAAAAACCGTGTAAGCTAAAAGATTTTTTATTAAAGCAGAAAATTTTCCTCGGTACCCGAATATGATTTGCTTTACTGAGACTCAGCGTGTAAGTCTGCCAGGCCAATAAAAGGTCATTTGGTAGCTTGTCATCCCAGGATGTTTTTAGCTTCCACAATCTTTGCATAATTATCTTACCGACAATGATTACTGGGCCTACCAGTCCTAAAGGGTCAAACACTTTTGACATTAATGATAAAACTTGACGTTTTGTTACTTCTAACTTTGCGTCTATGCTTTCTACCTGATAGGTAAACTCATCAAGTTTGGTGTCCCATATTAATCCGAGAATCTTAGCTTCATTGGATTCATTTGGCAATAATTCTAAATTATCTTTAGAATCATTAATCGAGGGCACATTAGACCTCCATTTTCTAATCTCCATGCCTGCTGTAGCAAGCGCATTAATGATTTGTGATTTAAGCAAGTGACAAGTATCAATGGAGTCACTACCAGAAAGAAAATCATCTACATAAAAATTTTCCTTAAGGGATTTACTAGCTAATGGATGAGTAAATGAAACGTTATTACCTAGCTGATGCAGACAACGTATTGCTAAATAAGGCGAAGGAGCCAAACCATATGTCACCGTGTTTAGCGTATAGTGTTTCGAACAATCCTCCGCATCCTTTCTCCATAATATACGTTGGTAATTTCTGTGTTCCGGGTTGATATTAATTTGGCGGTACATTTTTGCAATATCTGCGGTGACTGCATATTGATGTTTTCTGAAAAATACCAAGTGACAAAATATATCATTTTGAATGGTGGGCCCAATCATTAGAGCGCGATTCAAAGAAATCCCTCGAGCGGGTTTAGCCGACCCGTCAAAAACAACACGAATTTTAGTAGTTTTGCTTGATTCTTTAAATACAGCGTGATGTGGTAAATAATAAGTAGTTTCATCGCGTTTTGGAGGTTCACATTCAGTCATGTGACCTAATGCAAGATACTCATCAATAAATTCCGAGTATTGTTCCTTTAAACTAGGTTGTCTTAAGAATTTTCTTTCCATTGACACTAATCTACCTTTAGCAATACTAAATGAATCTCCTAATTGAGATAGGTTAGATTTAAATGGTAAGTTGACTACAAATCTACCATTTGCATCGCGTTTATGTGTGCCTTTGAAAATCTTTTCACATTCACTATCTTCCAGAGAGTGATGCTTACTATTTTCAGTTTCTTCAACCTTCCAAAACCTTTCTATTTGATTCTGCAAAGAATTTAATGAAATATGACAAACTTTAACTGGCCTCGTATTATGACGCCTCTGTACAGCTCCTGATATTATCCAGCCTAGCTCTGTTCGATGCAATGTAGGTTTATCCTTTCCTAACTGTATCTGATCCGTACGAACCACCTGCCAGAATATCTCTGCTCCGATCAGCATATCAATAGAAGCTGGCTGGTAAAACTGCGGATCAGCTAACTGGATACCGTCTGGAATGTTCAACATTTTTGGATTAATCAAGGTCTGCGGAAGATTGCAAGAAATCTCATCTAATACCAAACAAGATATTTCATCCCGGTATTGAGAACATAATGATTTAAATTTAATGTCAACTATTTCCTTTACATGAATTAAATTATTATGCAAACCTGAAACAGGTATATTCAACTTTGTACAATGCAAATTTAATCTTTTACAAGTATCCTTTGTAATAAAATTAGACATTGAACCCGAATCCAAAAGTGCGCGTATTTTGTGTGTTCCACCATACGCGTCTTCTATTTTTACTATTACGGTAGATAGTAAATTTTCCCGCCCGTTCATGTCACTATGACATGTTAAATTTACTGGTGCCTCCGACTGACCCTTGCCAGCTGAAGTACCCGCTTGTACATTATCAGTATTGATATGTAACAGAGTGTGATGTTTTCGATCACAAACACTGCATTTTTCCTTCCACCTGCACACCTTTGAAGGGTGCCCCGGTTTTAGGCAGTTATAACATAAATTGTTCTCTGATACGAGCTTTCTTCGTGCCGCTGGTTCTTTGTTAACAAATATTTTGCACGAATAAATGAAATGACTGTCATTACACAGCATACAATTAACGTTGCTCGACGCTAACGTAACTTTGTTTGTAGAATTCCTTTCCTTAAAATTAAAAAACCTTGGTTTTGTTGCAACTGGTTCCGATTTCTGTTGCATTCCACCAATGTCACCTTGGATAGTTTCCAGGATCTGAGACCTTTGTGAAATAAAATTGCTAAACTGCACGAACGTAGGATAAACTTCGTCGCACTCTATTGATTCCCAAAGGCTACGTGTGTGATTATCTAACTTTGAGGTTAGAATATGTATGATTAATGTATCCCAATGTTCTGTTGGTAGCTTTAAGTTGTGTAAAGCTCTCAAATGAATGTTTGCTTGATCAATTAAATTCCGTAATTCATGATGATTCTGTCGTTTTAACGGTGTAAAATTAAATAAGAAATTCAAATGTCTATTTGCTATAAGTCGGACATTTTCGTATCTCGAAATAAGCATTGTCCAAGCTGCACTATAATTATCCCCGGTTATTTCTAGAGAACTAATCAAATCAAGTGCCTCTCCGGACACATTACTAATAAGGTAATGAAATTTCTGAACATTATTTAATTTACTGTTATCATGAATTAAGGCAATGAACGAATTTTTAAAAGTCAACCATTTATGGTTGTCACCTGAAAACACTGGTATAGAGATTGGTGGTAAATTTACTGAGATATTTGGGACATTTTCAATCTTCTTAAATTTTGATAACATTTCCTGTCCTAATGCAATTATATTAAAATATGTACCTTCAAAATTATCCCTCGCGTCATTATCTTCCGATTTGTTCAATAAATCAATCTCCAGCTGAATTTTGGAGAATTCTATCAGAGAAGGCTTGATGGCGTCTAACCTCGATGACAATACGCCAGGTGTAATATCATTTTCGTTGCTTAAATAGGTTTCGAATCTCGTTAATGAACCTTTCAAAACCCCGCGCCGTTTAATCAACCTGTCTAGTTCCATTTTTTAACGAAATAACACTAACTTGATTTAAAAACTGAAAACACAATACGGCAGTTTGACGCGGTTCGACGTAAACAAAAATGATTGATACTATAGATCATAGAGAACCCAATCACAATACTATGGCATACAAAGACGAAACTTGCAAACGCGTGGCTAGAAATGTAGGTAGGCAAAGCAAAGTTATTCGGCAGACTGAATACAACAATAAAAATTATTATCACCAATAAATTTATGCTATATTGAAAGCATCTGATTGTGAACACCCGAATGTAATTCGATATAATCAATACGAAATAATGTGGCATCTACACAGATTTTTAGCTTATTAAAATGGAATTTGAAAGGACAATGAAAGGAAGGCTACAACCTGATTTTCTGTGCATGCGAGCGTCGTGATGAGGCTCGCTTGATCAATCCAATGATGGTGATGAGGACGCCGACTGGACCACTCCCGATGATGATGAGGCCTGACTGGGCCACTCCAAATAATGATCTTCCGTCTCAAATGGATCAATCCAAATAATGATCACCCAGCTTGAATGAATCAATCCAAATAATGATCATCCGGCTCGAAGGACCAATGATCAGGATCTGTACTTCCGCTCTCCTGACAGAGCAATCCGGCGTGGTAACACCAGATTCCAAAGGGAAGTGTGGCTGGAGTAACTCTTCAATAATAACTCCAGTTCTTGAATAATTGGTCTTTATTCACACAATAAAGACCCGTAGGGTAGCTCATGTAAGGTGAGCCCAATGATGCTATCTCTCTTCGCGGTTTTATAACCCATATAAAGTGAAAACCTGGCAGCAGACGTTTTGCCAAAAACGACCCGCCCAAGACGGATGGTAACAAGAGAAGAAGGAATTAAAAATCCGTGGCAATACGAACTCGCCCTGGCAATTGCCAACATAAAAAAATGTTGCCACAACCATTAGGGTGACAATCACAAATATTAATATTTCAGTACCTGAAATCTTAACAACTAGATTTACTCCATACTTTTATAAGTTCTTGAATAAGTACATGAGCGAAATCTTTCACATTTTTGGAATCATTCAATATGTGTAGTGATAACGGAGTAAAACTTGCTGAAGAGTAGGATGTTGGTTAAGCCTCATCAAAGGCTCAATATCTCAAACCCCAAGTAGAAAAATTTCGTATTTTTTTCGAATAGATGAACACATTTTACTACACTGATTCACTTCACAGTCTACGAAATAAGTATCAAATACTGTTGAAATTCGTCTATAAAACTCTTCAGTAGTTTATTTTAATATTTATTTAATAGTTTAACACACGAAACTGGCCTGTAGCAAAAAGTAAAAATTAAGCATTTTACACAAAAAATTCAAAAACAACACTCAATTGAGCACCCCTTTCTACTTGAGCTAACTCGCTGAAATTTTACTATGTTATTTCTATGAATACATGTAACAAATTCACGGGGTGGCCAAATGAAAAAAAAAAAAAAAAAAATTTGGACCACCTTAATGCTGGGATTGATGCCTTCCCTGGGAGTTTGAGATCAGCAGTAGCCTCAAGAAGTTGGCTGGAAGAGTGTCCTGTAGACACCATTTTGGAGAGAGGAAACTGACGTTCAGAAAACACTTTCAAGAAATATTATAGAAAGCAAATCAGAGGTCTCAATGTTGAGGTGCTGAATCCCCCCCGTTCACTCTCAGTCTTTGACCAAGTTATTTCAAGCAATACAGTAATAGTCAAAATTTTGGCTATAGAATTGTCACCAAGCGATAACAAAACACTTCTCACATTATATATTCTGGATAAGTAACGACACACATAATGTTGGAGTTTTACCTACCATTAAAACTCTTATTATGTTGTCTTGCTTATTCAGAATATATTTAAGCTCTGCTTGGTGAGTCCAAATTAAATTAACACTCTCAAGATGCCAACTGCACGGTGACAATTGACAGCTGAAGTAAGTTACAAAAGAAAGGCGGGAAATTCAACATAAAGCAGTGGATATGACCGACGCTGGCGGGAAATAGGGTCGATATCTCACATTATATATTCTGGATAAGCAAGACAACATAATAAGACTTTTAATGGTAGGTAAAACTCCAACATTTTTTATAATGATAATTATCTCACTATATGTTCACACCCTAAACAAGTTTTTGAAGGAATCACTTAGGTCCCTGCTCACGCACTCTACACCTCCTTCCTTGACTGGACTAAAAGCAAAAAGATCTAGAATTTGGTTATTATTTGAAGGAAAAGGCAGCAACAGCTTTTGGATTGATTCTCCATCATCGTATATCTTTCAGAGGTGAGGTATATGAACATTTGATTTGGCAGTACATCCACAGATCTGGAAGAAAAAAACAATGCTTAGAATTTTTTTACATTTTTTATACCTTGGCAATTAAGATATTTGGTTTTGTCAGATTTATTTATCAACACAAAGTTTCAGAGACGAAAAATAAAATAACATCATTGAAGTTGTTCCAGTTTCTTTGGAAGTTGTAAAATGAGTTGGCTTACTTTTTGAAAAGTTGAAATTCAAATGGCCAAATTGAATTTTGTAGTCCTTGGTGGCATACATTTCTGATAAAATATATCCTTCGCACATTATCTTTTAAGTAGAGGGTACGTGAATATTTGGTTTGGCAGCCCACAACAGATCTAGAAGAAAAAATAATGCTTAGAAATTTTTTATTATCTTTTTAACATGGCAATTAAGATGTTTCATGCTGTCAGATTTATTTATCAACACAAAGCTTCAGAGACGAAAAATAAAATAACATCATTAAATGGTTGTTCCAATTTATTTGATAGTTGTAAAATGAGTTGGCTTACTTTATATAGGAAGTTGAAATTCTAATATGCATGGCCAAAATGAATTTTGTGGTCCTTTGTGGCATTTGAGTATCCCATCTGATTTGGGCGTACATTTCTGATAAAATGTATCCATCACACACCCACCCCCCCGCCCAGATGGATAAAAATCATAGATCTGTAAAAGAAGAAGCCATGTAAATATACCTAAAAATCGATATTGAAGAAGACAGTTATATCATGGTTTTGAAATCAGAATAAGTCATCTACACATGGGTTTCAGAGACGAAAAATAATTTAGCATCATTTTGAGAAACTATAATTTATTCTAAATTCTTAAATGGTTATTTACCATTTGGCTAATGAATTGCAAAGAGTAAGTTACAGACAGCAGAATCCATCAAGTCCTAGGTCCAGGTCAATCAATCCACTGTCAAAATATTCCACCATCCTGAAAAACAAGAATTTGGACACTAATCAGTGGCGGCTCGTGACTTTTGGGTGTGCTAGAGTGCTGATATTAAAAAAAATGGCATTATTGATGTTGTAGCCAAAAAAAAAAATTTTTTTTTTTTTGAAAATCAGTTTTTTGTATGAAAAATTTCAGAAAGATTCAGTTTGGTGGTGTGCCGCACCGATTTCCTGAAAAATCTTCATACAAAACACCGATTTTTGAAAAAATCTTTTTCGCATACAACAACATCTATGATGCCATTTTTTTTAACATTAGCACCCTAGCACACCCAAAAGTCACGAGCCGCCACTGACACTAATATTACATCATTACTGTTTCAGTAATAAAGAATAAATTTGACTGAATTATCAGAATAAATTGATAACATAAAAATGTTCAGAAATGAAAAATAAAAATTCATCAGTTAAAATTTTTGAAAGGATCTTCAATATTTTTTTATATAACCCCATTTATTAGAAATCCACAGGACCTCAAATATGGTTAATTTTCTAAAAATCGTTAGAAATGCAAATTCCCACAGCCTGCTCAAAATTCTGGTAGGTTTTTCTGTTACTCGGGTTTTTACCCAAATAACCGGTGTACCGAATTAAGAGGGAATGAGCATTTTTAAATCAAATTTTAGACGCAACTCTTTTCCACAAAAAAATTTATATTGATTTTGAAAGATTGTTCTTTTATCAAGTAAAAATTAATTTGTTCTATTCCAATCAATTTATAGCTACCAGTGGTGTACCTCAAGGGTCCCATTTAGGCCCAATTTTGTTTTTATTGTTCATAAATGATATTGTTGACATATTTGATAAAGATGTAGATGTATTGCTTTTTGCAGATGATTTAAAAATATTTAAAATCATAAAAACCGCTGAAGATTGTGCCTGTCTACAAAATAATTTAAACAAATTAATTAGTTGGTGCTCTATTAACAAACTTTATCTGAACATAAATAAGTGTTATTCAATAAGTTTTTACAGAATAAGTCAACCAATTATTCATCCTTATGAACTTAACAACTCTACCCTTACCTCTGTCGAAGAAATTAGTGACTTGGGCATAACTTTCGACTCTAAATTAAACTTCATATCCCATATAAACTCAATCTATAATAAAGGTATCAAAATGCTTGGCTTCGTTCTTAGAAATTCCAGAGGTTTCAAGAATATTGCAACTTTAAAAATTTTGTATACATCCTTAGTACGTAGTCAAGTCGAATATAACTCCTCGATCTGGTCCCCCCATTTTAAAATACATTCAGATTCAATCGAAAAAATTCAACACAAATTCTTAAGATATATTAATTTTAACCTCGGTATTCCCATTGAAAACATAAATTATAATTACTTGATGAAAGAATTAAATTTACTAAGACTGTCAGATCGAAGAATTATATCAGACTTAATATTAATGTTCAAAATTGTAAATGGTAGAATAGACAGTCCTGATCTAACTAAGCTCATTGAATTTCATATTCCCACGAGAACCACTCGTTCTAAAACCCTTTTTAAATGTAACAATAATCGGACTGAGTATACGAAACACTCACTTTTACCTAGGTTGCATGAAGTTACTAATAGATATGCAGATGTGATAGATCTATTTAACTGCACGGAACAGAGGTACAAGACGGCTATGCTATCATATTTTTTTAGTCACTATTAATTTTATTTCTATTATAGATTTTTGCATGTAAATGTATCTCTGGTGTCACTTCCCAATGTATCGTCACAATTAACTGTTATACATACACTGTTTTACCATTACTAATATTTTGAATATGAATTTGTGACATGTAATTAATGTTTATGGCATACTTATGCCGTTTGTATTAAATAAATAAAAGTAAAACTATGTTTTAAATTTTGAGAAAATGTGTTTATTTTTAGTACAATAAGGTTTTACCATAGGTTGTTAGCAGATTTATTAAATTTTAAAACAAAATTTCGTATTATACAACACACATTTCAAATCATATAATCATGCAGTAAAATAAATAAATAAATAATTTGGGAAAGCTACTTTTCAGAATTTTAATTTTAGTTCAAATAAAATCATTAAAAAAATCCGCGCCCTTATTTTGTGACGAAAATACTTCAGTTTGTCTATCATTTACGGTCATACAAGCTAATATATTTAAAAAAAAATTACATTCTTATTTTGCTTAGACATTATTGAAAAATTATAAATACTTATGTTCAAAAATAATTACAAAAAGTACATAATTTTATCATCACAAGTTTGAGCATTTTTGAATGTAAGTATTTATCCAAAGCAAATTCTGAATGAAATAAAATAAATATTGAGTTATTACGTTAAAATGGTGGTATAGAGAATAATTAATCTTTCTCATCGGAACTGCCCTGTACAGTTGCAAGGGTACGATCGCAAAGATCATCATTTGACGAATTTTGGCTCTTAACCGGTGACAGGCCGGAGACGCGCCGGCGCGCGCGTCACGTGCGAGAAAATAATTCAAAAATTTGAATAATACTTCCGACCAAAAACTTTCGGTCTACGATTTTGGCCCTTCTATGTACACAATTTGTATGAAGAACAGTGTCAGAATCGCTTGCGCCATCATTACTCTCGGAGACGCTACAAGTTTCATTCACCTGGTCACCCTGGAATATTTTTAAAACGATTTCTTCTATGACAATCGGCTGTCAGAATTTGCCGCGAATTTAACAGTCGCAATGAATGCGTGTATCGCGAATAAAACATCATAAAACCTATTAATTTACGTAATAAATGCAAGTAATGTGGTTTTGGTAGATAGTTTATTGTGTTGTGAACGTGATTCAGTTAATAAAATATACAATAGCTCAAAATTTATCAACAAAACATTCACATCACAATAAACTATCTACGAAAACCACATTACTTGCATTTATTACGTAAATTAATAGGTTTTATGATCGTTTTATTCGCGATACACCCATTAATTGCGACCGTTAAATTCGCGACAAATTCTGACAGCCGATTGTCATAGAAGATATCGTTTTAAAAATATTCCAGGGTGAATAGGTGAATGAAACTTGTAGCGTCTCCGAGAGTAATGACAGCGCAAGCGATTCTGACACTGTTCTCCATACAAATTGTGTACATAGAAGGGCCAAAATCGTCGACCAAAAGTTTTTTGTCGGAAGTATTATTCAAATATTTGAATTATTTTCTCGCGCATGCGCATATGACGCGCGCGCCGGCGCGTCTCCGGCCTGTCAGAGGTTAAGCGAAATCGACTATAATATTATATCGAACGTGTCGTAGGAATCCGTGTGCATCGAACGAGTGCGCGAAAGCGTATGACAACCCTGGAAATTCAAGAATGGAATTTACGCTCCCACAGAGTACCATGCCGCCAGCACAACAATCTGAGAGCTGCTATTGGCTAGCGGAATAATGTGCATTTGGTGCACCTTCCAAATGATTTGTCTACAACGCTATTATGTCCTTTAACTAACTAATCAATTGAAAACATAAATGAAATTGATAATAAATACATGCAGCAGCCTCATTGGACTGGAAAACACATCTGAATAACCACCTAATGCTTCCACAAGGGACTCCAGACAGCAATGATCAACGCCAAGGAAATGGCTGACTATTTACGTCACCCCCACCATGCGACCAGCCGAGCCACTATTGGTCAATTCTGAACAAATGAAAAATCTGAATCGTAAATATTTACGACAGCGAATTCATCTTCCGAAAAATTTGGAGTTCAATTTCGAGAAATTGGGAATAATTTGGATCAAGAAATAAACATCATCACCTAAAAATGAGTATATGCTACAAAAACAACCCAAAAACTTACGTCTATCGGTGATTGTTGCACTTTAAGAAAAATATTTACTGTTTAAAATTGTACCTTGTATCACATATGTATACTTGTACCTTTTCTTGTAAACACAATAAAAATGATATGAGGCTTTGGTATCCTGAGTTGGTAAAATCTTGGCAAAAACTATCACACATAATTTTAACACAGCTGACTTCCAATCGTAGCGACCAGGGAAATTACCTAAAACAAGTACCTTAGAAAAATTAAGGAGGTTCTGTCCCCCAAAAGTCCGACCTGAGTTTGCCCTATAAAAATAGAAGTCAAACCTGTAGGAAGTCAGTTCAAAACTATCAGCTAAGAAGAAACAATACTCAAGATACCAAAAGTCTCTAAGTTCAAACCTCTTTTCAAGTGTTTTAATCAGTCTTAGATTCAGTTTACCTCTCCCAGTATCCCAGTAACCTAAAATCCTAAAAACCCCAGTCTCCAAAGTGAAAAATATTTATTTTAATCCAGTACTCAAATCAATTTTTGCCATTATACCTAGAAGCATTTTTTGTCAAAGTAGTAAATTCATTTAAAAGACCAGTGGCGTTCCAAAATCCATTGGCGTGTCATTGTGGCCAGCTCCCTATTATATTTAGTTTATGTACAAACGTCTAGTACAAATATAATGATTTATTCCTGTCTAAATAGAATATTCGCACATGGAATCTATTCAAAGCAAATTCATAAAAATAGGCTACATGATTTCAGGTTAACCTGTAATTGGCTGGAAACGCTCATTTGCATGCAGCTTATGCGCGAAAAAAATATTTCGAAATAAAAGTGTTTGTCTGCGATTTTGACCCTTATATGTACAGAATTTGTATGAAAACAAGGTCAGAATCGCTTGCGCCAACATCATTGATGATATGGCCACTAGTTTCATCCACCCGGCGACACCAGATTATTTTTAAATGATTTTTATCTGTGGAATCGAAATGTCAATTTCGCCGCAAATTGAAGCTGTCAATATTGACGCGTGTTCCTCGACTAAAACATCGTAAAACCTATTAATTTACGTAATTAACGCAAGTAATGTTGTTTGGGTGCATAGTTTATTGTTCTAGGAAATATACGATAGCTCAAAATTAATCAACAAAACATTCAATTCAAAATTCAAAATCGTGTTTTGTTACGAAATTTCAGTATTTTTCCTGGAATTTGCGGGCCTTTGACAGGTTAAATCAAAATTTTGCCAATTAGCGACGTGGCCGATTCTTCAAACTCAGATATTTAAAATAAATCCAATATAATTGAAATTTCACTGAGATTCCTGGAGTGGATGTCAGATTCAGATTTACATAAAAATAAATTTACAATTTCTTGGGAGCTTTTTTTTTGGGGGTTTACTGTTAGAAACATACACAAGAAACTATTGGATTAACATGTTTCGAACGCTGTAGAAATGTGTAAAACAAACCTTCAGAGCTTGAAGACACTGGAACAGGCCTCGACTGCCTCCTGTGCGTGTTGAGTCCACCTTAAAAATAGAAAAAATGTTAATACAAGTTAGGATTTTTGATCAAAGATTAGTTACCGTAAAATCATTTGTTCAGTTCTACTATCAATAACCCACACTTTATGTTCGGTTTTAAAAAATATTTATCATCATTTTGAGTTATTTTTGTGACCTACGATACAAATCTAATTCTGCATAAGTCATAATTATTTTATTGCCACTTTTCAGGAGAAAAAGCCTTTGATTTCATGCAATGAAGATATGAATGCATTTTTACCTTTTTCTTCTTTTATCATTTTCCACCCCCGAAGTTGAATTGAGTCGGGAGTTGCAAAAATCTGTTCTGGAAATTTCTGCTGGTTTTGACCCATTCCAATTTTTTTTTAACCTGTCACAAAATCTATTTTGCATACAAGGTGTGACATTGAAATCTGTCAACAAATGAAAATTTTGTTGTTATTCACGATTTTGACTAAAAGCGTCATAAATCACGTTTTGGGAAACGTAGCCTCATTCTAAAAACTGTTTTGGAAAGATTATGAAATGCACTATCACATTATATTATTATTAACAAATATTTGCCCTTCTAAATATATATTTTTTTTATGAAAACATCAAAAATATTAAAAAATCGCTTACCATTATTCAAAGCCTTGAAAATGAACTTTTTTCTGCAGCAACGTAAAAAAATAACAGTTTATTTATTGTAGAAAGATATTTTAAAACTTTTTGTCACCTCAAAATATTATCCGTCCAAACTAAAATATTTAAAAAAAAATCTTTTATGTAACACAAAGTAATGCAATTTTCGAACTTTCACAAAACACAGACCAAACCAAATTATTTTATTTCAATTATTATAAAACGTAATTACAACGGCAATCGATTTCAACAGATGCATTATGCTCGTATATGCAATTATTATTAGTTATAATATAAATTAATGTATTTTTTCACATAAATTCATGATAACATTGATAACCTACAAATATGACGATACGTTTATGACGTCGTGAATTCACACTAAAACTAACCATTTGGTTGTTGTATTTACACTAAAACGTTAGTACACAGGACGAATTATATATAATTGTTGAAATATGCTCAAAATTTTTAAAAATAGACTTTGTAATTGTAAACCGAAAACCGATAAATTGCGCGCCAAAGTCCGTACAAGTGACAGCGAAACTGCCGCAACGGCTTTTTTTGCAACTGGTCTGAAGTTCGCCAGGATAGGGATGGGGCCACTTTTTTAGTTGAGAAACAGTTCGAAAGAAATATTTTATTTCAAATTTATAGTAAGTTATTGAATATAGGTAGACAAAAATAAAAACACATGACATATACAGGTATATATCTTTTTATTATAAAATGACAACAATTGTAAACAAAAAAGTAAAATAATATTTTATTCATATTATATTTTGGAAATCATACATTACGGAATTCATTTAACATTTTTTTCCAGTACAACTATTTTAAATGTATCATATTTTCACATTTAAATTAGAAGTGAAACTTGTGGAACTCATTCGACATTTTTTTCCAGTACGAATATTTTAAATGTAACAATGTTTTAAAAAACACGTTACGCCACGCCACGTTAGAAGTGAAACTTGTGGAATTCATTCAAAATTTTTTTCCAGTACGAATATTTTAAATGTAACAATGTTTTAAAAAACACGTTACGCCACGCCACGTTAGAAGTGAAACTTGTGGAATTCATTCAACATTTTTTTCCAGTATGAATATTTTAAATGTAACAATGTTTATTTCCATTTACACATAAAAACACAAAAAAAAATAATAACAAAAAACCAGAACAAAAAAAAAATCCCATGACGTCCTGTGCGGAGCTCCAGAGAGTATGACAGGTATAATTTTTATCGTGCCATTCAGAAAGAAAATAAACAGTTATTATTGTAGAAGATCAAATAGATGCGGTGGGGGTCTGATTCAGATCACCTAAGCCGTTATAGATGGTACCCAAAGTCATAATACTTCATTTTATTTGCATTTTCTGATACATGGGTTAGTCCAAATGCAGCCGACCAAAGGCATGTTAAAAAAACCAATGGTTGTTGAAGACATGTTGCATTACAGAAAATACTTGTCCATTAAACGCGCCCCAGCTTTCTATGAAAAGAAGAAACGTTTCGATACTTGCCAATAAGAACCTACCGAATGACAGAAGACAAAAACTTTAACTCAGCCAAAACAAAAAAATTGAAGACCTCGTAAAAGGTGAAATAATCAATCGGTTTCCACAAAACACAAAAACTAGACAGCTAGAGTCAGAAATACACAAATAAGCGGTAGTGTCTTTGCGATAGATAAATTGCAATCATTATTATTTACACAAACAAGATAAACAACAAGCAGGCACATTAATCGCAAAAGAAGTAGTGAAGTTAATTAGACGACATTGAAAGAGAAAACACCGTAGACGGGCAAATTGATTTAACCTCCAGTCGCCCAACACTCAAGTGAAACATGAGGGATGAACTGTGATGACTATACCGCATTTCAAAGTGCAGAACGAGAATTGAATCTTTCACAAGATAGAGGAGATCTATAAAAACCCATAATCGAAACAACAAAAATATGTGAGAACCGTGACAAGGGAAAACGCTGGAACTCTACTCCACTCAAAGTGAATATTCATTCAGCATGTGATCGACAGTTTGTGTGAAAAATTTGTAAGATTTCGTTATGCATACCGCGGTTGCCACTTTGAAATATATCATACTACAATTGTAGTATGATATATTTTAAAGCACGGATCCACGCACAACGGAACTTTACAAGTTTCGCAACCAAAAACTGTAGATTTTCTAATCTTGTTCCTTTTACAAATAACGCAATTTTGAGTACGTCGCTTTGTAAGAGGAACAGGATTATTTGTATCCCCAGCCTGCGGCGAGTCATTGTAGGCGGGGTAGTGGGCGTTAGGGATTGGGGGGAAAGGATGATTGTATGGCCCTACAAATGACTGCCTCGGTTTCGGAGGCACTGACAACGCGAGGTGATGTTCGGTCAACTCTTGTACAAGAGTTAACCGAAAATTCATGTGTAGTACCTCCGAACTCTGTGACTGGGAATACAAAATTTTCGCGTTAAGAATACTCACATTGAGCAAACGCTTGAACATTTTGAGATACCATTTAAGGCATCTCTTACGTTCAAGCAAGTAAGGTTCCAGCATCTGATCCTTTTTATCAACACCTCCCATGTACTTATTGTAGTCTCTGATAACGTTCGGCTTGTATACCTGCTCCCTACCCCTAGAATGACCAATAGTGGTTTCCGCGCCATGAAATGTCGATAGTGTCGTCACCTTCTTCTTGTCTTGCCACGACAGTATGGCAACATCACCAGCGTGGCGACCGAACATTTGTCCATCCTTTAAACTCATTCGACTGAATGCTGGCGGAACATCGGCTCTGTTAGTGCGCAATGTCCCGACGCAGTCAGTCTTGTTCCGCTTGAGGTAACGAGCGAGTAGTGGAGAGTTAAACCAATTGTCCATCCACAGGCTATAACCCTTATTCAAAAGTGGCCTGATTAAATTCACCACCGTAAGTGTTGATTTCAACACTTTTTCCGCTAATAAACCAGCAAGTGAATGATCTTTTCCTGTATAAATAAAAAATGACCACAAATATCCAGTCGCAGATTCGCACAACTCAAAAGATTTAATCCCGAATCTAGCAGCCTTTGTTCTTATGTATTGTTTAAAACCCAAACGACCTTTCCACAGTGTAAGAGATTCGTCAATTGCAATGTTCTGGCTAGGTATATAAAGTTCCTGAAATTTTGCATTCAAGTGATTAATTATTGGCAATAACTTTGCAAGTTTTTTCTGTTCAGAGTTAGTGTGGATCAGATCATTGTCGGCGAAATGCAAATATTTCGTCAACTCACTAAAGCGTTTAAGGGATAGTAGTTGTCGAAATACAGAAGTCTTCAATAACCAAGTGTTTGACCAACACGACCTTATGCTCGGCATGCGGACAATTCCTAGCATCATGTAAAAAGCAAACAAAATCAAAATTTCATGGCGATTTGTGCCCCTCCATGAACTGCTTCGGTTACCATGAACACGAGAGTCCCTCGAATACTTATTGGTTTCTTCAACAATACTATCCAGAATTTCATCTGTCCAAATAGCACGAAAAGCATCATACGGAGTCGAATACTCTCTAGTTGCTCCTGACTTTTCGGGCACGAACCGTTCTCTTTGACCGGCAAATGAAGAAATGCCAGTCCAAGAGAAGCTGGCTGCGCTCGCATCATCAGGGAACAAATAAGTCGAATTTGGTGATGAATGGACAGCCTCGGTTTCGTCATCAGACGACAAGGCTCCGTCCATTTCATCATCAGCAGACTCATTTGACGACTGATGATGAGAGCGCCCCAACGGCCGTGCGGCTCGCGCTGTAGCCCGCGCTCGGCGCGAACGTCCGCCGCGAGCTGCACGGGCGGCTTGTGCCCGAGGCAAAGCCAGGAACTGGGGAGGGAGCTCGTCATCAGATTCAGCCACCAACAAGGGTGATTGTCCCGAAGACCAGGCCTCTCCCTCTCCGACAGCACATCGTCCCCTCACCCCGCTACGCCCTCCACGTTGCCCTCCACGTCGCCCTCCACGGCTCCCGCGTACGGCTGTTGGGACAGGTAGCGGCTGCAGAAACTGGAAATCTGAAAATATAAGAATAGGACACAGATAAGAATGGTCCTGTATATTTCTAAAAGTATGAATGGTAGAAGTCGGAGACATCCAACGAAGACATGGCATGATCAAGTTAAGCAGGTACTTGAGTCGGGCCATGTCAAGAGTCAGAATAATAGAAGAGTATGTATGTATGAGACGATGTATGAATGTGATTGAGGCAAGGAGCGTGTGCCAAGACCGAGTTGTTTGGCGGTCCGTCCTCTTTGCCTACCCCTGCGGGGAAACGGCGTGATGGTTAGTTAGTTATAAAATGTGTAAAAATGCATTCTGTTAGCCATAAGTTGTTATAGTAGTTTGTCTAGTAGGAGTAAGATAGATTGTAGAAATATACTGTAAATTTGTACAGAGCCCTAGAGGTGATTTCTCACAAAAACGGCGCTATACAAGTCATCCAAATATTATTATTATTATCATGGACAAATGCTGCAAAATATAAATACGAATGTATTTATATTTTGCAGCATTATGTATATACCTTCTATGTGACCATCAGTCAGTTCGTCAGTCTGCTCCATCGATTCTGAAAATATAATGCAAAACTATTACACAATGCAAACACACTACTTATATAATATGATGTAAAGACAGCACAATATAAATAAAATTATATAGATATTATTTTATTACAATGTATATGTATATATACCTTCTATGTGACTGCCGCTTGCTTCTCCATCACCATCAGTCTGCTCCATCGATTCTGAAAATATAATGCAAAACTATTACACAACGCAAACACACACTACTTGTATAATATGATGTAAAGACAGCACAATAAAAATAAAATTATATAGATATTATGTATATATTTATTTACTACAATGTATATACCTTCTACATGTCCACCGCCGCTTGCCTGATCTCCACTGGAGCCTTGGGCAGCAGGAGCCACCAACGAATCCAAGAAGACCATTTGACGAGCTTCTTCTCCGCTCGAAAAAAACGAAGAAGCCTGAAAAAAAAATTAAAAACATTTTATTTTATTGGCGGAATAAAAAAATACACAAAGTATTGATTTTAATTATATAAATCACCTCGTCAAATGTCTCTTTTGGGTCCTCTGCATCGGATTCGTTGGCCTCACTCATCTGCCCAAAGCTGCTGTTATTGCTATCAGCTCCAGTGGAAATCTCCTCATCATCCTCACGCTCCACCTGGAGTTCTTCCAGCGCCCAAGCTGGCATTGGCTCTGTTGGGTTCCATGATGTGCTATTCGTAGAAAAATAATAATGGTTTACTCAAATATCAGTTCGCAAAGAAAAATTTTCGAATTCGAATTTTTCAGAAAAATAGGAAGTTACATCCCTAGTAGCTTCGTAATGTCAAACTAATAGATTTTTATTTTCGTAGCCAATATTTCATAAAAACGTTGAAAAATAACAATTTTGTCGTGAAATTACTAATGTTTTTGATAGATATTGCAATAGAACACTTGCTTTTATGAAAATATACAAATTTCAAGCGGTAATGGTGGACATTTTTTACGAAAGCGTCCATTCAACGCGATGAAAAATTCCAACCACATGAAAGTGTGCAGTAAAATAACGATTTTTACAAGAAAAAACACTTCAAACCAACTAAATATATGATGAAAGAGTGGCAAATATATATCTCAACAATAAGGTAAATACTTACTTTTCCATTTTACGATGTTTTTTGTCTAAATAGTCAAAATGTCAGAACGGGGCGTGCACCAATTTCTCACAAAAGTTCGTTATGAAAGATTGACGTTCAATTGGGCATAGAAAAATAATTTCTATGTTCCATAGATATTTTTTAATACAGGCACGTAGCGTTGTTCATTATCGATATTCCGTTTTTTATTCCATGGTAATCCGTGAACTAGTGATGCAAATAAATCAATTTTTGTAAAAACTCGCACATTTACGTCAAAACACGCTCTAATGTCTCGACGGCTATTGTTATATTTTCGTCTTTTGACGCTCTAATGTCTTTACCGGTTAAAAAGCAATTCTTTCTCTAGCGTCTAAAAAAAAAACACCACCGTAGTAATTTATTGTATGTTCAAATGGAAAGAATATTAATTAAACTTTTCAAATCAGATTTAATTCGCAACACTATATGTTCAGAGACGAAAAATAAATAACATCATTGAAATGAGGATATGAATATGTCGTACACGCCTAACTTTAAGACTGACCACATTGATCAGAAATCGTCGCAATTGATGAGTTTTTCGACAGAAAAATGGCATGCCCCCCGCCTACGCCTTTCTCTGTCGCACATATGTTTTTAGGCATCTTTCCCTTTCGCTTATGTTGGAATGTACCATGTTCAGTCTGGTCTTAAAGTTTGGCATGTACTTTAACAAAATTATTTATGTATCTATCATATTTACCTGGTAAGTAAAGTTTAGTTATTTCTTTAGTGTCCAAGATAAGTCTTCCTTCACATTAGCAAATAATATCTGAAAAAGAAAAAGGTATTCATTAGAAAAAGTAGATGTTTATTTTAATATATTAATTTAAGTATTTAATTCTTACCAGGACTTTGTGGTGTGGGTCTGGTACAAATGGAATAAATAAATACAAATGGATTAACAGTTTTCAATAGCTATTTATTCACAGGAGAAACACACATTTTGTACAGAGCTATTAGACCGTCAATGATAAAACAGCAAACTTTCCATAAAGGTTGGGCAACCAACACTTTCCAACTAAACTAGATTCAGGAACATCACATAATGTATGAAATAAAGAGGTTATCCATTTCACATATCAAAATTCATATAAATTACCAAAATCAATAAAAGAAAATACAATTAAAACACAAGCTTACATTGTCATTATACAAACACATTTCTTCCTGTTTCTCTTCCCACTCACTTCACTTCCAGCAACACTTCCTAAATTCAACTACATATCAATAAAAGCCATAAGTGCACTTTTTCAAAAACTAAAATTAACTTTACCCATCAATATTATTATGTTTATTGCGTGAAAAACAAATTTAGGCAAACATATTACTTCAGATTATTATTTGCTATTTTATATAACAAAGTTACACGCGACATTCAAATGATTTTACATATTTAGCTTTATTTAACAAAAAAATACTAAAATCATACACAGGGTTCAATCAATTCAAAAGACAGAACTCGTGCTGAACGAAGAAATAACTTTATTCAATTCTCATTGGAATAGCTGAAGCTATAAAGTATAATAAGGCATTCTTACTTTGCTCAGAGTTCATACACTATTCAATAGTTTGTTATAGTCCGCTATTCACTAAAACTATTTACAAGTAAATGCATTATTCATCTGCACCATTAACAAGTATAACAATCATGGCAGCGTTGGCTGGTCTTATGTTAAACATATATTCACACACTACACGGGTTAACAAGCAAACAAACAAACACCTGCGATGCGATGACTTCTATTACAAGATAAATAAATGGGTTATTATTCTTTCATATTGCATTGGCAGTACATTTCACTAATACACGCACATGCCTGTTTTCATTCCATAGGGAATTATTGGCGACAAATGGAAACCATCAGATTTTAAAATAAATAAAAATGTTTGTGTAAATGCAAACACAAACTTACAAATCAATAAGATTTGATTGTTATTTTCATAAAACAGGATTTGATTGTGTTATGTTTAAATGGGGTACATTTAAAAATAAGTTGCCAAATAAAATAATAACCAAATAGACTGGATGAGATCATTATGTAACTTTTGATTGAATCATTACATTATTCATTCCACTCCGCTATCCCGAGCAAGTCAAGGCAAAGCACAAGAGAAGCATTAATACAATAAGTGACAAGTGACAATACAGGGTCAGTGTATATAGGGTGAGTGTGCCTCGAGCCTAAATAATACATCCGTGGAGTTAGTTTGTTGTCAGTGGCACCATTAGCAATACATGTTAGCGTAAGTAACTAAGTATAAGTTAACCTTATAAACAAACTGCCGTAAGACTAATGGACTTTTTCAAGCACAGCTTTGTGTAAAAATCAATGCAAAAAGTCAAACTAATCTAGATAGTATAAAAATCTATGCTCCCAAATAATAATAAATAAAATAAAACACACATTACAATATTGGTGGTAGGTATTACAGTCTAATTACAACTAGTTTGAGTAATATGGTGACTTCGTGACCTAAAACCTTTTTTTATATATTTTTTAAATAAATTTTAGTCTATATCTTATTTAGACAATATTGGTATTCAATGTACACAGCAATTTATTACGAAAATTTAAAAAATATATCTGGAAATTAGCTTATTGTGAATATTTTTACATTTTATTAAATTTATACCTTTTTTCGTAATCATTAAATAACCGACTTAATATTTACATTATAATACACACTTCAGTTAAAAAATAACATCAACCATTCAACAAGTGACAAAATCCTTTCTAAGTATTAATATATCGGGGTAAGTAACGGCCCCACAGTGCACAGTGGGTATATTCTCACCGCTAATCAACAGAGTTCTATGTACATCCATCACTCCATACCGTAACCATGCCCATATTATCAAACCACAAACAATTACCAAATCAGTCTTCAGGACGAAATTAAAATGATGTTAATTTCGGGAAATTTTAAAAATTCTTTTCTAACTTTCCAAACATCACCGCCTTTCTCATTCTTCCTATATACAACTTCATACATTTAAACTGTTACAACAATATTAGGCATTTGATCAGAGAATATACATAAATACATTGTATCGAAACCAACATTTACTAATGTTTTCTCAGGGTTATCTCGTTGGCTCGGAAAACCATTAAAACTCAATATTATGTACAATTTATTATCCATTTTTACATTTAGGCAATATTTAATTAAACCAATGAACCTGCGCAGAAACTGACAGTCGGGATGGTTCATAATCATAACCTGTCACGGCCAACCAAAATATCAATTCACAATGTTCTTGTATGTACAAATTTATACACTGAGACTGCAATTTAAAATAAATAGTTTAATAAACCATTTGGCAGAAGAAACAATGAGTCCAGAAGTCTTCAGTCTTATGATTGTTTAGTTGTGTGGGGGGCTGTGGGGGCGGTGTGGGGGTGTCGGGGGGCTTGCATGGTGTCCTGGCGGCGATAGAGCAGCAGGTATGGGGTGCGCGGCAGGCGAGGATGGAGCACCTGCACAACAACACACTCAGTAAACATAACTTGGCTAATAAACAAGACTGTTTTTATTTAGTAAAACTGTACGGTAGTGTACAAGTATAAAGCATCAGAAAAACGATACATAAAGAGGGTCTTCTTTCATTTCTACTCAGAGGACTCGTCAGTGATCATCATTTACTTTATTAAACACTCACCACATACTTTTTAGATTTATTGAAAAAAAAAAACACAAAAAAAAACTAGGACTCAACCTTCATTTGAGAAGGTTGACCAATGGGTTGCTGTTTCATTGGTTGTGATTTTAAAATGTACGCTGGTATGTATTCATACAACAATATTTATTAAAAGGCAAAGCACTCTGTGTTTTTGTTTTGAAAATTTAGCCACTTAGAAATATTTTATATGCTTTATTTAAATACTGAATACATCTTGGCCTCCGTAAAAAATCTTTTTATAAGCTTGGAGAAAATGAAATATCAGGCCTACAAAAACCGCTTTAAAGTTCAAAATCACCTACTTACGAGGGTGGGTTTTTAAGTTCGCGGAATGGGTAGGTAGGTAGGTGATTAGTGGGGAATTTTCTGAATTAGGTACTAATTGAGCAACTCATTATTAGTATAAATACTAGGTTTTATCTTAATTCGGTCATTAGTCTTTGAGCTACCATCGACCAAACAAGTCAATCAGGAAGAAATTGTGAATTATGGAGAAAATCGAGTTCCGCACTGTTATAGTCCCATACCAAGCAAGGAGAATTATTTCAGACCGTACTGGAAGAGATGTCATCCGTTTACGGGGACTCTTGTCTAAGTGAAACTATGGTTTACAAGTGGCATACTCTCTTTAAACAAGGCAGGGAGTCACTTGAAGACGACCCACGGCCAGGAAGGCCAATCGAGATGACCACTCCGGAAATTATAAAAAAAAAAAAGTCAAAAAATGAATATTAGAAGACGCCTGACTAAAGCAGAAACAGCTCATAGAAATAATCGGAGTATCAGATACAACCATTTTAAAAATTCTTCACAACCATCTTGGCATGAAATCAGTGCAAGGTGGCTGCCGAAAATGCTCACGCCGCCTCAAAAACAACAGCGCGGCGAGTGTTCTCGTGCATTTTTGGACCTCCGTAGGGAAATCAAAGATGGAGTGTTGGCTCAAATTGTTACTGGTGATGAAACTTGGGTTAATCATTATGAACCTGAGTCTAAACAGGACTCTATGCAGTGGCACCACCAGAAAGGCACACCACCACCCAAGAAGTTTTAAGGTGTCACTCAGAAGGAATCCTGTTGATCGACTACAAAGATAAAGGTGTCTCCATAACCGGAAATTACTACGCTTCAATCTTAGAGCAATTAAAGGAAGCCATCAAGGATAAAAAAATAAAGGGGAAAATTGACCAAAGGTGTCCTCCTTCTGCATGACAACTGTTCACAGGAGCCGTGTTGCGATTGCTGCCCTGCAGAAGGTGGGCTTCGAAATTTTGCCACATCCACTTTACAGTCCTGACCTGGCTCACAGTGAGTATTACCCATTTCCAAACTTGAAAAAATAACTTTGTGGGAAAAAGTTTTCAAGTGATGAAGAAGTAATTTCAGCATATTTTTTAGACAAAGAAATTTTTTTTTTTTTAGGGTATACATAAATTAATTGAAAGATCAGAAAAATGTATTAACCGGTCACATGCCGTGACATTTAGCGGAAATTCGCGGAACTTCGCAAAAAAAACACTAAAAAACCACCACTTTGAATTTTGAATTGAATGTTTTGTTGATAAATTTTGAGCTATTGTATATTTTATTAACTGAAAAACGTTCACATCACAATAAACTATCTACGAAAACCACATTACTTGCATTTATTACGTAAATTAATAGGTTTTATGATCGTTTTATTCGCGATACACCCATTAATTGCGACCGTTAAATTCGCGGCAAATTCTGACAGCCGATTGTCATAGAAGATATCGTTTTAAAAATATTCCAGGGTGACTAGGTGAATGAAACTTGTAGCGTCTCCGAGAGTAATGACAGCGCAAGCGATTCTGACACTGTTCTCCATACAAATTGTGTACATAGAAGGGCCAAAATCGTCGACCAAAGGTTTTTTGTCGGAAGTATTATTCAAATATTTGAATTATTTTCTCGCGCATGCGCATATGACGCGCGCGCCGGCGCGTCTCCGGCCTGTCAGAGGTTAATTAGGGTAGCAGGTGAATATTGAAAATAAATATAGATTTTTATTTCCACTCCTTACCCCCATTCTGCGAACTTATAAACCTCCCCTCGTACTAACATGTTTTCAGTTATGGTTTTATTGTAATACGTGGCAAATTAAATTTTTTAGAAATGATCATAAAAAATTTTAATACTTCTGCCTGAACTTGGCAAAATAAAATAAAACACTCTTTTGGTGATGTTTTTTCTTGCATAAATAAAACAGGCAGCTGGCGATAAGCGTGAACCTAAACCTTATCGCCATTTACACAAGGACTACTGTTAGTGGCTCGATTCCAAATTTTACATGACATGGTGCATCACCCTAACTCTTGTCAGTCATAATAAGACCAAATTTGAGTATATTTAGTACCTGTTGCTCGGTGACTATGGTGACAACGGAGTCATCGTATCGAAGCCAGCCACCCGTGCCGGCGTGGTACGTATCCGCCAGGTAGTGCCCCTTCTCCAACTCCGCACCCTCGTGGTACACAACAGCAAACAGCTTGTAGGAGCGCTGCTTTGGGTTGTACTTCATCTTGGAGTTGATGATCTCTGCAATCAAACGACACAATGACTCGTTAGCAATGGACAATGTGTGCGGACATCGGTCAATAGGCATTGGCAACACGCTATCAGACTCATTTTTATCCACATCTTCTTTAGGATGACGAAAAATATTTTAACATCATTTGTGTTGCTTATAAAATAAGAGAGAGCATTTTCAGAAAAATCTTTTTACAGCTGTGAGACTGTTTGATGTACAGTTCAGACACCAAAAAAACTCCACAACTCTGAAAGATACCTTCAAAAATTTATTGCAGTTTTTAAACAGTACAAAGTCTGATGGGATTGCTGTTCTTATTGTACCGATATTTAAATGGAAGGTGCTATAGGTCTCACAAGTTAAGTTGACTTCATCACAGTACTCACACAGATGCAAAACTTTCATACAGCGTGTTTCGTTTTAGGCTTTAAAAAAAAATTAATAATTATTTCACAATTGAGAATTCGAAGCCGAAGCGAAGTCGGTTACATAAAACTTATTTTGTTGTACAACATTTTTGTTTAAATACTGAAAGGTTATCAAGATAAAGTGTTTTTTTTTTTTAACTAAGTGTAATAATCTTCAGGATTCAATTCAAATGGGTATTCATAAATAACGACAAGGTTAAAAAAATATTGTGTTAACCCCTCCGAATTTTCGAGAATATTAGCTTTTGGTGTCTTAAACGAAATGACATTTTACGAAAACTTTTAGTTATAACCGCTTCACAATTAAAGCTCTATAAATGAAACATTTCTGAACGTAGCCGAATAGTAAAAACTGTTTTAGAAAGGTTACAAAATAGGCTTTCAAATTATTATATTACAAATAAATATTAGCATTTGTAAATATTAAAATTTAGAACGCAAACATTAAAAATAGTTAAAAATGACTCACATGATGTTTTTTATGTGAAAACGGTACTAAAATCACAGATTATGCAAACAACAATACTTATTCTATTGTATACAGGGTGTTAAGGGACGTACTTGACTTACTTTAACCAGTGATTCCTGACATTATTTGGAGTAAAAAATGTAAATGAAATTTTGGTCTCCGGTGACTTTTTTTTTTTTTCAAAATCAAACAAAAAAAAAATTCTTCTGCATATCATCACTGGTCACTCAGCCGGGTGTCCGAAGAACCCCTTACCCCACCTCCAACTGTTCAACAACTACCATTTTTTTATGTTTTTGTAGAAAAAAAAAAAAAAAAACGACAAAAATATCACCGGAGACCAAAATTTCATTTACATTTTTTACTCCAAATAATGTCAGGAATCACTGGTTAAAGTAAGTCCCTTAACACCCTGTATATGTGTAATAAACACTTTTGTCACCTCACTCTTTTATCATTTCATATAAAAATATTTAATAAAAATTTAATGTGGAGCGCGGTGGAGCAGCTGCCGGTAGCAAATTTGCGCGGGTAAATATTTTTGTCAACTACACGATTGACAGCTGATTCCTGTTATGTATTTCCATAGACAACTTGATAGAAATGTGCAGCTTGATCTACTATCGACCTTTGACTTTTTGTTTTAGGGATGTAACTAAAACAATAACGGAGTTATAACGATTTCTATGGAAACACACACGCTGACGTATAAACACGCTTATTGTACTTGACTGCTGTCCTATTTTTAACGCTTATATCTGCTTACGTTGCGGAGGGGTTAATTAAAAAGATTAATTTATTATAATATACAAACATGGTATTTTTTAATCGATTTTTTCGCTAATTAATAGGCATAGAAAAGCAAACCACTTTTAAACTTAATTACCAAAAGCATTTTCGGTTTCGGTCGGGGTAGATGGAAAAATATGCATTAAAATTCGATTTTCATTCAAAGTTAACAATTTCCCATATAAAACACCTCCATTGCCGCCATTTTTTGCATGGATTTGACATTTGTAAATAGTTGTTTTTTGTAGTAATTGAATTGTTGGAATGAAGTGTGATTTCCATAATCTGTGCTTAAAAACTTGGCTGCTTACGGATTACTTAATTTTTATAATAGGCCAATTGCATTATTTATTTATTTGATGAAATATATTTACATTTTATACACAATACATATAAATATATATATATATAATATTGGTGAAAAAACGGAAAAAAGTAAATAAAAAACATACGATTAAGATAAATTAAACTTAAAAAGTAGAGATTTAAAATTAACGTAAATTTAAAAATAAATAATATTATATAAGGTTAAAAACGATATTTTTAATAAGTGTTATGTGTTTATGGGTGTTTGTGTTTTATATTTGTTTTGTGTGTTATTTGTATGTTTTATTTTATTTTATTGAATTCATAACGACTTGGAAAAAATCATATGGATAGATCTTTTTATTTAGATTGCGAAAATGTTAGTAAATTTTTTTAGAAATGTAGTTTTTTATTTTTAAATAAATAAATCCATTGTTTGGGCTTGTGACGTCACTAAATGAAAATGTCCCGTATCTGAAAATGTTCCTATTAATTTTGTAAAATTCCACACTGATTTTTTATATGGCATCACTTAGATTTCAGGCGAATTTTTGAATTCGTTCACAGATTTATTGTTTGTTCTCTGCAAACTTATGGTTTGACTTTTTGACAGATGTTCTGAAGAGAACCCCGTACATTTTAGAAGTCGGTACGTGTTTTAGATGTATAATGGTTATGGTGCCGATTTTAACAAAATCAAATTTTATAATATTCTTATAATTATTATAATTGACAAGTATAGTACATTGGATTTAGTAATATATACGTTGTACATTATAATGATTTATGATCAATAAGATGGATCAAGGAAAAAAATATTTATGAGATGTAATATTTTTGGTATGCCTCGTTATTCTCCTGTGCCATTCGTGCGGAAAACGTTCTTTTTTTTTAAAAATGATTTTCGGCTATGTAATTATCGTTTTTTCGCACCTATAAAATTATGTCCCATCTTTCCGGTTTATAAAAAATGGTCTGATTTTATGGATTGAAATTTTCAAAAAATCCCAAGGGTTTCAAAAATACGATTAAAAAAAAAAAAAAAATACAGAATGTCTTAGAATATTTGTCTAAACCGGATTATTTAAAAAAAAAAATGTGATGCAAGTGGCCTATTATTTTTTAGCAATCATCGGCAACAGTAATTATTAAGTTATGTATCAGTTATCATCAGCAACTATCTATATGTATATTATCTAAAACATAACGGATTACTAACACAAAGGTACAAAAGATTAACCGTTGAATACTAGTCTGTGATACTCCAGTTGCCTTAGACGTCAAATCATACAAGTCATTTATGCTTAACCTGTCAAAGGCCGGCAAATTCCAGGAAAAATACGGAAATTTCGTTTTGTGGATTAATTTTGAGCTATTGTATATTTTATTGACCGAAACACATTCCTAGAACAATAAACTATGTACCAAAACAACAATACTTGCATTAATTATGTAAATTAATATGTTTTACGATGTTTTAGTCGAGGGACATGCATCAACTTTGACAGCTAAAATTTGTGGCAAATCTGACATTTTTATGCCACAGATAAAATCGTTTAAAAATATTCGGGGGTTGCAAGGTGAATGAAATTTTTACCCATCTTATGGGGTAATGTTGGCGCATGAGATTCTGACCGTGTTCTTCATACAAATTCTGTACATAGAAGGGTCAAACTCGCAGACAAACATATTTATTTCACGCATGTGCACAAGCTGCGCGCATATGAGCGTCTCCGGCCAATTAGAGGTTAAAAGTTGATTTTGTTAAGAGTATATTATGCATAAAATAATTAAACACGTGGAATAAAATTTCACGAGTTTGTCCATTCAGTGATTTGCCATGTCCCGTTTTTTTAACAGGACTCCATGATGTCGTAATAAATATTAAACTTGCACACTACAAAAACTCTGTAAATCTATTAATAAAGATTCGATTAAAAAATAAGGGAAACTATTAATTATTTCAAAATTAAAAACTAGTAATTATTTCACTTGGGATAGAAGGTTTATGTATGTTTACATCACATTACGAACTGAATGAATAGGACACCCAGTAAGTGCACCAAAACAATATGTTATCAGTGCCATAAAAACTCGAAGTCTCTTCTACACCAGTTACAATGAGTGGGCAATAATATTAAAATAAGTAAGACAGAGGGCCCTTTAGAGTAAGTAGGCGTGGTTTGAAGACACACAGATACACCAATACATCAATTCTAAGCATTTTTATTGCTTTCAGTTCTCGTTGCGTTACCTTTTACAAGGCACTAACATTGTTGATGCCTTCGGCAAAGCCAGGAAATGGGATTCCATTATTTTTAGAAGGTTGAGATTTGCCACGTAATAAATAACATGTTATTTCTGGATATTGATTCATACACACAGCTCGGCTGTGGAATGATTTGCAGATCTTAAGTTTCCTCTGTTTAAACCCAGGTCCATTCCTGTCTTTCCTCAAAAAGACATGGAGCATCCCCAAAGAGGAAAATGTCTCCCTGTGTGGGATTATAATCGTTTTCAACCAGTATCAAGTAGGAAATGAAATAATATCACCTTTAAAAAAAAGATGTGATAAAATAGTATTCTCCACAAGAAGCCCCCAACCTTCCGGAGTTAGCGAGACTATAGCATCGCCAATTAGGGTATGTCATGAGAATATATTGATTCACAACGATTATCGACTAGTACAGGGGTTCGCAGACTGCGACTCTTCAGAAATCAACTCAACCAGCATTGTGAAATAGAGCTACCGAACCAACTTTAACTCGAACAGTGTCAGTGGTGCAAATTAAGCTCTAAAAATAACTCATTCGTGTATAATAATAATAATTTGAATAATTTATTTGTATAAGGAATTTTTTTTGTTGTTAACCTTTCCTGGTCTGTAATGCGTAAATACTACACATTGCTTCTAATAACTTTTATATCTCTATAAATATAATGAATTCTGGATTCAGATTTTAGGTATTCCTCCGTTATACATTTACACACTGAATTAAAAAATAATATTTTAAATAATTAGCAAATTTAATTCAAAATCAGAGATATTTTGTTAAATATCGGGAATAAACCACAAATACAATCAACCGTGTGCCAGTGTGGACCGTGATACGGGAGGAGTGTGCGGGGGGAGATGACACGCTATGTGACGTCTCGCTCTACTTTGCTATACGGGAACACGAGAAACAGAGACCGCCGTGTTGTGTTTCGACCGTCGATACCTACGACCGCGTAGTAGCTAAACATACATAGATGTATGTATGTATTGGGTAGCAGCCCAGCGACCAGCGCCTCAGTCGTTCGCGGGAAATCCTTTGAGATGGTCTCCTCGCCCGTTTTTTGAGCAACGGACGATGGTTTTTTCATGTTTTCAGCAATTAAATTACAATTATTATCACTTGTAACACAAATTACGAAAAACAAAAGCGATTAGCTATGAATGTTCATATATTTCCGATATAAAATCGATGATTTTAACACGTGAATTGATTACACAGCACCGGAGCGCGCGTATTTTTTTAGCACAGTAAGGGAAAGGTTAAAATCTTTGTTTTTATCACAGAATTTCCCTAACAACCGCCTCCAGTGTATTATGACTCTGATACACATATCAACTCTACATATTGTGTCTTACAAATTTAGCCCATAAATGAACAATTTCAGAACTTAAATCTCCAAATGATTCTGTTGCCTCGCTTCAAAAGCGAGGGGAGTCAATTTTGGTTCTTGCAATGTTTTCGTAAAACAATTTTAGTTTCGGTGTCATTTTAAACTTCTACAGACTTCTTCTGTCCAGACTTGGTTGGTTGATGCCTGAACCAGCAAAATGAAATAAAATATTTTAACCTCTAATCGGCCGGACACGCTCATAGCTTGTGCGCGCGCATGCGCAAAAAAAAAATTTCAAAATAAATGTTTGTCTGCGATTTTGACCCTTCTATGTACAGAATTTGTATGAAGAACAAGGTCAGAATCGCTTGCGCCAACATTACCCCATAAGATGGGTAAAAATTTCATTCACCTTGCAACCCCAGAATATTTTTAAACGATTTTATCTGTGACATGAAAATGTCAGTTTTGCTGCAAATTTTAGCTGTCAAAGTTGATGCGTGTTCCTTGACTAAAACATCTTAAAACCTATTAATTTACGTAATTAACGCAAGTAATGTTGTTTTGGTACATAGTTTATTGTTCTAGGAATGTGTTACGGTCAATAAAATATATGATAACTCAAAATTAATCCACAAAACATTCAATTCAAAATTCAATGTCGTGCTTTGTTAGGGAATTTCCGTGTTTTTTACGGCTTGTGACAGGTTAAAAGATAGAAGTTAAGAAAAATAAATGTTATTAAAAAGTAATAGTAATGCAGGAGTGATCACTTACTGGGGTCAATCTTGAGGTCAATGGGGTATTCGATGGTCTTGAGTATCTTGGCGGTGGAGTTGTCCTGCGGGCGGCAGTGGAAGCACTTGAGGTGCAGCAGCAGCGCAGTGGGCAGGCGTTCCAGCAGTGACTGGCTCCACGCGTCCACCGGCCTTCCTCGCTCCCGGCACCGCACCCCCTCCATGCGCTCTCGCCCTGCCACCCGCTCCAGGGCTTCGCGCACAGATGTGGACTTCTGCACGCACAAACCAATTAGACTGCAGCCAAATAAGTACGAGGGTGACAAATAAACCAGAACAGCTGATCAGACTCATTTTGTATCCGCATCAATTTTTTTGGATGACGAAAAATAATTTTGAACATCATTTGTATTTATTATTCACAACTGAACTGCCTCAGTAACAACATTAGTGATAAATTAAATGTGTCCACTGACTTGGTATAATTATTTCCCTCCATTAGTATTTTGGGCGAAAGGGAATTTGTACATATAAATTCTGCACTAAAATAAATCCTGACTTCTGGCATCTAGTGGAATCGTAGGGAATATCACGTAGTGAAATCTAAAAGCTTATCATAGCAAAGAATTCTGAACTATTAACTACATCATTTAAAAGTTTTGTGCAGGATTGCTTTTGACTAAATCAACAAAAATATTTTTAAATCGCAAGTTTGATAATTAGTACAGTGAAACTCTCTTGTCTTCGGGGAAATGAAAAATGAAGTTCTTAATGGGAATAAGGAACAGATGTAAGGTGGCCGACATTAGCATCACAATGTGGAACAGCTTATGGCGCATATACACTTGTGAGCTAAAGGGGTTCGGCAGGCTGTAAGTACATATGAGCGATTACAGGTAACTGTTGGAAACAAACATTCATGGATGATGTTTTTGATTGGGGAAAAAGTAGCGAGCCACCCTTAAGTTGAGTTGACAATATGTTAAGTACAGATTCGGGGCAGGAGAGAGCTGCCAAGAAACGGTAAATATATAAAAATTGGAGGGAGTTCAAACTAGATACCAAAAGTCTCAAAAGAATATGGGAAAATCTCTTTTGAATGAAATAAAACAATAACTTAGTTTGTAACCACGATTTATTTAATTTTTATAATACCGACCAGTTTCGCTTTACTCAAAACATCTTCAGGGTATAAAATTAAACTCTCTTTCTAAAATTAAATCTCTTTTTTTCAGATCTTAAGGAATCTAAAACTAACTTACTTTAAAACTGTGCGTAAACTTCAGTAATCGCACACAACAACATGATGAAAATAATAGATTAGGTTGATTTTTTAATTCCTTCACTTTTTAATATTTTGTTGTTTTGTCATAGAACAGTAAACTTCCAATGGTAAAATAAATTAGTGTGCAAATCATACCTCAATATCCAGCGGCAGAGTGAAGAAAGGCTGTACGCAGTGGGTGGTTTCTGGCTGCGGAGAGTCGGGAGCTGGTAGTCGCTGCAGACGGCTCCGCAGCTGGCCGCGGAAGATGTCAGACAGCGGCGTGCGGCCGGCGAGGCAGCGGCGCTCCACTGACCCCTTGTTCTTGGGGCCCATCACCTGCAACAAACATTTGTAATCAATTCATGCTAAAGGTGTGCAATGCAATGTGTTTGATCTTCATTGTTGGTTCAGTTCTACTATCAATAACCCACACTTTATGTTCGGCTTGTTTAAATTATTATCATCATTACACATTACAGGCACAGAGTTGATATAGAATACACTAAAAGTAAATAATATTAAAATTTGTACGCAAAGACCACAGTATGGCACCCCTAGCAGGAAAAGAAATGGATAGAGTTTTTATTTAGTATCTTCATAGAAACGATCTTCGTCTTTCCCTTCTCTTGCCCCTCTCTAATCCCTTTAGCCTAAGAACATACCCCATCCTGGTATGTTTATTTACTTTTCACTGATGATATTAGCCTCTGGGTGGCCACGCCATTTCACGAAATTTCACTAAAAAAGCACCACTTTGAATTTAATGTTTTGTCGATTAATTTTGAGCTATTGTATATTTTATTGACTGAAACACGTTCCTAGAACAATAAACTATGTACCAAAACAACAATACTTGCGTTAATTACGTAAATTAATAGGTTTTACGATGTTTTAGTCGAGGAACACGCATAAATTTTGACGGTTAAAAATCGGGACAAAAATTACATTTCTATATCATAGATAAAATCGTTTAAAAATATTCTGGGGTTGCAAGGTGAATGAAATTTATACGCATCTCACAGAGTAATGTTGGCGCAAGCGATTCTGACCCTGTTCTTCATACAAATTCTGTACATAGAAGGGCCAAAATCGCAGACAAACAGTTTTTGGTCAAAAATTTTATTCAAATTTTCGAATTATTTTCTCGCGCATGCGCATAATACGCGCGCGCCCGCGCGTCTCCGGCCCATTAGAGGTTAAGAGGAAATCTGATCATCAAGAAATTTGAACAATAGGTATTTTACCAAACTGTTGCTGTCACTGTTGCTTTTACTCTCCTGAATACTGAGCGAAAGGGACTAGTGATGTAACGAATGTCATTTTTTGAGCGAATGCGAATATATCTGCTACCGACATATGCAAATGCAAATAGTTTTTTTTTTAATTTGGCGCCAATTATGTATGGCTTAGCGGCTCACGTTTGCATCTTGTTCTGAGAATTTCCGAGTTAATCTGAAAAAAGGCGATCGATCGGTTGTTTTATTTCAGTCATCTGCTCGTAAAAAAATTGTTTTTGTTTGTCTACATTGCATTATTATTATTTTTTTTGTTTTCTAAGTTCGAATGAGAAGTTAATAGTTATTTAGTAGTGATCTGGAATCTTAAACTTTATTTCCCAATGTAGAAGTAGATGGTACATAAATAATACCAAATGATAAAGTAAAGTGAAGACTGATAATGTGATTACGAGGTTAAGTTACTTTTTCTAATAATAAAAAAATAAGAAATTAATGGATTTTTTATTAACCTAATATTATGTTTTTTTCTGATGATCATATTCGCAAAACATTCGCTCGAACTCTACGAATATGCAAAAGTTTGTGAATATTCGTTACATCACTAAATGGTACAACTGCATCTCAGGCTGATAATACCTAAATAAAATCATCAAAATTGAGGTTTTGTATTCCCCATTTTTCTCCTCCAAAACTTGACCGATTTTTAGTTTTTTTACTGTGATAGAAGAAAATAGTCAATGCGTGTAAGCTTTGCTTTTTAAAAAAAATGCATTGTCTAGTTTGTATACTGAATATCTGTTTACGACATTCAAACCGGGCAAATTTAATGATTTTGGAGGGTTTTAACTCCTACAAAAAGAAAGTTATCAAAAAAAAAAAAAAAATTAAATGTACGATACGCTAGTGGTCGATATCTATATTACGTTAAAAAATATTTGCAGGAATATCAAAAACCAGAGAGGAAATTGGGGAACACGTTTGTATGGACAAAATGCCGCTTGGTTCCCCTCTTATGCTCTTCTTGAGAAAGGGGTCTTTAGAAGACCGTAGAAAGTTCCAGGAAGATATCAACACAATCATTGACTGGAGTATTGATAATAAACTCAGTTTACTTCCAAAATGTTCATTTATGTGGTTTACAAGGTCTTATAAGACAAAATGAAAGATACGTCTCTGAAGCACATAGTGACTTGTGAGGACCAAGGTAAATTAGAACTCCATCTCCAAACAATATTAGCATAAGACACTCTTCTGGCTTCACTGCAGTTCACGTGTATATTTATCTGTCTATTATTATATGTATATAAGCTGTTTGTTTCTTACAAATAAAATAAATTTATTGACAGATAGATCACAGGGAAATGGTCACAACAACTCCTCACTCTGCTCAACTTGCTTTATTCCCATTTTCCTGATGGGCAGGCAGGTGTCTATTGTTTTTTTTATGGCTAAGAGGATTACTAAATCTATAATCTATAAGGAAGTTCCGTGTAAAACAATTATTTAGTGTATTCCATTAAAACAAAGTGCCAGGAGAGAATTAAGTGAAAGGTGTTAACAATAATTACCTTCCATTCATCATCATCGTCAGAGTCTTGTGCCGCCACATCGTTCCCATTGGGCACCACGGGCAGGTCTTTGGGTTCTTCAGGTTCAACCAACTTTATCAGCTGCGGAAAACACATAGTCAACATTACTAACTGATCAAAATAAGTGTGGGGATTACAAATTAACCAAAATGACTGATCAGACATCTTTTATATCCGCATCAATTTTTTGGATGACGAAAAATAATTTTAAACATCATTTGAAAATATTTTAACGTGCGAAAACCTAACACAAGAAATGCGAAGGTGTGTTTGTGGCGTCAAAAATCTGGCTAATTGTGTTTCACATAATATGCTAAATGGGCTAGAACCAAAAGGCATCTAATTAGTGGAGACATTGGTTTCCATTAAAATCTACATGGATGACAATTCTAGTGATAATGTCTATTCAGTGAGTGAAACTCAGAAAGTTTTACAAGAGACCAGAAATACATTTTTTTTTACTCAGGTGGTTCGGTTTTCGTAGCAACTCATCTAAATCCTGTAGAAATCATTGTCTCCCTTACTATCTTGGTTAGAAATATGATCTGAACGGTATTTGAAAGAGAAAACAGTTAAACTTTATATTCAAATATAAAAGTTAACTGCAAAATAATTCAAATGTACAACCTTTATGAAACCACGGTTTCCGACAGTAATTCAATAAAAAATTATGGGAATTTTTTATTAATTATTTTTGCATGTAATGACAAAAAAAAGTGAATTGATAATAATGTTTGTAATACAAAATAAAATTGCCAAAATGTGTTTTTTCTTTGCCCAATAAAATGTGTTTTTTTTTTTCGTTATCAGAAAATTTAGTTAGAAAAAAATGCTAAGATTTTAAAACTTTTGTAAGTTTGCTTTCAAAATTTTATATTTAAAAAATTATGTTTATAACGAATTATAAAATTTGAAAGGGTATTTATTTCATCACCTTCCAAAAACAGTTTTTAGTTTTCAGAAATATTACAATTATTTGGATTTTATTGGAAAGCGGAAATATTTTGAACTTCCGACAAAATAGGCCAGAGTGGTTGAGTTTACATCAGCCTTGTATCAACTTTCCAAACCTCCACATTATTCACATGATAATACATTGTTTTAGCACACATTACACCCCAAGGATCTTATTTGTAGAGAATAAAAGATCGCTATCAGCTCACCTCCAGCATCTCATCATTGAGGCCGTTGAGAAGGCAGCCCAGGAACTCCTCGGCGTCTTCTTGTCTTCCGTCCACTCGGAAGCTGTCCCCGCCGGCCTGCACGTCCCTGAGGGCGCGCAGCACGGGGGCAGGCTCCAGAGGGGGCCCGGCCCCATGCAAGACCCCCCCCTCGGGCGGCGTGTTCTCGGGCCGACTGCAGCGCTCGGCACGCGTTGTGCGCACGCCCGGCGCCAGCGGTGTGAACTCCTTGATCAGCTCAACCCTGGAACATCGCACATCATTTTATATAACTGCCATCACCTGTACAAAGGCAAATTTCAGATTGAGGAAATAATAAATGCAAACATAAAGTGAATCAGTGTAAATGTTTTAATGACTAATTTCATTTGTATTTCTAATAATAAGTAGACATTTCATTTACAAATCAATTTTTCAGTATAATTTATGGTACTCTTGTAAATTTACATACCATTAATAACTTTATGTGGAGCATGTCAATAAACAGAGTGCAATACACATACCCGAAGAGATTCCTGAGCATATTAGAAGTAAAAATGTGGAGATCATTCTGATGGTTCCTTTTCTCAACTAAAACAAAAATATTACAAGTGTGCAGTTCACATGCGGTAGAAGTGAAACCTTCAAGGCAATGAGACGAATGCAGAATCAGAAGTAGGATAATTGTAGGGTTTATTTATTATAATATTGTTACCAAGTTTAACCTCTGACAGGCCGGAGACGCGCCGGCGCGCGCGTCATATGCGCATGCGCGAGAAAATAATTCAAATATTTGAATAATACTTCTGACAAAAAACTTTTGGTCTACGATTTTGGCCCTTCTATGTACACAATTTGTATGAAGAACAGTGTCAGAATCGCTTGCGCCATCATTACTCTCGGAGATGCTACAAGTTTCATTCACCTTGTCACCCTGGAATATTTTCAAAACGATTTCTTCTATGACAATCGGCTGTCAGAATTTGCCGCGAATTCAACGGTCGCAATTAATGCGTGTATCGCGAATAAAACCTATTAATTTACGTAATAAATGCAAGTAATGTGGTTTTCGTAGATAGTTTATTGTGATGTGAACGTGTTTCAGTTAATAAAATATACAATAGCTCAAAATTTATCAACAAAACATTCAATTCAAAATTCAAAGTGGTGGTTTTTTAGTGTTTTTTTGCGAAGTTCCGCGAATTTCCGCTAAATGTCATGGCCTTTGACCGGTTAAAAATTATTTTACATTTATTCTACGAAGCACCGCACAAAGAGGAGGCCGATGGGCTACGAAGCACTGCATAAAGAGACACGCTAAATCCTATAGATGTGTGTGTCTTTTTAGTGTCGCTCTAAAGATTTCACTTAAATTTCTAACACAGCCTAGCGGTACATGTGTATGCACTCCCATATCGTTCCAGCAGCACCGTACAGATAAGACAGAACGCGTATATCACGTGATTCGTTCAGTATGATCAGTGAAAATATTTTTGTTTTTACATAATTGAAAAAAAATCACCAGATGGCAAAATTACTTAATTTTTAACTCCAAATATGCTCAGGAATCGCTGGTTAAAATCCTTCAGGTAAGTGCTGATACACTATCTATGCAACACATTTATTTACGGCATATTGTATAAAACATAATCAGAAAAGATTTGAGTTTGTTAAAGGAATCAAAATTATCTAAAAGTAATTGTAATTTTAATTGGCAGGGATTCATAGAAACAAAAGACATTATGATGTATACAGGCATCAGAAAAACGATACATAAAGGGGGTCATCTTTCATTTGTGTTCAGAAGACTCGTCCGGAAATCATCATGTACTGTATACAATTTCGATTTAAATTCTGTGTGTTATAGTTGATGAGAGTTTATATAAAAGATATATATAGTTACATGGCATCGATAATAGGCGTGGCAGATTTGCTCTTCCTGGGCTGATGCGGCAGGGACTTGAGCATGTTGTAGAAGGGCGGGCAGGCAATTAGCGCCTGAAGGATGGCATTGATGTAGCAGTAGTTAGAGCGGTTGGACAGTCCGCGCGGCTGCAGGGACACGGGGTGGTGGTTCAGCTGGTACTTGGACAGAAATTCTGTAACAAATTATAACCAAACAAATTAACTTCAAACACTATCGAACAGGGTCTGTGCTAGGGGGGCTCTGTCAGGGTCCATACTACATAATATTGCTTGAATGCATCGATTTTTGTAAAGGACATGTAAAGATTGTGATAGAATGATGATAGTATAATGCCGTGGTCGTCAAACTGCGGCCCGCGGGCCGCATGCGGCCCGCGACGGATATTTGTGCGGCCCGCACAAATATCTGGCGTTTACTTTTAAATTCTTTTTTCAAGTACAATTATAGTATCCGTTTTTTTGCGGCCCGCACAAATATCTACCGTTTTCTTTTTAAATATATTTTGTTTCATGTACGAGTACAATTATACTATACGTTTTTTGCGGCCCGCACAAATATATGCTTTTTTTCATGTACAATTATAGTATCCGGTTTTTTGCGGCCCGCGCAAATATCTGCCGTTTTCTTTTTTACTATATTTTTTTTCATGTACGAGTACAATAATTATACTATATCCGTTTTTTGCGGCCCGCACAAATATCTACCGTTTTCTTTTTAAATATATTTTTTTCATGTACAATCATACTATCCGGTTTTTTGTGGCCCGAACAAATATCTGCCGTTTTCTTTTTACATATATTTTTTTCATGTACAAAATTGTACTATCCGTTTTTTTGCGGCCCGCACAAATATCCGCCGTTGTCTTTTTAAATATTTTTATTTCATGTGCGAGTACAAATATCATACTATACCCGTTTTTTACGGCCCGCACAAATATCTGACGTTTTCTTTTTAAATACATATTTTTTTCATGTACAATTTTACCATCCGGTTTTTTGCGGCCCCCACAAATATCTGCCGTTTTCTTTTTAAATATATTTTTTTCATGTACAATAATTATACTATCCGGTTTTTTGCGCCCCGCAATATCTGCCGTTATCTTTCTTAATATATTTTGTTCATATACAATTAAATATATTATCCGTTTTTTTTACAATTAATTATATTGTCGTTTGAGACTTTCAGGGGGGCAGTATGGTCAAAAAAGAACAAAAAAACACGATTATGCTAATAAAGCAAAATAAACTTTAATATCGTTTAATTTTTGTTATTGTATGTATTGTTATCATTTTTATCACGTGTGCGAAAATTCACACATTTTTTTTGTATAATATTATGATTTTGCGTGAATTATTATTAAGAATTGACACTATATCATGAACACAAGAAGGAAGGAAGTAGCAATCCGGTACTTAAATACAAAATAATTGCTTTTTTAACTTGCTAAACAAAAAGGTACAACACCCCCCCCCCCCCCCCCCCCCGAAATCATAAGTGTGCGGCCCGCGGTGATATCTTACATTGTCCTATGCGGCCCTTGACCAGAAAAGTGTGACGACCGCTGGTATAATGTAACAAGTCATCAGAAAACGATACAAAATGGAATTCTCTTTCATGTTTATTCAGAGACTCGTCCGAGTTAATCATCATGTGAATCATACATTATTTTACACTCAAACTAAAAATATTGGCATTTGTTTGGACTCACCTCCCATCCTGTAAGAGTTGGGATCATTGATGTGCGCGGGAATCTGGGATTGCTGCCCATCTCGAGAACCAAGGTCATCCTTCATGGGCGCACCTCCCTTCTGCATCTGGCCGTTGGAGGTTTTCTCCGAGTAGGAGATGGTCTGGCCAGAGGCGTTGGGAGATTTCTCAGCCGCCTCCCACTGGAGGGGAGAAGCGTCGAAAGGTCCCACCTTGGCCACGGGCTTTTGGTTGGGTGGTTGGGGTCCAGCCACATTGTTCACGAGGGGGGTCGGGGCTTGGTTGCTAGCCACCGGAGCGGGGCTGTGGACCTCTTCTTGGGCTTGATTGATTGGAGGACCTCCGACTGCTCGACCGGCAACAAATAGACTTGCCCAGGATCTGACGGGCGATGGAGCGTAGGCGGCGGGTTGGGCTGGAGCGGTGACCGGGGCTGGTGGAGTTGGTTCCGGAGCCACTCTCCTCGGGGCCGGTGGCGGGGGGAAGTCTGAAGCTGTCGGAGCTGGTGGAGGGGGTGCCGGTGTCGCAGCAGGAGCCTCCGCCGTTATTGAAGGCTTCCTGGCGTGACTGAAAGGTGCCTTGCTAACGATGGGAGCCGGGGCAATAGCTGCAGGAGGGTTAGACTTAGAAACTGAAACGGGAGGTGCTGGTTTCACTTCGTTGGATTGCGGCGGAGAGGAAACAGCCGGTGGCATGGGAGGGGTTTCCGTCACTGCGTCGGTTACATTTTGCGGTTCTTGGGGTTTGACTGTATTAGTTTCCTTCTTTGGTTTGGAGGCGAAGGGTGCTTTGGCTGGCAAAGTCTGTTGGGGAACTATGACTCCCGCCGGAGGAGGGGTAGTTTTGGCAATAGTCTTGAGGTTTGTGAAGGGAGCGGGGCTCGAAGGCTTCACTTTGTTAGGAATAGGAGCAGGGGCAGCAATGACTGGCTGCTTATTGGCAAGAACTGGCACCGGAGCAGGTTGGGTTGTAGGTTGGGAGATTGCCAGCGGAGAGGGTTTCACATTTTGAGTTTCATTTTTCACAACCCACGCAGACTTGGGTGATTCTGTTGGTGGTTTGGGAGCGACCTTTTCACTGGACAGGATGACTGGGTTCTTAGGAGGTTGTTGCTGTTGGTTATTGGATGCTTGCTGCTGCTGGTTATTGGATACTTGCTTCTCCTGGATGTGTTTGGGGCTGCTCGAGGGAGCTTTGTTAGAACTGATCTTCAATTCCTTGAGAGACAAAGACTCAGGGCCTACATTGTTAGGGGTGTTTATTGGTTTGTTATCTCTCTCCCTCTGCTGAATATTTTCCTGAGGTTTCTGTTGCTGCTGCTGATGCTGCTGTTGTTGCAGTTGGTGTTGTTGCTGCTGTTGTTGCTGTTGTTGTTGATGTTGTTGCTGTTGTTGTTGCTGCTGTTGTGGTTGCGGCTGCTGTTGTGGTTGCGGCTGCTGTTGTGGTTGCGGGTGCTGTTGTGGTTGCTGTTGTGGTTGCGGCTGCTGCTGCTGTTGTGGTTGCTGCTGCTGTTGTGGTTGCTGCTGTTGTTGTGGTTGCTGCTGCTGTTGTGGTTGTTGTTGTGATTGTTGCTGTTGTTGTTGTGATTGCTGCTGTTGCGGTTGCTGCTGTTGTTGTTGTGATTGCTGCTGTTGCGGTTGCTGCTGTTGTTCCTGGGGTGGAGCATTGTATGGCTTATGGTCATTCTGGCGGAGGGTGAAGTTTTTAGCGTGCACATTGAACTGGTGGGTGGAGGGGGCAGGCGGGGGTGGCAATGGGAAGTAGGCGGGCTGCTGCTGCTGATGAGATGGATGAGAAGGGTGAGGGGGGTACTCCAGGGACTCCATGGGCCGCTCGTACATGGCGGGGGGCGGCACACAGCCATGCTGGGGGTAGTACATCTCGTGTTGGTGCTCATGCTCCATCATCATCTCACCCTGGTACTCCTCTGGCCCTTTGTCCTGGTCTTCCATGATGGGGTACTCCACATATGGGTTGTATGGGTAGCCGGGCACATAGCCCATGGGCGGGTAGATGGGGAACTGGTAGAGTGGAGCTCCCTGAGCGTTCTGGGCCGACGGGTAGTACTGGGGGTAGTAGAGGAAAGGGGTCTGCGGGGGTGAGGGTGCGCGCTTGTTAGGTCCGCCCCTGCGACCGCGCCGCCCCTCCCGCCCCCCACGCTCGCTTTGCGTGTGCCCTGAGTACTGGTGCTGGTGCGGCTGGTAGTACTGGCTCATGTAGCCATGCACGTTGACGTTGGCCGTGACCTGGCTAACGTAGACGTTAGGCGGCATGATGTGAGGGGGCGCCCAGGGCTGGGGAGGCGCAGGGCCATAAAGCTGCGGGGGAGGGGGCTGGCTGTAGGGCGCGGGGCCGGGAGGGCCGCTGGGAGGAGGGGGGGGAGCCATGTCCCGCTCCGACAAGGAGTCCAGGCTGCTGGAGGCCGTGGGAGGCCCTGCGGTGTCGCTTGAACACGACGATAAATCTGTAACAGACAACACACATTAATTTATCTGCACAACTCTTCTTTATAACCCATAGGATGTGCTAAAATGTTTCTCACATCCCTTTACTAGATAAAAGTTTATTAATCCAAATCAATCTACAACGGTTGTTTTTGTAGTCCAACTTGAATGTTTAAATGGGCAAACATACTTAGTGATTTTTAGTGAAATTGCCATCCAAACATCATTCCAGTTCACAAAACCTTTTGGCAATATTTATTGGTCTGTAGTACTGTATTTATCCGACAAGATAAACATTAATTTTTAATAATTAATAAAGAGAAAAACAGATATATTAAAAAATTATTCATATTTAAAAAAGCATTCTCATCTTAATTTATTTACCCGGGCACCCCTGCTAAGTCACTAAATGTAGCTAAACACTTGGGGTGACCTATGGCGGGAGTATAAAAAATGGTTCCCGGGGCAGCGATACCCATACCCACCTCCCAAATTGATAAAGGTTATAAACTGTAACGTGTTACATGGGGCAAATATAACAATTTATTTAAAAACAAAAATAATTTTAAAAAAACCGCTGTGCTCTAGGTACTATTTGCTAACATAAAATTGTAAAGATATTCTAAATGCAGATAACAGATACGCTTTTCAGTCGTCATGAAATAAAACAGAAAAAAGATAAGGTTATCCTTCAAGGTTGGTATAATGAACTACATTACAATGTTAGCAAAAAAAATGAAGGTAAACACAACCAACATCATATAAAACAATATATAGTCATTTAATTACTGTTCTACCTGCTAACACAATACAACTTGTAATCCACTGTATTACTTTATTGCAACAATTTCAACAAAAGAAACTAAACTGAAATTTCTGACTGGGGAATGTATGAACTTGACTAACTTCATTACGATGTGAACCATTTATTGCCTTTGATTACATAAGAGTATTAATCAGCTGATACATTTTCCATAAAGTTGTATCAAAGGTCAAATTTAATCTTTACATGTGGAAAAATAAGTACTTCATTGAACATTACTATGACAAGAATGAAAAGATTACTTACTGTATGGGCTATGCAATTATTTAGCTGTTAATTGATTGCAATGTGATATTACGCTGGTCAGTTAATCATTGTGAAGAGGACTGAGAATTACCCATGACAAATTAATAGTGTAAAGTTGTGCAATGACAACATTATATTTAAATATGTATTGATAACTCAACGTAATGATTTGGTCTGTGTTACTTTATTTGTTAACTGGAGTGAAAGAGAGAAATTAACCCGTCAGGTCTATTTGTTCGGTTTTCGGAACAAATCATACACAGATCTCGTAGAAATCGTTCTCCCTTACTATAATGGTTAGAAATATGATCTAAATCAGGGGTGTCAAACTGGATTTTCTTGGGCCATTTATAAGATTTAGCCTGTGTAAGCGGGCCATACTCAAAATTAAAACCCAAACTGAATTGTTAAAATCTTTATTTAGTTAGATACCTAGTTATTATAAATTTTCATTTAAGTTAAAAAGGAGGGTAAAATGGTAAATTATATTGAGCCGGACACCTGACTTCTCTTGTTTTTGATAAGCTCATTGTGTAAATCAAGTGCTTGCAATTTTAAACATGCATAGTGGCATCGAGTGTCCTCTAAGAATCTCTAAAAATACAATGAAGAGAGCGGTCTGTCCTCCGTGACATAATATTGTCACGTGGTAGCGGGCCATAATGAAAGGCCTGAGGACCGCATCTTTGACACCCCTGATCTAAATGGTGTTAGAAAGAGAAAACACCACGCTTTAAATTTATCTTTATGAATCCAAAAGTTTCCCGCCGTAATTTGTAAAGTAAATTATGAAACTTTGGTAATTTTTTAATTTTACATGAAACAACAACAAAGTGAGTTAACGATAATGTTTGCCTATTAAAATGTTTTTTTTTTTCATTATTGGTAATTTTAGTTAGAAAAAAAGTAAGGGGAGCCATTACTCTACGTTTGCGTGCAAAATTTTTATATTTTAAAAATTATGTTTATTTTAGATTTTAAAATTTGAAAGTGTATTTCATCACCTCTTCGAGACAGTTTTTAGGCCCTCCGTTCATGGAGATACTTACAATCTAAGCAAATGTGACGCAACCACAAGTACCCTGCTGATATACCACTTTTTAATGCTGGTTTCCATACACAGCGCTATCCGAAATATACTGAACTTGATCATTTTTCATGTGCAGCCGTGGAGTTAACACTATGTCAAGCGATGTCATATGACTTTTTTCCAACATCAACCCATGCCTTTTCCACTAAATCCTTAACCCGTCTGCTTGGTTCAATGTATTCGCACCTCACAATCAGGAAGCCTCAGTTTCGGGTAAAAATTCTGAAACCGTCACATTGAATCGAGATTGTAAAATATCTATGCAATATGGCTTTCATATTTCAAAGACAATAAGAAGCATTATTTTGTTCTCTTTCTGGTTAAAAGAAAAATACATATTTTTGTGTGAGAGGAAAAGAGATGTATAGCTTTTAAAATGTAAGGTCGCTCGGGACGTTTTTGGTCTTATGAAAGTATAACGCGATTACGTGTTTTGGGATGTATTTATTCCTAAACAAGCAGATGGGTTAATTATGTATTCTGTAAAGTATAGTTATATAAACATGCATTTTTTCCACTTCCAAAACAAATCTAACACTTTCATGTTCCGACGCTATTTTTGTCAAACGAAAAAGGATCAGACACAAATGATGCAACGCGTCGCGTGCGATCAGCACCGTCATTATCGTGATACTGATTGGAAACTGACAGACACCGCGTAGCGCCAAGTACGGGCACCAGCAAAATCGTACGGGGGGTACTTACGATCGGCGTGTATGATACGCGCATGAGGATTGAGTAGCTTGTAAGTAGCATCATGTACGGAGGCACTTAGTTTTCGAATACATTTATAAATATTCCATTTATTTGGATTTTATTGCAAAACGGAAATATTTTGACCCTCTGACAAAATATTGTCGAGGCCTGAGGGGTTAAATAGTTATTATTGAAAATTGGGATTAAGTACGTACAACACGCCATTATTTTTAAGTTCAATAAATTTTATGGCTGGTGGTTAACAAAAAAATAATTTATAAGCTATGATTGATTGCAAGCGAGGTTAATTCAGATTGCTGATTTCAGCATTTTTTTTCCACAGGGCCTCAAAAACAGTATGTTTCTAAAGTTTTCTTATTTAATAAATCAAAATTAAAATTTCCTCTAAAATCATAAGATTTGTAAGTATTTGTAATTAAATACCTGCTTATAAATATAAACTGTGTATTATTTTTTTTATTTCAAAAAAAGGTATTATTATTCAATTTGTCCATTGTCGATTTTGTGGTGATAATATTCAACAAAAAATACCAAACCAATAGAAAACATAATTATTTTGTTCTTTTCCATTGCAACACGGTACAATCAACAATATTTCTTTCTTAATTCGCTAGTTGCCTCTTCTCCCTCCCCTCACTTAAATTCTGAAAAGAAGCTTTCGCAAATAATTTAATGATCTATTTTAATGCATGATTATATGATTTGTAATGTATATTGTATAATACAAAATTTTGATTGAAAATTTTAAAAAATCTGCCAACGAACGGTAAAACCTTATTGTACTAAAAAATACCATATTTTCTCAAAATTTAAAACAGCTTTACTAGATAAAAGAACAGTCTTTCGAAATCAATTTATAATTTTTTTTGGAAAAGAGTCAATACATCTAAAATTTGATTTAAAAATGACATATTTCCGGTTTTGTCTGGTTATTCCCTCTTAAATAAAAAAATTGATCAACTCCAAACTAGAATTTTTGAGGTTTTACAGTTTTGAACCATTGCTTTAGCCACACACTTCAAATGCAAAAATAACACCCAAAACACACCACACTCAAGTACAACATAGCCAATATTTCTTGCAAAAGTAGTGATGTATTTACCAACTGTACGGAGTGGATGAAATAGGTACACTGGATCTGAATTAATTTATCAGTAACAGCTGATGTATAATGCAATGGGCTCATTAATCACATTACAGGTCTAATATGTAATACACCTACTATTTAGCAATTATTATCAACATCGGATGTCCATAATAACAGGTTTCAGTTGAAAGTTACAGTTGCTTTGGAATCATTATAAAGGTAATCGGTGTAATGGCTGTTAATTGCTGATTTGCCGAGGCCAGTTGCAGTTAACATCTGAGTGTACTAAAAAAAGTTTTTTTGATAAATAATTTGGCAATCAAAAATTTCCCAATACCCATCTAGCAGCGATTTAGTGTGAATAACAAGGTAATTAACAATAAGGTAGGGTCCCCTAGAATGAAAAGTTGAAAAAAAACAGTAGGAGCAAGAAAAGCTTTTATGATTTGGCTGGGAATTTTTAAAGCGCTGTTAACATTCCGTGGAATTTTTTAAAATTATTTGAGTAGAAATTAATGCTGTTAATTGCATACCGCAATACACAAGCTTGCGACACTGATGTTGTGTACTCAAGTCGCAAACAACCACCATAAAACAGGCATATGCGCATGGTGGTCGAAAAATTCACAAATTTGTAAGCAGCAATGAATAAATAAAAAATAAACTTCACGCACAGTCCGTACATGTCGCAACTACAATATATTAGACACAAGTGAAGATTTTTTGAAACTTTTTTTTTTTAAATTAAATGAATGACAATATTAGCGAAACTCAATCGAAAATCTGGAGACAAGACAAATCAGAACAAGATATTGGCTCGACTGGGACTTGAACCCAGGACCCTTTGCTTACATGGCAAGTGCTCTACCAACTGAGCTATGGAACCTATATCCAATTCCGTAACTTTTAACTGTATCATACTTCGACTAAGAACTACCAACATTATCTTCATTTTCTTAACGCACATATTATTGACTGCTATCTTCATATATGATTGCTAGATTCAATTCGAACTAAATGCTATCTAGATAGTGTCTGGATAAATTTTTATTCATTTTATTTTTAATACGCGACATCTATTAACTTTTCTGCAAGTCTAGGATGAATATTAATTTTTAACTTGAGTAAGTTAAAAATTAAAGAGAAGTTGACAAATCATATTTATTAATTGCTCCGCCGTGTAAGTCTTGACGATGTGAGTAATATTGAGACTTTGACTGACTAGTCAAGATGGAAGATAGTGTCACCGACGAGTTTACAAAATGTTGGATACTTGCGTATCTCTGTTTTGGTTTTATTCCTGCACAAGTTACAATAATGAATACAGCTTTTTAACCCCTCCGCAACGTAAGCAGATATATGCGTTAAAAATACGACAGCAGTCAAGTACAATAAGCGTGTTTACACGTCAGCGCGTGTGTCTCCATAGAAACCGTTATAACTCCGTTATTGTTTTAGTTACATCCGTAAAATAAAAAGTGAAAGATCGATAGTGAATCATGCTGCACATCTCTATTCAAGTTGTCCATAGAAATACATAAAAAGAACATTCTGTCAGACGCGCAGTCTGACACATAATTTATCCCGCCAAATTTCCTACGGGCGCCCGACATTGTTAATTTCTATTAAATATTTTTATATGAAATGATAAAAAAAGTGAGGTGACAAAAGTGTTTATTACACATTTATACAATAGAATAAGTATTGTTGTTTACATAATCTGTGATTTTAGTACCGTTTTCACATAAAAACATCACGTGAGTCATTTTCACATTTTTTTAATGTTTACATTCTAAATTTTAATATTTACAAATGTTAATATTTATTTGTAATATAATAATTCGAAAGCTTATTTTGTAACCTGTCTAAAACAGTTTTTACTATTCGGCTACATTCAGAAATGTTTCATTTATAGAGCTTTAATTGTGAAGCGGTAATAATACAAAGTTTTCGTAAAATGTCATTTCGTTTAAGACACCAAAAGCTAATATTCTCGAAAATTCGGAGGGGTTAAGACTAGTTAATTATGAAGTAGAAATATTTAGTATATTTTAGAATGTTGAGAGGTAAAATGTTGCTTAATGTATTTTTATTTATATAGATAAGACTTTTTTATTATAAACTATGTGTCGTGTCGTTCAATTTCTATAAGTTATATGAACTTTCGTTGATTTGGAGAAAACCGCAATAAACTGTCGCATCTCCAGCGTAAATAAATAATTGCTTTTCAATTTTTTGAATAATGAAATGGAGTAATATAATTTCGAGAAGTGTTAATTTTTTTATGTACGTCTAGCATAATTTAAGTAATTTCGATAAATAAAATGGATATAGCGAATTTTGTACTCACTTTACTCAACTGACCTGCGCGAGTTTCTAAACCCACCATCTTGGCAAAATAACTGCTCGTGATAGGTTGAATTTCGATATAGCGGGTTTTGATAGTAACTTCTTGAATGATATAGGGGGTTTTGTTTCTCACTCAGTTGTGATAAGTGAGGTTTTGAAACTCAATTTTAGGTTCATCTTGTTCCTCACAAAAATGTGAACAAGATGTCGTACTGGGATAATTTTTTCAAAAATTTGGATATAGCGGGTATTGAAATTATAGGACTCATACAAAATCATGAAATATTCAGTCGTCCTAAAGTTGCGGAATCACCAACCGCGGGCGACTGCTTATGTTCGGCGCAAGGGTGCGACTACTGGAAGGTTAATATTATTTTTTCAAGTGACACTGGACGGTGTGAAGAGAGCCATTAAACATTCAGCGGGAGTAAGACAGGAATATGAAGAGGAAAGAGGTTGAGGATGGTTGAGTTATAAGAGAGGTGAGGATGGTTGGATTATAAGAGGTGAGGATGGTTGGGTTATAAGACCGGTGCGGTGTTTGTTCTCACCCAGTGGTGGGTCAGGCCAGGTCTGCTGGCTCTGGTCCTCCTTGTTCAGCACAGGGCCGGTCCACTGCTGCTGCTCTGCCGCTGGGAACAGGGCGCTGGCTAGGCTGCTCCGCTCTTCCTCATTTATGTCCGACAGGTCTAGGAATTCATACTCCTGAAACACATTGCAAAACCATTTGAGAACGAGCCAATCAAACAACGCAAACTGACCAAGCAGTGGATATAACTCAAAACTTCACTTTGCAATCGATACAACTCGACATATTAAGACTTGTTAAACACAGCAACTCATATTATGAGGCTCCTGACTGATTAATAATGAATCTCGCATTATGAGCCTACTAGAACAATGAAACTCGTGTTACAAGGCTCCTGATTCAATGAAACTTATATTACAAGGCTGCTCAATTAAACTTATAACACTAGGCCCCTGATTCAATGAAACTAATATTAAGAGGCTCCTGAAACAATGAAACTCGTAATACAAGGTTTCTGAAACAATGAAATTCGTATTACAAGGCTCCTGATTCAATGAAACTCTTCGTACGAGGCTCCTGAAAAAATTAAACTCTTATTACGAGGATCTTGAAATAATGAATTTCATATTATGAGGCTCCTGATTCAATAAAACTTATATTACAAGACTCCTGAAGCAATGAAACTCGTAGTACGAGGCTCCTGAAACTTGTATTATGTGGCTAGTGAGGCACTGCTGAGAAACTGATATTAGAAACGGTTGAATGAAACCAAATTGTGTCATATGAGAAACCGTAACTCTTTTTATGGGTTATATGACTTGCATTTGGGTTTAACCTTGTTTTAAACATAGAGAAAGCAATCTCGGAGACAGTGGGTTTTTAAATTGACTTCATAAAGCTAACCGTGACTTCAATAAAATAGGACTTTACAGATTGAAAAGGCATAATGTATACAGAAAAACGATACATAAAGGGGGTCATCTTTCATTGGTGTTCAGAAGACTCGTCCGGAAATCATCATGTACTGTATACACACCCTTAAACATTCTGTAATTAATTCATAAAAACCAAATGAACTTAGAAAGATTGTAGTTGATATTGTTGAATGCTACCAAATGAACTTGGAAAGATTGTAGTTGATATTGTTGAATGCTACCAAATGAACTTGGAAAGATTGTAGTTGATATTGTTGAATGCTACCAAATGAACTTAGAAAGATTGTAATTGATATTATTGAATGCTACCAAATGAACTTGGAAAGATTGTAGTTGATATTGAATGCTACCAAACCAAGCATCTTCATTTATACATACACCTGATCCAAGAAGTTATATTCAGAATAACCAACAGACAATGTTCACAAAACAATTTTCAAACCCAAACTAAAACCCAGTTGATATTTGTGTTGACTGACGAACTAATGGAAAGTTGATTGTTGCCAAAAATAATACAGACCAGTCAGAATGATTTTCGATGACATTGCAAATTAAATTAAGTTTGAAAGCAAACATCAATAATTACATTGAATGTTCAATGTTAATAATATTACATTATTTGGACATCCAAATGGCAACCCAAAGGCAAGTCGAGATGTTATTTGTGTCAATTTAAGCAATAATTTACTAGGAAAATGCATTTATCATAAAGATAAAAACAGATAATAATCTGTTTACTCTCTGCAGTTCAAGATTAGTAATATTAAATAGCCAATTAAACCATCCAAGTAATGTACACTTAAAGATAATTTTAACTTCTATCAAATCTTAACCCCTCAGACCTCAGACATATCCCTTCAGAAGGTTCAAAATATTTCCACTTTGCCTAAAATTTAAATAAATTGAATATTCAATGTTATAAACGTATCTGAAAACTGTTTTTGAAAGGTGATGAAATACTTTTTCAATTTTTTATTAGAGATAAACACGTAATTTTTAAAATGTTAATTTTTTGAAAGCAAACATAAAAAGTTTTTTTTTCAACTAAAAAAAATTTTAAAAAAAAAAGCATATTTTATTAAGGGGGTATTTCAGCATTCTCCTTGTAGAATATCCATACGATAACGTACATTTTCAATTAATTAAACACAATTTACTTATTTAAAAATTCTGAGTTTACTATTCGGTACTTAAACCTATGAGTAGTGGCTATATATAGGATAAGTTAGCGGAGTTTTTTTTACCTGGTGCGAGTATTTATTTGTTTATTTATTATTCATTATCACATGGATAAGCTATCGGGGGGATGGTAAAATACCCCTAAATGTATATTATAAACATCAGCATCATCACTTCACTTTTTTGTTGTTTCATCTAAAAATAATTAATAAAATATTCATAAATCTTTTTCAATCTCTTTTCGTCAAAATTGCGGTCGGAAACTTTGGTTTCATACAGGTGTACATTTTAATTCTTTTACGGTTAACTATTAGGTTTGAATAGATTTTTTTCGGTAAATATTCGGAACAAACGTCAACAGTTATGTAACGGGATCAGTGGCGGCCGGTGGTCAAAATATGTGGGGGTTCACCAGAGTCATTAAGTTAAACACTAAATTTAGGAAAGGTACATACGTAGGTACTTATAAAGAAGTTCTCTTCTCCGTTCTGTTAAAACGGAAACATATACAACACAGTTTTAACATACAATTTAAACAATATATTTCAAAAAATACATTAGGAACACTGAAATAACAACCAATGGAAGTTTCTCACCTGTACTTTTGTTCCAATTACGGGTCCCGTTTTCACAACTGTCATACAAACGCGAATTCCCAAAATTCATATTCGTACTTATTGCTTCGGAAATGTAAATGTCAAACGAAAATAAACCAGAGAAATGCAACAAAAAATGAAATGGTGGATGTAGTAGCCGGGGACCATAAACAAACCAAAGTGGACATATATGAATTATGATATCATATCGATATCACACAAAGATTCGGTTGACATTTTGGATCGGAGTTATGGCCGCCTGCTGACAACTAATCAGCTAATCAATCATTATTATTATGGACATGCTTTGACTTGAAGAGAAGAATGCGGGGAACATTCGTTAAAAATAGTAGCTCTGCTGTTAAATTGAAGACAAAATGTGGACAAAAATATTACATATAAGCGTTCTTGTTTAACACGCCACTGTACGAACCGCTCCTTTCGATGTGGGGGTAAAGTTCAGAACGACGTTCGCCCTTTGGTAAATTTTACGAAGAACCACATGTTTCCACGGTTTTCACTGTTCACGGGATTTGCTCACAAAGTAGTAAGATTCTTGAACGCTGTCGAAAACGAACTGCTATGAAGATAGGCGCAAGGGCCGGCTCTCGTCGCTCTGAAAGATAGCGCATATAATAGGTAGCTACCTACCTACTGTACGAGATCTTGAGTAAATATTATAATAATTTATAACCGAACCGCGTTTCGTATTATGATCTTCGATTTTTGTGGGTTGTGCGGCGCTCGGGATCTCCAATGAACTAGCCGCCACTGAACGGGATTGTGTATGTTATCTTTACTTTAAAAAACAGCCTACATTTTTGAATGGTTTGTCTGGCAAATCAGGGTTTGTGTAGCGGGCTTGTGTATATTATCTTAATTTTAAAAGTTTTATCAAAAAAAAGTGCGTATTAACCGTTGACGTTTGTTCCGAACTACAAACAGAGTGATTTGACAGTGTGAAAGCAAATTTTCAATTTACATAAATAAAATGAAAAATGTAACATTTTCAACCTCCCCGAATGCAAATAGTTGTCTTTTATGGTAATTAAGACGAATCTAAAAGTTTTATCAAAAAAAAGTGCGTATTAACCGTTGACGTTTGTTCCAAACAATTACCTTTTTTTCTTTCCAACACCGTTTTGATCATATTTCTTCCCGTGATTGTGAGGACAATGATTTCTATGAGACCTATACTAGTTGTTCCCAAAACCGAACAAATTAGCCTAAGGGATTAAATTAAATCACCTATTTATATAATTTCTTAACTTAATTGTTGTATACAAATAGGCAAAATCAGTAAATTGTATCTGTAAACAAAAAGATGGATTGATAAGGATGGTACGGATAACAAAATAAATAAACCATATAATAAATAGAACTATTTAAATATTTAGAAAAAAACTTTAGATTCGCCTTAATCACTATAAAAGGAAACTTTTTGCATCACGGCCGGCGGTTAAACATCCAATTTATCTAAATCCATTTAAAGAAATAACTTTCGGGAAAAACGGGTTTTCTTGACTCCAGTGACGAAATTATTAAAATTAAAGATTCGTCTAGGTTGTGGGAAATGCAGACTAAACAAGAAAAAAATTTCAAATAAAAAATGCCTTTGATATGACGGTTAGTGATATTAGGAATACAAATAAAGCAACATTCAAGTTCTGCTAATCCCATCATTTCTCAGAATGAAAAATAAAACAAATCACCAATATGTTGAAATGTTAAAACTGTACCACATGCAAGAATGCGGTGTGATTGAAATGGATGTTTATTGAACAGACCAATCATCGAATAAAAACTGGAGAAACATTTTCTGAGACAATAATTGTATGCTTATCAATTTAATAATAAAAAAAGAGGAATCTTCCCTTCACCAGGATGCGTTGTAAGGGCATTCTGAATCAAATTTTAAATTAATCTAGTAATCCGTGGAATCATGCATAAAATAATGCTCACCAATAAAAACATACAGTTTCAAAACACGAATTCGGAACTGTAAACAAGATATTTTAATACGGAGTAATTTTCTAATATAAATAATAATTTAGAATGCAATAAATATTAACACAAGGAAGTTTCAAGGTACCTACAAACAATTTACAACACAAAACGCTGATAATATTTCGAAAGACTTCAAATTAAAAGCTTTAGCAATGTAAAATATCATTTTTACTATAAATATTTTGCAGTATTTTCCCCCCAATAACAGCAGAATAGTTTGTTACAGGTACTGTTGTTCTTCTGTGTATTTTCATGTAATGGAATGTAATAAAAAGATACAATTTAAAATAAATCATTATTCCGTGAAGCATTAAGAGGAAAGCTTTCTGATTCAAACACCTTTTTTCTCAATTGTAAGTTATAAACATAGTTATTAAAGAAAAAAAGTTATTACCCAGAAGGATAAATTCATTGTGAAGCTAATTGACATTTGAATGAAATGTCACTAATATAATAATCTCTAGATTAAGTAATCTATACATATTTAATTTATATAAAACTGCAATGTTTGCTGTTATGTTGAGAGAATAAGTTAACCTGAGCTGCGGTTGTGCCGCATGTGGATTCATCAGCAACTCTCTCCATAAGCAGATGTGATCCGTGAAGTTTCACTAACACACAAATTATATTCTGTCAAATTGTGCCGTGTGATAGGATAGATGTTGTTTCCGTCTGGTTTGCGGTAAACTGTCAGACAATGACGCATATCAACAACAGTACAAACTACGACGGTAGTAAACTAATGCTTTTTTGGAGCTGGTTTAGAAAGAGAATGCACTTTGAAAATAGCAAATTCTTTCTTTACAACAATATTGGATTAAAGTTAATTTAAAAACAATTAAACACATTTAATTAATCACACTTAATGCACGTTGAGGCTCATTGTTTAATGATGGGGTGTTTTGGTAGGTACAGCAAACTTCATAGAAAAATAAAATGGATTATTCTCTATGTTAACGTAATAAGTGTTTGAAGGGAAGCCTATCCCTGTAAGTCAGTAGAATGATTATCAATGCATGCATAACAAAATTATAATACTTGATTCTCAGCTGCTCAACACAACATCCAATACTTTCAATAACCAATACAAATGCCTAACGCTTCCAAAACCTTGATCAAATATACAACACGAGATAATACATTGAACCATGGTTCAAAGTATACTTTATTGCCTTCAAGCAGCACCGTTCTCACTAAATACAACACGGTTAACCTCAAACATGGATATAAGATTTTGGATTAAAAAGAAGCATAATATATATGGCAGCTAAGGGAACGTACCCATACTACGTGACACATTTAGGGTGGGGGGTCTTCAAAATTTCACGCTCGGTACAAATGAGCGGCGGGTTGCTTAGGTTTTTGGTCACCAGGGGGGGGGGGGAGGTTAAAAATTGCAAAAAGTTGGTCACGTAGTATGGGTACGTTCCCTAAGGTTTACATAATTATTTACAGCATCATTTTTGTACTGAGAAAAACTCCATATTGAAACATTTATTTGGTTTCTATCAAAGAAATGTTATAGTAATGAACACTTTAAAATAAAATGTAATAATATTATGATGTGTATGAAGCAGTTACCACAGAAGGCATTCACCAACAGTTTGGAATATGACCCCTGGACAAGAAAGAATCACATAACCTGGCACAGATTATATTACAATATCGGGAACTAACCTTTTCCACATTCGGGGCATCAAAGGTACTTGCTTAGATTATTAGTCGGGTATTATTATCAACCATGCAACGTACGACATGCAAACAATCATTAAAATGGGTTAGCAGAAAAAAAAACACATACCAGATTTCTAATATTTTTTCACTTCAACAAACTTCTTCTGCTATTTATCGCCGATAAATAAGTGATAGCGGCTTCAATACAGGCCGAGGAACGCCATTGATTGAAACAATCATCAATTACCATGTATTAGTAACACGAAACAGCTAAACTGCCAATATGTTTACAGAATGACAATACAAAATTTACGCATGATCTTTCTCGGCTGCGTATTAGAGGTTAGGTTGGCCGATTTTATTTCAAAGGGCAAATTCCGCCCAAATAACTTCAAATTAAAAAGGCTTCAACACAGGACTAAGGATTTGAACATACTCGAACGGTTTTTTTGCCGCTGCAACACACAAACAGTGAATTGTGCAAATTAACATGTGGTTTTCCTAAATGTTAAACAGTCATTTATGATGGATCAACAAATCTACACTTACTAAATAAACAATATAAAGAAGGAATTATTTTCATCGCTGTAATGAGGAAGATATTATTTAACTGAAATTCCCCTGTCTCTGCGGTGTCTATAGATAAATATGCTGGATATTTTAGTACGGTAAGATGGCGTAATCGCATGACCGTACAGCCGGTTACCGATAGCTCACAAAGTTGTTGACGAATGACCATAATAAGTGCTATCACATGCATTCTGAACCATTTATTACATAAAATAAACAGTATAACTTACCTCCCACGTGCACAGACATTCTGTAAAGAGACATTTTGTAATGAAATGGCTAATCTTAAGAATGCGCACATGAGAAAAGACAATATCGTGGTAAGAAACAAAAACGACAGCAAATCTTAAAATACTCACCGATTTAGTTTGATCCATGGCCCTTTTGAAACACCATTACTAATCCGCTGTATTCATTGCATGCGGCGGAATAACTTGAAATTACATAAAAATTACGAATCGCACTTATGCTGGGCATATGGCATAACAGGATGTGACAAAGCCCGCGCTATTCGGTTAAAACGAAATTTAACCAATCAAAAGTTACCCTCGTGTTCCGAAATATTCCCAGACTGAAATATGCGGAAATGCGACCTCTTTTCCCACGTTGACCAACCTCGCGGTACTAAATAATACCACAGACAAATGACATGGTTCTTACTTGCTTGTCGCTTGGTCCAAGAATATTTTGTTGGTAATATTTATAAAATAATATTAATAACAATAACCGTTGCCATAACTCTATACGTAGAGAAAACCAACCCGACAGTTTTGAAAAAAATCAAGAGGTAAAATTTAATTAATCAATCTAGCTTCTTATTCAAAACGAATAAGGAAGTAAAATGTTTTTTACGCAAACGTAAAAAAGGACAGAATCATCAATGGCAGTTTGACATGCTTAACCGTGCAGCCGTTAACTTAACATTGATTCTGCATAACAATCCACAAGCTTGAATAATAGTTACATACGGAACAATCCATTTCTCAGAAATTTGCTGTATATGGTGTGAAACTCAAACTTTTCCACACGGAAGTGTGGAAAAGCTTCACTAGATACGTAGGAATCGCCTCCTTTGATAAATTTGCCACTTTTTATTTAATTTATTATTACTGAACACAAAACTGGTTTAACTTAAATCTGTATGTGGGAAATTAAAACCACACTCAGAACATGAAAGTGGCTTTTCTTTAATTCTGGCAGCACATACGCAGTCTGCAACGAGAATTTTATAACTGCACTTCGAATAAGAGAAGGGTTTCCTTAGAAATATGTCAGCAGAAGAATCCACAACTATTGGAATTTGATCGTTACATTCTGAACACGAAAAACTGACTTCATATTAAGAGCGAATCTCTCATAATATTCGACTTACGAATTTTGCAGCATAGGTTTTAAACAAATAAAAAAATACTCCACTCGAAACATTAGAACGGTTTTTTTCGAAAATGCGCTAGCAGATTAATCCGCTACTGGAATTTTGACAGATTATTCCGAACATGAAACTGGTTTTAATTATAAATGGGGGGTCGTTAAGTTAATTTAGAAGGGGGGGTATTTAAAAATGACCCGTTCTTAATTTTGTCCCCTTTGTAAATGGCTCCCTATTAACCCCCCCCCCCTCTTCCATCCCTTCCCCCGCTCTACTCCAATCCATTGACTGTAAGTCTATTGTTTTAATTAGTTTTAAGTGAACTCTGATGAGGAAAGCATTAGTTTAATTTATTTTATTTTTATATTATTTATTAGCGTTATAAACAGTCTTTATAAATTCGTAGATATATTATAACAGTGTTAAGAATATTTACGTCATCATTATCATTATCATCATTTCATTACATATTATAAAATGAAGTCGCTCAAAATGTACGTGCGCCAGCGGGCAGCTGGCAAGCGGCTGGTGTGGATTTTATGAAGGTTGGGTAATGGCTTTGTGTTTCGTTAGCCACAGCAACGTGTGTCCGGGTCTGCTAGTCGACCAATAAAATAACGACATTGAAATTTAAGACTGTAATGGAAAAATACACAACAATATATCTAATATAAACAATTTGATACATCTACTTATTTAAATCTACAAAAAGCGTTTTATGAAATATTTTCGAGGTTTACATTTAAATTTGGAATGAAAATCAATAATTTATTTGAGGAAGTATTTTATTTAAATACAAACTGCTCAATGCAAAAGAGGAAATGTGATAAGGTAAAAAAAATCAATGGCTAAACTTATTCCATCGAGTGTTATTTTTTACGAATGTTGTGAATTTAGTGAGGATCGTGTTAAGGTGCGATTCCGTGCCATGCGGCAGTCGGCAGACGGCAGCAGCAGACGTCGACTGCAGTGCCGTCGACGGCAGACGGCTACTGTCGCATGGGTTCCAAAGTTGACGGCACTGCAGTTGTGTATTCCATATTTTATTTTATTTATAAAAAATATGAATAATAAAATGGCAAGTGTTAGTGCAAGAAGAAGAAGACGACGATGATTTATTATTGTATTAATTACTCAGTAGAAAACCTATACTGCCAATGTACTTATAGACTGGAAGAAGGCGCTTATGAAACTTTGATAAAAATGCATCTAAATGAGAGTGAAGACATTTTCAGAAGATATTGTCGTTTAAAGAAAAACCAGTTTAATTTTGTAATCTCTTTAATTTATAACGATCTTACTCCAAAAACAAGGCAAAAAAACAATATCCCCAGAAGAAAAAAATATTCTTGACATTAATGTAAGGCAACTTTCCGTACTACGTGACCTGCTTTTGGCAATTTTTAACCCCCCCCCCCCCCACCCCTCATGTAGGTAATGAACATATTATGTAGGTAAATGCATTTTTTGTAAATCTTCCCCTCCACCTCTCGGCTTCAAGTTGTTCTCAAATACCTACGTCGAAGGCCTATGAGGTTCATGTACCTACCATAATATTGATTATTTCGATTTGACAGCTGTCTCGTAGAAGGAATGATGAACCGCGACCACGCGAACTCTCGCGGAGTAAAAATGTAGTATTCCACACGGCCACCATATTGAACAGGAACATAACAAACAAATTTACAGACAGATAAAATGCCAAATGATCGAGTTAAAACAGGACCTTGCTTTGATCAGTTAATAATATTATATTCTAAATACAAACGTTTCGCCCAGCGTTTCACGCACCGCTGTGTAATAGCCCATTCACATGGTTCATTTATCTTTCATTTCGTGATTTCATTCCGCCTCTTTCCCCCGAAATGAACCGTGTGAACACGAAAGTGAAGAGAGACAGTGCCGAATGAAGCATTCCAACAGTGTTGGAATGCTTCCTTCGGAACTGTTCACTCGCAACCGGAATTTAACATCACGTGACGCGAATGATTTATTTATTTATTTATTGTAAGAAACAAACAGCAATTTATATACAGGATGAGTTATACAAGAGGTTAAACATGCGGTAAGCCAAAACAGTTTCTTATGCTAATGTTGGTTATTATGATATAATATACAATTGTAATTGGTAATAACCATTAAATGAAAATGAAAATAACAACAACAAAAAAAAAATATATATAAGTATATTAGAAGGAAGAAGGAATAGGAAAGGGCAAGAGGCAGAGAAAGGTGGGATGGGGACATGAGATGCTCATGCTGTGCCTTTTCTATAGTTGTGCATTAATTTAATTAACATTTGTGGTCGTACGTTTGACTTCGTTTCGGTATTTCACAAGAGTATCGATATTCAAGAATATCGATATTGTTAAATTGCGTGTTATATTGCGCGCATATACGGGGGATTGGAGAATTTTTTCTAAGGTTGGTTCTGCACGCTGGCAAATGAAAAAAATGGTTTAGTCTGGTTGGCCTTGTAGGTATGTGAATTCTTAAATAATTTACGAGTTCAGGAGAGTCCAGGCCGTTATTCAGAATTTTGTATAAAAATATTTCAGATATTAATCTTCGTGTTTGAAGTGGAGTAAAGTTGTGAAATTTTAAGGATTCGGTATTATTTGCAAAGAGTAATTTGAATTTATTATTTATGTGTTTAAAAAATTTATTTTGTACACTTTCGATTCTGTCAATATGGCATTGGTAGAACGGTGCCCAAATTAGTGTGCAGTATTGTAACATTCTTTGTGCAGTATTGTGCCAGATTGTAACATTCTTAATTCCATTTAATTAAAATACATACGTCGCCATCCCACATAACCTCTTATCTGAAATAAATCACATGTAAACATGTACGCACTATGCGTCAGTGAGATGTGGGTAGGATGATAAAAGAAAAGACTGAATGTTTAAAGTAACAAAGGGTGAAACATTTATTTTAAATCTCCAACATTAACAGTAGAGCATGAACTAATTAAAGTTATTGAATTTACAGGGGTGGTTGATTACCTGCAGTAATCAATTAATGTGAAGCTAAATTCGGAACATGTGGTATCGAACAAAGTACATAATTATTATAATCCTGATGAGCGCCTGTATAGATGGACTATACATATTTATATGGATCATTTAATTACTAATAAAATTAGAAGCCAAAGTTAGAATTATCTCGTGATGATTTGTTAGAAATAATTTCGCTCACGTGTGTTTCTGCCATGACCTTAGACGGTTTGTCGACCAGCTGTTACACCAAGCACTCCCAGGAACCAACAAGTGGGGGCGGATATACGTGGTGTAAAGGGAATACAGAGTTTTAATATTGCGAAAAGGTTTAGATATGCGAATTATAAATCCCAACATTTTATTGGCTTTGTTGATTACTTCGTTAATGTGTTTGATAAAATTTAGTTTTACATCCAGTACTACCCCAAGGTCACGGATTGATTCTATTTCATGGATTTGTGTATCACGAAAGTTATAATTAAAAGAAATTTTATTTTTGTTACGCGTAAAAGATAATTTGTTGCACTTAAAAATGTTTAGGATTAATTTGTTTAATTTACAGTATGCAAAAAGTCGATTTAGGTCTTCTTGAAGTTTTATGCAGTCATTGATAGACTTGATTACTAAGTATATTTTTTTGTCATCTGCATATGCTAGGTAGTTAGCGTGTAAAAAACATTAAAAAATATCAAATATATACACATTAAACAATAATGGTCCCAAGTGAGAACCTTGCGGTACGCCAGAAGGCACAGTAAAAAAGCTAGACTTAGTTCCCTCAACTGATACGCACTGTTGTCTTCTATGCAGATATGAAGTTAGCCACCTAAGTAAGTCGCCATGGATTCCTAATTGGTGTAATTTTTTTATGAGGATAGAGTGGTTAACTTTATCGAAAGCTTTCGAGTAATCTGTGTAGATAACATCTACTTGGTGTCCGTTATCCATATTGCTTGTTAAGTATTCAGTAAAGTTGACTTAGTTTTTTAGTACTGACCTTTTTTGTAAAAAACCATGTTGTTGATTTTGTATGCTGCGGACAATAGTTATATAAATTTGATCGTACACAATACGCTCAAAGAGTTTACTAAATACTGTAAGTATTGAGATTGGGCGATAATTAACAATGTTACTTTTTGAACCTGTTTTATGGATGGGGATTATAATGGCTTCTTTGAATTTTGTGGGAAATATTCCTTTTTTTAAGGACATGTTAAATAAGTTAGTTAAAGGATATGCAAGATTTTTGGCACATTTTGAGATAAAATATGGCGAGATACCATCACTGCCCGCACCCTTAGTAACATCCAATTTATTCAAGTATTTATTGACCAATGAGTTGTTTATTTGTACGTTACCGATCGGGTTATCATTATTAACGCAGGTAGAATTATCTATATTATTGGGATCATCCGTGCCCTCATCGCTTACGTAAGTAGATTGGAAGTGTTTACAGAACAGTTGGCACACTTGATGAGCACCGGTGCCTGACTCGTCTTTAAGGTTCATGATTTGTGGTATGCCATTTTTCCTATTTTTGTTTTTAGCGTAATTCCAGAGACTTTTATTATTAGTTGGAATACTAGACTCAACTGAACTTATATATTGGGTGTAACAATGTTTCTGTAAGTGTTTTTGTTGTATGCGTTTGATAGAAAACCCTATGTAATCTACTGGATTATTATTTGATTTCCATTTTTTGTGTAGTCTTTGTTTCTCTTTGATGATTTTGATTAGGGAAGGTGAGTACCAGTTGGGAAATTTTTTCTTTTTGATGAAACGTTTAGGGACAAACTGGTTAATGGTGTTATTTAAAATGTCATAAAATGTATAAATTGCTTCGTCAACGTCAGCATTATCGTGAGTAAAAGACCAGTCTGTTTTAGACAGGTGTTGGTTAATTAAATCATAATCAGCTTTATCATACCGATAAATTTCTTTTGGTGGAGCATTAATTGTTGGAAGTGTGTCTAATTGTAGTGTGATTTTGAGCGATGGATGGTGTAAATCCTCTCTGACAAGAGGGTTGTATGCTTGAGATACGAGGCATTCCTCATTACAGATAACTAAATCTAGTATACGTTTATTGGCATTTTTAATGGAATTGTATTGGTTCAATTCGCAGTAATGGATTGTGTCAGCAAGTGAGGAACTAATTGAATTTAAATTTTCAGGTATTAAGTGTGAATTTTTATCTTGTGGTTTCCATGTTATGGTGGGCATATTAAAGTCTACAATTACGAGTATAATATCATCTGGGTTTTGGTCTTTGACGTTAGCAAGCAAACAAAGGAATGAACTAAGAGCATTTTCATATCCATGTCCCTGTGGTAAATATAGACAAGATGATGATGTGTGTGAACACTCAAGTGAACAGTCTTTCACTCGCGAATTAGTCGGCCGAGAATGTTCTGGCGTGAGGACGAGTAGCCGGAGCGGCTTAAACGTCAAAATGCTCCGTTTAGTTCGCTTTTCGAAATAACTCCTACACGTCTCATAGAAATCGTTGTTTCTCCCTTAACACTCCAATACACGCGCGTCATCTCACAGATGACCAGTTCTGTTTTTTCGTCATAAGTTTGATAAAGGGAGGGGAGCCTGGTCCCCCGCCCTAGTATTCCCCAAGCTCGCCTAGCTCGACAGTTCAGTTGCCGGTGTGCGTGCGTCCAGTGCAGTTTGCGCGTGTTTTGACCGAGAGAATCTCACAGATGACACGCGTGTAAAAATGTAATTATAATTTTATTAATTAATTAATTAATTAAATTAATAATTAATATTAATTAATTTTAATTAATAATTACAAGATCTATCTTACAAGACTGATAAGAGTTGTGTTCCTAGGTTTACTAGTTGATTTACCTTTTGCAAGCCAGTAATAAGGAATAAAATTGAAACTAAGCTACCGTGGCAACTGTGTTACAAAAATTTAACATTTTTAAAGATTTACATACAGATAATTTTTTTCAAATACAAATTTATGAACATTTATGAACTTTTCATTTATCTATGCACCATTATTCCTGCAAAATTGCGAAAAAACAATTATACTATTCACTTTTGACAAATAAGTGAACAGTCATCTGACAGATGACACGCGTGTATTTATGTCTCACTAGGGGGCGCGTGTATTGGAGTGTTAATATCATAGTGAAAAATATGATCTAAACGGTATTGGAAAGAGAAAATATTTCTCTATATATTAGATATATCAATTAACCACAAAATTATATGAATGTACACTTTTATGGAACCAAAGTGTCTGATCGAATTTGAAAAAAAATTTATGACACATTGTGAATTTTTTATGAATTATTTTTATATGAAACAACAAAAAAGCGAGGTGACAGAAACCTATATAATTTATTTGTCTAACAAAATAAGTGTGTGTTATTATTTTTTTTTGTTACCAGTAATTTTAGTTAGAATAAAAGGAAGGAGAGTTATTTTTTAAACTTTTAAAAGTTTACATTAAAAATTATTCTATTTAAAAAATTACGTGGTTATTTTTAATAATAAATTTTGGAAGCATATTTCATCACCTTTCCAAAACAGTTTTTAGTTTTTGGATACGTCAATAAATATTCCATTTATATGGATTTTATTGCAAGCCGAGGCCTATTTTGGAATAAAAAAATTTTCATGGTGCAAAAATACTGGTAGATATCAGTTTTCAGGTTATTATTTAACCATGTGTTCATTTTATGGTGCTGAAATTTATTTACTGTTTACAAGAATCGCCAATTTCTCGTAATTTAGTTCGACGTTATCGGAAATGTCAATTGAAATCGTAAATATTCCCGAACTTAGCCGGTCAGCGCCGGACGAATTCCGATGCGCGCCGCGACTACGCTCGACGACTTACTTCGTAGCGAGAATGTCGAGTGAACTCTTCCTTCGAAGGAACCGTCTGAACACGCGGTGAAACAAGAATGGAACATTTCATCGAGTAAACCTTCATCCGAGTGAACCATGTGACTTCAGCATAATCGACTGCATTATAAATATTAGATTGTTGGATAAAAAGAAAGTCATTTTTGTTGCGCAACATGACATAATACCTGCTCCAAAAAACACGATAATACTTGTTAGTCGTGAAAATCTCAAATTGAATTTCTTTTGTTTCAATGTTTATCCGACTTCAGACGTAATTTTTCAAGTTTACAAACATTTGAAAGACAACGAACCTGAGGCAATTTAAAAAAAAATACCTACATACTTTCAGCTTTTCAAATTCTACAACTATATCCCGTGATTTTTCACCGGTCAAATACTGAAAGAGATTTATTTCGTTTTGAAAGAGTTTGGCTTCGCATTAGACGCGGTCCGTGAGTTTTCAGTGGGCTAGAGGGCGAAGATTGAAAAATACGACCTTGTGTTGTAGCTGAAAATGAATTTATTTATTTTTTTAAATTTTAATTTCTTGTTTGAAGATCTTCATAGAAAAAAACGAAATTTTGAAAAAAAAACAGTTTCAGCAATAACTACATAAATAATGTCGTATTTTTCAATCTTAGCACTCTTGCTCACTGAAAATTCACGGACCGCCACTGCTTTGCATATCTAATTTCACAGTAACGGCAAAATTGCAAAAATAAATAAATAAATGTTTATTCCAGTACGTGTGGAGGAGAGGGCAATCCCACACATTCCATAAGGGTATAATATTCACAAACATACATACACAAAACATTTGAAAGGAAAAAAAAGAAAAAGCAGGTGGATATGAATGTACATGAAACAAAAAAAGATAATATGGTAATAGTAGTAAAAGGAAAACCAAAGAATTAATAATATTAAGCTTTTAGGATTCTGTGAGTACGTAAGGAGCCAGTATTTTTCTCCAGTGTGCATCAATACTGGATGATGGACTGAGGTGGGCTTCCATGACGATGATTTTTCAGGAGCTGGTTATCCTTTCCCTAATTCCTGCCACCCTGGATCTAATAAGGGCTGCAAAGCCGGGAACTCGTCCCTCCGTGAACATCCGGGAAGCGCTGCAATATCTAGGGAGACCAAACATTATACGGAAGGCGTTGTTGTACTGAACCCGAAGTCTTTCTATACTACTCTTCCTGTAATTTTCCCAGAGTTCGCACGTGTACAGTGTTGCGCAGAAGGAAAGGAAGAGCGTTCTTTTTACAGCAGTACCTACTGCAAAGGCGGAATCTTCTACTGAGCATGTTTGCTTTTACACTGAGAGCTCTTCATTGCCTATCGATGTCGTCATCGTCCATCAGATTACTGGTGATTATGTGTCCAAGGTCCAAGGTATTTAGTTTGTTCAGTCAACCTGCAGGTTCACACCATTCAGGGTAGCTGGAGGAATATTTTTTGGTCCTTGTCCATGTCTTATGACCAGTAGAGCCGTTTTAGTGGGGTTATATAGCATGTTTGTTTCTTCAGCAAACTCTTCGCAGATCTTTAGAAGTATACGTAGGCCCCTTATAGATGGTGCCATCAAGACCATGTCGTCCGCATAACTGATGTTGTTCAGACACTGTCTTCCAATTTGGCAGCTTACTGAGTTCGTCCATGTACAGGTTGAACAATATCGGGGACATGCATCCTCCCTATCTGACGCTACTCTTCAGGAGGAAAGGTTCAGAGAATCCATCTTTCCACCTTACTAAGTTTTCCTGCTGTCTATGCCAGGAGTCGAGGATATATATCACCGCTGGTGATAAGCCCCTTTCCCTGAGTTTATCCCATAGTAGAGAGTGAGAAACCCTTGCTCAGATCTAGAAAACATGCATATGTGGTGGTCTTTTTATTCCTGTAGTATTCCAGGGTTCTTTTCACTGTAAATATAACAGTATCGGTAGACATTTGCCTTTTGAAGCCCATTTGGTTGTCATTAGTTTCCATGCTGAATCCTATCTGGTTTGGCAAAAAATAAAACATTTTTATTATTTTGGTGAAAATGTGAAAAGTAAAATTCGCTTTGTTAATCCAAAATTACAATTTGTTACCGCATAAATTAAAAAAAATGTGTAATTAGTTCTTCTAAACTAAGTACCTACCTACACCTAAGCACTTATCATGAAAACAGTTTTCATCAACATTCATTGTTTAATTTTATTACCTACTGACGAAAACTAAATAATTGAAAACACGCAAAGCAAACTCTCCACTTTGTTTCTATGTGGCACACACGTGTGACAAATGCCCACCGAGAAAACGAATTAAATTTGCATCAAAATAAACTGCATTACAATTTCTCCACAAGGATTTTTCAGGATTTCACCGAGTCCCACGCGCCATTTACGGTTACAATATATAAAAATTTGTTACCTACTTTGAACTCCACAGCAATGCGTAGGTATTACATTACGAACCAATCGAACTAATGGATTCAAAATGTTGTGTGGGGGGGGGGGGTACCTTTTTCACACAAAATGACAGCAAAATGTTGTGGCAGCAGAATTTTCTCGAATGCGGGTAGGTACTTGAACATGACTATCCCCAACCCGGAATTTTCTATGCTCTGAAAATACGCCAAGGGCTGGTGGGGTTATGGCAACCCTAATAGTGACAAATGCATAGAAAGAACAATTTAAGTGCCTCGTGGACACGTTTTGTGATTGAAATATTTCGCCAACCGGTCAATTTTCAGTACGAAACTGTGTTTCACCATGATTGCAAAATTCAAATGGGATGGAGATCTACGATGTCGCATGGGTGTAAGTGAGAAAGAGCGCGTACTAAACGAACTAAATGTTTCCATTCAAATTCGTATGGAAGGCACTTTACTTCTAGTTTTCTTCTTTATAATTCTCTGGAGATATTTGGTTAAAATGGTGTAGGGAGGAGAATGAGAGAGGAGGGAGTTGGGAAAACTGGTATGTAAACAAAGCTAAAGCCATTTAATTCTAAATGATATTCTTTTCACAGGGGTTTTGTGTATATGGTTGAGATTTTAAATTGAAAAAAAAACGCATTATTTATGCGTTAAACCGCTTACTCGTTAATACGGAATATTTTTTATTCAAACAGTTAGATTTAGCTTTATTATTACGAAAAGTGAGTATTTATGTCGGGGGAGACCAATAAACATGCAAAAAATATGCATTTATCATTTTAATTTTGTTAAAATTAATTAACACACGCGGTAACGCCATTGTTTATTCATCGTTTTTATTTTAACATTTCATAGACATTAATCAATGCCGCCAATCATAGAAAAATATTTTTGCGTAAAACAAAGTGAATGCATTATTGACAAATTTGTACATCTATTTATAACAGTTGAACATGGAAAGAAATGTATTAGAATAATTACACAAACCCGCTAGACAAACCCTGCTTTGCCAAACAAACCATTCAAAACCTGGGATGTTTTTTAAAATAATGATGAAATGCGAGTTTATTTCAGAGAATTTATTTTATAAGATTGGTACTTCCGACAAATGTCATATTTGATTTGTTTATTAGTTAAAAAAGGAACACTCCGTATTATCCGTGCATCAAACTTCGACAACACGAACGCTCCGCATTATCCGTGAGGTGGACTAACTGCATATTTACCAAAAACGCTTCCAATTGTTAAAATCCCAAAAGAGAATTTTTTCATTTAAAAAAAAATAGTCGAATTCAAGGAATGCCTCTGTTGATCTCTGAATATCGATTCTGTATCTTTTATGGATACGAGTATCTGAAATAATGGTTTATTTATTATTATAGTGTCCGACCGAAACTAGTTTTTACGGCCGAAACTGAAACTGAGTTTCGGCTTCGGTCTCAGGTTCGGCCGAAACCGAAACCGAAACCGAAACTTCCATATAAGGTCTAAAATATAAAAATACTCTTTCATCTTAAAACAAACACTTTGTTTTTAACGACATAACTAAATAATTTATTCTAAACTTTGATAACATTGGATGGCACTCTTTTTGATGAAATACAATATAATTAAAATTAAAAAGTACCTACCTACCTACAATAACAAAATGTTTTTAATGCAAATAATACTTAATGTATGAAAAAAATATGCGTTTTCTCTCAAACTAAATGAAGAGCTTTCATCTAAAAAACAAAATAATTTATTCTCAACTTTGGTTATATTGTATGACACTCTCTTTAATGAACTACAATATAATTAAACTAAAAATAACGTACCTACCTACAAAAAAAAAAAATTTTTAGAAAAATAGAGTTTACTCTCAAACTAAAAAAAAACTGTCATGAGCTTCATCGTGTTACAACTATTAATAATTTTAATGAACTAACAAATGTCCTGACACGACAATGAGCGCGGACGCAGCAAAATGACACTTCGTGGCTCGCAATTCAATGTCCGATCGCAGAACGAAACCTCCCGAATTCAGTTTCGGTTTCGGCCGTAGTTTCGGCTGGATGGCGGCTGAAACCGAAACTAAGCCGAAACTAGGCCGAAACCGAAAACGAAACCGAAAGTTCGGTCGCACACTATTTTTTAATTAATATTTTATCATAATGAAAAAAAAACCTACGTGAAAGCTTAGCAGCTTTATGGTTGCATCGTCCAGGGTAACTATAGTAGCTGCAAATGAATTTATTATGGCTTTAGACCACACGACTGAAGTAAAACTTCACTAACTTATATCTCCCTCTCAACTTCACACAACTTAACACAGTAGGTGGTCTTAATGAGCGTTTAAATGCAGTCCATTGCGAATCGGTTAATTACTTACTGACCAGTTTAATTTGATAGTTCCGACAGTAATATATACCTACTCCATCCGACGATCAGGCGCCATCTTTATTGCACTGACGAATGCATTGTGGCAAGATGCTATACTTATTATTCTCACCAGACATTTAAAATGAAAAAAATCCTCAACCGCTTAAGAAATCAATGTAATCATAAAAATATTTAAGCATTATATTTTTCCTCACTAACACCTTAATTTGTCCATCTGACGCAAGAGTAAAATGGATACGTACATCGCAAAGCTTTTTGATTCTGCCGCTAGGCTGAGATTGGAAGAAAATCGCTTTTTCATAAATATTACTTTAACACTATACTATTTGGTGCAATAGGCCATTTGCATCACATTTGTTAAAAAAAATTCCGGTTTAGTCAAATATTCTAAGACATTCTGTATTTTTTCAATCGTTTTTTGAAACCCTGGGGATTTTTTGAAAATTTCAATCCGAAAAATCAGACCATTTTTTATAAACCGGAAAGACGGGACATAATTTTATATGTGTGAAAAAACGATAATTACAAAGCCGAAAATCATTTAAAAAAACGTGATACAAGTGGCCTATTGTTCATAAAGTTCTGAAGAAATTTCAAGTGAAGAAAAATTAAATAATACATTCATCATCCAAGTGAAATTCCAACAGGGATATTATTTGATATTGAAGTATAAGAAATTTAATTATTAAGTTTAATGAATAAAAGTTTCCCTGATTGATGCGGAGCAAGCTAACTTTAACAATATCAGAAACATTTTGTAAAATAGATTAGATAGTTGCGAGAGTTGATCTTGCAAGGAATATTATCTTGGGGAATGAAAAATCTTACCTAAATGAAATAAAAATGCCTCATCATATTCATTACTCAGTGAATTTCAGAAACAACAAAACACACGCAACGAATGGTCGGCCATTATGTGATTAAAACTTTATACCGATGTTATTATTTAATGTGGTACTCGAAATTACGGTTGGTACCTACATTGAGGTTGATGGTTATCTCGTAGCCAGATTCCAGAAGGAATCCACTTTGAATTTGTAACATCAAACAAGTTCTATTTATTTGAATTTGACAAATAACAAAACGGTATTCATTTGAACTTGGAAAGATAAATCGTGTTTTGGATACACCCGCATGTTCTAATTATTCATTTTCAGTTTAAAAGATAACACGGGTTCTGTTATTTGTACACGAATTATTTTAATTACACGAATTTTTCGCTGTTTTATTGGTTACTAGCGAGTTCCCGGCATGCGTTGCAATGCCACTTAATAAAGATTTTTTTCTCCATGCGTGTCTTTTCTTCAGCCTTCCTTTCCCCTTCCATGTCCCCTTCACCTCACGCGTTCCTGCTCCACCTTCCCCGCCTTTCCCCGATTTTCAAACAGCTCGCGTGCCACCTGTTGCAATTTTTTTTTTACAAATTTAATTTTTCATATCTTACAAATATTTATTTTTGAATATTGTAAGAACAGTCAATCAAATTTGGTACGTAACATAGGTACCTACTTAAAATAAATATAATTATTGATTATATTCAAAGTACTCGACTTGGGTTAGTACTACAGGTGAGAAATTCGATTAAATTCATTAATTTAAAGAGTTTATTCGAAAATTGAATTTTGATTGGACAATCGATGATTTGCAAAATGTCATTCTCAAATTGTGACATTTTTTACGGTTTCTTAATCTGCCCACTATAAATGAGTGTTTTGTAGTACTGCAATATGAAAATATCCACGAGATAAAGATTTCCTGCCACAAATAGATCCTTGTGACTTGTTCGGTAGTTTGTTAGTTACATCTTGATTTTATTATCCAGTGATTTAATTAAAACCCAAAAGTACCTGCCCAAGGATAAACACAACAACTGTCTTTCTGTTTTTTATTTGCTGGCAATAACAATAAATTTATTATTTATCCACAATTTTTAAAAAGAGTTTAGGATGAAAATAACATTAAATATTAGGTCCTTGCATATGAAATTGGCGTTTTGTATAGGAGGAACATAAAATTATATTAATATTTTGTAAAATATAATATATGTATTTAATCAAAGTATGTACCATTGCTATCTATGCACTTTTGCCATCTCATAGGTAGTTCATAGATCCCTTTACTAAAAAAACAATTCGCACGGGAATCAATAAAATCTTTGAAGGCGGTTTGGACTGCCCCATCGGAGTTGAATTTTTTCCCTTGCAAGAAGTTATCCAAAATTCGAAAAAATGAAGTGAACATTACCGAAAGGTTAGAAAATTTGCTGCAATTTTAAAATTATTTCACACGATTGACGTAGGCTATCTATATCTAGGTAACACGGTCGCCGAGAAAATAGAATAATAGGTATTTTACCAAACTGTTGCTGTCACTGTCGCTATTATCCCCTCGAATACAGAACGAAAGGGGCAACTGCGTCTCAGGTTGATAATACCCTAAATAAAATCGTCAAAATCGAGGTTCCGGATTCCCCATTTTTCTCCTCCAAAACTGGACCCATTTTAAGGATTTTTTTATCAACTGTTTTAAAAGAAAATATTCTATGTCTGTACAGACATTTTCTTTTAATACAATTTGCATTTAAAAAAATACATTATCTAGTTTGCATGGTGAACCAATAATTTGATGGCGTTTAAACCACGCAATTTTACCGATTTTTGGAGGGTCCTAACTCCTATAAGAAGTAACTTAACAAAAAAGCAAACGTACCAATATGCTAGTGGTCGATAACTATATTAAATTAAAAAAGATTTGCACTAGTACTAAAATCCAGAGAGGAAATCGGGGAATACTTCCCGGTTTCCTCTTAAAGTAGCACCAAATTAAACAATTTTATTTTATTTAATCCGGTGCAGTTTCGCAACAGAGCTATTTAAAATTATAGAAAATATAACAGAAAAATAATTATATTCGGTCGTAATTGGTAGATTTATTTTATTTCTGTCCAAAAATTTGCAAAAGATTTAAAAGAAAAAAAAAAGAATAGTGATAAGTGATAACGAATTAAGAACATTACATACTTTTTGAAATATTTTGGTAAATATACGAACAACATCATTCAAAAACGTTTTAAGTGCTTTTGAGCGTATCACCACCTAAAAAAAACAAAGTAATAATAAACAATTTGGGAGGCCGTTATGGGCACCGCCGCCCCGGTAACCATTTATTGGATAATCAACACATCTGTCATAGGTCATCCCAAGTGATTCGCTACGTTTGGTGACTTAGCAAGGGTGCCAGGGTTCATCGGGTGATGTGTGTTCAGGTCTTGGCTTCGATCGGGGGAGGCCGGTTTAGGGGCCGGTTGACCTCTTCAGCTTGACTCCCGACCCATCGCCTTGGGTAGGGATGGATTCAAACATCCATCACTTCTGAATACACTGACCTCTACTACCCACTACCCTAGATTCCTACTCACCCCTCATACCTTTTTCCTTTCCAGAACTTCCTCTCCTTAAAACGATCTCCACATATAGCATTCCTAAAGATGACATAGGCCCTAAGGAAAATTAGTGAGGTGAATGTAAAAAAAAACATAAAACAAAAAAGGCGAAACAATATTTTTTGACACCGAAGAGATAAACCCAAAGAAATGTGTTATCGCTTTTCTGAATGCCCAAGTAAGCTCATTTTTTCCATACTTCAGGTAAAATTGATCGAACATTTTTGGGTAGGTAGAAATTTTTTTCACAAAAAAATAATAACTTCATTGGACTGACCAGGTTCTAGGACTCGAAAGGTCTCTTCGGTCTCTCGGAATTTGGCGACTTCAGTTTTCTTTCAAATCGGAATAAATCACATTTCTAGATATTATCCCTTCAGTGATTTCAACCGTACGAAAAAATAAAATGAAGGCTCTAATAAATGAATCGTTGAATTTTATTTGATAGTTAAAATGCTGTTATTTTTCTTGAACGTAATCAAATAAATTTTTAATTATCTTAAAAAAAATCCTTAATCAAAATTAAAAGATAAGCATAATTATTTAGGGTTTTTAATGACGTATAAAAAAGAGTCACAAGAGTACCAATTGCTCCCAACAGTCTGGAGTCAGTTAGATTTTGGTATCACCGATTATTTATTTATTGGGGTTTGTTGTGAGGCAAGATGTTGGTTTTATTAGTTTAGGAACGAACACTCTTTGAAAGTTATGTTTAAAAATATTATTTAACATTTATTTTGAACACTCTTTGAAGTTATGTTTAAAATATTATTATGATGAATTAGTTGTTTGCGCTCCTTGCGATACGCAATATGAATATGCATAAATAGTTTCGTCCATAAAGACACTAAAATCTTTCAAGAAAGGCTCGCAAATACAATTTTGGTTTTTACAAATTTTTCATATTTATTTTTTTATTTCTTTTATTTTTCCCAATTTTTACATTTGATAAGTATCTACAATATTATGAAATCATAAGAGTAATGGGAAACCACTAGGGCACAGCCTATGCGTGGGTAATATAGGACCTATACTTGGTCGAAGAGTTATATACATTTTATTATTGGACCTATAAAGAACAGTGCGCATATAAAGCAAAAACATATTTAAAATTTGTCTAAAAATTTTGTACAAAAATATACAATAGTGTAATAATAAGTATATAGTTTGTAAGAAACATATAGTGATTTAAATTAAATAAATAAAGTTTCAACATCTGTATTTCATCTGCATCCATAATTTTAACTCTTTTAAGTATTGAGGTAGTTTAGTTGTTACTTGAATTTTTCCTATAAAACCGAGGTTCTATAAAACTGTTGTGAGTTTGCATTTGTTTGGTATTCGTTTGGGGGTTATTAATTTTTTTGGTTTTACGCACTAGATTTAAATGTCCGGGTTTAATTTTCCCCACAGGAAAAACTAAAACCTTTCAAGTTATTATTTGATTACGTTCAAGAAAAATAAAAGCATTTTAACTATCAAATAAAATACATTATCATTTCTAATATTGATTCTATTTTCACTTTTTCGAATTTGTTTAAAGATATATTTAAAGAAATCATAATAATGAAATAATTAAAAACACTTTGTTTTTACCACGATAATCTTTATTTAAAAACTCAACATGTTTCGAGAACGACGTTCTCTTCATCAGGACATTATATGTACTAGTACATAATTAGTGTTTTTTTTAATTATTTCATTAATAAATTTCGTTAATTATTTCATAATAAAGTGAATTTGCGAAATTTGAAGAAGTCATGTATTTTTGTTTTGAAAATTTGATCGCTTAGAAGTATAATAGACACTACAATTAAATACTACGCGTAGAGTCTTTTGATAAGCATAGAAGAAATATAGTATTAGGCTAAGAGTATGGATGCAATCCTAGTTCCATGGTATTAGGTCTATAAAAAAACGCTTTGAAGTTTTCGGATATGGTTTTATTGTTTAAGTTACGTTCAGACATCTATTATAACCGCGAGCAGGTATCTGTTGAACCGCGAGCGCTTATGTTTCGTGTCGTTCACACGGCGCAGATAAAATATTTCTTCCTATAGCGCCGTTTACACGCACACTTTGGAGCGACCGAGTCCCGCGCCACTTCAGGCCGCCGTGCAGAAAAGTAAAGACCGATAGGTTTACAGCGCAGTTCACTGTGAGACTTTTCTGCGCGGCGGCCTGAAGTGGCGCGGGACTCGGTCGCTCCGAAGTGTGCGTGTAAACGGCGCTAATGGTAGGAGAGGGGGTCAGTGGAATTAGCGAGCGGCCACGGAGTGCGCATTTTTTGTACTGAATCTATGAATTTGACATCTGTCACCCACCGGTCTTGGCAGCTCCGTAATTAAGATGACCCCCTCTCCTGTTTTCGTCCTGGCTAGAGAATTTCAGACTTAGGCTAGTTTCACCTGTAAAGAGACCGTCAGACACGAAATTCTACCGTTTCCACGGGGAGCCATAGGGCTACGAAAATATAAACAACAGACCGTGTTCTATATTTTTGTGACAATATCCTTCGTAGTTTTTTGATACCCCCCGTCGGGTGTGGTGGCACCCCCCTTTGGGTAGCACCCGGGGCGGACCGCCTCCCCGCCCCCCCCCTCGCTGTGCCACTGTGTGAACGTATTTTGAATGATGGTCTTTCACTAGGACGATACTGAGAGTATCTTTCGCACTGAAAAGTAAAAGCAAAGAACGTCATGACAATATTATGTTTGCTTTAGAAAATCCGATAAAGCTTGTGCTGCCATCGGAATTTGAAACAGTGGAAATGTTACCACGAAGATGAAAAAAAATCATTGTCTAATGTCTAATGTACGATTTATTCAATTTGGTTGGTTGGTTGATTAAATTTGGGAGGCGAGTACGGGTTCCGCCGCCCAGGGAACTATTTATTGGATAACCAACACCCCTACTATATGTAGGTCACCCCAAGTGGTTGGATACATTTGGTGACTTAGCAAGGATGCCCGGGATATTGGCGGCGGATGCGTCTGCCTACCAATTGCGTAGCAGGCCGGATCGGGAGAGACTGGTTGAAGGAGATCTTTCCCGCAGGACTCTTGGGAACATCGCCCTGCATTGCAGTGGGGGGATAGATTCAAACGTAGCTCATCTTCATCAATGCTGGACATACTGACCCCCAGATTCCCACCCACCCTCATACCTTTTTTCTTCTCAGAACTTCCTCTCCTTGTTTTCCTAAAAATACCCTCCACCCAGCATCCCCAAAGGTCACATAGGCCCTGAGGGGAATTGTTTTACTCAGGGCCTCCTTTCGACCTTTTTTTTTTTTGAGGAGCTACTAAAAAAGGTCAAATTTGGTGGGTTTCTCAGACAAATGTTCCAGGGTTGAATTTCTAGTTGACGAAAAACTTTTTGTCTCTTGGAATTTTCTAATGATAATAATTTATTGACTTTGTGTTATTAATTTTCTATGAATTTCATGCAATTGATAAGTGGTTTTAAAAAAAATAATAATGATGGTTATAAATTCTTGGTATCTAACTAATATTATAAACGCGAAAGTTTGTATGAATGCATGTGTGATTGTTACTCTTTCACGCAAAAACTACTGAACGAATTTTAATTAAACTGTAGGATAGTATTATAAAGTTTTGCGATAATATTAAAAGTTATAAAACCACATTCGGACAAAGAAACTACACTTATTTTGCAACTAAACTCCATAATAATCTTCCCCAAGCAATAAAACTAATAAAAAAATTTAATGAGTACAAATCAATAATAAAAACATGGCTGAAAGAGGTCAACGAAAACACTCTAATGAAGACACTAAAAACGACATAGAAGACAAATAAAGTATAATTAAACAATTTTAGTTCGCCTCGGCAAAGGAACCCCTAGTGAGGGGGACTAAGAAATACAATATCTTTACCTAACATAACCATTATATTTTGTTTACTTATAGAATTATTTTATATAGGCTTAAATAAAAAAAATAAAAAAATATAGCTCATACATCAGAATAACATGTAGACTGTATATAATGGTAATCTCTGGCGTTATGAAATTTGTATAAATGAAAACGTGTGTATTTCATATATTTTAGCGGCATGGATGAAAGGCGTGGGGAAGAGGAACGGGGGAGGTGGGGTTCGCGGAGAGGGAAGAGACGAGGGAGTGGGAAGGCGGGGAAGGTGGAAGGGAACGGGGACGCACGGAAAAGGACATGCAGGGAGAATCAATTTATTTCTTTGAATGGCATTGCAACGCATGCCGGCGAACAGCTAGTTTTAAATATTAACATTACAGAATATCAGCCATGTACGAGTATGTACCAAACAATCCTACCACAGTGATTAACAATTACAAACATGTGTTGATAATATTTTAATTAATAAAATAATGCTCTGTAAAGTTTCCCTTAAAATAGTTAGACTTGAAGTTTGTAGTAAAAACCATTCTCTAATGCGAATACTTTTATAATTAACTAGCTGGTCCCGGCATGCGTTGCTATGCTATTTAATAAAGAAATTGTTTCTCCCTGAGTGTCCTTTCCCATTCGTCCCGTTCTCCTTCCGCCTCCCCTTCTTCTCCTGCGTCCTCTTCCCCTCTCGCGTTTCCACTCCGTCACCTCCACCTTCCCTCTCCCCACTTCACCCCCCCCTTCCCCCGTCCCACTAACCTTCCTCCCGAGTTTCCCTCCCCTCTCCCAGGTCCCCCCCCTCCCAGGTTAGCCTCCACCTCCCTCCCTCCCGCTTTCCATGCATTCAGTTTTCAAACCTCGCGTGCCACCAATAGCATTTTTTTATACAAATTTAAAAATGCCAGAGCTCACAGGAAGTTCTATAAAAACCTTGTCCTGACGTTCGAAAGTTATGCGCTTAGCAACACATTCAGCGATTCATTTTTATACATATAATAGCTAATACCGCTTTGATGTTTAATTAGTATTTGATATTTACCACGAATTAGATCGATTTGCGATGTGTGTGATGTGATTAATGAACAAAATTAAAATGTAGGTAATAAATTTACGAAATTGTCGACCATTTTATTTTTATGGAAGCGTCAGCCATTTCTGCAAGGCAATCTAGAAAAAAAGTGGAAAATCTATTAATTTTATGAATGCATTCTAACAATCTCGCCGTACCACCGCTCCGGAAACCATTTATTGGATAACCAACACCTCTGCCATAGGTTACCCCAAGTGGTTCGCTCCGTTTGGTGACTTAGCAGGGGTGCCCGGGTTCATGGGGTGAGGTTTGTCTATGTCTTGACAGCGGATGCGTTTGCCATTTGGGAGACCTTTTAACCTCTTCAGCCGGACTCTCTGGAACCATCGCCTTGCACTGCAGTTCGAAGGATGGATTCGTACGTCCGTCACTCCTGGATACACCGACCTCCAGATTCCTACCCCTCCTCATACCTTTTTCCTTCTCAGAACTTCCTCTCCCCCTTTCCCTAAAAATGACCCTCCGCATAGCATCCCCAAAGATGATAGGCCTCAAGAGAAATTGTTTTCCTCAGGGCCTTCTTTGTGGAGCTTATGTAAAAAAGGAGAAAATATTTCCCTTTTCTTCAGAGATTTTCAAACTTATCAATAGTTATACAATAACAATATTTAATTGATTTTTTTAACGCCGCGCCGTTTCTGCGAAGAACGGTGGGTGGAGTCAAAATTACAAGGAAACACGGTCAACAATTGTGGTATTATTTTGTTCACAATTTTTTTATTTGTTTGATTTTACGATTTCTAAGGCGCACTAATTAAAATATGTATTAATATTTTAATGTTTAAATTTTGTTTTTTTTTTAAACTTCTATAGCACAGCTGTGATTTGGATTTCGGATAAAACGGAAATGACGATTAGTGCACCTGCGACACATTAACTGCGCTCATCGGCCGCTTTTATAATCATGTCACTTGTAAAGGCTTCTTATTGGTTGGGTTATGAAACGGAAAAGACGCGAGGTCTGCGCTCATTAGTCGCTTCGATTATGACCTCCATTTTCAAGTAATGGTTGAGACTGTTTTGGTAAAATTTCGCTTGTGTAATTTGCACTCGAATATTTTTTATTGTGTCTTTATTGGCCCGTCTCTAGTAAAACATTAGCAAACTCGGAATAGTTATTATTTCGTAAACAGAGTAGGTACCTACATGTTCCCCGATTCTACATTCAAAATTTCTAGTAGACACACCTACATAATATAGTGTATCACAATCTAAAGCGTATATCAAGTTATTTTCGAATTTATTATTTCGGTTTAATAGACGATGGATTTGCAACTGCCTGATTTTTCAAGTCGTGTTTCGGAGGCCGCTTGACGTCACGGTAAACGCCAACGCTTAGATTAAGTTCCACACTCCTACAACATCTGATATCTACGTACGAGTATTATATTATTTTCTGTACGCATTATGTGCAAAGGGAGAATTCCAGAAAGGGTTGCTATGGTAGACAAGAACAAAGATAAGAATTTGTCGATCGAATAGTTTCTTTTGACTTTATTTCGTAATTAGCCTAGTTATTTTCACAATTATAAGGCATTAGAGGTAGTTGGACGTGTAGGTAGTAGGTAGGTGTATAACATTAAAAATAGGTTAGAAAAATTGAAGACTTCGTCTTCGTATTGTTAAACCTATTTTTTTTAAATACCTTTCTTCAGTTTTTTTAAATTAAATTGGTGACCGGACAACGCAGAATCATGCAACTTCAACAAATTATTTGAAAAGTCAAGTGATGGAAAAAATATACGAGAAAAATTGGTTAAATATGTTACGTTAGGTTAGGTTTAGACTTTTTTCAATTTTTTTCATAACTTTTAATGACTTTTGAAAGTGGTGTTGAAATTGCATGATTCTGCATTTTCATGGAACCGTTAAATTAGTAAGCTTACCATAAATTTAAATAATATCTTTGTACGTGCCTTTAACGACAGCCGTGGCCGTAGGGTAATGCTATCTGAAGGTCGCGGGTTCAAATCCCAGCGCCCGTAAGTAAATTTTATTTGATTGAATTCTGTATTTCACAATTTAATATTTGAAAATAATATAAGGTATATTTGCGGCACGTTCCACAGTGGAAGATACTCTGTCTATCGCCCTGGTGTAAGACCACCATTCAGAATTGAAACGTTGTTTGAAATTACTATTCCATTACTTCAAAACATCGATGTATTTCTTCTTACTGAGGTACTTGGATTTACATCTTACAACACCTACCGCCTTGACAGAAATCCAGCCACCAGCAATAAAACCAGAGGAGGAGGAGTTCTCATATCCGTTAATAAATCACTGCCAACCACTCGATTAATTTGCAAACATCTTGACGTGGAACAGGTATTCGTATTATTAAAGTCAAAATCAAGTAAAATTCTACTGGGATGTGTCTACATTCCTCCAGGATCCAACATCACAGTCTACAGAAATCACATTGATAACCTCGAAACCTTCAAAAACAAATACCCTGATGCCAGAACAATTTTATTTGGTGACTATAATACCCCTAGCATTGATTGGATGAATAAAAACTCTTATAACAACCTAAGCCTGCCAGAAAACGCTCGCAAAATAATAGATATGACGAACTTACTCTCTCTACATGTCTACATCAAGTCAATCAACTCTACAATAACTATAATCGGCTGCTAGATCTGGTATTCTGTAGTGATCTCTCAATTCATATTGTTAAATCAGTTGACGATCTCCTCCTCCTAGATTGCCACCACCCTGCTCTAAGCATAACCATCACGACGAATAACTCACCAGACAACACAACTATTCTGCCTAACCTTACATATAATTTTTCCAAAGCTGACTATTCCAATATGAACCAATATCTTGCAAATGAAGACTGGTCATTTCTTCACCACAGCAATAATATTAACTATAATCTTGAAATATTTTACACAATTATTAACAGGGCCATTGAAAACTATGTACCACTTTCATACTTCAAAGAAGCGAAGTTCCCGAAATGGTTCAGCGGAGAGCTTATTAAACTAGTTATCTGTAAAAAAGTTGCACACAAAAACTTTAAAGAATCCAACTCCCTTAACGACTATAAGATATTTCATAACTACAGAACTCCATAATGTATTGGTGAATAACCGTTTTACGGAGAACATGGAAAATAAATAAATAAATAAATAAATAAACTCAATGTAAAAAACTGTCAAAAATATCGTATTTTAATTATATAAATGGAATTGAAAATTCTATACCCACTAATATTGAAAACTTTTTCACACATGTTAACTCTCTTAGAAAAGACAAACAATGCACTTCAAAGAAAAGAGTAGCACTGATATGAAAGTAAAGGTTAACTATTTTGCTGATTATTTCTATGACGAAGATATCCCAAACAATTATATACCACCTCCTTCCCGTAATGAGAGCATACATATCCCTGCTGTACACATCAATATAAACGATGTTAAAACTAAAATTAAATCTCTAGACAAAAAAAGAAGGCCGGACCTGACAATGTGCATCCCAATATCCTTATTAATTGCATCGCTTCACTTGCTGAGCCAATTTGTATATTGTTTAATCAGTCCCTCGACACGGGTTGCTTCCCTGACATTTGGAAACGTTCTTATCTAACACCTATATTAAAAAAGGGTAATAAAAGTGATATCACTAACTATAGACCTATATGTAAGCTATCTGTAATCCCGAAACTCTTCGAAAAACTATTACTTGATCAAATTTCCCCATGTATTAACCATCTCATTGTTCCGAATCAACATGGATTTTTGTCAGGCAGATCAACTCTAACAAATCTTTCGTTATATGAAAATTATATATCAAACGCATTAGCTAACAGAACTCAAGTTGATTCCATATATACGGATTTTATCAAGGCATTCGACAAAGTATGCCATAAAATTCTACTGGTTAAGCTACGTAATCTAGGTATTGATGGAAAACTTTTATACTGGTTTGCGAGCTATCTATCTGATAGAGTACTACTTGTAAAATTAATTTGTTCCTTTCTGATCAATTTATAGCTACCAGTGGTGTACCACAAGGATCTCATTTAGGCCCAATTTTATTTTTACTGTTTATAAACGATATTGTTGATATATTTGATAAAGATGTAAACGTGTTGCTTTTTGCAGATGATTTGAAATATTTTAAAATAATGAAAACCGCCGAAGATTGTATCTGTCTACAAAATAATTTAAGCAAGTTAATTAATTGGTGTTCTCTTAACAAACTTTTTCTGAACATAAATAATTGTCAATCAATAAGATTTTACAGAATAAGTCAAACAATAATTCATCCGTATGTACTTAACAACTCTACCCTTACCCCTGTCGAAGAAATTAATGACCTGGGCATAATTTTCGACTCTAAATTAAACTTTATATCCCATATAAACACAATCACTAATAAAGGAATAAAAATGCTTGGCTTCATTATTCGAAATTCCAGAGGTTTTTGGAATATTTCTACTTAAATTTTTGTATACATCTTTAGTACGTAGTCAAGTCGAATATAACTCCTCGATCTGGTTCCCCCATTTTAAATTACATTAAGATACAATCGAAAAAATTTAACACAAATTCCTAAGACATATACATTTTAAACTCAGTATTCCCATTGAAAACATAAATTATAATTACTTGATGAAAGAATTAAATTTATTAAAACTCTCAGATCGAAGAATTATATCCGACTTAATATTTATGTTCAAAATTGTAAATGGTAAAATAGTCAGTCCTGATTTAACTACGCTCATCGAATTTCATATACCCACTAGAGCAACTCGCTCCAAAATCTTGTTTCAATGTAACAACAGCAGGACTGAGTACACGAAACACTCGCTTTTACCTAGATTACATGAAGATAGTAATAGATACGCAGATGTGGCGGATCTATTTAACTGCACGGAAGCTAGGTACAAGAAGGCTATTCTGTCATATATTTTCAATCAATATTAGTATTGAATGTAATTGTAGCTCTTTGTGTCATTTCTTAATCAAATGCCACAATTAATTTATAACTTTTTTTAAAAATTATTTCTTATGTACCTACAACTAATATTATGTGACATGTAATATGTATTTATGGTATATTTATACCGTTAATAAATAATAAATAAATCGCTTTTGGCTGTGTTTGGTGACCAGATCTGAATAGCCAACCTGTTCTCGTCCTTTTCACCTTCAGCATCACAACATACAATTGGGGAGGCCATAATCTCTCTGGCTCCAGGCGGTTGGAAGCAGTTGCGACTCTTGTGCGGTATTCACATAAATAGGATACAGTCCGTTATTTGTTTTATTTTCCCAGTCGTATCAAAACTCTACTAAGTGCTAGAATCAAAGAACATTTGAGAGTACTTAACTATAATGATTTCTTGGATTTTCCAAATAACATAATTACGAAAACCTCGTCTCCGATTAAAATATTTACAAGTATCTATTAAATATTTAATTATTTACTTGTCAAAAACAATGGGAGAATAATGAAGTAGGTACTCGAATTATGAATTCCCTTTAAATTAGTAATAAATATTTTACTCTGTTTCTGATGTCATTTTTCTATCTTTCACCTAATATTTTATAACTACCTACATTATTTATACACTAGCGTAGGGATCGGCAAACTTATTAGCCAGTGAGCCAAATATGTACATTACAACGGTAACCAACGAGTTCATCGAAAATCATTTCATCGAAAGCAAATTCATCGAAACCGAGTTAACCGAAAACGAGTTCATCGAAAACCAATTCATCGAAAACCAATTCATCGAATAATCAATTCATCGATTCGCCAATTCATCGATTCGCCAATTTATCGAAAAAAAGGTTGGGTTAGGTTAGGTTAGTCTCCTTGTCCAAAGTTTTATAATCATTTTTTTATATATAAATTTATTGTCAACTTTTATTGACCAATGCTTTTTTAAATTCCCGCTCCATTTCTTTCCAGCTCCCGCTCGGCATTTCTCTCAAATATCTACAAAATATTTTTTTCGATGAATTGGTTTTCGATGAACTCGTTTTCGATAAACTCGTTTTTGATGAACTCGTTTTCGATGAATTTGCTAACGATGAATTGATTTTCGATGAACTCGCCGTGAACCCATTACAACGATTAAAAAAAATTCAAAAGTTAAATTTGTTTATTATTTAGCTAACATTTATTATAATTTTAGCACTTATTTGAATTACGGGTACGAAAAAGAAAACTTGATTTCATTCATTGAATAAAAATAATACGTAATTAAGGAATTAATATGTTTAAATCACGACAATGACTGACAAACTTAACGTCCTTGCAACGTCCTTGCAACGTCCTTGCATCTCCTTGGAAAGTTTGAGTAAGTCAGGTTTTTATGTTGTTATTCTTCATTTTAGGCACGATTCCAGGTTCTCATCAAAAAGACGACTACTCAGATAACTATTGACAAGGTTCATAATTGAAAATATAGTTCACATGAATATGTAGAATCGAAAAGGGAAAGACCAGCAAACGCGTTTTTTTTCAGCTGATCATAAGAGTCAGGAATACTATTCCAGGCGTTGAAGTCATGTTTACCTTCTCCAGGTCTTTCAAAGCAGACCACTTGTGTTGTGAACTAAGCTCACATTTGTTCCTCCCCCATATTTCTTTGTTTTTTTTTTTAAATCCAGCAATTGTACTTCAAAGAGCCGCACTTGAGGGGCCAAAGAGCCGCATCCGGCTCCGGAGCCGCACTTTGAGGACCTCTGCACTAGCGCAAACACGCAGAACCATAAACAACCACGGGATTATCTGAATTCTTGAAAATTTAGAAAATGACAGCTAAAATGAAGTTCTGGTAAAAGATTATACAATGGGTAGATATGTACTTTATCGCTTATCTGAATTCTTTACAAAATCAGTTCCAGTTTTGAAAATGAATTAATTGAACCTAAATTAGTATTTTTGGAATTTTAATTTTCAATTTATTTGTTTCAGGGGGTATTTCATCACCCTTTTTATGGTTTATCCGTAGGATAAGTATATGCTCGATTTACGATTAATTTCTTTATAAATTCCGAGTTTACTATTCTAAATTTACAGTTTTGACAAGTGATAAAAAACACCAACGACCAATTCGCTATTATATCAGTATAGTTTTACAGCAACCGGGCTCGAAAAGAAGAAGATGGAGAGATACGAAATTACGAATGTTAGAGGAGAGCGTTAATATTTACAGCGACAAAATCGAAGCGAAAATTGCGAAAATGTTTAATAAAACCCGACTCGTTTAAAATAGAGCAAAAATCTCTCGGGCATTGTCTTAAACAGCATTTAAAGTAACACTTCATACATATAACTTGTAAAATAACTGAAACAAACGTGTTTATAATAATTTTTGGAGCATACTTTGCGATTTTTTTCTATCGAGGGAATTTTATATAATTTGCGTTTCGGCGCGGGCAATGTCTAGAGATTATCTTCAAGAATAACATACATATTTAAGTTTTAAAACTTACCGTGTGGGAGTTATGTAAGAAATCGGTAGAAATGCGGGTTGCGGGCCCTTAATATAATTAATATTATTTGTGTTATTTTTCGTCAGTTTTAAATAATGTCATATTGTTAATTTAGTTTTGTTAAAAAAAATAGGTTATTTCTGAACCATTCATTTTTAATTGACTTTTGCCGCGTGAATTTTCTGGAAATAATGTTATTCAATTATATTAACTTTGTTATTTAAAAAAATAAGTTTCATTAAAGTAATGTTATTTATTAATATAAATAATGCCCTATGCATTTGCAAATAAATACAAATTTAAGAAATCAACCTATAAATTGTGGAAAAATGAATCCAAAATTTCAGATTTTTTCCTTTATTCTTGGAGAGTTATTATAATATTTTTTCATTATTTTTAATTGTATGAACGAAATAAAAAAGAAGGGACAGTTTTGTTGCTAATTCAATTTGGGAGACGGGAATGGGTACCGCCGCCCCGGGAACCTTTATTGGATAACCAACACCTCTGCCATAGATCGCCCCAAATGGTTCGCTACGTTTGGTGATTTAGAAGGGGTGCCCGGGTTCATGGTGTGAAGTTTGTGTAGGTCTTGGAGGTGGATGACCAGGATACAATGAACCCCAGATTTCTACCCACCCCTTAAAACCTTTTTCTTCCCAGAACTCTCCCCTCCTTCCTTTCCTTAAAAAACCCTCCATACAGCATCCCTAAAGATGACATAAGCCCTGTGGGAAATTATTTTCCTCAGGGCCTCCTGTATGGAGCTCGTGAAAAAAAATAAACGGACCGTTCGTTTTGCTTTTTATTTTGAATTTTTCCAAAATTTTCGAAGCATTAATAGAAAATGTTTAGGATAACCTTTTTTTCAACTTTTTTCATGTTCGAAGCATATATTATTGCAATTTACAAAAACTAGAGAATATTTAAAATTCAAAAATCTAAAAGGTAATTAATTATATCTGGTTTCTATAATGTCATTTATTTTTACGACATCTACATAAGAAATACAGGACATTCAAAATACCTAGGAAAAATTCCGAAATTCCTTGAGCAAATTTTTAATAACACAAGTACCTATATTCAACAGATAAACTACCCTCCTTGGCTGGATATGCAATGTATATATCTTTCCATGAACAATTTTTTGTCAGTTTTTAATTAGTAAGGTACACGTCGTAAGTAAACGGTCGTTTATGAATTGGATAAAATTTTCACGTCGTTGTTTAGTAAGTCTGTTAATATTTATGAATTTAGATAATTCATTCAGGGTGCTCTTCCTAATTATAATTACTCCGCCCGCACACACCCGCAGTGGTGTTAACCAGACGAGCAACTTAGAAATTTAACTAAGCATAGTGTACTACATAATATTATTGTACATTGAAATGCTAGCTAAATTAATAAAACAAGAACAATTTTTTAAATTATTTATAATAATATAGTGTTGACTTCCACCTCTGTCTTGCAGGCATATTATTAAGGTGATACTTCACAAAGCAGTCAAAGCCTATTCTGAAATAGGCAATTCACCATAAAAATTGATGGCGCGAGCTTAATTAAATTAAAAAAAATAAAGCTCGTAATACTTCACAAATTATGGAAGATATTTCAAATCAAAAATGATATATACATACAACACACATACACAAAGTAAGAAACGCTCACTCAATATCTAGAAACAAACCTCATACTATCTGAAAATCAATACGGCTTTAGAAATAATATGGAACTTCCGATGTCATCGCCTCTATTGTAAATGGTATGAAACAAAGTCTCACAAACGGTAGTAAGTGTATCAGAATATTTTTTAATCTATGTAAAGCTTTCGATGCAATTGATCATACAAATTATATTATTATAAACTGTACGTTTATTGTTATACTCCTGAACAACATTATGAATATATAATAACGTATACATTAAAACCTTCAAGGCGTAAATATATAAATAAATAAAATAAAAATATTTACTAGAAAAACTCGAAAATATTGGAATCTTAGGTCATGAACTGAAACTCATCACAGCATTACGTCAGAAAGATCGTAGTTAGTCAGGATTCAAAATGAATCAATTCAACCAATACAAATCCAATACGGTGTTCCAAAAGGCAAAGCGTTAGGCCCGATTTTATTTCTGATGTATATTAATGATCTATGTAATCTAAACTGTTACGGCTCAGTCGCTAGTTTCGCAGAAGACAAAGTCCTTCTCTTCCATGGAAAGTCATGGGAAATAGTTTTTAAAAAAGCTGAAGAAGGGGTGAATCGTGTAAAACAACTGCTTGATTTAAATTCACTAACATTAAATGACACAAAAACTAAATACCTATATTATTCATTGAAGAAGAAGATAACACTAATAATCTAAACGAAAATAGGAAAGAGAACAAACACAGGAAAATACTGATGCCAGTTACGACCGGTATCGTTTTAAGCTATTTAACGATTTACCCGATGCGTTAAAAAGTGACAAAAATTATTTTAAATTAAAAAAAAAACTTACGTTGTATTTTTACAGATAAGCAGCAGGTTGACCTATTTTCATCGATGATTTTCGGATACATTCTGTTACTAATATTTTGTTAATATTCTATTTCTAAAATTATAGTATATGTATTTTTCTTATTGTACAATATTTTGTAATATCTTATCGTATTTTAGAAAGTATGCTATTTCCATTTTTGTAAATATACATATTATAAGCCGTACTAGATATATAGCATAAGTACTAAGCACATAGACTAGCTCCCCAGTTAGACCCGAGAAAATTTCTCTAATAATTGGGTAACCAAAAAACTAATGAATGATATATACCTTATTATTATTGTGAACATTTACTTTTTTTCTAAAAATAAATAAAATATTTCCAGCCCCCTTGTTGGCGTCTAGGGGCTAGCATTTATGGGGGGCTGCAAAGGTTCGGGTGGGCATTGTGTCAATATAAAAAGTAAGCTCATTCACGAACTATGGACACTGATACACTCACTTACTTTCTTTAGGTAAAACGATTTTACAAGTTCTGTTAAATAAACCACACTTTCACGCACAAAAACTTAACCTGAGGTCATAATACTCAATGTCAATGTACTTAATAATGTGTGTTATTTACACTTCTCTTCATTTTTATTTGTAGCAGGAAATCCATTGCTGGATAGAGCTGGATAATTTTACTGTGGTAAAGGGGGCGATTCTTTCAATGACGAAACACTGTTTTTAAGCATAACTTGCAAAAAGTATTTTTAATAATTAAACTCACGTCATCTATAGAAGAGCAGATTTTGAATTCTTTTATCACCTTAAGAAGTCTCTGAAAGAAATAAAAAAATTACCTAAAACATTATATTACGTCATTGAAATACCCCCTTTTGATGAAAAGTTTAGAGGGGGTTGGTGGTGGTACCTTCCCTAATATCCCGACAGGTAAATAAGTACTTTTAAACTCCTGTTCGTGTTCGAGTCATCCGTGTCATTTTTCATCCAAAGTGAAGGATATATTTTAATGTAAATACAAAAAACGCCTAACCCCTTTTACGTAAAACGAACGGTAACTATTCACATTAAATCGTTGCTAAATATTATTTAATTTATCACATGTAACAAACACTTTGTGAGTTTACATAATTATAATAATTACAACAAAATAAATTTATTCTAATAACGCTTAAATATATAAATATATAAAAAACAACCGCTTTCGGCCCAACCTGAACCTTCATCGGGGGGTGAATAAAACATGAAAATACAAATATATTATGTTTTATTCTTCAAACTTAGCAAGCATACTTTGTGGCATCATTATAATGTAATGAAAATCAAATCACTTTGTTTAAACCACTATATAATTAATATTTAACATTTGATATTAATAAAGGTATTAAAATTTTACATACGAACACTACGGGCATACAATTAGATAATTTAGAAATTTTAGAAATTAGAAAAAGCGTTAATAGTAAATTAAATATTATAAATAACCAAACATCTTTTAAAAATAGCCACCTTTTAAATTTATTTTCTTATTAATACTTACTATAATTATATATTTTTATTTTGTTATTTAAACTACCGGTTTTTATTGTTTGTTTTTAAAAATATTTCATTTCCTAAAGCAATTTAAGTATAATTAAATAATTTTTATATTTAATTTTATATAACATTTTTTTAAGCAAATAATCACCTCTACTTTTTAATTTTTTGTCTTTGTTATAATTTGTTCTAATTTGTCTATACTTGTTTTTCAATTATTTTTTTAATTAACATCTCGTCCTGATAAAGATAACGTTGTCATTGAAACATGTTGACATTGATAATTATATAGTGGTTTAAACAAAGTGATTTGATTTTCATTATGATATTTTATGATTTATGATTTTCATTTATGTTTTATTCACCTCTGATGAAGGTTCAGATGGAACCGACACCGGTGGGTTAATATTTAAAAAATATATAATAAAGTGGTATTAAAACAATGTTATTTTATCGAAATTATTATAAATATTATTTAATTGAAGATTTTCCTAGGGTGAGTAAAATTTATTTTTTTTATTTAGTAACTATATAATATTTTTAAAATTTTTATATGAAACATGTTAGTTAGATGTATATATAAAATATATTCGTAGTCCTCCTCACTAGGAGATCCTGTGCTGAGGGGGACTATGCTTTGGATAAGTTTTTCAGCGACTTCTATGGTTTAACTTCATTGATTGGATAAGGTTTTCCAGAAACTTCTATGATGTTTTAAGTATACTAGTAAGTTCATTTTCCGATAGATTCTTCAGCCAACATTTAATGTCCTTAATGTAGCTATTTTTTATTTTTATTTGTTTGATACTAAGTGGGAGCTTGTTATATAACTTTACTGCTAAAAATGTAGAACTTCTTTGACCAAATGAAGAGTTACACTTTGGTATATTAAGTATGTCTGTTTGTTTGGCTATGGTTTTATGAGCGTGGGAGGTGTCTGCCTTTGAATCATTTTTGTGGTGATGTACTAGAATGTTTTTGGCATAGATTTTCTGTATGCTTGGAACATCAAACTGTTTAAAAATTTCTGCCGTTGACGTCCTTATGGGGAGCTTTAGAATGGTCTTTATAATGCAATTCTGAGTTATCTTAAGTTGTTTTAAGTGAGTAGATGCTGCTGAGCCCCATCCTATTACTCCATATTCCAATCGAGAGTGGCGTAAAACATAATATACTCTCTTTAGATCCCTCATTGACAAGATGTTTCTTAATTTTTTGAAGAAGTAGATGAGTTTTGTTAGCTTTTTTGAGGTAAGATCAATGTGTGAATTCCACTGTAGATTTTCATCAATTTCAATCCCAAGATATTTAATATTTTTGGTTTGGGTTATAGACGGGCAGGAACATTGTGGAAAAGTATTTTGACATTCATGTAATTTGAGGGTATGCACATTCATTGGTTGTCCTCTTTTGTTTTTGGAGAAAGTTAGATATTTAGTTTTACTAACATTTAATGTAAAGGAGTTTACTTTTAGCCAGTTTTGAAGTACAGCCAGGCGATATGTTATAAATTATATGTTTCCATCAACTGAAAATTCTAACAATTAAACAATGAAAATTCTTGGGCACATATCTATCAAGTACCTATTAGTAATTGATTTAATTCTTGAAAAATTGCATAAAATATAGCTGCTCTATCGAGTAAATGGTTTTTTATAATATACACTAGTCAGTGACACTGTCGCTATTTACCGCTTCTAAATGAAAAAAAAAGAGTTTAATTTATACTTTCTCTCGGCGCCCGGCATCATTAAGCCTGTTAGGTAAAACATATTCAGTTTCGGTGCCGGCAACCCGGGCGTTTATTTTATTTTCATATACGTTCATGTTTTTCTTTTATCGACCTCACTAGACATAACCAGTTCCGTGGCGGGTAAATATCATGTATACATATTTTTTTAAAAGAAAGACAAACATTTCCAGGATACGAATAACCCGACAATATTTGAAGATCTCCTACTACCACCACAGTTACCCGAAAATGTTGCTTTAGTCGTGATAGAGGACTTAGCTAGCCGAGGAATCGAATACGGAACGCATGGGTGGGACCCAAACGCGATGGCGACTCAACCACTGACCGGTCAAGGGGTCATATATGTATATATCATATTAAACTTATTAAAAAAGATACGTGTCAAAAAAGATATATAAAAATATGTGCACATGTGTACAGTGTACACACATAAACACACACACACACGTATATATGTAGGTACTCGTACATTGCTTATCCAGTCAAAGAGGGTAGTTTATCTGTTGTATACACTTTTTGAATAATAATTTCTAAACGAAGTTAAAAAGTTGTCAAAGGTATTTTAATGTTCTAAAAACACTAATAATAATCTAAACGAAAATATGAAAGAGAACAAGACACAGAAAAGTAAAAAAATAACGGTCGCTACTGGGAATCGAACCCAGAACCTCTCGTCTTACCCGGACAAACGCCTTACCAACTCGTAAGACGAGAGGTTCTGGGTTCAAGTCCCAGTTGCGACTGTTATTATTTTTCTGTGTCTTGTTCTCTTTCATATTTTCGTTTAAATTATTAGTGTTATCTTCTTCTTCAATGACATATTTCATTGATGAGAATAAACCACAAAGTTTTAAAAAGAGAATTGTTTTAATAAAAATTGAATGTTCTAAATATTTATTATTTTGAAGATGTCGTAAAAACAAACACCATTTTAGAAAATAGATAAAAATACATTTTTGTACTTGAAATAAACATTTACATTTAAAAAATTTCAATATTTTAATTTAAAACATGAAGAAAGTTGAAAAACCAAACCTTTCTTATTTATCTTATCCGAAGTTATAACGTCGAAAAATTTCGGAAAATTCAAATTTAAAAAACCACAGTCTTTTATTTGAGGAATTTGCAATAAAACTGTCACTTCACTATTTATCTCGGTGTATTTGTTTTACTATTTAAGTAAAAAAATTGATACTTTATTAACACCACAATTTGTATTAGGTATATTATATAATATGTAATAGTGTTTTTGGTTAAAGTGAACCAGTTTAAGATGCATCCCTTCAAAATCCACTAATAAAGCTGTCCTTCCTAAGTAACATATTTATTTCGTAATTTTTTAATGTTTTTCAACGGCAAAAGTAAACAAAATATCATTTCATTTATTCAGAGTAAGAATAAAGCATTTTACACGCCGCGCCGTCTGGGTTTGTTTGCTAAAAAGGCAATATTTTCATTTAGTTCGTTGAAAAAGAAAATGTATTTCTTGCTATGCAAAAAAAAACAAAGTAACTTTAAAAAAAGAAAGCCGAAACCATTTACTTGTTTATTTTAAAATCTTTTACTTTTAAAAATATTTTTCATTTTTCACATGTTTAAAAAGATATTAAAAAATAGAGGCGCACTAACCTAACTATATAACTTTTTTGTATGTTCCCATATTCATATATTCACACTACCAGTTAAAAACCCGCTCGGGCGGCCGCGGCGGGCACCGCGACAGTAGCTTTGTAACAAATTACACATACGAAAAAAGTTTAGCATAAGGCGTGGCGATAGAGATGTAGATGTAGGTACCGAAGTCGGGTTCTTAAATTTCAACCGTACGGACGCTAGAGTATTAATACAATCAGATTTATTTATTTATATATTGCACGCCCTGATGGGCTTTTACATTATAGTTTATAAGTTGAGTATCAAACAATGAAGAAAATATAAAACAATGAGAAAAGAAAATACACAATACAATGTAACAACAAAACAAATAATAAATTAAAAATACATATTTTGTAAAAACGATAAGAAGTCTCATATTCAATATAAACAAAAATTGCAGAAATTATGTAAATCTATTTGTGTCTAGAAGAATAAAAGTGAAAGAATATACAAAATTTATACTGATAAGTTTTAAGATGAAATATATCACCTAGATTAGAATATTTATTATTATTGATTAGAAACGGAGAATTTTGATAAGGGAACGCACCCATACTACGTGACCAACTTTTTGCAATTTTTAACCCCCTCCCCCCGGTGACCAAAAACCTAAGCCCCCCGCCGCTCATTTGTACCAAGCGTGATATTTTGAAGACCCCCCCCCAAACAAGTCACGTAGTATGAGTACGTTCCCTAAGCTAGTGTCCTGGTGTTATTGGAGTAGAAGGGTAATAAATGTCAACATGATTTTTTGGGAACACGGATATTGATAAATTGAAGTAATTCAGGACAGTCAATTTTGTAATGCAGTATTTTATGTAATAGTATTAAGTCTGTGCTTATTCTTTTTTCTGAAAGTTTCAATAGAGACGTTTTATCCAGGAGGTAATTGTAATCAATGTTTATAATAATAATAATAATTTGATAATTTATAATGCGCCGTTTTTGTGAAAAATTACCTCAAGGGCGCTAAGTATAGATTAGCTTTAGTATAGGAATATGCAATGTTGCGCTGTAATTAAGGGTTGAGTATAGTAGGGATAATACTGTATGTACTATGGTTTCACCACGAACTTTTCAGTTAAACCGAGCGCCAAAATACTGCTTTGTGCAGAATTATGCCCGTGGTGAAATAAAACATGAAACTTCATCTCAGGAGTGAGCATATGTATGTGATCTCCGGCGTGTTAGGGAATTAAATAACAACAAGTATCTCATTTCCAATTTAAATGTAAAAGAACGTATATATTATTTCAATAGTGTCAGGTACAATAAACGAAAACAGAATCTACTCACCCTCGGGGACCGATTGAGGTTATACTAACTAGCTAAATTCACAATATTCCTAACCGAACCGCGTCTCGTAGTTCGCCACAGGATGTGATTGGCAGGACCTCCAGCCGATCCTCATCTCGGCCAGTTCGCAACAGGATAATCGGCAGGACCTCCAGCCGATCCTCATCTAAACAGATCGCAACAGGATAATCGGCCAGTTCGCAACAGGATGACCAGCAAGACCTCCCGACACCTTCGCAGCAAAGCAGGGCTCCAAGGGAAGTGGAACTCCAAGGGGGCGATGTTACGGGGCTTACATAGCAAGCAAGCGGGACCGTTAGTATTACCGTACGAGTAATTTTTAACACAAGCCGGTGAGCGGAATTAGTTTTCTCCACGCGATTAATGAGGCATTCTTATTGTCGGCACCCGACAAGTACATTCCGGCGCGTCTCGTGCAGCGTAAATACTATTACCGATCGCCTCGATAATTTTCGGTAAAACTTCTCGAATAATACGAACTACCGCGGAGACCAATCTCGCGACATTATTGATTGAAATCTTTGGTGCACTTTCGCATCACGTATCAAAGATCGTTCCACATTAATTTCACGCGCCAATCGACTGAGTTTTAAAACTTCGTCCCTTATAATAAATTAATACTACACGACTGTCACAGCCATGATCTAGCCCAAAAGATCATGCCGGCGAGAGTGGATTCCATTCCCGGACCCGGAAAAAAAAGCTCCCCCTTCCATAACGACTTGTGTTGCCAGTCCTCCTGTTGTAACTATCAACAATTAATTAACTCAATAGTTCGTGCCGCTAGGTTCGACGTTATAAAGCAGTGTTCATATTTTAAAATGAGAAAAGGTAATGATTTCAGCACTGCTTCATAACAGCAATTTATATTTTATAAACCTTAGAAACTTCCATTGAATCTTTTCAATGTTGTCTGAATGAATGTTGTACAAGGGATACCATAACGTAGAGTTATATTCAAGTTGGCATCTGACACGGGTTTTATATAACATAATAAATGTGCCTAAATCATTGAAATCTTTCGCAGCTCTCAAAACAAAGCCAAGAGTCTATAATAAAATCTAATTCTAATCTAAATTCGATTGTTGTGATCTCCTGCAATTAGTTAATCTTCATATACCTACATGAAAAATTAGACAAACATTAAAATTTTATATACATTCATCTCATTCCAACTATAGTTTGCATTCTCCAATACATAGACTTGTGACAAATACTTAAACAAAATGGACGTATTTGACAACTTTTGAACTTGGTAAAACTTCAAACGCCGTATGTCCCAACTATTTCCATCTTCTTTATAAACTAATGTGAACACCAATTTTTAACATTTTAAATATTATTGTTGATTTAGACATTTAGATAATATTAGGATTATCTATTTTTACTTTACTTACATTCCATGTTACCTAATTTGTGTCAACTCTTATATTTTATGTAACCTTTTTGTTTATATTTTGTTTCATGTATTTTACGTTACCTGTATTTTGTCAACTCATAATATAAAAAATGTACTTTATTATTATGTAAAAGTCCTGTGGGCTTTTAAATAAATAGATAATCGGCGAAAGGAAGCCGATAGACGTCCTCGAAATGTTGTGCAGGTGAAAAATGCTTTGGATCCCATGGACAGTCAGACGTACAAATGTGTCCATTCTGGAAGAGTTCGGTATCTACAATAGGCCCTCAACTATTTGCCTACAAGCTTTTTTAAAGATATCTTTGATCCGTTGCTCGATAAACTTAAGACTCTTAAGTTGTAGAAATTCATAGTCACAGGCAAAGTGGAAGACAGAAGAAGGTCAGTGAGCGAACGTATTCGCCGCCAAGACCTAGACAAACCTCATTTACTTTTTATTCTCTGCGAAGAGATCCGATCTAAAAAAGAAATGTCTTTAAAACAGAAAACGTGTTTGTCTGCTATTGAAAATGGGATCAAGGAAGACCCCAAACACTTTTGGCAATATATTATTAGATCACAAAAAGCGAGCAGGGACACTCCTATTGGACTCAATAACGTCGATGAAATCATCCAATATCCCAAGCAAGTTTTGGAGACATTCGCTGATTATTTCCAGTCGGTGTATAACCAAATGTGCCCTAACCTAGATGACGAGAGTCTCCGCCTAGAGGTACCCAGGAACACAGGTTCAATCTCTCTGGAAAAAATTAAACCTGAATAAGTCAAAACATGTATTTGGGAACAGAAGCCTAACAAGGCCACAGGGCCAGATGGGATCCCACCTCATATCATTATCTTGTTGGGAGAACATTTGTTTTATCCAATCTGTTTTATCTTTTATCACAGATTACCACTTCCACTTTCACTTAATCCTGGAAACTTACTAAGGTAAGCCCAATTCACAAATCTGGGACCAAAACGGATGTCCAGAACTACAGACTGATAGCGGTACTATCAATACTTCCTAAAATATTCGAACCGATAATTTGCGGAAAGCTGAAAATACAAATTCAACCGTTTCTTTGGGCAATCAACACGGATTTTTAACACCAAATTAAGGCCACCATCTCTAATCTCCCCGAACACTCACAAAGAGTGGCAAGAGGATTATATGCACAACAACCAACCGATGTGATCTACACGGACTTCGGTAAGGCTTTTGATCGAGTCGATCACGATGTGTTATTACGGAAATTACACAGAATAGGTTTCTACAAGCCTTTTCTAAAATTTTTTGCCATATATCTGAGAAATAGGAAACAATGTGTATGCATCGACGGATACAGGTCTAGGGAATTCTCTCCATTCTCTGCAGTACCGCAGGGGTCAAACCTGGGACTTCTGCTATTTTTAATTTTGATTGATGATATTCAAGAATGCATCAAACATTCCACTTGGCTGATTTTTGCTGATGATCTGGAGGATTTGTGATGGGCAAGATTGTGTTAATTATTATTTTTAATTTTTATAAACTAACGTTTAGACAAGATTTTTATGCATAGCACAAAGGGGAACAATTATTATAAGCAATAATTATCAGCCTGAAACACTCATCAACATTGAAAAATCTTCCGAGAAAAGATACTTGCCGCCAACGGGACTTGAACCCGTGTCCTTCTGATTGCCGGTCAGCTGCTCTTGACCACTGAGCTATGGGGGCTTATCAAATACTCGCCAAATAATTCAATATATACTAGTGTTTCATTCAACAATTAGTGCTTATTATATTTTTTCCACCTGAAAACAACCAACTTTATTTTTGTGCTATGCATAAAAATCTTGTCTAAACGTTAGTTTACCCCACCTAGCGAGGGATTTAACACTTACAATGTCTCTCTCGCAAAAATAAAGTTGGTTGTTTTCAGGTGGAAAAAATATAATAAGCAGTAATTGTTGAATGAAACACTAGTATATATTGAATTATTTGGCGGGTATTTGATAAGCCCCCATAGCTCAGTGGTCAAGAGCAGCTGACCGGCAATCAGAAGGACACGGGTTCAAGTCCCGTTGGCGGCAAGTATCTTTTCTCGGTAGATTTTTCAATGTTGATGAGTGTTTCAGGCTGATAATTATTGCTTATAATAATTGTTAAGATTGTGTTAAATTACAAATTGATTTAGATTTAATTTCATCATGGGTTGATGAAAAAATTTATTCTTTAATACAAAAAATGTGTCGTAATGTCATATACACGTTCGAGAAACCCCATCAAATTTGATTATTATATTAAAAAAAGATATATTGTCACCAGTAAAATACATTAAGTACGTAGGGATACTCTTTGATCCCAAACTTATATTTTCAAACCATATATTGCAACTGACAACATCATGCTACAAGCTTCTAGGGTTTGTATTAAGATCGTGCAAACAGTTTTCAAAACCTGAAGCAATGATAGCTATGTATAACTGCATTACAAGGTCTAAAATTGAATACGCCTCTGCTGTATGGGCCCCATATCAGAAAAAATACATTGAGAAATTGGAACAGATTAAAAATATATATCTTAGATACCTGTATATGAGAATGCACTGGGAGTACCCGCGATTCATGCATCATGAAGATCTGCTCACAGAAACGCGTTGCCAAAGTCTCCAGTCGAGGAGGATTGGGGCCCTTGCAGTAAGGGCGTACAAAATCATGAATAATTTAATAGATGGCTCATACCTCTTGGAATGTTATAAGTTGTATGTCCCGAACAACTACAGCCAGAGACGGTACCACGATCTTCTATGTATCCCACATAGCAGAACGGACGTACTGGCTCGGCGAGGTATGGTGTTGTTAAATAACGCTCCCAAAACTGTTGACATCTTTAACAGTAGTAGCCTTGAAGAATTCAAGAGGCATTTAAGTGCTACTCATTACCCGCTATAATATTACGTATGTATCTCATGTTACTATTTAAAGTTTCTTTTATTTACCCATAAAGGTGCAGTTTGTGTCACATGTGTATTGTAAATAGACACACAGTCTGTAATACACAATTTAAAAAAAAATCCCTGACACCTCTGCTGATTCACCAAACGTAGCGAACCACTTGGGGTGGCCCGTGGCAGGATGTTGGTTATCCAATAAATGTTTCCCGAGCGGCGGTACCCAAATTGTGAATTTACTTTTTTTACATTAAAGATTCTTTCAGACATATTTAAAACTCTCTATTTATCTCGATTACGAACGTCGCAATCATCCTCAAGGTAAATTTACATAACATTATGATTCCAAATTTAGGTACAAAAAGTGGGGTTTTTCGTTTCGTTTTCCAGATTTTTTGTAAGGCCTGCCACAAAAAAGCTTCGAGAAGAAAAGCTTCTAAAAAAAGTTGATGACATTTAAAAATGGAAAAAAAACTTGCTTTCTGCGAGAACTGTCACAGAGAAATGAAGTCTTATGTTTTCAGGGGTGTATTCTTACGCCTTATGAATGCGTACGTCGCGTCGTGTACCTGCGTAACCAAATTAGCGCAAATTGAAATAAACGTTTTGGGTAAAGCTTTTCAGACAGAAAAAGCATTTCATCAAGGAAATTGATGGCGTTTTCTGTAAACTGGTAATTACACATTTTAATGCAGTAAGCTTGCTTTTGGTAATAAATTGTATAAACATCTGACTTTCCGATTGAAATAAAAATTTACAACAAACATGTCACTGACTTGATTATTGCGTTGTTTGTTGTGTTGTTTTGACAGTGAATTTATATTAAAATTGTAAAAGTTTTTATTCATTTCCATCTTCAATGTTAAAAAGGCTGTATTTTTATAACCACGAACAGATGCATACATATTTTACATTTTGGGAGGCTGGTATGGGTACCGCCGCCCCAGGAACTATTTATTGAACAACCAACACCTCTGTCACAGGTCAACATAATAAAAAAAACACAATATAAAATATCAAAAAACAGACGTTTCTTACAAATAATTGATACTTACTAAGCTGAAGGAGAATAGTACATTATATTGGAGTAAACATGAAGGGTAACCATGTCTTAATAGTTGATTTTAAATAATACATTTAATCTTTATTATAATCTACACCTTCCGACGGCCTCCGTGGTTCAGTGGTTACCATCCTTGGCTACTAATGCGGGGTCACGGATTCAAACTCCGGCCTTCGCAAGGAAAATTTATTGCTCCCGTCGGAGCCACTGAGACTTCCCCAATATTATGTATGTTGATTGAGGCTAGTGGGGAGGGAAATAAGATGAGAAGGAGGAAGGCGGGGAAATACCTGGCTATTCAGAACTGATCACCAAACACGGCTAAAGCCATTTCAAGTAACATTTCAAATCTGAATAGTGGTCTTACACCAGAGCGAAACTGAGAGTATCTTCCACTCTGGGACGTGCCGCAAATATACTATATATTATTTTAAATAAGTTAATTGTGAAATAACACAAATTAATCAAATACAATTTATTTATGTGTTACGTTGCTAGCATGTTTCAAAAGAAAACGCAATGAATCCACCTGTGAACTTTTCTACTAGTCTTAGTAGAGCGCCAAATTCTGTAGAAAAACAGAATATGTCCACAGTTGCATTCAAAACGCTTTCCTTCTGGATAGTAGGAGAGCATAGAATTCTTCACAGGATGCGTGGGCACTGTGACATTTCCATCCTTACTTACCATTAGGGAATTTGAGTTATATTATAAATAACAACCAAAGTATTTTTGTGATTTGAATCAACATTCACTATATTATCAAATAAATCATTCAACATGGGAAATCACAGACTTATTACAAGGCGAACAAAACAATACTATGACTCACTCCCTTTTGCGACCTTAGCTATCTAATCTGCCTAAGAGTATGCGTAGCATGCATACAGCACGTGGCAGAGCTTGACGTTCCGTCCAGCATCCAACAGGCTGCCTGATGCGATCCGTCCGATGACGTGATGCCAAACCCCCCTGGGAGCATCCGGTAGGCGAGAGATGCGCTGGTGAACGGCCTAAGCTTGGCCAGCAGTACGAGGTCCGTCCCACGAAGCCATCACACCTAAATAGATGGTTTTATTCAGGATCCGGTGACAACCAGTGTGCGGTACGGTCACACCATCACGGTGTGTTAAAATATTCCGTTCCGTGTGTGTTGAACGGTTCAGCCGGGCGTCGAAAGGTTCGCAAGAACAGCGGATGTTTCGGCTTAAATCGCGGAAATCGAATAAATATTCATTACTGTGACTAGCGATCACTATCGGGATTCCATAAACTCCGTACGATGGCAAATTAACGCCCGATGGGCCGGATTATTTGCGTTTTATTCCTTTTGTCACACGCGGTGCCGTTTGGCCATTGATACGCCCGAAACTGGGTTTTTCGGAAAGTACAATTCGAACATTTTTCGAATCCCGTAAATTACAATGTTAGTTCGATTCCCTCTGCATTACGAAGAGTTACTCCATACGGTATTATTTACACCATTATTAAATTTTATAATCGACTGTCCCGCAAAACCCTTCCGCTTAGTGCTGTCAACCTGCCCCTGAATCCGGAATAAAACCATAAAATAACTCCCATAAAGGTACTTGACTACCGATGCAATAAATTAAAATCGTTAATTATGTTATGACGCATCCACATCATAACATATGCACGCTGGGATTCGATCCCGCGACCTTCGGATTGTTAGTCAAGGACCTTACACCTAGACGGCGGCCATCAGCTACACAAATCTTAAAATTATTATAATATCTCGTGATGTTTCACGCGTCTGCGATAATACAGTATATTTGCGGAGATAGACCACCATTCGGAACCCTAATGTCACTGGAAATGACTTTTACCGTAAGTGGTGATCAGATCTGAATAGTGAAGAAACTTCACCACCTTCCTCTTCCCTATCTATTTCCCCTCCTCAGTACCTTCAGCCTCAAACCTCACCCCAATTGTATATATATATATAGTATAGCCTCCAAATAGTCTTACTCTAGACAATTGGAAGCAGTTGGGAACAATAGGCCACTTGCATCACATTTAAAAATAAAAATTCCGGTTTAGGCAAATATTCTAGGACATTCTGTATTTTTTTTAATCGTATTTTTGAAACCCTGGGGATTTTTTGAAAATTTCAATCTGAAAAATCGGACCATTTTTTATAAACCGGAAAGACGGGACATAATTTTATAGGTGTGAAAAAACGATAATTACATAGCCGAAAAAAATAACGTTTTCCACACGAATGGCACAGGAGAATAACGAGGCATACCAAAAGTATCACATCTCATAAATATTTTTTTCCTTGATCCATCTTATTGATCATAAATCATTAATGTACAACGTATACAATAATAAGAATATTATAAAATTTGATTTTGTTAAAATCAGCACCATAACCATTATACCTCTAAAACACGTACCGACATCTAAAATGTACGGGGTTCTCTTCACAACATCTGTCAAAAAGTCAAACCTAATGATAAGTTCGCAGGGAACAAACAATAAATCTAGTGAACGAATTAAAAAATTAGCCTGAAATCAAAATGATGCCATATAAAAAAAAATAAATCAGTGTGGAATTTTACAAAATTAATAGAAACATTTTCGGAGACGGAACATTTTCATGTAGTGACGTCACGAGCCCAAATAATGGATTTATTTATTTAAAAATAAAAAAAACTGTACATTTCAAAAAAAAAAATTTCTAAAATTTTCGTAATCTTAGTAAAAAGATCTATCCACATGATTTTTTCCAAGTCGTTATGAAATTCATACAAGTGGCCTATTGGAACTCACATAAAAATAAAAATAAATTAGAAAAACTTTTATAAAACAATATTATATTCGTGACTTTGTGGCCTCCATACTCAGTCAATAATTACCCACACCTACCACATTATTAATTTTTTTTTTAATTTTGCACGACTGGTAAACAACCAATTATGGTTGACAACATAAACTGATGGTTTTTTCATTATTTGTTTTTATGCACTACCTCCTTCTTTAGCCAACGTTTCGGACAGCGTTGCAGTGTCCACCATCAGGGGTGATAAAACAGATGTGAAATTGTTAACTCCGCGACTATGACGCCACTGCCTGTCTCGGTTACTGTGTACCGGTGACAAGCGATCACTGAATGACAGTGTATTCGTGGAACAGTTTTTTGGAACCACTTCTTATTGTAGCACGCCTGATTACGAAGGCAATAGAAATCTACAACCATTTTAAAGTATACTGTAATACCAGCTCGTAGTGTAGTGGAGCTGGTAGCACGGTATCGTTTCCAAGTAAATAAGCACACATTTCACCACTAACAATAGGCCACATGCGTGGATGTCATAACGACTTGGAAAAAATCGTAGGGATAGATTTTTTTACTAAGATTACGAAAATGTGAATAAATTTTTTTAGAAATGTACAGTGTTTTTAATTTTTAAATAAATAAATCCATTAATTGGGCTCGTGACGTCACTACATGAAAATGTCCCGTCTCCGAAAATCTTTCTATTAATTTTATAAAATTCCACACTGATTTTTTTTTATGGCATCACTTTGATTTCAGGCGAATTTTTGAATTTGATATTTAACGTTCACTAGATTTATTGTTTGTTCTCAGCGAACTTATCATTTGGTTTGACTTTTTGACAGATGTTCTGAAGAGTGCGGATTTTAACAAAATCAAATTTTATAATATTCTTATTTTTATTATAATTTACAAGAATAAGTATATTACATTTGATTTAGTAACAAAGACGTTGAACATTATAAAGATTTATGATCAATAAGATGGATCAAGGAAAAAAAATATTTATGAGATTTAATATTTTTGGTATGCCTCGATATTCTCCTGTGCCATTTGTGTGGAAAACGTTCTTTTTTAAAAAATGATTTCGGCTATGGAATTATCGTTTTTTCGCACCCATAAAATTATGTCCCGTCTTTCCGGTTTATAAAAAATGGTCTGATTTTTCGGATTGAAATTTTCAAAAAATCGCCAGGGTTTCAAAAATACGATAAAAAAACGGAATGTCTTAGAATATTTGCCTACACGGACACTGTAATGCTGTCCGAAACGTTGGCTAAATAAGGAGGTAGCGCAATATGGCATAACACCCCAAAAACAAATATCGAAAATGCTTTTGGCCGTGAAAATCTGAAAACGTTTTTAAATTGATGGTTGTTTATCAGTTGTGTTAAATAAAAAAAAAGTTTACTAGTAAGACCCCTTGTCATTATTCCCGATATTACGACAGAACTGTAAATATATCTCTTTAATATTTAAAAATCGCTCAAATATTTCATACATTTCAATACATAAAAACGAAAAACACATTAGTGTCCTCAGATAAAGATATTCACCGTAGAGCCTACTTATGCGAGACAAACTGAAGTCACAATGATTAATGTATATTTTTACGACGAGGCGTCATCGGAAAAGAAAACGAGTTTTTATAATAAAATAATTTTTCACACCCACAAATAAAGATTGAATTTATTCATGTTTAAAATTCTCGTTATCAAAAAGACGCTTTTATTCACGGCTGCGGTACCTTGACGGCAAAAAAGGCAATAAACATCATTCCTTATAGTTACAATTCTGCAGCTCTTTCTTATAGATTCAGAAAGATGAGTCACACAAAATACGTGTGGCTGTTTCCTCCGAAGACCTAATTTTTCCTTTGGAATAAACAAATGTCAAAAAATGTTTTTTTATTTCGAATGTCTCTAAATTATTTAATTTTAAGCCTATCCCATTTTTGTGTAGGACTTTAATACCCGTATATATTGAAAAAAATCAGTTAATTCAAAGGCTGAAATCATAAATAATCAACTAAATTTAACATTCAGCCCGTATGTAAAGTATGTTTCCCGTTATCCCACACTCTCCCCTCACTTCCCTCCCAGAACTGACGCACTGTTCCACTCTAATTTACTGTCTCTTTCTTTCTTAAATATTGCTGAACTGTCTCACTCTAATTACTGTCTCTTTCTTTCTTAACGATTTGTATATATTTTTATTTATTTCTTTTTATTGAGGAAACAAACAGTCATACAGTAAAATAATTTTATTTCAGGTAGACTTTTCAAATAAGTATATTCAAATCATCTCACAAAAGGTTATTGATCGGTATATCAAAGATTATAACTGGAGTAAACTTATAGAGGAGAGGGATTGTATTTCATTATATGAAAAAATAAAATCTTTATTTAACAATTTTTACAAGAGTAGTTCTAAAACGATAGTGCAAAAACCGAATACACGACCTTATGCAATAAATGAATGGGTAAGCAGTGAATTATTATGTCATATAAATAAAAGGGATAAACTTTATAAAAAATGGAAAAGTACACCAACAAACAAAACATATGAAACAGAATATAAAAAAACACGAAACCTTGTCAATAAACTCATAAATAAAGATAAAACGAACTACTATAATAATAAATTTAAAAACTGTTTTAATGATACAAAAAAAAACTGGGACGAGATAAATAATATTTTAGGACGTAAACCCAAAAACGATTGTGATCAAACTATAACACGATATATGTTAAAAGATAGAACTGAGGATTCTGTGTCAAATGATTTTGTGAATTACTTCTCGGATAGCATCAGCAACATGTTACATAAATGCAATCACAAAGCTACTAATATAGTACTGGAAGAACTACCTCACAGTTTATATATACCAAGAGCTACTATAACCGATATTGAAAACATTGTTAAAAAATGAAAAACTCTAAAAGCACAGGTATTGACAATATAAGAATGTTTGATTTAAAAAGAAATATAACAACTCTTGGGCCAATAATTACTCATTTAATAAATTTGATAATAAATCAATCAAAAATTCCACAAGAATTTAAATGTAGCATTACTAGACCAATATTTAAAGGTGGAAAACACATTGAACTGGGAAATTATAGGCCTATTAGTATTCTACCAGCATTAGAAAAAATTCTTGAAAAATTTTTATCAAATAAATTAAATAATTATATTGAAAAATTCTCTATCATTGATCCAAGTCAATATGGTTTCCAAAGAAAAAAAAATACTGAAAAACTACTGCAAGATTTTTCCAATTACGTAAATAACCAATTGAATAATAAATTACATGTTATTGTTTTATTTATTGATAACTCTAAAGCTTTTGACACAATTAACTCAAAAAAACTGCTTAAAACTCTAGAAAAAATTGGAATAAGAGGAAATGTGTTAAATTTATTTAAAGATTATCTTACAGATAGAAAAATATGTATCAAAATAAATATTACTTTTAGTAAAACAAAAAATGTATCTGCAGGAGTTCCACAAGGTTCCATATTAGGACCTACACTATATATAATTTATGTAACCATTATGAAAAAACTTTTCTCTTTTGTGAAACATTTTGTATTCGCAGATGATACGGCATTGGTCATATCACATAAAGATCTAAAAATTGCAATTGAACTGATGCAAATTGACTTTAATCAACTCTGTAAATGGTCACATGATGCAGGACTATTAATAAATGCTAAAAAAACCAAAGTAATGCATATAAGATCACCTAATGCCAAATTTCAATTTAATCCTAATATTATATCTCATAATTTTAATTGCATTCATAAAAATATTCCAACTAATTGTAAATGTGAAAGCTTAGAATTAGTTTCGGAATACGTGTATCTTGGTGTTACTGTAGATTGTTTTTTTAAATGGGACAAACATATAAAAAAAAACTGTAAAAGACTCAGATCGATTGCTGGCAGAATGTACACATTAAATTTTTTCCTATCAATTGAAACACTTAAAATAATTTATATGTCACTAGCAGAATCTATTATAAGATATGGATTAACAATATGGGGAAATACTTCTATAACCAATCTGAAACAAGTGCAAGTTGTACAAAACGTAATTGTAAAATTATTGGTCGTCCCTAATATTTTCAAACAGAGACAAAATAAACCGTTGCTGTTTCAGAGTGCCAAAATTTTACCTGTTAAGGCAATACTCTGGCACAAAATTATAATTCAACATATATTTACCCCGCAGCATAAAGAGAAATTAGAACATAAATACAGCACTAGATTCACGCGTAACGACGGGTTAATAGTTCCGAAATTTAACAATAAGTACGGACAGAGAACGTTTGAATATATCATACCGAAGATATTTAATTTATTACCTGACACTATAAAGCAATGTAATTCTATGAATAAGGTTAAATATATGGTGAAAAATTGGCTATCGGAAAAAAAAGATTTATATTGATTTTGATATGTATGAAAAAATGTTGTTTCTGTAGATATAAGATGTAAATTTTAAATTTTAAAAATGTATAAATATGTAACTAAAATATAAGCACCTGTTGACAAGCCGATTCAATTGGCTTAGCAGGACTTGTTTGTTGATTATATTATGTATTATCTATTATTTCAATAAAAAAAAAAACAATAAAATTCATATGTTGTAGACCAATTTAGTTCCATTATGTTAAATATTGGTTTAGTATTTTTACCCACTCAACTTATTAAATGACAAAAAGAAAAAAAAATAAACATAAAAAAAGAACATAAAACATAATAAAGAAAAACGTAAAGTTATTATCGAACGTGGTTATACTATTTACTATGGTTGATAATAATATAATTTTCACTAAAAAGAGAAAGATAAAAAAGTATTTTAAGTTATTAATTTATTAGCTGCATTTTATATGATTTTAAGTCATGGTTGAAAATGTCCACATCTCGTAAGGCATTACAATGGTAAGTTTCTATTACTGAGTTTTGCGCGTATTTAGATTTACTGTGTGGTATTCTAAATAAGTCGTTCGATCCGGTGTTTTGTTTGGGGCAACGAAAGCAATATTTTCTAACAGATATGATGAATCAACAAGGCAGTTCACGATTTTGTGTAAGAATAATGCATCAGAGATTTTTCTGCGTTTATATAAAGCGATAGGGTCAAATCGATGATAACTAAAACGATGAGATAGGTGTTTTATAAATTTTTTATATATATCCTGAATTTTTTAGTATTTTTATAACAGTCCTGATGATGGTACGGAGGTACCGAAACCGGTACACTAAAAAATAACAATAAAGTGACTTAAACCAAAGTATTTTCTTTTTATTTATTTAAAACTAGCTGGTACCCGGCATGCGTTGCTATGCCATTTAATAAAGAAATTGTTTCTCCCTGCGCGTCCTTTCCCATTCGTCCCGTTCACCTTCCTCCTCCCCTTCCTCTCCCGCGTCCACATTGACATTTAACTTTTTTAATTTTTGGAATTCACTCACACTTCAATGTTATCCTTGTGATTATATTCCATACTTTCAAAATTATCGTCATGGCTAGCAGTATTGCAGGGGTTTACGAAGGCCCCACGGTGCTGTGTGTGAGAGAGATGCAAGAAAATAATGATTTTTTCCTTTGGAGGAAACAGACACAAGTACATTGTGTACCTCATCTGTTGAAAGAGCTGCAGCATTATTGTGTAGACAGTGACTACGCACGATACGCAACAGTAAAAAATACATTATTTTTAGCATAACAACACTGGGAGTACTGGGACTCAAGCACTTTTCTACCGGCTACTGACAGAAACGCAGGAAATCGAATATTTATTTATTTATTTATTTACGCCTATTTAGGCTTTTACATACATATATATAACAATATTAACGAAATTATACTAGTAAATAGTGCAGGAAACTACTGTTCAAAACACTTACACAAAAATAAATACAAAGTGCACTCACCCAAATTCGAAATTAGTAATGAACCAATGCTGTCACTATTGCACCTATGTTATTGTTATTATTAATGCAACCAATCTATTGTGCGATTATTTTCTAATATAGGTGTAGGTATTTTCACAGAATTATAAATTGACGTAAAATTACTGCCTCAACACAGGCTAGCCTAGTGAGGCAGGTTACGAGAAACCTACGTTTATAATTATAAATCTCTATTCTTTAAGTACCTACTGTTATATGTATATATTTTACCATTATTATCTTTTGTACTTATGCAACTTTTAAACTATTGTATACTCTTTTTTGTAGTTATAAATCTTTAAATTTTTGTTCAATAAAGATATATTATTATTATTAATAAGTAAAAATATTAGGTATTGAATTTGAACCACACAGGATGTAGGTACAAAATACAAAAAATCCGAAATAGTTTTTTTTCTTTCAGCCAACAAAATACTATCAATGTGTTAGTCAATTTTAATAGCTTTATCAAAATATTCCCCTATTTGATGAAAAAAACTTCAATAAGGTGTGCTTATATAATAAAATTGATATACTAAATATATCAACAACATCGGAGTATTGGTTTCCAAGCTGTTGAATCCGTCGCATAGGAGTATAATATTGGCTTGTTGACTTAGAATTGCTACAATAATATGGTAGGTACTGTCTTGTGACTGACCTGCCTGGAGTATGAAAAGAAATTACATATAATAAATCAGGGGTATCAAACATTGAATTTCTGATTTTATACAAACAGGTTAAATCGGAAATGATTCTACGATCGGATAATTTTATTAAATTTAATGAACAAAGTACGTTATCGTAATTTAGGCATTCACTAGGAATGCCCATTTTAAAATTCACATATCTTAAAAATTTATTTTGGATTCTTTCAATCGCATGTGAATGAACCTCATAATTTGGGGACCAAACCGTGGAATTGTATTCTAAATGACTCCTTACGAGTGACATATATAATGTTTTTACAGTATTGACATTGTTGAAATCACTAGATACCCTTAAAATAAATCCCAACATTTTCAAAGCTTTATTGGTTATTATTTCTATATGCTTGATAAAGTTGAGTTTCGTGTATTCGAATATTCTTGATTGTTCGCTGGTCTAGGCTTATTGTGTTGCGTAGTTTTACTGTCCACACGCTTGACCCTTCAGGTACATTTATTGTCGTGTATTGCTGTAAGACAATGTGAAATTTAAATACATAAATTCAGTTAAACTCTAATTCCTCTTATTTTCAACACCCGTGACATCCTTAAATAGCATAGCGGATTGATTAAGCAAGGATCAATCGGTCGTGTTATAATAAGGAACTCCAGTGAAAAATATCGTGGTTTAAAAAAATATGTTCATATAGACTAATAAACGCTGATTCTGAATATATAAGTTTTATTAAATAACTAATAAATATTTTATTAAATAATTTTATATAATATAAAACGCAGAGCTTTTAAAAATTATTAAAAAGTCAATTTTTAATCGTGTCCTAGAAACACGCCGCAAGTTGATAGTATTAAAATGTTTAGTGGTAACTGCTCATTGTGTCGTGACGTCACCATAAAGTCACTGAAAGGGAATGTAGCTATGACACAAGCCATCGTATTAATTTATTCGTTTATTTACATAATGTTTATAGATATTTAGTTGTTGTGTTTATTGAAACATTATTTAGGCCTAAATAATTCAGTTTAAAAAATAAAGGTATCTCTTATTAGTTTATATCTATTATTGAAAATATGCAAAAACTACTGCACAAAAAAATAGTAATGCTAGGGAGAATACTTCGAACACCGAATTTCAAAATGGCGGCAGTTTATCAGCTGACGCCCGATCTTATAGTAACTTTTCAGGAGTGATGATGTCACACGATTCACTACACATACGGTGGTTTTCGGGGGATCTTGAAAAATTAAAACTTTGACAATTATTTTAACTATTAAAACTAACTCTAAAAAAATGCCGTTATTTAAGTTCATTATTCATAAAAAAATGGACTGGGGTTCTCTATTGTGATAAGAAACGTTTATTGCTTATTTTATGCCGTCACGGTACTGTAACCGTGAATCGTTACGATAATTTTAAAAGCGCTCAATATCTAAATTCCTTAAAAAACATGGATTGTAGTCTTCAGTAATGATGTTAATCTCTATGGCAACTTCCAAAGATAATCTGGAATGATTCCACCTGAAGGATAAATGTTGCCTTAATTTAAGATTTAACTTTTATCTGCGGTATCCAATTATGAACTTGTAAAGGCAATTTGAAAGTTAATTAACGATGTCCTTTTAGACTAAGAGCCGATCGGTTTAAACTATTGTACCGGAAAATGGCAAAGGTGAGATCTTTAGAAATGGAAGGAGGGAGAATTCTTTAAATCGACTAAGCCGACCGTAATGGCGAGAAATAAAGATTATTATATCAAGTCCAGGCAAGTTTGGAATTAATCACTGTTGTGAATGATTATTGATAGAAATTAAACATCTTCTTCACACAAGCAAATGTCTTTTGAATATGTATTTAACTTAAAATAGTACATATTATGTACTAGTATAAAAATCTCACAAAAATACAGCAAATTATAAACTAATGGCCATTCACGGCCTGTTCTGCAGAAATTCACGTGTGAAAAAGTCATCAAATGTTTTGACAGCTGAAAGGTCTCCATTAAAAGCTGATTCTAAGTTTGTTTCAGCTTTTGAAGAAATTGTGATCAGCAGAAGAGGACAACTATCATGTTGTTCAGATTGTCAGCTTAGGGAACGTACCCATACTATGTGACCCGTTCAGGGGGAGGGAGGGGCATCTTCAAAATACCACGCTTGGTCACAATGAGGGGCGGGGGCTTAGGTTTTTATCACGTAGTCAATCTACAAATCTAAATTAAGTTCTGGATACAATATATTTTGACATAAGTTTTATCTTGATTATATTTTTCCCACTTGTAATTATATGTAGGTATGCATGCACTCTTGCCGTCACGTAGCAAGCGCCGTATTAATAAATACAAAATATAAGCCAAATATGTTTTTTTTTCTTTTTGTTAGCAAGAAATGATTCAAAACCATATTCATGAGTCACTACGTGAAAACTGTAGGGGGAGGGGGTCTTTGAATATACTACACGTGGTCACCGAGGGTTGCAAAAAGTGGGTCACGTAGTATGGGTACGTTCCCTTCTTACAATTTGATAGAAAGCTGAAACGCACCTACAATCTGCGTTTAAAGGGGATTTTTCAAACGTAAAAAAAAAACCGAGTGCACTTTACACGCGGTAGAAGCAAATCTTTACCAAAACTATCACCAATAGGAGCCTTAAAGGTGAGGTCATAATTAAAGCGGCCAATGAGCGCAGACCTAGCGTCATTTCCGTTTCACATCTCAACCAATAGGAGCCTTGGAAAGTGACATCATAGTTTAATGCTTCACAAGTGCTGTAATGCTGTCATTTCGGTTTCATCTGAATAGGCCACTTGCATCACATTTAAAAAAAAAAATTCCGGTTTAGGCAAATATTCTAAGACATTCCGTATTTTTTTAAATCGTATTTTTGTAACCCTGGCGATTTTTTGAAAATTTCTATCCGAAAAATCGGACCATTTTTTATAAACCGGAAAGACGGGTCATAATTTTATAGGTGCGAAAAAACGATAATTACATAGCTGAAAATCATTTAAACAAAAATAACGTTTTCCACACGAATGGCACAGGAGATAACGAGGCATACCAAAAATATTAAATCTCATAAATATTTTTTTCCTTGATCCACCTTATTGATCATAAATCATTATAATGTTCAACGTCTATATAACTAAATCAAATGTAATATACTTGTACTTGTAAATTATAATAATAATAATAATATATGACGAGAATGCCAACATTCTTATAAATACTAACCAGGAATTATTAGATTCCTGGTCAAATAAAATTGTTCATGCAAAACACTTCAATTATCTTAACCAAACGTATGTTGACAAACTTTCGTCAAACAAATGGTTGAGTATTGGAGAGTTGAGAGCAGAAATAGAAGGATTTATGCTTGCCATTCAAGATAGAGTCATTAATACTAAAAATTATAGGAAGCATATAATCAAAGATATAAATCAAATTGATGATTTATGTAGAAAATGTTTGGCTTTTCCGGAAACTATAGAACATATTATATCGGGATGTTCTATATTAGCGCCGTCCGAGTATACATTTAGGCACGATCAGGTTTTAAAAATAATCCACCAAAGTTTGGTAATTAAACATAACTTGATTGACTGCCGTAATATAGTACCATATTATGAATATGAACCAAATTCATTTTTAGAAAATGAATTTTATAAAATATATTATGATAAAACTATACTAACAGACAGAACAATTAGTCATTATAGACCTGATATAGTTTTACATGACAAAATTAAAAAAATAACTTAGGTATATCATTGATGTAGCTATTCCAAATTCCTGTAATATTAAAAAAACTGTTTCTGAAAAAATTAGAAAATACACAGATTTAGGAAATGAGATTAAAAGAATTTGGCATTCTCGGACTATACAAATATTACCATTTGTTATTTCGGCTACTGGCATTATACCTAGGTCTCTGATTCAAAATTTAGGCGTATTAGATTTGTCAAAGAATTTATATATAAAAATGCAAAAATCGGTAATTTTAAATACATGTAGGATTACAAAAGATTTTTTAAATATTTATATTGAGGGATCAGTAGGATTTATAGGTTCAATTAGGAATTCCACAGAGCCGAACCCTCTGATATGAAAATATCTGGAGACGGTGAATGAGGGTTTAGTTTTTCCTGTGGGGAAAATTAAACCCGGACATTTAAATCTGGTGCGTAAATATTATACAATTTATGATTTATTTATTTAAAAAAAAAAAAACTGTACATTTCTAAAAATTTTTACTAACATTTTCGTAATCTTAGTAAAAAAATCTATCCACACGATTTTTTCCAAGTCGTCATGAAGTTCATGCAAGTGGCCTATTCCAAATCATAACGGGGCTAAAGAAATTTCACTTAAAAAAAAAACAAACGGTTTTTTATGGCCATTTGATGACAATGTGACATTTGAATTTCTGCGACTGGTCCTAAGTACAGTGCTTCTCCCTGAACTTCTAAAGATGATGAGAATAAAAACGCTGAGTGAATGGCAGATGAGATGGGATAGATCGAATATGGGAAGATGGACCTTCTCCTTCTTTCCATCAGTTAAAATCGGAATGGAATGGGCATATCTTTTAATGGACCACCATATCACCCAATTGCTTTATGGGCATGGGAAGTTTAGAGGTAGACTTCACAGACTAGCTCTATCATCCCATCCCAATTGCGCTTGTGGTGATACCGACGAAACAGCCGAGCACATTTTGTGGCACTGTGAGATTTTGACGGATGCTCGAGACAAAATGATTGATGGTGCACAAGTTATTATGAGACCTGCTTGGAATACAGATCTCGTCTCGAATAAGGTGCACTTTTAGTGCCTGAGGAAATTCACGAAAGTCTGGGTTGAGAGATGGCCTGATCTTAGAGTCACTGAGTAGATGTATAATAACTTAGGTACCAGGTGTATTTTTCTTCTGAATTCACGGACACTCTTCATGATTCCTTTACATTTACCGCTTGGATTTAATGTGTTTTGTATTTCTGTAATACGTTATTTTTTATTTATTTTATCAACATTTATTTTATTATATATTATGACTAATGTGTTATATTTTACATTTGCGTTATGTTATTTTGTTCACTATATTTTCAAAAATGTATATGATTTCCTTTGTTAATAATTACTATAATACCTGTTAATTTATGCCATGTTCCTTGTTTTATTTTGTTTGTCTTTAACAATTTCAATATTTTACTGGATGAACTGAACTCAATTTTTCGATCCCCATACGGGGGTGTGCTGGACCTTGTCCCTGCTTCATATTTAGTTACATTATTAATTTTGCAGATCCTTCTCAAATATATCTGCGCCTCCCCCAATGACATGTGCAGGCTTGAGGCTTGATCAGACGACCTTGACTATTCTTTGTCCTGCCTCTGACTACCCAACGCTGAATTTTCTTTTAGTCTTCAGGTATTTTACCCCAAATATTCAGTTAACATTCTTTGAGGCTTCACCGAGTGGTTGGCTAAGGAACACGGAAGCTAAGTGTAGTTTATGGTCAGACCGAAAGCCATTCACATTTTTTGTTGGTACTTGCCAATTGATTTGAGATTTATTGTATTACTTATGTTCTCTATTTTAAGCAGGTGCATGCAGGTTTTTATAGATGCAATGCCGCTTCATGGAGCCTCATGAATGAGTTTTTATTTTGCCCTGTTTAATTTATCTTTGTCTTACTAACCTATTTTTTTGCATTTTGTTTTTCCTGTGAAGCACTTGCATACTGCTTACTAACAACGTATGCAAGGACACTGGAGGTCTAGATTCGTTCAAAATAAATAAATGTAGCTTCGTTTAACAAAAAAATTAGAATCTTGCGAGAGCCTTGAAGGAGTAACCATCTGTTACTTATACCAGGGCGGGTAAGAGGTGGATAACCTCCACTGTCCGAAACATTTTAACACATAACACTGTTGGCTAAAGAAGGAGGAAGCGCAACACAGCATAACACCCCAAAAACAAATAACTGTTTCCGTGGTCAGCTGTCTGTTTTCGGACTTCGGATCCCTCAAGATGTGCCCAGGAAATTGGTGAAGTCATCACATCCACGATGGATGGCTTAATCCAATCTACTGTTAAGGAAACTGGTGTAGGCTCAAAGCCGTGGTTCAGTCGACAATGCGCTGAAGCAGTGCGACGAAAAAACGCGGCTTACCGAGCCTACAACACATCTAGAACATCCGAAGACAGAACAGCTTACAACAAAATGGCAAAGGAAACCAAGAGAATCATAAATAGATCAAAATTCGAGCACGACCAGCAGATCAGCAGAAAGCTGACTGCATGCCCGCATGGCAGCAGGCAATTCTGGTTGCTTGCGGGCTCAATAGGTCGCAATTTCTGCAAATCCAGTCTGCCACCTCTTACCAGACCTGACGGCTCACTAGCAAACACCGCCACCGAAAAGGCTAACTTACTAGGTAAAATGTTTGCGGATATCTCAACCCTCGATGACCAAGGTGCTGTCCCGACGTCGGTTCCTCACTGCGGTTTTCGTATGAAAAAGCTGAGGATCCGGCATCGGGAAGTACTCCATGTTTTACGAGGGCTTGATGATAATAAAGCTAGTGGGCCTGACGGAATACCTGCCCTGGTACTGCAGAGGTGCGCTGCAGAAATAGCTCCAATTTTGACGAAGCTTTTTAAAATGTCCCTGAAGACTGGCTCTGTGCCCTCTGGTTGGAAAAAAGCGGTTATCCATCCTGTTCCAAAGAAGGGTGACCGCTCCAACCCCGCCAACTACCGCCCCATAGCGATCACATCAGTTCTGTCTAAGGTGATGGAACGTGTGATCAACGACAAACTGCTCACATACCTCGAGAAGAACAAAATTATTAACGACCGTCAATACGGATTCCGGCGGAACCGCTCGTGCGGTGATCTTCTCGCGTATGTGACGCATGTTTGGGGGCGATGCCTGGAACGTTTCGGTGAGACCCAAACGGTTGCACTGGACATATCCAAGGCCTTTGACCGGGTTTGGCACCGAGGACTTGTCAACAAACTGCATTCTTACGGACTTCCCGCATCCTTGTGTACGTGGATTGCCGACTTCTTGAGGGAGAGGTCGATTCAGACGGTAGTCGATGGTTTCACCTCTTCCTCACACTCGATAAATGCTGGCGTCCCGCAGGGATCGGTTCTGTCTCCGACTTTGTTTTTTTTGCACATCAATGACCTTTTGTCATGTGCACCAATTCACTGTTATGCGGATGACAGTACAGTTCATGATAGCTTTTTGTTTGACAAGCCCCCAAAGGGCTCACAAACTCCAACAGCTCGTAGGGCTTTGAAGCAAAGAATGGACGGTTACCTCGAGAGTGTTTTCTCTTGGGGTAAAAATAATCTCGTTGAATTTAATGTTTCAAAGACCCAATCTTGTCTGATTACGTCTAAAAGGGATCGAAATGAAAGTCTAGTCTCTTTCAACGGAAGCAATCTTCCGAACAGGCCCTCCATTGATATGCTTGCCAACTCAGATATGGGGGCTCCATCGAAGCCAGAGTAAAGTTAGCCTCCCAAAAACTGGGCGTACTGTACAGGGCCCGCAGATACTTTAATAGTACACAACTGCTAACCTTGTACAAATCACAAGTACGCCCCACGGTTGAATTTGGCAGCCATCTCTGGTCTGGAGCTCCAAAATACCTGAAAAATACCCTCGACTCTGTGCAGAAACGGGCGGTCCGTTTGATAGATTCTCCCATCTTAACAGACGGATTGCAATCTTTAGAGCACAGGCGTCGGGTGGGAATGCTATCTTTGTTCTACCGGTATTACAATGGAAGATGCTCCGAGGAACTAGCATCATTGATCCCTTCGGCACCGGTGCATAGTCGGGAAACATGTCAGACAGCTGACGCGTGCCCAACATTTGTACACGGTTGACATTTGTCACATGAGAACGGGTCGTTTCTTCGACTCGTTCTTGTGTTCAATAGCTCGGCTGTGGAATGATTTGCCGGCCTCTGTGTTATTTTTTTTTAATTTAATTTTATTTTATTTGGAAAACCAACAGTTACATTATTTACCTAGGTGTATTTACATATGTATATGTTATTGAACCAATAATAGGTTTTCACTGGTGTGTATTAATTAGAGAGATTAAAAAGTTATAAAAGTTATAATAGTCATAATAGCTTATTGGGATGGGATGGTGGGCTGGAGGGGAAGGGGACGGATCTAATCTGGGAGTGAATAAGTTATTTGTATAGGAGTATAATAGTTTGTATATGTTTAGAAGTTATTTATTGTTTATTTTTTTTAGAATTTGGGGTGCTGTGTTGAATAAGTCGAATTCATTGTATGAATTGTTAAAAAAGTGTGAAACGCGGTTAATGAATGTGTTTTGTTTAGAGTTAGTATTGCATCGAGGTGTGTTAAGTGTGTGATTTAGTCTAGTTTGTCTGGTGGGCACTCTTAATTGAATTCTTTCAAGTAATTCCGGGCAATCTATCGCAGAGGTGGCTATCTTTTGCAAGAATATTACGTCTGCAGAATTTCTACGATTTTCTAGTGACGAGATTTTGAAAAACGTGGCTGACTCCACATAACTTAGATGAGGACGATATCCCCGAAAATCAAGGTATCGTAGAAAACGATTTTGTATTTTCTCAATCCTTTCTATGTATGTTGTGTACCTGGGATTCCAGACTTGAGAGGCGTACTCCAGAGAACTGCGTACATACGCAAAGTACAGCATTTTCATAGTGATTACCTTTTTAAAGTGTTTGCAGATTCTGAGTATGAAGCCAAGTACCTTGGAAGCTTTTGCAACTATGGATTCGATGTGTCGGTCAAAAAGTAATTTTGGGTCTAGCACTATTCCCAGATCTTTGGCCTCCATCATTTTTTTAAGTATTGTGCCGTTAAGGGAATAATCAAACGAAATGGGATTTTTGTTTCCGGTAAAGCTGATGACGCCGCATTTTTTAACATTTATTTGAAGGTTGTGTTGTGTGCAGTAGCTATTTAGGCGATTTAAATCTTCTTGTACGCGAGTACAGTCATTGATACTTGTAACAGGAGAGAATATTTTCATGTCGTCTGCGTATAGTAACGTTCTGGAGTGGAGAAAACATTTTCCAATGTCATTAATGTATATATTGAAGAGCAATGATCCCAATAATGACCCTTGGGGTACTCCTGACGGTACGGTTACCCAATTCGATTTATAGCCACCGACGACTACTGCTTGGCTGCGATTTTTCAAATACGACGAGAGCCATGTGAGGAGATCTCCGTGTACGCCGATTAGTGAAAGTTTAGTCAACAAAACATCATGGATTACTAAATCAAAGGCTTTGCTATAGTCTGTATATATTGCATCTACCTGTACGCGTTGGTCCATATTGTCTTGTAAGATTTCGACAAATGCCGTTAGGTTAGTGGTAGTAGATTTTCCTTTCATAAATCCATGCTGATTGTTGTTAAGTGACGATCTCAAGGCTGTAAACATCTGGTCGTACACAATTTTTTCGAAAACCTTACTGAAAATGCAGAGCTTTGATATGGGCCTATAATTTTCAACGTCAGATTTTTGGCCGTTCTTGAAAACGGGAGTTACAAATGCAGTTTTCCAAGTGTTTGGCACGATTCCCTCATTAAGGGAGCGACTAAAAATTATGAATAACGGTTTAGAAAGGCTGCGCGCACATTTGCTTATGAAGAAAGGGGGAATTTTATCTGGGCCTGCGCTTTTATTGGGATCTAAATTTTCAAGTTGTTTCTGTATGTGATGCTGGTTGATTTCAATATTATGAATGCTAGCAATACAGGGCTCACTGGTGTAGTCTGGCAGGATCTGGTTAATCCGAGCATTATTATTGTAGACTGAAGTGAAATATTTAGAGAAAAAGTTGCAGATATCAGATCCATTTTCAGCTTTTACGTCTTTGAACATCATGGTATTCGGAACGCCATTTGGAGTTTGACTTAATGTAATTCCATATTTTTTTTGGGTCGGAGGATATATCATGTTCTATTTTAAGTAAGTATTTACTATGGCATTCCCAGTTAAGTTTTTTGTGACGTGATCTTAGTAGAGAGAAAGTGGCATAGTCAGAAGGGTTTTTATATGTCTTGAACTTTTTAATGTATTTATATTTTTCTGTTGTTAATTTGATAAGGGCAGAGTTATACCATGGCGGGTATTTCGAATTCCTACATAATTTCATAGGAATATGGGCGTCTATAAGATGATTTAATTGTGAGTAGAATTTATTTAATGCTGCGTTCACGTCACCAAACGAAAGTAGCTCGTGCCAGTTTACCTGGTCGAGAGATGTGTTAATTTGGTCGTAATCACCGCGCTTATAGATGTAAGCCCTTCTAGGCTCTTCCACTAGTGGAGCGGGTTCAGAGAATAAAACTTCCATTATTAAGGAGGTGTGATGAGGGTCTTCTAAAATTAATGGTTCATCACAAGCAGAGACCGGTACCAGGTCATTACATAGAACGAGGTCAAGAAAGTGACCGTTGGTATTTGGAATTCCATTACATTGATACAATCCCGAAAAATGCATGCAGTCAATAAATGATGTACTAACAGGCGATAAGCGATCACTGGGTATAAATGACGTATTATTGAGAGACTTATTCCATGAAATGTCAGTGAGGTTAAAGTCACCTAGGATAATGAATTTGTCTGTGGGGAATTGCAACGTAAGTGCTGAAATTTGTGTGAGGAAGCATTCCATATTTTCACGATATGTTGGTCCTTTAGGGAGGTAAACACAACATATGTGGAGATTTGTGTGTTTGGATCCCCTGGATTCTAATGTTATCCAGACGTCCTCAGCTTGTGAGTGCCACCCTGGACGCTCGCGAGGTACCAGCTCACGACGAACAGCGACTAAGACACCCCCGCCCAAGCGTTGGCCCGTGCGAGTGTAGTCCCGATCTCGGCGGTGTACATCGTAGCGATCATCAAATAGCTCTTCGTTGCGGATGCCATCAACGAGCCATGATTCAGACAGAGCGATAACATCATATTCGTTGGACCGAACAGCCACCAATAACTTGTCAGTTTTAGTGCGTAACCCTCTCACATTTTGGTAATAGATATTTAAAGACATTGGTTAAACCGTGCGAATCTATGATTAAGTGCGGAATTGAAATGAATTTGTGTCGATGTTCGAATTTTATTATTGACGGATTTATGTTTATTTTTATGAAATTCCCAAAGAATTTTACAAAAAATGCTAGAAAATTGTACAAAAGCTAAAAAGTGTGTTAGAATGAATGGAACTAAGAAATGTATTAGAGTGAATAGATCCATAGGGTAGGCGTGTGGGATAAGGGAGGGAAGGGTACATTCTAAGTGAGATGAAAATATAAAAATAATTAAAATGAAATTAGTATAAAAAAATGTAGTAATTTTAAAAGGCCTTATCTGGAGGCTTGGCTCAGCTGAGAACTTTCTGCATCTACTCTGTTGGGTCCTGTGGCTGGAGGCTCGCGGTCCATTTTCTTCAAATCTGCTTCCTTTGAGATAATGATGGGTGCTGACGTCGTATTTCGTCGAGCGTAAATTAGGCAGTTTTTTGTCCAGACGAATCTATAACCTTTTTCTTTGGCGAGAAGCCTTGCGCGGTAGAATAGATGTTTATTCATGCTCGTGAGATGGTCACCTATGTAGACATTTTGCGGGGATCCCGTAAATCCTAGTTCCGTTGACGTGATCCCTTTGCGGTCTTTTACCGCCTGCAGAAGTTGGTTTTTTAAGCTTCGGCTGGTTAATTTTACAATCACAGATTTTAGTGGCTTAGTCTTCCCAGTCTCGCCGCCTCTGGGAGCAACTCTCGTTATGAACTCCACGTCCCTTTCACCTGGACTCATATTGCTCAGACTGGCGATTTTTGAAATGAGGGTTATTAAATTTTCACCTTTTTTTTCAGGGATACCCCTTATTTCGAGGTTTTGAAGTCTTGCCCATTGGTCTTTTTTATTTGTTTCTTCAATTATGTTGCGTACTTCCGTTCTCAGGTTTATTACTTCTGCTTCCAAGTTTTCCACTTTTGTAAGGCGTTTTTCAAAATCATCAATCTTATTTCCAAATGAAGCGACCTCCTGGTGGCAGCTGTCAACCGATTTCTGCACCCCTTGTACTTCCTCACGCAGAGATTTTATATCATCGTGCAGTCCCTTAAATGAGGACAGGTCCTTCTGAATTCTTTTAATATCTTCCATGATGGTACTCAGATCTTGGACGCCCACAGCAATATTTGAAGATTTGTTTCCTCTGATATACCTCCACACTTGTAGTGCAGATTTTCCTTGCAGGACGAGCATTGAACTCCTTGAGTTATGTTGGAATTGCACACGCCGCAGATGTTCATTTTGTTTTGTGGGCATTTGTGTTTCCTCCTTCCTACAACATGTGACTCTTCAAGACCAATGTTCATTCCTTCCTCTCCTCAAAAAGACCCTCCAGAGGGCCCTGAGGGAAATTATTTTCCTCAGGGCCTCCTGTGTGGAGTTAATGTAAAAAAAAAAAAATAACGAAGATACTCGTAATATCTAGGATATCACAAATTTGATAGACATCTTACCGACAGTGTTGTATGGGGGAATTTATCACTGGTTTCTTTTGAAAAATTAGCGCATTCATAATGGTTATATTAGGGTTTAAAAATTCTAAGTATTTTGATTAAAATTTAAAATGATTTTCTTCAAATTAGGGTGAAGTAAACGTCTGATTTCTCAAAAAAATTCCAGCCCTAATGCGATGACCCCGCAAAATTTAACGGGCTGAGATAAAAATGATAATTTCTGACGATTCGAAAGCAAAACTCATTCTAACCTGAATTACTTCTAGGAACATAAAATTATAAATAATTATGGCTTGTATAGTAAGAAACTGCGTGGGCATTTGTTTGAGAGATCACGCTTTTTTCATAAGAAATTACTTTAGAAGACGCTAAATAAATACCTACTGTACTTTTTTTCTACCTCCGTATATTTGAGTCTTACGTTTCTCAAGGGCAGTTACGCTGTTTTGGTAGAATGACTGATGAATATCATAAAATGTCGTTTTCAGCAACAATGACTGGCTATATTATCGTTATTTTTTGGGTTATAATGCCGAGTTGCATTTCCTGCTTGAGCCAAAGTTTCGGGCAACGTTCTGGTGTTCAATTAATTAAACCGGCCATTACATTGGATGTGTTGCTGAAGTCCTGGAAAAAACCAAAACGTACCGAAATATACAAAAACATAATTAATATTAATAGAGACGACGCGACAGGGCTAATTCTAATAGTTCCTGATATCCGGTACTTGACGGCGACACCAAAACTAAACGCCGAAAACCACAATACTTTAACGAATTAATGACCCTAAGAGGATTCGATGTCACTTCTATATATATACATACACTTCACCACACTTTACACATTTGCCCTGATGATGAATATTGCAGTCCAAAACGTTGGCTAAAGAAGGAGGAAGCACAACACGGTATAATAATTTAAAAATTTCTAATGATAATTATTGTTTATTTTATTCAATAAAAACCATACAAGTTTAAAATAAGCGTTTGACATTTATTGATAAAATTCTTTTTAACATGATTTGCACTTGTTTCTAACGCTACGCCGAATATTAATTACCGCGCTCGGTCCCCTATTTTTTTTACATTAGCCTCACACAGGAGGCCCTGAGGAAAAATTATTTTCCTCAGGTCCTATGTCATCTCAGAGAATGCTGTGTGGATGATCTTTTTAAGGAAGGGAAGGGTAGGAAGTTCTGGGAAGGAAAAAGGTATGAGGGGTGGGTGGGTGGGTATGAATCCATCCCTCCAACAGCGGTGTAAGGCGATGGGTCGACAGAGTCCGGTTGGAAAGGTCAAAAGGCTTCCTTCACCCAGTCTCTCTTGGTCCGGCCCACTACGCAGGTGGGCAGACGCATCCGCCGCCAAGACCTGGACAAATATTTAGCACACACCCGCTTTTCATCAAACCTGGGTTGCGTGGTCCCAAAAACTAATACCTTATTCGCTCAACGACAATTCTGGTTCATCGCTCCTATAAATACCTAATGCTTACTGACATAAAGTCAAGTAATTCTAAGTCTCTTTTTATAGCACGTGTACAGCATTGGATTTTCGATAGGGGACGAGCGTACTTCAAAGAATACATGAGTTCTTAACACTACATTTTAATTATTAATTTTTGCATTTCAAAATTTTTATTTCCATTTTTATTTCTATTTTTCTTTAAAACATATTTTTTTCTTTTTATTTTTCACTTACTTTTAAGTATTTTTAAATTTTTATTTAGTATGTTTAATCATCTGTTTTAATAAAATACTATTTATTAAATCCTATTTAAAATATTAAACATACGACTACCACAACACGGGCATTAGCCTAGTATGGTAGCCAAAAAAAAAACAAATATCTGAAACTATTAAAATTATATGAAAAAAGCTCACTATATGCACCCGGACACCCCTGCTAAGTCTCCATACGTAGCGAACCACTTTGGGAGACCTATGGCAGAGATGTTGGTTATAAAACAAATGGTTCCCGGGGCGACCCATGTCCGCCTCCCAAATTGGTGCGTCTAAGACATTTTTTAGTTCGTTGGCTGAATTACGGGCAAAGGAGAAAGATTAACTATAAAAAATGGTAAAAACTAATACAATGAAAAGCAAACAAACAAATAACTGTCAAAAGGACATGCCTGGCTGGGTTAGATAAATATCTTTTTATCGTCTTCCGATGATTAATTCTCAGAACCAATACCAGGGGGCCAGCGAAGTGCCGAACCAGCCTATTATACATTTTATGCCACAGAAGGCAATGGTAGTTAGTTATTGATTTGAACAATAATACTTTTAATGATAAGACTGAAAAATCTGAAACCGTTAATTCCTAAATTGTAAAACAAAAATTACAATCTAAACATTTTTAAATATTTGACACCGCACCAATTACCATTCAAAGCACTAAGGACTAGAACATTCGAAAAGCGTCAATAAAAGGAGAATAATAACGGTTTTTAAATATTTGACACTGAACTTACACTCGAAAAGCACCGAATAAAAGGAAAATAATAAGGGTACGTAGGCTGTTCAAAAAGTAACGGGAATTTTTAAATTTCGCGGGTTTGGAGAGTCCGATTTTCATTTTTTTGTTGGTATATATGCCCCTGAAGTATGATAAAATTTTCAACTGTATTCATTGTTTAGTTTGTCTGTGGCAGCCGCAAAGGTTAGACGTGTTTTTAAGAGCTCGGAGATTTTTTTTTTTTTAAATGGATAAAGAATTTTTCGTAAAAACGAAATAAAGTGTAACAAAGTGGTTGAAATATTAACAAAGACCTATGATGAGTCTGCTATGAGTAAAACAAGGGTTTACGAGTGGTTTAAGTTTCCACGATGGCCGTGAAGACGCCTCGGACACACCAGTATATCAACAACCTATGAAAACGTGGAAAAAGTGAAAGAAATGGTAATGAACAATCACCGAATCACAACCTAATGCTGGTTGGGCCTTAGTTTAGCCTCACCACAGGCCTTTGTTAACATTTCACACACTTTGTTAACCTTTATTTCATTTTTAACGCAAAAATTTGAAACAAATTCAATTTAATCCATTTAAAAAAAAAAACAAAATTCACCGAGATCGTAAAAACACCTCTAACCTTAGCGGCTGCCATAGACGAACTTTTTTATTATTTATTAATCTATAAAAGAGTAAATGTACATTGAGGTTTTTTTTTATGCCTCTCTTACTAGGATATACCTGTGTCGAGACAGGCTAAACAATGAATACACATAGCTGAAAATTTTATCATAATTCTAGGCATGTAGGTATACCAACATAACATAAAACATTTTTTGAAAATCGGACTCTCCAAACCCGCGAAATTTAAAAATTCCCATTACTTTTTGAACAGCCGACGTATATTCGAGAAATGTATAATATTTATTTTAAAAATGTTAAAGTTTGTAAACTCATTTTACAAAGAAAATATTATTAAAAAATCTTTCAGCGGTTATGAAGAATGTGGCGAATTAGTTAAGTCTTTTGTTAGAGAGAAATACGAAAATGTTTTGTTAAACTGGAAAAACAATGAGTGCCTTTATTATTTTTTTATTGAAACATTTTGTAAATTACACAAATTATAAATATTAATTATTCTTCAAAGTATATTTTATTCAAAAAAAGTTGGTAAGTTGAAAAACAATGAGGAAGGAAGCCAAAACATGTTTAAATTGTTACGTTATTAAATTTGATTTAGTTTTTAAAAAAATTGCTAGTCTCTCAATTTCACAATAGGTAATAATATATTATCAATATTTTATTTTTCATTTTAACAGTAAACTTTTACCAAACTGGTTCAGTTAAACTTTGCAAATGCAAATATCCTCCATTTAGTAATAACATTAGTTTTCTTGATGCGGATCACCTGACTGTGATGATGGGAAAGGTAAATTAAGATGATTAATTATATGCACAAAAAGCAGACTTTGGAGGCGGGTATGGATACTGCCGCCCCAGGAACCGTTTATTGGATAATCAACACCCCTGCTATAGGTCATACCAAGTGGTTCGCTACGTTTGGCGACTTAGCAGGGGTGCCCGTGTTAATGAGGTGAGGTTTATACGGGACTTGGCAGCAGATGAATCTGTCCATCAACTGCGTGGCAGGCCGGATTGGAAGGGACTGGTTGAGGGAGACCTTTTGACCTTTCAAGCAGTGCTCTCTCGGAACATCGCTTTGCAAACAGATTCCAAATCATCCCCCATACCTTTTTCTTACCCAGAACTTCCTCTATTTTTTTTTTCCTAAAAAGACCCTCCACACAGCATCCCCAAAGATGAGATAGGCCCTGAGGAGATTTTTTTTCTTCACGGCCTCTCATGTGGAGCTAATATAAGAAAGAAAAAAAAAAACAAGAAAATCACACATAAACGTAAATTTCGATATATACATTGCATTCCAAGAAAGGGACCCTCAGATGGTTTGGGCATGTAGAGCGAATGAACGAAGAAAGTAGTGTAAAAAGAATATACGACGCGAATGTGAATGGTAGAAGAAGTCGGGGATGCCCGAGGAAGACATGGCACGATCAAATTAATCAAATACTTGAGTCGGGCCATGTCAAAAATCAGAATAATAGAAGAGAATGTATGAGACGATGTAGGAATGTGAGTGAGGCAAAGAGTGTGTGTCAAGACCGAGTTGTTTGGCGATCCGTCCTCTCTGCCTACGTGAAACGGCGTGATGGTTAGTCAGTTAGTTTTGCATTGCATTCCATTTATATAGATTGCATACCACTTATACCCGAGTAGATTGCATACCACTTATATAGATTGCATTCTATGATCTGTGGTGTATACACAGTAAATCAATTTTACCTCATTCTGTATTCTAAGCGAATTATAAATATAAGCCCCAATGACCGAGTTGGTTAAGGCGCTTTGTCGCGGTAAGACAAAAGGCAAAAGATCCTGCGTTCGAGTCCGAGTTGCGACCGTTACCTTTTATTTTTTCCATGTCTTGTTCTGTTTTATGTTTCGCTTAGATTTATACGTAATAACTTCTTCTTCAATTAATTATAATAAATAACAAGACTGTACAGACAAAACTTGTAAGATTAATGATGTCTTCTGTCTGGTGTCTTGCATCAGAGTTGTAAACTTTTGTTTCAACATTACTATTACCTGATATAATTATAATGTAATCACGAGTACTTTTACATCTATATAATATCGTGATAGGTACCTATTTTAATCTTGTTTTAAATGTAAATACCACACAAGATTGCAGTGACGCCAGTGAGAACATGGCAAAACAAATTGGGGTTTGTTGTGACGCTAAAGATAGTGGGAGGGAAAAGAGATGATGCAGAGGAAGGTGGAGAAGTACCTGGCGATTCAGATCTGATTACCAAACATGACTGAAGCCATTTCAAGCAACGTTTCAATTCTGAATAATGCGGTCTTACATCAGGGTGATATTGAGAGTATCTTCCACTCTGGAATGTGCTGCTACATACGTTGTATTATTTTAATTGATTAAATTGTGAAATAACACAAATTAACCAAATAAAATTTTCTTGCGCACACCGGGATTTGAACCCGTTACCTTCGGTTTGCTAGTCGTGAGCCTTACCCTTTTACCACGGAGGCTGTCAAAACTGTTAAGTGTCTCTGATGAATTTATTACCTTTTAAAGAGGAGTATTCCAGCTTACTTCCGAAAGTTACTGACGACGAGCTCCAATATAGCTGTTTTTGAAAAAGATTTTTCACGGTAATTATACAGGGACATACTTGAATTATTTTAACGATTGGTTCCTGACATTATTTGGATTAAAAAATTTAAAAGCAATTTTGGTCTCTGGTGGCTTTTTAGATGTCTTTTTTGGTTTTATTTTTTATTTTTAAAACATTTTTTCCTACATGTCGTCAATGGTAACCCACCAACCCCTCATCTGTCCAATAACTACTGATTTTTAAAAATTTTTTTAGTTGATAATAAACTTAAAAAATTCACTGGAGATCAAAAATTACATTTACGTTTTTTACTCCAAATAATGTCAGGATTCACTCGTTAAGGCAAGTCGAGTACGTCCCTTAACCATTGGAGCGATAGCGCAATTTAAAACTTTTTTCTCCGATTGCTCGAGATTTTTTGGTGACCATTTTGAATATTTTCCGCCCACATTAAAAAATATCACACCTCCGAATATTAATATGGAGACATACAAAATGATTGTAGTTCTATACAGCCATTGAATTCACCTATCTTTTGTCGATTATTTCACATTCGTAGGATTAAAAAAAATATATAATTAAATCGTAAACTTCTACTTAATTACTTTAAAATATGCAAAATTTGCCAACATTGGCAGCAAAGCAATCCGAGGTATTTAAAATAGTGCCATTTTTTGGCAAAAAGCGCTCCAGTGGTTAACACCATATGCATCGATCGCCCACTTGGTTAGTCAGACATCTCCAAAAACCGAAATTTGAGTTGAGTACGCAGTTATACTCGTATGTAAAAGCGTACCATTTATCTGGTACAATACTCAGATTACTCGTAAACACCGCCAAATCAATAGAAATGCAGAAAAATTGTAGCGAACTAAACAAAATGTTTATGTTTTTCGGATAACCAATAGGATATTTCAACATATCATACTAACGTACCGAACCGGATGTAATATGCCTCCTGGTGTTATTTTGTAGCATATTTAACATGTAAAACACAGACACGTGTAAACATTATTATTTGATTTTAGCGAGCATTCGAATACTGCTTTCATCATTATCTTAAAACTTAGTATTTGGAGATGTCTGAGTAATCACTGACAACTGGACGATCGATATTGTATAATGAGGGTGTTAGGGGTTTTGCCTCACTGTCGAGTATGTCGAGTACCTACAGACAGAAAGTCAAGACAATAGTCAAGATTCTGGATAAGAATATTTTGCCCGGAAAAATCATTGTGCTACAACGGAAGTCATTAAAGATAAATAAAATTGACAGTTCTGTTGTTGTTCTCGCTTACTTGTGGTGGAATTCGAAGTGTCGGAGAATTGATGAGATGAACCGATCGAACCGATCAAATAGAAGTGTAAGTGTGTATAGTGATCAAAAATTATCCTTACTCTGATGAAGTTTGTCTAGATTACGAGCAATGTTTATTATCATCTTATTTACAAGGAATATTTAACTGGATTTAACGGCATTTCTTAAGGATGCTCTGTGTTTATTTATTTATTTTCATTTAAGTACATAAAACAGGCATTATGCAAAAAACTTTATATAGGTTCTCCTAGTGAGGTGTTCACGAAACATACAATACCTATCCACAGTTTCACCTTCGCAAACCTACCATACACCCTACATAATAAAATTGTAAAATATATTATGTAAAAATGTTTTCAAAATTTATCTATTATGTAAAAATGTTAATTAATAGGTAAATACTGTAATACATAGAAATAAATAAATAAATAAATAAATAAATCGATGATTTAAATAACAGAAATTATAACAAAAATAGTATCAAAAATAATTAGCTAAATATGCAAAAGCGAATGACAAACAAGAATGGTTAAAAGGAAGAATACAAAAGTATCACTAACAATTTATTATTGGCACCTGTGCTGATGGAACAATGATGTAGGTACAATATTTTCAGTCTTCGAATAAAGGGCTTCATCACAATATGAGCTTTATATGATTGATGGTAAAATATATATTTTGAAGTGTTTAAATGGGTTATTAAAAATGTTAATTTCATTATTAGAGCAGCCTATAGTGTTATAATGTCTCAATGTTCATGGTATAGGGGAGACATATCCTGTATTTGTGTGGTAGGTAGATATATAGAAAATATCTTGCATCCTCTTTGTTGAATTTCTTGATGATATTTCTAATATTTCTATTCTTTGTGAAGGAAATTAAAGCACATTTAAAAAAAATATACAAATCATTTAGTGTGCACCATTCGTGTAGTGTTAGTGTTAATCTAGAGCAGGTGAAATGGTCACTATAGGTGCCCACCTGTATATCGAATATGATCGGTTATCTTCGAAACCGTTATAAACCGTGAATAAACTGTAAATGGTTTACCTATCAACCAGTATTGGCAGTATCTCACTGCCCCTTTTATAGCTAAGCATTTTAAGTAAATTGCTTTTTTTCTTTTTCTGGGCGCCGTTTAATTTTTTCGAAAAGTAAGCAACAGGTTTTTCTTTTCCATCAGATTGTGTCTGTTTTAAAATAGCTCCAACACCCTCTAGAGAAGCATCTGTATATATATTAATTGGTAAATCTTGATCAAAAATTTCCAAGATCGGTTGTGAGCATATTAGGTTTTTCATCGTTTCAAAAGCATTTTGGCATTTATCAGTCCAAATAAACTTTTGATTTTTCCTTAATAAATTATGCAAAGGATCTAGTATTATTGCACTCTTCGGAATGTACTCATGATAAAAGTTGATTCTTCCTATAAATTGTCTCACATTCTTTTGTGTTTTTGGAATAGGAAAATTCTTTATTGTAATCAAATTATCCTTTACTGGCTTGACTGAATTATTCTGAATTATATGACCCAGATATTTTACCATATCTTATGCAAATGTGCATTTTGTAAATTTTAATCTAAAACATTCTGTTTTGATTGCATTCAGCAGCTTTGTCAGATGATCAATGTGTTCAGCAAAAGTTTTTGAAAAAATAAGAATGTCATCTATGTAATTGACAGCAAATTCGTTTAGTTTATATTTTCTCAATATATTGATTACTATCCTCTGAAAAATTGCCGGAGAAGTCTTCAATCCAAAAGGCAGGCAGGTCCATTGATAATGTCCCTCCTGTGTTACAAATCCTGTTTTTTTTTGTCTTCAATCCGCAACGGAATAGACCAAAAGGCTGAGTTTATATCCAGTGTTGAAAAAAATTTGCAATTTCTGGTCTTTGTCATTAGGTCTTCAATCAATGGAAATGGTTGAGCTTGAGGTATTACTATTTTATTTAAGTCTCTGAAGTCTATGCGTAATCTGGATCTTTTGTTTTCTTCTTTTTTAAATGCTAGAGTAACCGGTGCAGCAAATGGACTGTACGACTCTTCTATCAGTTTATTGTCTAATAATTTTGCTATTTGCTCTTCTATTTCCTTTTTATCTTCTACACTGCATCTGTAAGGCCTCTTACTACAATATTTATCCAGTAATAAGTCTATCTTCACTTCATATCCATTGACAGTGCCAAAATCATATTTACTCTTCGCGAACACTGATGTGTATTTGTCTATTAGTTCATTTATTTCTGTTTTTTTTTTTATCATTATTTAAATGATTCATTGTTATTTTAAAATCTTCTTCTTTAACATGTTCGTTAAAATTAATTCTGTGTTTTTCTGTATGATTAAATTCAGTATTCGTTTTCATATCTGTAGAATATTTTTCTTTTTTATTTGTATTTTTTAGGCAGAGTTTCTGTGATATTTGTAAGTCTTCACTTTGGATAAGTTTGAAGTCTTTTATCATGTCTAATCCGATCAAAAAATCATACTTGAAATTGTGTTCATCAATAATGTACACATCAACTTTTTTCTCCAATTCAATTTTTTTTATTTTTAACGTTGTCAAACCACTCGTCTTTTTAACACCATTAATCGTTACTAAATTTTCTTCATTCAAATTGTTTCCTTTTCCTTTTAGTTTCAATAACTTAGAATTAATTAGAGAAACATTTGAACCCGAATCATAAATTCCGTATATTTTTAATTTATCATTTAGTAATAGTTTGACTTTTATTAATGGTGTTACTATTAGTTTTTTTTATCATTTTCATTTAATTCAGTCTCTATCACTGAATTGTTTACATGTTGAATGGCATTTCTCTTAAATTTTTCATCCTCTCTTGTTTTGAACCAGCATGTAGCTTCAGGGTGGTAACGAATGCCCTTATTCAATTTTTCACAAATTTTACATGGATTTTTACCCCCATTTTTATTATGTTCTGCATTTCCAAATGTTCTCTTATTCATAAATTTTTTTTGACCATATGTTCATACTTGTTTACTTCATTAAACAAATCTACAGTATCTTGTAATCCTTCTCTATCGATCTTGTTAAGTATGAATTCTGGTAGTCTGGAAGCAACAAGATCTATCAAAGTACCGGTGTCAATTGATCTTCTCATATCCAATAGAAGTTTTTCTTTTCTCATAGCATAATCCGACAGAGAATCATCTTTGTATCTAAATGATAGTGCGTATGTGACAGGGTTCCATCCTTTGTTTGCAAATGATTCACAGAATTTGTTTTTCCATGTTGACCACTCTGAGTTCATAGTTAGTTTTATAATCATGGAACTGTACCAGTCTATACAAGATTTATCCATGAACAATCTGAGTATTTCTATTTTTTTTCCATCCATGGTCACATCAAACCGCAAACATTCTTTTTCAAACACTTCTATCCACTGGCTTGCATTTGTATTTTTAGTGCAGAATTTTTCTATAACAAACTTCTCAGCAATGTTTTTTAAGCTCTGTTGCTTATGTTCCATTAACTTTTCAATTAATTTTCCTAATGCATCTTCTTTTTGATGTACTTGTAAACTTTTTTCATCCAATTCTTCGAGGTATTGGTCTCCAAACTGTAGGTTTTCATCTTCATCTACATATGTTTTTTTTAGTTCTTCTGTCATGGTTAACCAGACTCTTCTAACCTGGTATCTTTTTTTCAAACTATTTTTTATTTTTCCAAAAGCACTAGTTTTCATTATCTCCTCGTGATAGCTGGCGGATTGTAGCATTTCTGGTATTGTAAACACTTTTTCATCACTTGTGACTATTTTTATAATTTTAATAATATTTGACCTGCCAACGCCTCCAGGTAATAGCGTAAATTCGAATTGAATTTTATCCATTTTTGGTTTAAAACGAAATGTCGTTTTATAATAAGTTGATAGGTTTAATTCCCTTTTATTAATTTCTAAATAAAACACTTGTGTTGCAAAGTTTTTTTTAACTAAGAAACGACGTTTATGTTTATTTATATCACTTTGAATGGTTTTTTCTAACAATCAAATAATAGAATAACAAAACAAATGACAATCGATGATTGCATTCTAATTGACATTGTAGGATTCAAATTTAAAGGGAATATATTTCCTTTACATATATAAAAAGAAAAGCCAGAGAAAGTATTCCATAGACCACCGGGCAGTCCCAATGAGAATGCGTATAGCTATCGGCCCAACCGCAGACGATGCTCGAAGTCCGCGCCCTTTAGCCGGTTCCCCGATTTTGCCTCTAAGAAATGTACTTGGGAGAGAAGGGGAAGTTTTTGAAGACCTTGAGGAAAAGATGAGCGTCGGGTTACCGGAGGGGGGACGGAAGGGCATCGATACCGCGTGGTTACGCCTCAGGCCAACGCATGTCGATGGGAAAGAGAACAAGACACAGAAAAACAGAAAAAGATAATGGTCGTAACTGGGACTCGAACCCAGAACCTTTCATCTACCCGGGACGTGCGTTTACCAATTCCGCCATTGCGCACTACTGTCAAACCGTCATAATAAAATGTATAAAATAAAATTAATATAATTAATTAATAAAATTAATTAATATAAAATTAATATAATACTATTAAATAAAATCAATAATAATTGCAATGACAATCCTGAAATTCTCGCCAAAATAAAATTCTACGTACCGACCAGAAATACGAGGCAAAGTGCTACCTTCTTCTGTGACAATTTTAAAACAAACTATGAAGCTCATACACTTATAAATAGATTACATTATTTTGGCAATAAATTTGGGAATATTGTAGACATGTTTGCAGATTCCATATTAGTTATAAAACGAAATCTTTATAATTACTTTAATGAAATGTGTGATTTTAATTTTAATTAATTTTATTTTTCATTATTATTTTAATCATTGTATATTGTGTACTACATACCTGGCTAACTGTTATTATCTATCTTTGTAAAAGCCCACTAGGGCGTAAATAAATAAATAAATAATAGCCAATCTCATATTTCAAATTTTAGAATTAACAGTATTATCTTCAACTAATTTATTTTCCGTATCATAGTCAACTACCCCTTTTATTGGAAAACAATCATTCTGAATTGGGTTGTAACGTGGATAGCGTCTCGGATAAATACATCCGATTTTATCTATATGGAACTATTACATTTTTTATAAAAGTCTAAATGAATATTCAATTTTTATAACAAAAACTCTCTTTTTATAACTTTTGAAGGTTATTCTCATCAATGTAATATATATTGTTACAAACCAATTCTTAGAATGATTGTTTCCAATAAAAGGGTAGTTGCCTATGATATGGAAAATAAATTATTTGAAGATAATATTGTTAATTCTAAAATTTGAACTACGAGATTGGCTATTGTGACGGTTTGACAGTAGGCGCAATGGCGGAATTGGTAAACGCACGTTCCGGATAAACGAGATGTTCTGGGTTTGAGTCCCAGTTGCGACCATTATCTTTTTTTGTTTTTCTGTGTCTTGTTCTCTTTCATATTTTCGTTTGGATTATTTTTATTATCTTCTTCTTCAATTATATATTTCATTGACGGGAATAACCTTCAAAAGTTATAAAAAGAGAGGTTTTCCTATAAAAACTAACTTTTGTTGTTTAATTTACTTTTATTTCCCTCTTATATGTATTGAATTAAAGAAAATCCCTGTCACTTCGGAGAACAGACAGAATTAAGTCGTTCATTTTAAAGATTGTTGATGAATGTAGGTAATTTAAAACACTGCGGAATATGTATTTGATATTATATATAATATTATTGAAATATTTGCAGAGCTGCATTTCTAATTTTATTATTTATTGCCTAGAATTCTGTAGTTAGCCGTTAAATCCGTAATGGCCGACCTCCAACAAGAGAGTGCATCACACGAAGAATGTCGTTAAAATACACGTTTAGATTACGTACAGATTAAAATGACGTATTCCACGTTTAAGGGTGAACTTAAAATAACTGATAAACCGCCCGTTCGTAGATCGCGGCAACTCAATTTGGGAGGCGGAAATGGGTACCGCCGCCCCGGGAACCTTTATTGGATTAAACTTTAACTTTACTGTATATTTTTGAATTATGGTTCTAAATTGAAATTTGTCGTTATTTTATTGGTCTATGACATACTTATTTTTATCACTGTCATTTATGAATTTTGTACAGACTGTTTATAACGCTAATAAAATAAAATAAAAATAAAATAACCAACACCTCTGCCATAGGTCACCCCAAGTGACTGCTAAATCACCAAACTAGGTTCGCTACGTTTGGTGATTTAGCAGGGGTGCCCGGGTTCATGGGGTAAGGTTTGTCTAGGTCTAGGAGGCGGATGACCAGGATACACTGAACCCCAGATTCCTACCCACCCCTTAAACCACTTTCCTTCCCAGAACTCTTCTCTCCTTCATTTCCTAAAAATACTCTCCACACAGCAGAAATTATTTTCCTCAGGGCCTCCTGTGTGGAGGTCATGTAAAAAAAAATAACTTAATTATTTTAGGAAAAAAACATTTTTGAAAGTTATATTGTAAAATATTTAGGTGATTTCTTTGTTTGTGCCCGTAAATACGCAATATGCATATGAATAAATAATTTTGTTCGTATAAAAACTCAATTCTTTGAAGAATATGGATACACAACAGGCATGGGTAAGTGGTGACCGGTGGTAGTAGGAGATTTTCAAATATTGTCGGGTTATTCGTAACCCGGGAACGTTTCTTTCTTTTAAAGAATCCATAAAATTTGCAAGACATTGAAAGCAATAGAAAATCACAAAAAATTGAGAGTCGTTAACAAACTCACGACGGACGCTTTTTGACATCCGTCGGATTTCGCCTTTTTTCTTAATTGTCTCATATCGCTGACTTGAGGATCCGCAACCTGGCCCGAAAAGAAGAAGATGGGGAGATACGAAATTACGATTGTTAGAGGAGAGCGCTAACATTTACAGCGTTAAAATCGATGCGAAAATTGCGAAAATGTTTAATAAAACACGACTCGTTTAAAATAGAGCAAAAATCTCGTGGGGGCTGTGTCAAGTACAATTTAAAGAAAGATAGTTAATTTTTTCATACATATAACTTTTAAAATAACCGAAACAGACTTGAAAAAAATAATTTTCGAAGCCTACTTTGCGATTTTTTTCTATCGAGGGAAT